>JAILYB010000141.1:0-1200000 GCA_021437785.1 Rhodomyrtus psidioides | reverse complement strand
GATCGAGGACGCAAGAGAGAGGGAGACCGCACGTTAGAGAGAGAGAGAGTGAGTGAGCGATGAGAAAATTCTTATTGAGGTTTCATTTCAGAAATCGAAAATAGAAAATTTCTACTTTTTATTTTTATTCCGAATTTATTTATGGGCAAAAAAATTTCTTTCAATTTTTTTTTTGAAAAAATAGAATTATTTTATCAAACGGACTTCGTATGGCAGGTAAGGCTGCGTATGGATGGTGGCTGGGGAAACTGTTTCTGTTCCAAAAGTGCTCCGGGAATACTTTTGAAACAGAAACGCGTATGGTTAAAAAATGTTCCGAAAGTGTTCTGCGGAACACTTTTGTGCCAAGGAACACTTTTGAAGGAACAAAAAAAACTTGCTTATGGGATTTTGGAACACTTTTTGGAACACTTTTGAAACCACCATCCATCGTCGCCGACGCAGCTACCACCCGCCGCCTCGCTAAAAGTCGGCTGCCGGTCGCCAGTAGCCCGCCGGTTGCCGGTCGCCGCCGTCGGTAGCCTCCGCCGATCGCCGCCCGCCGCCGCCGATGGCCGGCCACGGTCGCCGCCGCCGGCCGCCGCCGTGAGTCGCCGGCCACCGGCCGCGGCCGCCGCCGGTCGCCGGTCGGCGACTGAAAAAAGTGTTTTTTTTTTAACTTGCCAAACGCGTTTTTTTTTATCAAAAATCGTAGTTTTGAACAGAAACACAAAAAAATGTTTCTGTTCAAAAAATGCTCCCATGAACAGAAACGCTACCATACGCAGCCTAAAAGTGTGGATGCTGGATTTCTGAATTATTTTAATCGGTTGCGCTGGTGGTTTAAGCGACGTCATGCCACTGTCATCTGCCATTCTGCACAGTGTCACATCTTTGCTTAACCATGGTCCATGATTAACTCGAGCTCAACCAACCATCAGTTAATCTCGTTCCGTTGAACTAAGATTTTAAATCATGTTTATTGTTCACGGCTCGTCGCTTATAAATAAGATTACTTTCACCACCTTTCCGCTGCTTTCCTCAAATATAGGATTAGGATTCTTCACTCCCCCACGAAACACCTAACGAGGTGCAGCGAATCAGCACACAGCAGTGCCAAGCTCACTCTTCTGCTCCGGCGCCGTCGCCCGCACGCGCCGTCCCGACACGTCACCTTGGTAATGGCGGGGGGCACTTCCCTTTAAATAACGCTCCTCAAATTAACTCTCTTTCTGCGTCTCTGTCGCTCTCTGTCTCTGCCCCTGCCCCGAGAAAATAATTGGGAAAAAATATTCGTGCGGCTGGTTTGGTTGAAAATCCTGTTCCCGTTAAGAGATGAAATTAAGAAACAGAGTGTTTGCCAATGGAGGAACATGGCGAGCGACGTCGATTTGTGTAGGTGGAGAGCTGAAGTCTTCTTCTCTTTCTTCTTTTGTTCTCTTTCTTGTTGGTAACAGAGCAAAGCTGATGAGACGAAACGAACGAAGGCACCAAGAGATGTATCGAGGAGTCCGGATTTAAATAAGCTGGACTCTGTTTTTTTTTTTTAATAAGTGAACTTGGTAACAAGAACCGTCCAAGAATTCTCTAATATTTTTGACCTCCGAGCGCACATGGCTTCTTGGGCTTCTCCTCTTCTCAGCTTTCATTGTTTTTTTTCCTCCTCTTCTCTGGTTTTCTTATTTCCCCCCCTCACATGCTCTCCTCCTTCCATCTCTCTAAAAGCTCATCGCTCCATTAATACTTTAGTTATTCCTTTTCAATGCATTTGATTATTCGTCAACTGGGCACGTTTCAGATCTAAAGTGCGAGGCTTTTTGCTGATTCCAACCTCAATTCTCACTTGGGAGGCCGTTTCTTTGGCGGAAGGCTCAAACTCCATTGTGGAAAGGTCCGCTTCTCTCGATAGGCTCTTCCTGCTGCATTCTGTCAGTCTCTCTTCTCTGAATTTTGGGAAGCAAGTCCTGACGTTGAACGTTGAATCAAGCAGCGATGGAGGCTGGTTGGTGAGTAGTGATGACCCATTTGACTTTTGCCCATCTTTTCTATCGTTTGGCAGACGAATGCCAGCTTAATTTCACCCTTTGTTCACCAATCTGCATGATCTGGTTTAAGTTCTCTACTTGCCAATGAGTTGCTCAGCGTATTGCTTCTGTCAGTGTCTTCCTTCAGTCAGCATAAGGGATGGGAATCGAAAGATGAGTTCCTTTTCAAGCTGTGTATAACCAAAGATTACTTTTCTGTTGGTGTAAAAATTACATAGCATGCTTCCTCGTTTATTTTCTCTGGCACAAGTCTGATTTTGCTTGAACAGGCCATAATTGTGAATCTATTCGTGTCACTAACATCCAAATAACATCTGTGGTTCTGTCATTTCACAAGTATAATATCCACAACATCTAATATCGGTGCCAGTATCCTTCAACACTGTAGCTCCGGGAAACTTTTAAGTTAAGCAATATATGTTCCTTGCCTGATAAGCTTCCATGAAGAGAACAGAAGAAAATTGTGAAGAGGGTTGCCTTAAAAAAAATTCTGGATTGGTTTTAATTTGATTTTACAGATTCCTAGTGTGCATCATGCGAAGCAGTCATGTGACACTGCTTTTCTCAAGGGAATTTGACTGCGTATTCGAAGCTTCATTATTGGATAATCCTACCTATCAATCCAGGGCTTCTCATTGAGAATGTTTAGACAGAAGAGACTATGTAGGGCGCCAGGCTTTTCTAAGTAAAATAACATGAAATGCTTTTCATCCCACAATGAGGAAACAGAAGGCTTTTATCGTGTTCACCACCTTGTTAGGCATGAATTTTTCTTGGACCTTGAAGTAGATATACCAAGGTGGATATTAGAACCGGGAGAGCTATTGTCGAATAGGAGATACCAGTTTTGAACTAAGATTAATCCTGCATAATGTTCTCTTTCTGTATTTCCCTATCAGAATATAACATCGCTAAGTTTCATTTAGTTTTGGCAATTCTAGAGCCAAATCCGTACCTTACGTATTTCAACTTATGGTTGTCTTGCAGGTCAAATTGACCCTTCTTTGCCCCATAGCCTGGTTTTAGATTTATTCACCAATATTGCTCATCATTGACCAAGTTAAATGTAGGAGCTGAATTGAACTGGTTGCATAGACTGAAGGAAGGTATTCAAGCTCATATTTGGAGACTTATTGAACTCACGCGTGAAGAGCCACGATGGTGTGTGAGATGGAAAAAGATCCTATTGAAGATATGGACATCGAAGTCCTGCCTTCGATGTGGCCTGAAGATATCAGAGATGATGCTGGAAAGCAGTTCAACATCGAAAACCCTGGAGGGGATGAAGAAATGTTGAAGGATGTCACGATTCCAGGGAAGCACAAGATACTTGATTTTAGGCGGCTTTTAGAGCTAACCAACTACACCGACCAGGGCGCTTCTCAGTTGGCATACCTGGTAAAGCACTGGGAGTACAGGCAGGCCAATGCAGTACGCCTTCTGAAAGAGGAACTTGACATCCTGAGCAGACAGAGGCAGGAAGTTGAGCTTAAGAAATTGGAGATACTCGAGGAGCATCGTTTTGAGGAAGAAGGATACGGTGGTGACAAGCGCCCGATATCTATACTTGATGATGCCTTTGATATATGGCAAGATGTCCCTCGAAGGAAAAGCGATGTAGTTATCCAAAATAAGAGGATTGAGATTGATGCTGAGTACGATACTGTCGTTTACTGGAAGCAGCGCGCAGTGCACTTGGAGAAATTGTTGGAGGCGAGTATCCACAGAGAGCAGGCGCTCATGGAAAAGCTGCAGGAAAGCATAAACAATATGGAAACCCAGTCCTCTCCTGTAGAAGAGCTGTCTCAGATCCTAAAAAGAGCTGACAACTTTTTGCATTTTATACTTCAGAATGCACCTGTTGTGATTGGACACCAGGTAAGAAAAGAATTGCCACTGCTTCTTGACTCACAAAGATGCCTTTACGCTGGAATTGTGCTACATCCTTAGGCTAGAGATGTTTTACAGCCAAATATTTGCAAGGAGAAATAATATCAAGATCTCACGTTCCAGAAAAGCCTGAACTATTTTATCTTTTATGGATGGGTGAATTTGTAAAGAAGTTTAGTGTATTCTGCTTGTTTTACTTCCATCGTCTTGGTTTCTATTAACTTCAATGGAAGTTATGCATGGAACTTTTGATGCTCCAAATCAGTTGGTTACTTAGGAAGGATATTCCAGGAAAATTAACCTCTCTCTCTTTTTTCCAGGATAAAGATCTGAAATATCGGTTCATCTACAATCCTTATCCTACTTTGCATGAGGAGGTGAGATCATGTCAACGAAGTTACTCATGTCATAAAATTGCAGCAAATTTCTGTTTTTGCAAGTATCTGGTATCGGTTAATCTCTATGACTGACTAGTCAAGTATTTAGTACCAGCAATATTTTTTCTTTACTTCTTACCACATTGTTGATTCCTGTTGAAGTGCAGATTGCTTGCACATTGTTGTTGTCCCACATAGCTTGTGAATGAGTGTTGTATGCTCTTTATATTCATGTGGTCTCACTCCACCTAATAGCTTAAGTTATTGGGTTGGACTTTCTAACATGGTATCAGAGCCCGTTGTTATTCCTTTCCGTGTATGTGGGCCCACTCCCATTCGTTAATTTCCACGTGCAGATTGCTTGCACGTGAGAGGGGGTGTTGAAGTGCAGATTGCTTGCACATTGTTGTTGTCCCACATAGCTTGTGAATGAGTGTTGTATGCTCTTTATATTCATGTGGTCTCACTCCACCTAATAGCTTAAGTTATTGGGTTGGACTTTCTAACAATTCCAAAAAGAAGAAGTCTCAAGTTGTCAGATTTATTTCAGGATGTTATTGGAAAAACAGATATCGATATCTTCACTGGTGCTGGCGTGAAGGAGTCTCAAGAATTTAAGAGGGAAGTCCTGGAGAAAGGTTTACCTGCAAAGAGAGAAATTACATTCGATACAGAATTATTTGGTGCAAAAACGTTTCTCATACACGTCGCGCCTGTCTTTAGCAAGGATGGGGAAACAATTGGAATTAACTACATGGGAATGGATGTTACTGATCAGGTGAGTTAGATACGGTTTTCTCATTGGTTCATAATAGGTCTTTCTATAATCAACAGGAAATGGTGATAGTGCTTCTGATTTCTTGCTAGGTAAGAATAAGAGAGAAAATAGCAAAACTTCGAGAGGAGATGGCAGTGCGGAATGCCAAGGAAACCGAGATGAACAAAACCATGTATATAACAGGTTACATCACTTTGTTCCCTTCCAAGTGTTTCAGGCAGTTTTATATAGCTTCGGCATTATCCATGTTCCAATATTTATGAACATTCTAATATTGCAGAGGAGACTATGCGAGCAAAACAAATGCTGGCAACAATGTCACATGAGATAAGGTCTCCCCTCGCTGGGGTTGTCAGCATGACTGAGATTCTTGCACAAACTAGACTTGATCGGGAGCAGCGGCAATTGTTAGAGGTCATGCTTTCTTCGGGAGATTTGGTCCTTCAACTAATAAATGACATTCTTGACCTTTCGAAGGTTGAGTCAGGTATGGCATCAATCTTATATACGAAAAGAAATAGTGGTGTTTCATTCGAACCATTGTCAGACTTTCCTCCTCATAGCTGAAAGAAGCCATACAAGCACGTTCCGCTCATTTTTGTAATAGGGGTAATGAAGTTGGAAGCTACAAAATTCCGGCCGAGGGAGGTGGTAAAGCATGTGCTGCAGACTGCTGCGGCATCGTTACAGAAGATATTAACATTGGAAGGACGTGTAGCAGATGATGTTCCTATTGAGGTCAGTCTGTTAAAATCATGATATATTGTCTTCCTCCATTCTTTCTCTCTCTCGCTTATGTCAGGATGCTACATCTCTCCCTATACTTCACATAATTTATAATCTAAGTTTTTCGGTTCGATTTGAATTGTTCGATGGGTGAAATCTGTCATTTGATTCCTTTAATGGCGTATCAAAGTGGGTTACCAGTACTGGATGCTAGATGAGCTGTTGGACAAAGTCGTGATATTCAGTTGATGGAAAGAATTGCATTTTGTTTCTTAAATTAATGTTGCTGAACAATGGGGTCATCACTAATTCATATTGGCTGTCAAATTGATTAATCCAAGCATTTCTCCAACTTCTTCAGGTCATTGGAGATGTTCTGAGAATTAGACAAATTCTCACCAACTTGATCAGGTACCAGTTTTACTGTGTTGATATTGTAATTCCAGATAGGTAGCTCTATATATCTGGTAAAACCAATTCTTAGTTGACCATTCCCTCTATGTTTTCTAAAGCAATTCGTGATGCATAATCGTCATTGCCTCTACTCGAACATGTCAATATCTAAATTGGGTGAAGGGCTAGAGGAAATATAGGTTAGAGAGGCCGATTACCAATCATTTTAGCACACTGTCAAGGCTTTCTTTCTTGTTAAGCATTTTCCTAGAGTTCCATCTCCCTTGGCTGCACATCACTTTTCTACGGCAGTGAGCTCTGTTAGCTTAATTTCTGTGCTCGATATGTTGTATCCCTGTTGTATTTCAGGGCTCATGATGGATTTAATGATCGAAAGAAAAGTTCCAGAGAGTAGCATGCCAAGCGGCAAATGTTGATATGGTTCATATATTATTTAGAGCTCAAGCCTGTACGTTATATCTGTAGATGATTTCAGTTAGCATGCATTCAAAGAAATGACAAGACAAAGTTAGAAGCGAGATGCAACTGTTTCATGAAAAATGGGATGATCCCAGTAAACTTGAAGATGATGTCAAAGACTTAAATTCTAATATGTGCTGCATGGATGGTCAACTAGATTATGCAATCCGGCCTTACGCTTTCCATTATCTGCTACAGCAATGCCATCAAATTTACACATGAAGGGAAGGTTGGAATAAATCTGTATGTGGTTCCAGAACCATCTCTGGAGAAAATAGAAGAATCTCCTGAGAAGTCACAAGTAGGTCAGTCAACCACACCAGAGAACAGAATGAAGGAAGAGAGAAGTTCTTTAGTGTCTCAAGCGAGTTCTGACCAACCACCTGTTCAAGTGAAGAGTCAGAATGGCCATTTCTGCCAAAATCATGCTCTGCATGATAAAACTCGAAACATGTGCGAGAGCGAAGCATCTGCAGATAGAGATAAGGAGGAAGAGGACACGCCCGAGACAACAGTATGGATCTGCTGTGATGTGTATGACACGGGAATTGGAATCCCAGGTTCCTATTAAGCTGATTTATTTTTCTAGCTTCTGTTATTGTTAAAGGCTTCAGGAACATCATTGATGTTCAATTTCATTTCCTTTAACAAGTAATGCTAATCATAGCCTCTATTATCGTCTAACAGAAAACGCTTTGCCTACTTTATTTAAAAAGTACATGCAAGTCAGGGCTGATCATGCTCGAAAGTACGGTGGTACAGGACTTGGCCTAGCCATATGCAAACAACTGGTGAATCTCTGAGCTATGCTTTTTTTTTTTTTATAACTTTTGTGAAGATCCACAACTTGCTATGGAACAAAAAGAAAACAGCTATCCCTGTTTTCTGCTATTAGAAAGTCTAAAACGTTCACCTTTCTGTCTAATGGAGAACCTCTAAAGATATTTCAATCACTCTTTTTTCATGAATTGCAACCACTTTTTCTTTTTTTGGTCAGAGAATTGCAACCACTTGCTAGCTCCATAAGACCTCTCTCACAGGTTTCTTTGCATTGACATAGGTTGAGTTAATGGGAGGCCGTCTCACTGTGTCTAGTCGAGAGCATATTGGATCTACATTCACATTTGTGCTACCTTACAAGGTCTCACCAATATGTGATAACTCCGATGATTCCGACGATCTTGCAATTATGGCTAATCATGATTCTGCTGTTGACGACATCACCGATGGCTTTTTCCAATTCCAGCCACGCACTCTGGGTTCTCTCTTCTCTTCAAACGGTTCCAGCAGGACACAGAAACTATTATCACCTAATGTTGGATACACTAGTATAAACAAGCTCAACGGGGTGGCAGAGGATTCTTATGCATTTCCAACTAACAACCTCAGAGTTAAAGAGTTAGCTTCACCCGAGGATGCCTGTTCTACTGCTGATGCTGCTGAGACCTCCGCAGAAACAGAATGCTCAGTAAGTCCCAGTTTAAATTATGAGTGCGAGGTTGACGTGGAGAATGGAAAAGTGAACCCACAGGGTACAGAATGCAGATCACAAAGTTCAAGCTCAAATATTTCTCATCTTGAAGAGGAAAAAGGACAAGTAGATAAGCTTACCATACGTGAACCCCCAGGGTCATGTCAAGGGTTGGAGAAATCTTTTGCAAGTTCAGAGAGCACGTCCAGTGGCATTGTGGAAGAACCAAAACCCCAACCAAAGCCTAAGATCCTTCTGGTGGAAGATAATAAGATCAATGTCATGGTGACCCAATCCATGATGAAGCAGCTAGGGCATAATATGGATGTCGTGAACGATGGAGTTGAAGCTGTCCGGGCTGTTCAGCGACATAATTATGATCTCATTCTGATGGTAATACACAGATACTTGAACCTACCTTTTCTTTTGTAACGTTAGCTTTCTGCAGATATTTGTAACTTCAACTCATGTTCATTTCTGTGCTAAGACAAAAGCGTATTCAGCTGATCACTCCGCATTCTGTATTCTGTCTGCATACGGTCTACATTAGCTTTCTATTGCATCTCAACTTTTCCTGCTTATTCAGAAAATGAGTCCATAACATGTCATATGGTACTTGTTTCGTGATTTTGATGATGTCCTGGAAAATTCGTACTTCCTTTTCAGGATGTCTGCATGCCTGTCATGGATGGCCTTCAAGCGACCAGACTAATCCGATCCTTCGAGGAGACGGGAAATTGGGATGCTGCAGTAAGGGCGGGGATAGAGCAAGTCTCTTCCGACTCATTCACCAGTCACAGTACTACAGAATCCAAAGAACGAGTTCCCATTATTGCGGTTAGCACTTGCATCAGAGTTGCACTTGTGCATTTTATTAATGTCCTCTTGCTTTCCCTTCATATGATGCTCAAATAATAGCGAATTGAATGCTCATCTAGTTAATACCCTTGTAACGGTTTCAGTTAGAGGCACCGACTTGATGTAACTGCTAAAATGAGGGTTGATGAGCCCGCAAAAATCCTTCAATGATTTCTTATGAAAATCTAGCTGAGAAAGCAACAGATTGTATAAGTTACAAGAGCATAACCAGTTCAGTACCAGATAACAGTATATCGAAGATATTGTGCAATTTGGGTTGATTTTGCTTGCTTTGCTGATTATGTAACTTTTTTCACAATGGCAGATGACAGCGAATGCATTGGCAGAGAGCGCAGATGAATGTTTTGCAAATGGTATGGACTCATTCGTGTCGAAACCTGTCACTTTTCAGAAACTAAAACAGTGTCTGGAGCAGTACTTGATGTAATTCCCATGTATAGTACCCCTCTGAATGTGTGAATTACGTGTAGAAAAGTTTTGCAATCAATGTAAAGTATTCCTCGGCCATGTATAGAGTAGAATCATTTCTTTCCTCTTCTTTTCCCATTCCAAGTAAGATTGGACAGGGCAACGCATAGAACTATAAGTCCCATTCTAGTCCCTAATGAAGCCGGAGTATAATCATTTCGCAATACACGGTGAAAATCTTTATTGATCATGGTGAACCAATATAATCTCTAGTCGCAGCGTTGAGAAACTATCCTAGAACAGGGTTTTGTATCCATCTTTCCTTTAAGAACAGGTAAGCATGCATCAACTGGTTAATCCAATTGCATTTGCACTATGTATTGTAGCCCACTAGAGGATGTTCCCCACCACAAATGTCAAAACCAAAACATGCAAATGTTTGAGGATGGAGATAGAGGGTATTTCAACCTTCAAGTTACTGGAAGGATGTGAGCGCTAAACAAAGAGAACATCAAAATTTCCACAGAAGACGAGATTTTAAGAATATTATGAGACAGACGGTCTCTTCTCATTAACACTATTGGGAAAACAGCTATTCCAGCGGGAGTTACTACAAGAAACGCTACCCATCTCTGCAATACTCTACAACGCTGCAGACTCGGGAAACTCTTTCAAAGTAAAATTTCTTTCCTTCTCTTGATCAAGAGATTTTTATCCCACATCATTATCCTTCATTCATCTCTCCAGGCAGTGTCCTATGAAGCATTCCCGGTGCTCCACATTGCAACCGTACAGCTGAACCCTCAATACTGTTATTCAGTCCTTTATCGTTCTCGTTACTTGTAAGGTGTAAAAAAGACAAAAGAAGAGAAGTGATGCTGGAAAAATCACACAGGTGGTGCATATTAAGCTCTTATCAATATCCGGATTGTTGAGTAGCACAGGCATTTCCAGACACCTAAAGTGAAAATTTGTTAGGTTTTTTAGCCAAATCCGCATGCACAACTTTTGACAAGTCCTCCATCATCACAATTAGCTGTTTATCCTAAAGTAAGACGATATTATAATCAAATTGAGACCAGGAACGTTAGAAACTGCTGCTTCTTAACCCAATCACCTTTAACAACTGCAGCCTGAGTGGCCTTTCGCAGTCTGTTTTAGGATGGGACCCATAAAAGGATTTCAGGAAGTCTGATTAATCAGACTAGATGCACAATTAAGTTTCTATACAACGTATAAACACAGATCTTCTCCACGTTCATGAAGTCTTGTCCCTCCAAAGCTTCTTAGGCCAAAAGGAACTATTAACTGCAACAAAGGCTAGTGAAATGCAAGAAACGCGACAACTGCACGAAAGGCCTTCTTCAGCTTGATGTATTCATCTCCATTCGTGGCCAATGACGTAAAAAGTCAAATGCTAATAAACATACAAGGACATTGTCTTTCCCATATGAAAAGAGTTTTACTACCTTGCGTTAATTACGCCTATGATAAACACATTATCCGAATAATCGAATGACAAAGAGATTGTTGTGGTTACATATGCATCAGTAGCGACATCTGCAACAAGCTTTTGAGTAGCAATGGCAACCAGTCTCTTTCTGCAAGTTTAGAGGAGGAAAAAGAATTTATACACCATGTTGTAAACGAAAGACCTGTGATATTACCTACTCAGATCCGGAGGTGATCAACATCCAAAGATTAAAAACCAAAAACTTCCAAAAGGGAAGTGTTAATGGGTTCCCGAAAATTAGAGTACAGTGGAGAGTGTGGACTTGATCAATAAAATTAACTTTTACACCATGTGGAATTGCAGTCTCTCTCTTCATTATCAAGCATTAGCACTCAAAGCCACCAACATGAACCCTTCTTTCTTTATTTTTCTTCTGTTGACATGACCGCCACCATGAACCTTCTTTATCTTCACAATTAGTTTGGCAAAATTAATCATCATCTTTGGGCTCTCGAACTTAGCTCTCCAGCCATCAGCAGCAGGCTTGTGTTGTCTCCATTCCGCCTGGAACGTTTCTTCCAACTTCTTTTGCAGTGAGAAAAGTTTCACATCTTCTCTTTGTTGAGTTACATTAACCCGTGATTTCAGTAATCCGTCTCAGCTCGGCCAGTTCACATCCCCGAACATTTGGATCTCTACTCTCTTCACTAACTTCTTGTGAAAAGCTACAGGGCACATCTGTAGCATCTTAATGCTTCTAAATCTCAAACCTTCTTCAGAGGACAACACTTCCAGAGACTTCCCAGATTCTCCTATCTTTAACAAGTCCTATCACCAATGAAAGGAGCCAATCATTTTGATCAGTCAATTGCAACCGACAGAGGGATGAGCAAAGTAGAACTTGGAACCTAGAATCGGATTGGTTGGAAACGTGTCCAGTTCCAAGTTTTAGGGTATGCATGGTAGGTTTTGTGGGAAAATTGAGATATTTTGATCGGAAAGTGAATGAGAAATTATTTTTCTCAAAAAACACTTTTGTGTTGGAAGTGAGAAGTAAGGTGCACTAGTCCCACATTGGAAGGGAGGAAGGTCTTGGAATGCTTTATATAGAGTTACACTCTTTTAGAGTGGTAACTTTCATATTACATGCGCTATGTCTCGCGTGCACGCGTAGGGGGGTGCAAATCCCAGACCCCATCGAAGGCTCGACAAGTGGAAACTTGGGCGCGAGCGCACGAATGCAGCCCCGGTAATGGGCCCCGCGACAAGCCCATTTTGCCTTCCGTTTTAAGTTTTCCAACTCAAACCGTTACAAATTTTATGTAACAGCTATTGACTTGTTAATTGCATTAACTAAGTAACGGTTCTGCCGTTACAGAATTGAATGCATAACGGTTCTGTCATTTATGACTCTGCCGTTAACAGAAGCATAACGGTTCTATCATTTATGGCTCTGCCGTTAACAGAAGCATAACGGCTCTGCTATTATGGTTCTACCCGTTATGGTTCTGCTGTTACATAATTAAAGTTATAACGGTAGATTTATTTAGCCATTATTTCTTGTCTCCGAAATGCCCCAACTGACCTTATATATATGTATATGTATGACCTCCCATTCAAAAAAAGAGACTTAGATTTCAAAAAGAAAAAACTTCCATCTTTTCCTATTCTTTGCATCTGCATCGATTTTGATAGTGTTCGCGTTTGGTCAAGTTCGCCGAAAGCTCCGGAGTGCTGTGCTTGCCTCTGTAGCTGTTATACCGTTGTATCCTGGGAGACAGACGCTCACGAAACCTCAAAGCACATACGGGAGGGGACGAATCTATCTTAAGGAAACTGTATAGACAGGCTTCGGTATTTGTGTCAATTTCAATTTTTAGACTTGTCATTGTAATTTCAGTGTGTTTAGTTCTGATCTAATATCAACAGATGTACTGTTCATCGAGCTAGTGCTTCTGCCAATCTAGTGTTGTGCTTCTGCCGATCCAGTGTTGTGCTTCTACCGACTTAGTGTTGTGCTTCTGCCAACTCAGAGTTTGTGCTTCTGCCAAAGTTAATTTTGTGCATTTGCCATTTGATTGTAAGTTCTTCTAGTCAGTGCCATTGTGAATACCCTTCCAACAATCTTAAGACAGATCTCGTATCTTGAATTCGATGGCTACTGGAAAAGAAGCTCTTGATATGTCTGCTGACGAGACTACCAAAGGCTCTGTCACTGCTGTGCAACTGCCTCTGCTTGAAACCATCTCTGCCTCTACTGTCCAGATGCCTCTGCCTGGATCATCCGCTGCCTCTGCAGCCGTTCCTGTTCACCATGGTGAGAAACCTGAGAAGTTCAACGGATCGAACTTTAAAAGATGGCAGCAAAAGATGCTGTTTTATTTAACAACTTTGAATCTTGCGAGATTCTTTACTGAGGAACCTCCTAAGGTATCCGATGGAGAAACGGATAAGCAAGCATTCAATACTGTTGAGGCTTGGAAGCATTCTGACTTCCTATGTAGGATTATGTCATGAATGGCTTACATGACTCCTTGTACAATGTCTATTGTGCAATAAGGACGTCAAAGGAATTATGGGAATCCTTGGACCGAAAATATAAAACAGAGGATGCCGGGGCAAAGAAATTTGTTGTCGGTCGATTCCTTGATTATAAGATGATGGATTCCAAGACTGTGATCAGTCAAGTGCAAGAAATTCAGGTGATCTTGCATGAGATTCAAGCTGAAGGAATGAACTTGAGTGAAACCTTCCAAGTGGCTACGATTATTGAGAAGCTACCTCTTGGGTGGAAAGATTTCAAGAACTACCTCAAGCACAAGCGAAAGGAAATGAACCTGGAGAAGTTGATTGTTAGACTTTGAATCGAAGAAGACAACATAAGCTCTGAACGCAAATGATTCAATCTTGCTACAGCTAAGGCAAATGTTGTAGAGGATAAGCATGGCCACAAGAACAAGAAGGTCGCCGAGCCGAAGTTGGAACCAAAAGGAGGAGTTTCCAAGAACAAGTTTCTAGGGAAATGCTTCAACTATGACAAGACGGGTTACAAATATGTAGATTGCAGACTTCCAAAGAGGAAGAATTTTGAGACAAATATGGTGAATGACATGACAAAAGACATGTCAGACATAAACCTCTCTGCAATGATTTCTGAAGTGAACTTAATTGGGTCCAATCCAAAGGAATTGTGGATTGACACTGGGGCAACTAGGCACGTGCGCTCCAATAAGGACCTGTTCACAACTTTCGAACCAATTGATGGGGAGAAAGTGTTCATGGGAAATTCTACCTCTTCTGCTGTTGAAGGTTAAAGGAAGGTACTGCTGAAGATGACTTCCGAAAAAGAAATGACTCTAAACAATGTCTTATATGTGCCAGAAATCTGAAAGAATCTGGTCTCCGTATCACTGTTGAACAAGCATGAATTTCGTATGATGTTCGAGTCAGATAAAGTTATTTTGTCTAAATCTGAAATGTATGTGGGGAAGGGATATGTAACTGATGGGCTTTTTAAGCTCAATGTTATGACAATTATCAATAAAGATAATAAGCCTTCCATTTATTTGCTTGAGTTCTCCAATTTATGGCATGGTAGACTCAGACATGTTAATTATGATACATTGCGTAGATTAATTAACTTGGAACATTTACCCTCATTCCAAATTGATTCAAAATACAAATGTGAAATTTGTGTTGAGACAAAATTAACGAAATCATCGTTTCAATCGATTGACAAAAGTACCGTACCTCTTGAATTGATTCATAGTGATGTTTGTGATTTGAAATTCGTACAAACAAGAGGTGGTAATAAATATTTTATTACCTTTATCGATGATAGCACTAAATACTGCTATGTGTATCTGCTTAAAAGTAAATATGAAACTTTAGAGAAATTTATTCTCTATAAGAATAAAGTTGAAAATCAACTTGATAAGAAAATCAAGAGATTGAGAAGTGATAGAGGTGGTGAGTATGAAGTACCAATTGGTGAATTCTGTGCACAACACGGAATTTTACATGAGGTAATTGTGCTCTATTCACCTCAATCAAATGGTGTTGCTGATCGTAAAAATCGCACATTGAAAGAAATGATGAACGCGATGTTACTAAGTTCAGGCTTACCTCAAAATATGTGGGGTGAAGCTATTTTGTCAAGAAATTTTCTTTTAAATAAGGTACCTCGAAAGAAAGAGGATAAAACTCCTTATGAGCTATGGAAAGGTAGGAGACCATCCTACAATTGCTTACGAGTGTGGGGGTGCCTTGCTAAAGTAATTGTTCCAACACCAAAGAAAACTAAGATAGGTCCTAAAACGGTAGACTGTATCTTTATAGGCTATGCACATAACAATAATGCATATCGATTTCTTGTGCATGAATCTAAGATTCTAGATATACAAAAGAATACGATCATGGAGTCTAGGAATGCTTCATTCTTTGAAGATGTATTTCCTTATAAATTCAATTATGGTTCAAGTTCGTCTAAACGAACGAATGAAACTATGAATGATGAAAGTCATGATTCAGATCATGAACTAAGACGTAGCAAAAGAGCAAGAGTGGAAAAATCATTTGGAAATGATTTTCTAACTTATTTGTTAGAAAAAGAACCACTAACTTATACAGAAGCTGTGAGTTCTTCTGAGGGACCTCTATGGAAAGAGGCAATAAAAAGTGAAGTTGATTCTATTTTGCAAAATCATACTTGGGAGCTAGTAGATCTTCCTCCTGGTTGTAAACCTTTAGGGTCCAAATGGATCTTTAAAAGGAAGATGAAAGAAGATGGCTCCATAAATAAGTATAAAGCCAGACTTGTAATCAAAGGATACAGACAACGAGAAGGCATAGATTACTTTGACACTTATTCTCCTATGACGAGAATAAACTCCATTAGGAAGATACTTGCAATTGCAGCATTGCGAAATCTAAAAGTACATCAAATGGATATAAAAACAGCTTTCCTAAATGGTGATTTGGATGAAGAAATCTATATGAAACAACCTGAAGGTTTTGTAGTTCCAGGACAAGAAAGGAAAGTTTGTAAATTGGTAAAATCATTGTATGGTCTAAAACAAGCGCCAAAGCAGTGGCATGAAAAGTTTGATAAAGCAATAATTACCAATGGTTTTAAAATCAATGAATGTGATAAATGTGTCTACATTAAAGAGATAGAGAATGGATATGACATTCTATGTCTGTATGTAGATGACATACTCATTGTTGGTAGTGATGACAGAATGATCAAATCTACCAAGAATATGTTGAATTCAAGATTTGACATGAAAGATATGGGACTTGCTGATGTGATTTTAGGGATTAAGATCACAAGAACTTCAGAAGGTTTAGTTTTAAACCAGTCACACTATGTGGACAAGATTCTTGAAAAATTCAACAAGAATGATTCTGGTATTGCTAGAACACCATTAGACAATAGTCTTCATCTATCCAAGAATAAAGGAGATGGTATTTTTCAAGTAGAATACTCTAGAATTATTGGAAGTCTAATGTACTTAATGAGTTGTACTAGACCAGATATTGCATGTACGGTTAGTAGATCGAGTAGATATACGAGCAATCCGAGTGCTGACCATTGGAAAGCAATAATGAGAGTACTTAGGTACCTACGGTATACTCGGAATCATGGCCTGCATTATACTAGGTATCCATCTGTATTAGAAGGATACAGTGATGCAAACTGAATATCTGATATAAAAGACTTAAAATCTACTAGTGGATATGTTTTCACACTGGCAGGTGCGGCTGTATCTTGGAAATCCTATAAATAAACTGTTATAGCCAGATCCACAATGGAATCCGAGTTTATAGCTTTGGATAAATGTGGTGAAGAGGCTGAATGGCTACGCCATTTCCTAGAGGATATTCCAAAATGGAAAAAATCTATGCCACCAATCTGTATACATTGCGATATTCAATCTGCAATTGGAAGAGCACAGAGTAACATATATAATGGTAAGTCTAGACATATACGTCGTAGACACAATATCATTAGACAACTACTCTCAACTGGAATTATCTCTATTGACTACGTAAAGTCAAAGGATAGTATTGCGAATCCGCTAACCAAAGGGTTAAACAGAGAGTTAATTGAAAAGTCAACAATAGGAATGGGACTGAAGCCCATTACAGAAAAGTTGATATAAAGAAAAACCCAACCTAGCTGACTGGAGATCCCAAGATCTAGGTTCAAATGGACAACCTAATTATATAAACTGAATGATATCACTGTGGAAGTCTATCCCTCAAACCATTCCTATAAAAGAAACAGTGATTTGATATCCCTCACATATGTGGAGAAAAATCAATTATTGTGGGGGTTTATCAGGAAAAGGATAGCAATTATGCTTTAATGATTCTTAAGTAGAGTAAACCAATTACTCAAGATTAAGTAATCACCTATGTGATAGAGAAGTGGGGCCGCTTCAAAGGAGAATTATTGAGGGCTGAATTCTTTAGAAACTCTCGCAGAACCAAGACGATGTTCATGGCCAAAACGAGCATACTCATGAGAACTGAATAAACGTTTAGATGATTCTTGTATGAAGTGTATGGGTCATTTACTAAGAAAGCATGACAGTTCAAGGACATCATGTCTACTGGACAGCTGGTAAATTAAATATACTTTCACAGTTCAAAGGGTGACACCTACCTATCCTATGCAGGTTTCATTTGTTGAACACTATCACAGAGTCAAAACCAAAATAATTTTCATTCATGTGGGGGATTATTAGAAAATTGAGATATTTTGATGGGAAAGTGAATGAAAAATTATTTTTTTCAAAGAACACTTTTGAGTTGGAAGTGGGAAGTAAAGTGCACTAGTCCCACATTGAAAGGGAGGAAGGTCTTGGAATGCTTTATATAGAGTTACACTCTTTTAGAGTGGTAACTTTCATATTACATGCGATATGCCTCGCGCGCACACGCAGGGGGGGTGCAAATCCCAGACCCCAACGAAGACTCGACAAGTGAAAACTTGGGCGCGAGCGCACGACCAACGTACACGAATGCAGGACCAGTAATGGGCCCTGCGACAAGCCCATTTTGCCTTCCATTTTAAGTTTTTCAACTCAAACCGTTATAAATTTTATGTAACAGCTGTTGAGCTATTTAGTTGCTTGTTAATTGCATTAACTAAGTAACGGTTCTTTCGTTACAGAATTGAATGCATAATGGTTCTGTCATTTATGACTCTGCCGTTAACAGAAGCATAACGATTCTATCATTTATGGCTCTGCCGTTAACAGAAGCATAACGGCTTTGCTATTATGGTTCTACCCGTTATGATTCTGCTGTTACATAATTAAAGTTATAACTACATATTTATTTAGCCGTTATTTCTTGTCTCCGAAATGCCCCCACTGACCTTATATATATATAGATGTATGACCTCCCATTCAAAAAAAGAGAGATAAATTCCGAAAAGAAAAAACTTCCATCTTTTCCTATTCTTTGCATCTGCATCGATTTTGATAGTGTTCACGTTTGGTCAAGTTCGCCAAAAGCTCCGGAGTGCTGTGCTTGCCTCTGGAGCTGTTATACCGTTGTATCTTGGGAGACAGACGCTCACGAAACCTTAAAGCACATACGGGATGGGACGAATCTGTCTTAAGAAAACTATGTAGACAGGCTTTGGTATTTGTGTCAATTTCAATTTTTAGACTTGCCATTGTAATTTTAGTGTGTTTAGTTTTGATCTAATATCAGCGGATATACTATTCATCGAGCTAGTGCTTTTGCCGATCCAGTGTTGTGCTTCTGCCGATCCAGTGTTGTGCTTCTACCGACTTAGTGTTGTGCTTCTGCCGACTCAGAGTTGGTGCTTCTGCCAAAGTTAATTTTGTGCATTTGCCATTTGATTGTAAGTTCTTCTATCCAGTGCCATTGTGAATACCCTTCCAACAGGTTTTAGGTCTAAAAAATTAGGAAACCTATACGGATAGGCTTCTAGAACCTGGAACAAGTTTTTGTATTAACTCGTGACTTTAGTAATCATGCCTTATTCCATGACAGTCCGATGATGAGTGCAATAATCTGGAATCACTAGATTGAGCTTTCTGGTGATATTTATGATTGAGACTTTTATATTGTTAATATTTTATATTTGTTCACGTGTTTAAATATTTAGTTATGGCCAGTGGATTGTAACAGTAATTAGTGGTTATTAAGAGTTATGGATCACTACAATCGCTAAAATACAGTACATGTCGAACTTGGGGAGGATCCTGAAATCGACCCTAGAACCTGTGGCAGAGAAGATTCTAGGTTCCTCATAGAACCTGTATGGAATTTGGAACTATTTACCCCTATATGTGGGTGCCCCAACTGATAAATCTATGTGTACTCCACAAAAGAGACCTCTTTTTTAGGATATGGTACTTTTCAAATTTCAAAAATTAGAGAACATGTTCCGACAGGTCCCAAATAGGTGGAACCCGAAACAAGTTTTTGTGTCGTTTTTCTTGGTATATGTCTTCGTGCAATCCTGCAGTATTCTATGGCGTTCGATGATGAATGTATAATCTGAAACCACTATCCTGAACTTTCATTTCCTATATTTATGACCGACACATTTACTTTCTTAATAGTTATTCGTGTGTGTCAATATAGTATAGCAGCAAGTGATGGTTTAGTGCAAATCGTTAAAGTAAGAATATAGATAGAACTTGGGTAGACCCTAGAACCTAAGATTCCATGTTTTAAGGTATGCAGAGTAAGTTTCAAATTTCGAAAAGTGAAGAACAAGTTTCCACATGTAGGTTTCAAGTTAGTACAATAAACGTGTGCGGAACCTGGAATCGAACACCCTTATCCGCGCGCGGGTGCCCCAACTGATAAATCTATGGCTACTCCACAAAAGAGATCCCTTTTCTAGGATGTGGGTTATTTGGCTTTTGTACGACCCTCTACTGATCGAGAAGCTGAATACAACGCAAACTCAACTCGGACTACTTAATTGTGATTGTGCGTGCCTAGAGTGCTACAATAATGGAAAAAGCTTAGACAAGAACAGGAAAAAGTGCGAGGGAACAGAAGCTCCCTCTCTCTCTCTCTCTCTCTCTTCTATCATGCATGGTGACACACAGATTCCAGCACCCATCTGATTGGTTTATTAAAAAAAAAAAATGGGATTTGGCCTGGATTGAGTGCTATATCCACTATTAAACACTTCCTTATGTCTCTTCCATAATCGAACTTCTCTATGATTGAAAATGCGTGATGTTGCCATCACATCAAACCATCTCCATAATGATGCAATTAAGATATTATTCCCTTTTTCTTTTTCTTCTTCTTCTTCTTCTTCTTTTATTTCCCATGAACAAAAGTGGCTTTGGCTTTAATTTATCTTGGTGACGTTAAAAAATCCGATCTTGCGATGTTAGAAATCAGCGGGGACGATGTCACGAATCATGAGTACCAAACCGCCGATTGCGCATCTGGTTCTTTGTTTTATTTTATTTATTTTTTTGCCCGGACACGAAACCGAAAACCTCAACTTAGGTGAACCTCGTTTGCATAATTTTTGAGAAACTTATTCTAAAGTCTAGTGATGACATGACACATTGACAATGATGAGAGGGCCATCACCCGGCAAACGATTCCCGCAGATGGGATTGGATGTACGGGGCGAAACCAACATGATCAGAACTCTAATTAGAAGAAGATGATTGATGGGACCTATGTAGAATCAAAGAGGTGAGGCATAATTTCAGCTCCAAGTGGCTCTAAGGGCCTACTCAGAGCGGAGCAGAACAGTGTTTGGACAATGGCAAAAACAAACGAAATAAAAGCTAGAAGATTCAATTGGCATCTGAAATAGCAAAACGGACGTGATGAGAACCGAAACAAGGTCCAGCACAGTTCTCTTCGTGATTGAAGAAACCATGGGTGCTCACATCTATAAAGCAACAAGCAATAGCATCACGCTCTTCAAGAAAACTAAGAAAATCAATGATTTTCTTATCAGGATTTGGGGGAAAAAAAAAGATCTGATTTGGTGCATATCAGCTTGTGAATAGAACCAGGAAGTACGAACTAGTACTTAAAAAAAAAAAAAAGATATCATTCGTATCATGATAATAACTCGAGAGTTACATTTTTCGAGTCTAGCATATTTTAATCAACTACTAAACAAAACAAAAGCCAGAAATCAAATAACAGAACACATTTGTAGCTAAAGGCACACTCTTAACCCTCTGGAACAAATCCATTGCTGTAAAATTTCAACGGCCAAATCACTAACGGTGATAAGCACACGTCGAGATCTCCCACTCCATTCACAATGGCTTGCGGTGCGCGTTTAAGTTCGACGTCATCATCACTATCGCCGTGCAGAGACATCGATAACGATATGTTGAAAGAACAAAGATGTGAAACCTGTAGGGACGAACCAGTGAGGAGTAAAACAACAAGAAAAAGAAACGGAAGGAGCCGCAAGTGCAAATGGTCTCAGCTCAAGGGACAACCGCGGCGTGACAGACCGATGTTAATATAAGAGCATCGAATAATGACGTTGGCGCAACATAGGAAGGATGTAGCGCATTAACGTTAGTGGTTTTCTTAGTCACGACCCATGACTGCTTGTTCCCAAAAAGATCTCTCCCTCTCCCTCTCTCATGTGGAGGTAAGATGTCTGGATGGGGGGTGATGAAATGTTTTGCGACTCGTTTTGTGGAGGCAATCTCTCTATGAAGAGAGAAATATTATATTGTTTAAATACTTTCTAGACTCATTCTAGACTCATTCCATCAGGTTAAAAGAACAAATTTACGGGACTTGCTGTATTTGAAGGCGTTTAACAATGCAATTTCTCATGCAATGAGATCGATAGTACTATTTACTGTGTGCATCACGTATGCAATTTTTCAGTGACGTGAGTTTCCAAGAATAAGATTGGGGGGCCAAGCAGCCCGAATCGCCGGATACAATTGGGGCAAATACGGTGGCAAAAAGGTGGCGGGCAACCAACGATGTCGAACCCAATTCTCTCAATTGAGGCAACACAAGCTATATTGTCGGAATCTGATTGCTAAATTTGTTCATACATGTGAAAGACTCGTAGATTAAAGAGAGCACATTAGGATATAGTGATCGACTTCCAAGACATTCCCACAATGAAAGATGGCGAGAGTTTTCTAAATGGAAATTTATATGACTGTCAAGTTTATGCTCTCGTTAGTAGTTAAAGAATTGAATCGGAAAAAGTTCGTCAGAAGGGAGAGGACAATGGGAATCATCCAGGACAACGAATACAAGGAGTCTTTCTTAAGAAGCTCGACCAAAGTCAAGATTAGATTCCTGTCCATTTGGACGATTTGGCTCGGAACATTGAATGATACGGCTCTAGACATCGCTCACAAGAGCTATCGCGATCACAGGGCACCTTGAAAGCAACAAGACGAACCGGCTGAGAATGTAGGCTTTCGCCAGAAGGAATCTCCCAAAGAGAGGGGGGTTGCGTGGTTCCAAAGGCGTAACTGGAAAAAAAAAAAAAAACCTAACTCGACCCTGTTCTTGTTTCGGTTCATGACTTGCATGGTTGGGTATTTAACCAATCAAGAATTCATATCTGCCGAAATGGGGTTCCTCAAAATGAAAGAATCTGCATAATTCATGTGATGTGGGTAGATCATGAGTCATTATGGGATGATGAGGCGAAGGGGGAGAACCTTGAGGGTTAAGATCAAAAGGGCAAATGATGAAGTTGCAATGAAAGATGGAACGCGTTGTTCCCACTTTACCTGAAATTCTATTCCCTATCGTTTTCATGCTTCATTTGCGAATTGGCGATGGTGCTGATGGTGTCATTCTAACTTCCGGGGTGCTAGTGCGCCATAGCTGATTAGCCAAGTGCTGCCTCAACCCACCCCCAAGAATATTATATGTTTTGCTGTTTTGGGGAGAGAGAGAGAGAGAGAGAGAACCGTCGCAGATCTTGAAGTTCCATGCTTAGATGGATACACTTATTAGGGAAAGTTCTGGATCACACAGCACCAAATCCTCCTTTTGGGGGGTGATTTGATCCCACCATTTGTGGGCGTGCATCTCAACTGCAACTGGGGCTAGGCATCGACTCTCCGTTGCTTTTACCTCCATACCTCCATATCATCTCAAGTTTGTTCTAGTAGGAGACTATCTCCCACAAATATCTTAACCAACAACCTAAACCACGATCAAATCTGAATGAGTTCCGAGATTGCACCTATATTTAGTTTACGTTAGGATGTTCTTGATTAGTTTGTTAACATGTCCCCTTGACTCGTGGCCATGAAGTGGTTTTTTGTAAATTGCATCTCCATCACTCACCTATTTTGCAAAGGGAGGTGTTTGAATAAGTATGTTGCATAGAAAAACTTGAATGTTAGCAATAGATCTCGATACCTTCACTTGTGAATTCTCTAGGTTCTTTAGGCGATTGACCAGCTACAAGTGGCCTCTTAAACCCCGTGCATTCCCAAATCGTTTTCGCTTGAAATTTCATTGGGGTCAACATAAGCTTGCTCATTTTGAACCCATTGATATATTCAATCATGATCTCAATTGTAAGAACTCGTCAAAAGTACCGCAAAGCTATCTAGGCACGTTCGTGTCTGTTGTTCAAAATCTAATTTTGAATCACTTCGTTGGTGGGTTTTCTTGAAATTGCTCAAAGAACTTCCCACTTAGGTGCTCTAGTTTTGACGGAATTTGCTCGAGATAGGCAGCTGGACTGCCACATCTATTTGGGATACAATAAGATGCCTCCCTCGTTAAGAGATGGATGAAGATTTGGATCTCCTAATTGTCAAGTCTACGATTTTGAGAATTTTGAGGATAAATTCCTAAACCTTTGAGGACACATGTCTGCAATGCAAAATCCACCAGAGCAAACAGTGCAGTGCAAAGGATCAAAGCCTTAGGGATATATGAAACAGAAGAATAAAGCTCTCAGTGCTAATGTCGTCATCGTGTCACAACCCCTCTCTCTCTCTCTCTCTCTCTCTCTCTCTCTCTCTCTTCCCCTTCTATTTATACAAGGGGCACACAGTCGGCACTCTGCATTCCTCCAACTTTACCTTCTTTACCTCTTCTCCTCCTACCTCATACCCACTGCAATACCTGAACTTTGAACCTGAGAAAAGGACGAAAAACGCAAGAGATATGAGAATCCTCGTGGACACAACATATGGCGTCACACCCCAATCGGCGGCGACGGTCTCGACCCCGCCCGCAGGGCCGACGGCGTCGCAGCGGTCGCCGTGGCACTCTCCTGTGCCGTACCTGTTCGGAGGCCTGGCGGCGATGCTGGGGCTCATAGGCTTCGCTCTCTTGATCCTGGCATGTTCCTACTGGAAGCTCTCCGGCAGCTCGAGCAACGCCCGGGGAGACGAAGAGGACGGGGGCGAAGCAAAGACGGTGGACGGAGAAGGGTACAGCGAGGCGGTGAAGATGTACGAAGAGAAGATAGTGGTGATCATGGCCGGGGACGAGAAGCCCACTTTCCTCGCCACGCCTGTGTGCAGCAGAGGCCCTTCTTTTGGCGATTCCCAAGGCAAAAGCAATGGCGACGATGACGAGAGCTTCGATGCGAAGAAGGAGGAGAAGGATGAGAATTTCGACAAGACCAAGGAGGATAATAACGTTAACGATGATGACGTTGGAGGTCACGTCGTTCACGGTCATAATTCAGCAGCCGCTGAAGAAAACAGAGCAGCCGCAGGAGATCAAACCCAGCTACAGAATTAGCGAGCAGCCTCGGATTGCTTCCGAGGAGAGCGAGAAAAACGAAATTTTGTTTCGATTTTGGCTTTGAAGCTTTTTTTTTTTTCTTTCTTTCCCCTTTTTTTCTTGGCTAATCGGGAAATGTACATCTTCTCTGGAGAGGAATTGAGATGAGAACGGGTTCTCTTCATCCCCAGATAGTTTGATTAATCACCACCAAGGCTTGAACCACCCTCCGACCTAATCAAAATGCAAATTAAACAGGACGAATTGTTCTTATTGCTCGCAGATTGAAAAAGGAAAGAAAAGCAAAGGCAGAATGAAAGCAGGAGTAAGAACTAAGAAGCTAGATTAGTGCGAGTGACCTTTATTGCGCAAACGAGACATTGTTAATTCAGTTCTGAGTGGGGAATAAAGCAGAGAAGTTGATGGATCGCGTACTCGCCCCACCTCGCATTCCACGCCGGCGGTGGTGGCCGGCGAGTTTCCGACGCCGGAGACTGTTGTTGTGTTGCGGGGCCTCTTTATCCTGAGCCACGTGTAAAACATCTGCAGTAGGGTTGTCCGCCTCGCGCGGCGACTCGGTACCGCGTTTGCTGTTTTCTCTCTCTCTCTCTCTCTCTCTCTCTCTCTCTCTCTTATCTTTGAAAAGAGAGAAGAAAGCGGCGTCATAATAACTAGTGGGGGCAGCTTCGTAATTACGACATGTCGTTAGCTTTTGTCATATATCTTGTGCAGCGATTTGCTATGAAAAAAAATAGAAAAAATTTCAAAAAAAGGCCCCAAGTCCTCTCTTTTTTTAAGAGAAAATATCAAAAACGGGCTCCAACTGCACTTACTTTCTCAACTAAGGGCCTAGAATGCTATTTGTTTCAAAAAAGGGCTCCAAGTGCCATTTTTTATTCAAACAAGGGCATGAGCAGATATTCTGTGATTTTTTTTTCCTTTTTTCATTCTCTTTTCTTTCCTTTTGTTTTTTTTCCTTTCCTCTTCCCTTGCACCGGTCGATAGCCGGCTGCGCGACCTCGCCGGCCACACGCGACTACCTGGCTTGCGGCCGCCGGCAGATCGGGCGAGATTGGCCCTCGTTCTGCACAGGCAAGGGCCTGCCACGTGACCGCCGGCGAGGGGAGCCCCGTCAGATTGCTCAGGCAAGCCGTCGCGTGAGACTGAGCGGACTGGGCAGAAGGGCTCGGCGACGGTCCTGGACTTGGTGGCCACTGCCATGCAGAGCTTGTGGGGAGTGAGAGAGTGAGGCCAAAGCTTAGAAGAATAAGCTGCAACTGAAGCTGCCATTGACGGACGGAGCTCGACCGATCTAAAATTTCTATTCAAAGAAAACAAAATGCCCCTCGAAATCTCGAGCAAACCGCTTGGAATTTGGCAACCATTAAGCTGAAATTGTAAAATTTGAAAAGCCTAATGCTTTGGAAATGCCCCTCGAAATCCTGGTAGACCGGTCCCTCTCCAGATGGACACGTCAGCGATTTTCGAGAAGCCTAATACTTTGGAAATGTCCGTGATCCAAACTCTGTCACCGGAAACCAGTGGAAGATCCGTAAAAGAGGGAACACGGAAAGATGTTGGAGTTGGTGAATACTTCGGGGACCCTTGTTTCTCACACCCGCCCACGTGAGCTTAAGGGAACCAAAGTGTAATCCGACGATATGTGACCTATGCGCGCGGGATGCGGGGGTTCGGGGGCAGCGTCCCCCACACGGGTGTCCCGCTGACTGGTCAACGGGAGGGACCGGTCAGCGGGCGGGGCTTCCGCTGCCCGGTCAGTGGACGGCTGCCCCGCTCGCCGGTGAGCGGGCAGGGGTTCGGGGGCGTTGCCCCCGAAACCTCAACGGGTTTGGACTTTTATTTAAGTTAATCCGTATGTTATGGGCTTAATAGAGGTTTCGCTAGGTTTAGGTTTTGGGGCCGTTTAGGGCATTTAAATTTTGCTCGTTTATGCTTATCATTGTAACGAGTTGAGTGGCTGTAAACCGAATATCATAGTGAAATCTCTTGTAGTACATAGCCTATTCTGGGGTGAACCTGGGTAATCTCGTGCGTCATTCAATTTTTCTTGATTTCTGTGTGATCGTTCTGATTCGGTGTGCGATAAATCCCATCAAAAGGGAAAGAAGGCGAGGAAAAATCTTGTGAGAGGTGGGAATGGCGGCGAGAACAGCACAGAGGGAAGCGACGGAGTTCTTATAGCGGAGGCGCGCCTCGTCGAGGGCGCCACCGCCGGAGCCAGCGAAGTCCAGGTGGTGAGAAGAGTCGGAGGAGAAGAGAGCCGTTGGAGGCGGACGAGGGGGCGGACCAAAGGGAGGGGTTGCAGAGCTCGTCGTTCATGGCTGCCGGCGGGTGAAGAAAGAAAAAACAAAAGGAAAAAAGAAAAAAAAAAGAGAAAGAAAAAAGAAAAAAAAAATCACATAATATAAAATGACGAAAGTGTCCCTACTCAAGCCCTTGTTTGAATAAAAAATGGCACTTGATGGCCTTCTTTGAAACAAGTAGCACTCTGGCCCTTAATTGAGAAAGTAAGTACACTTTGGGCCTTTTTTTGGCATTTCTTTTTTTTTAAAATAAGGGCCCCAAGTGAACTTTGTTTCAAATAAGGGCCCGAAGTGATTATAAAGTTTCAAAAAAGGACCTGACCTGAAGGGTATTTTCGTCATTTCTCATTTTGATTTTTTTTTTGTTTTATTTTTCTATATTTTTTTCCTTTTTCTGATTTTTAAAAATAAAAATAAAAAAGAAGCCACGGGTAGGAGGGCTGCCCCTCCCACCTGCAGCAATCGGCCCTCCGCCGATGGTGGGTCGGCGAGGGCCTCTGGCCCTCGCCAAAATCGAGAGAGGGTCGAGCCCTCTTCCAGATCTGGGCGGGGATCAACGGCCCCCTCCCTCGACCTGGCGGGGGTCGCCCCTCCCCTGGCCAAGGCGAGGGCCGGCGACCCCCTGCCCAGATTCGGGAGAGGGCCAACCGGCCCTCGCCGAGTCGCCGGCGACCCTCCCGTCCTTCGCCACCGCCTCCCCCACCCCCCCCCCCCCCCCGGTGCGATGGGGTGGCGGCCAGAGGCGAGAGGGGCTCTATTAGGGTTTTTTTAAATCTTTTTTTTAAAATTTTAAAGAAACGGAAAAATAAAATATAAAAAATGCAAATATGAAAAGACTGAAACGCCCTTGAAATCAAGCCCTTTTTCAAAATTCCATGGCCACTTCAGGTCCTTATTTGAAACAACGTTCACTTCATGCCCTTGTTTGAAAAACTGATGACACTTTAGGCCATTGTTTGAAAGGCCATTCACTTGGAGCCCTTATTTGAAAAAAATGAGAGGACTTGGGGCCCTTTTTTTGAAATTTTCCCAAAAATTTAAATAAAATCAACCGTTGTATATTTATAGAGGGAAGTAAATAGGACGGCGCAGGTAAACATGTGTAAATGAGAAGTGACCATTTTCGTGGTTTGGGTTTATATTGATGAGAGGTTGGTGTTATAGTCATCTTCAATGCGTCAATATATGGACCGTCGTGTAACCCGAAATAGAAACTGTCTAACCCATTTCTATCACATAATTCATGTCGGCTTGATTAACGAATTAACATAAACCGGCCTACTTTATTTTATAGTAGCATTGTTCGTTTTTCACTTCTTCATGTTTGTGACAATATTTTAAGTAAATATTGTCACATATACTGTTAAGCCATAACGAGTTCATGATTTTATTCCTTTTCTTTTGTTTGTGGGTACGGAAAAAAACAGCACCATTGCAAAACCGTTATAAGAAGGAAAAAAAAAGAAGCTTCCATTACTATATTATGTCTTTCTTGATACGACGAACCATCGAAAGTTTTTACAGTAATTGATCATAAGTTAGAAACAAGAATTTCAATATTAAGATATTTTGTTCAGAGTTATGAGGGACTAACATAAATGTTTATAAATTGTCACAAGAGATGATAGAACATTAATGTCATGCCGATTTATTCATGGCAACGATGTGTCGTCGCAAAAAAAAAAAACAAAAAAACAAAAAGTATTGACGTTTTTATTCTTGGATACAACAAATTCGTCATAATCCCCTGTAAATCATCTTATGAAAAACAATGTGGTTTTACGATGTTCTGTTCTTGGTTAAGACAAACCTCCATAAGCCTTTGTAACTCACCGAGACCTAAACAAAAGGGATTGAATGTGTACCGAAAAAGGACTTGGTGTTCTTCTCCCCCCCCTTCTTCGTATAGACGCAGCAGAAACTCCATGTAACTTTCAGTTTTGCCAAACGACACTTAGACAATGGTCATTAATTTTGGTTTCATGGTCGTCCTTATACTTTTCTTTTTCTTAGTCCTTTATTATAAGTTATTCTAGAAAATATGTACGGAGCATGTACAAGACTTGTACATTGTGTATAGCGCTTTCGCAGGCACGGTGTTTGAAAATCCACCCAAAGAACGATCGCCTTGTACATCGATAAGTATATGTCATCAATAGCACGCAGCCTATCTCATGACCACGTCGATTGCATACCCTTACGCACGCAGCCTTTGCGAGAAGGTCTTTGAGCGATACAGCGATGCATTCGGCCTCAGCCTGATGGACAAGAAGACCACGTAGGAAAACACAGAGCCAATTCCCATTTTCATTTCAAGCCTATTCACACCTATGTCACGACATTTATCGAAAATCGCTACGGATTATGGCAATTGAGTTAACGTAGGATTTCAAAATGCTCAAGCCTAACTCTCTTCGGTTACAAATAAGGACATCATCAAGAATGGAATCACCCAACGGTCCTCATGATTAAGCCCAAAAGAAGTTGAGCCCAACTCTTTTTGGACAGCGGCAGTTGATTCTAATTTCTGTCAGAAGCAGCCTTTGGCAGTTTCGTAGGGCTAAGCTAGCCGACAGTTCTCATGATTCAGCCCAAAAGAACTAAGCAGTTCTACCAGGCGTGGCCATTTGGAACCGTGGACAAGGCCGGTTCCGGTTCCGGTTCCATATTTTTCGGAACCGTTTTAAAAAAATAAAAAATAAATAAATAAGTGAGGGAGACCGGGAGAGGAAGAGTCAAACGGCTCTTCCCCAGGTGTGGGGCTCGCCTTGCATGGGGAAAGAGCCGTTTGGCTCTTCCCAAGGAACCTTCATTTTCTTTTTTCTTTTTTAAATTACAAAATCCGGTTCGAACCGGCGAAAGTTCAGCCTTTTTTGTGGAACCGGAACCGGTCACGTCTAAGTTCTACTTCTCGTGACATTGAGACAATAAATTCTCAAATCACAAACAAATCTGCCACTAAATGCACTTCCCTTATTCGTAGATGAGTCACAGATTTCATGACATACAGAGAATCCGTCTCGTAAGGATGCCCTCATGAATATAAAAAAAAAACGCATCAAGTCTCACAGACAAACCAACCCTTGAAGACGCAGACGAAGATGAAGATGAAGACCGCGCCTTGTTCTGCCCTCCTCTTCTCTGTCCTCACCATTGCTTTGCTGGTTTTCTCATGTGGGTATCTGATCTTCATCGACCATCTCTCTCTTCAAGCACGTCACTCCATTGATGTACAAAAAGCTCTCTTTTTTTAATCAAATGTTTTCACTCTGTGCAAACACAAATTGCAGGGGTGAGGGTAGGGGAGGCACAGAAATGTGAGTACCCCTACATTTGTGTCCCGAACTGCTCGAAGGAGAAGTGTGTGGAAACCTGCGTCGAGAAGTATGGGAAATCCATTAATGGCGGATGCGTCGACGACGACAGCTGTTGCTGCCACATTGTAGGGGCTCCAGCTTGATCCGTATTAACCATTACCCAACATGTAGTCCTCTCCATTACTCAAATAATTACTTCCTTATGCCTGAGCGTTCTTTCGTTTATACGAGGGCGTCGCGGCCCTCACCAGTGGCTGGCGTGGGCCTTGCAAACGTCGTCTTCCGTTGAGGGAAAAAAAAACCCAGAAAAGCAAAACAAAGGGAAAAAAGAAGAAGGAAAAAAATATATATTATTAAAATATTAATACAAATCATCCATGTCAGCAACAACTGTGCTACGTAGCACAAGGTGAAAAGATTTATAAATGAATTAGCACAATTGCAATTTTATTTCGTGGACAATTGGGTGAGATTATTAAGAGAGCTCAAGTCCAAGCTTGTTAACATATTCAATTGGATCCATATTCAATCAAAAGCTTAAAGTTAATGAGTTATGGGCTAACTTAGATATATTAACTACACATCACATCAATTCTCTCATATGTTACTTCTCTAACATAATTCGTACGTGCATTTCAATGATCTCAACATGTCTGAGCCCCAATGTTATGTTTGATCCCCTTAATTCAAGTGATCATTTTGCATCAGCTTATATCAACTAAAATCTCCAATGCCCAACTTAATCATTGATCTCTTTCTCCAAATCGAATCATATGAAGTCTACCGTCGGACCCACGTTACTATACCAGGACGCCCGTCTACCCAGAAACTGTGTTAGTCACCATATTCCTTTCTTGATATATTCACCAAATACCTACACATTGAGAGTAGGCCGCCAATCAACATATCATCTGTTGAGAATGTGCAGTAGAAGCTCGATAAATTCACTAAGGAATATCGTCAAAAGGGAGCCAAAGTATGAACCCATCAACATGTTGGACCCACTTTCATTCAAAGACTAATGTGCCACATGCTCTTCTTCATAGACATCCTTAGCTTTACCTTAACAAGATATGGCAGTAGGAAAAAGGTTGGTGATTCTAAACATGTCTTTCAGGTAAAACTATTTAAACTATGGGTAGCAATGCATCCATACACTGAATGACAGTGATGATAAGCACATTTTCAAAATGTTGCAAATTACACAGGGAAAATTATCAAAAAAGTCTTAAACCTATTGCAATTATGTCGATTTAGTCCCAAACCTATTTTTTTTTTATCAATTTAATCCTAAACCTTTTGCAATTATATCAATTAAGTCCATCCGGCGAATTTTTGTTGTTGCCACTGACGTGGACGCCGGCCGACCGGCGACTTAATATTTTTTTTATTTTTTTATTTTTTTATTTTTGATTTTGTATTTTTTTATTATTTTTGCTTCCCAGCCCACCCAATCTGCGTAGTCTATCTCTCTCTCCGCCTCCTCTCTCTTCTCCTCCTCTTCTTCTTCTTCGTGACCTTCCATGTACAGTCAGTGATGCCTCCGTGCACAACGACTAACCAAGCTTTGGCCGAGGTCCGGCGACGGCTAGACGAAGAAGATGGAAGGGTAAGAGGAAAAGGAGGACGCCATGGAAGGTCAAGAAGAAGAAGAAGAAGAAGAAGAGAGAGAGTGTGTGTGTGTGCGCGCGCGCGGGGGGAGGGGGGGGGGATTGGGTGGGTTGGGAAGGGAAAGTTAAAAAAAAAAACAGAAAATACAAAATAAAAAATAAAAAAAATTATTAAAATTTTTTGTCGTCGGCCAACCGACGACCACGTTAGCGCCGGCCGGTCAAAATTCGTCGGATGGAATTAACTGTCACAATTACAAAAGGTTTAGGATTGAATTGGCAAAAAAAAAAAAAATTTAGGACTGAATCGGCATAATTGCAATATATTTAGGAATTTTTTGGTAATTTTTCCAATTACACCCGCAGAATTCGACGTAATGCCTTGGCAAGTAAAGTAGTTCGTGAGTTAATCGTTTTAAGGAGGTTGTTGTTTATATCAAAGAAAAACCACGTGCATCATTGTTATTCTTACACAAGCTCATGTGTTCGTGGGATTTTTAACATACGGGCAGCATCACTTCCAAGAGAAAACCTCATGACACCATGTCGTGTTATAACTTATAAGAAATGGAAAATCACTGGGCAAGATAAATGAGATTCCACATTGACCCAGCTCTAGTACAAATGCCTTTCCTCTTGTTGTGTTGACGACAATACAAACTAACACTTGAAGCCTATACATTTCGTTTTTGAGGAAGATTGTGGGCTCAATTTTGCCCAAGTCCTTGTGGAGACCCATAGGCAAAGCATGTCTGAATCCTGGTGCCTCTGAACTAGTCGGTCAAAGTGGACCAGGAAACAAGTCTTCATTAATGATGAAAACCGTGATGATCAAGAAAGAAACCACAATAATTATAGATTAGCAACGCATCCAACTTAAGTCCTAATCATGACCAGCCCTTAGTTTCCAACAAATGCTCACTGTTCTAAGTGCAGCTCTCTGTCCTCAAGCTATTCAGACATTCTCTTCCTTTGGTTGGATGGTCAAATACGTCGGACCTCGCAAGTCTTGCGGAGTTCTCAAATCGTTTTTCTTCAACCATATAGTTAGTGGTTTGTCCCAACACCTAAATGCATGTGCGCCAAATAACTCTCGAATAGAATACTCGAAGGCCTTGGAGAGCAAGGCAGAAAGTATGCAGAAGACCCCCCTTGGCCTTTTTCTCTTGTTCTGACCATGACGTAAGCGCTGACCTGGAAGCCTGACATTGTTATTCAGCATTATAAAAAGGCGTCAGGCTCAGGCTCAAGCTCAAGGAAAATCATTCACTCGCCTCTTCCAATTGCGGAGAAGGTAACATGAGCCCCCATCTTTCTGTCCTCGCTTAAACTCTGCAAGCATTGAGTTGCCAAGAGTAGTCTTGCTTCCTTCACAATACTTCTTCACCCTTTTTGGGTGTTTAGTACATTTTCCTTTTCTTTTCGTATGAGAGGAGGAGGACGATGATGACAAATCGAACACAACGGCGTGATTGCCTTGCCGACGAAGCAATTATTATTTGTATCTGAGTCCTCTCTCGTTCGAAATCTGTTCCTACATTCTCCCGTTTGAACTTGGCTAAGTTTTGCTTTTTCTTTAGTTTATATTTTATTTTATTTTTTTTGTTGGGGGGGGAGGGGGGAAGGTTGAACTTGGCTTAGCGGCAGCACAGCCACCCAACCCAGTTCTCATTACTAGTTTGTGCTTTGAGGTAATGATGAGACTCGTATACAATTGCATTTTCTGTTATTGCACCCGAAACAACTCCTTAAAAGGACACAGGAAACCAGGCATATGCAGACATGTTTAGCTGCTTAATGCATGAAAATGTGGCCTAGGCCAATCAATTAGAGGTTTCTTTCAGGTAATTTATCTACTTTAGTCACCGTATTAAAGTAGACCAATGTCGAACACGGTCATAGTTATTGCGAAACCAAATACACCTCCACTCTGGCACAGGAATTAGCATGACGGATAGGGAGGGAACCAAAAGAAGAATTGGCAGGGAAGAAGCTTTGTTTCAAGCTATAACTCAACGAGGGTTGTCAACCAATTTATGAATCAGTTGAGAAATACAAATCCAGTAAGTCTCCGGTGCTTTATGACTCAAATGAATAAATAAAGTAGATAGCATGTCTAAAATAAATGTACGAAACTCTGGCTTCAATACCATTCGAAGAAACATGGCCGACCACAATTCTGGGGCCATATTCACTGCTTGTCCAAGAGATCGGAATCCCAGAGCTACCCTTTCTAGCATAGCCTGAGCCTGCAAATACATATATCACAAATCGTTAAGCTGCTTCTCATGAAGATCATACTCACATGTTCTCCGCCTCCCAAAACACAATTTTTTTCACAAACCTCCGAGTCTGAATTTTGCACAGCTTCAACCTTCTCATATGGAGATGTCCAACCTAGTGCTTGATTCAGTAGAAAGGAATCTGCTGCTTTAATTATGTCCCGAAGGAGGAAAATACGCACCCTCAGACCCTTTTCAGAGAGGATGAATAGCAAAAGATCCTCAGTAGCAGAAACAACAGCACGAGTGTCAAAAGATTTCCAGCCCAGAGGGTTTGAGCTTTCTCTGGTGTTGGAGTCCTCTGCAGACTCAGATGCCTGTTCAGATATTGCTACAATCTGAAACAAGAGAAAGGCCGTCCAAATTTCAGCAAGGTTGGACAGCAATTAGCAAGCACATGCAAGCGAGGATTCACAAGAGCAATGACATGATGACAGAATCAAGGTCTATATAATCATCCCAAACAGCCTGAGAATTTCTGACCATTACACAGACCATATGCAGCATATTGTCTCAGAAACTAAAACAGATTCACCAGGCAAACATTCAGTTAAAGGTGCATTTCAGGTTGCAAATTGATCATATAATTGCAAATAGAGGCACATTATAAAAGACGCAAAGATGCGGCAGTGTGCTTCTCACTCTAGTAACTCAAAGTAAGCAACAGCAGCCCCGCTAGCATGTACGTCCACGGATTCACGTTCCCAATAGAAGATATGTCAAGTGATACATGTACCATAGAAGAATTTCACATTCAGATGCAACTGGAGAAAAAAGTATACATTTCCGACAATATGCAATCATGTCCTCTAGATAAGCAAGAAATAAAAAAAGGGACAAGGCAAAATGGCCCACCAGTCGTTCCAACCGATTCCACCTTATAGATCCATCATTCCGAATAACAAGTTGCCGCAAAATTCTTCTCATATCAGGATTGGGGTCTGCCAGAAGCCTCCCAATGACAAAAGGGTAAGCACTCTCGACAACTTTAAAATCAGGGTCTAGAAGTTTCGCGGTCCCTTCTAGTGATCCTAGAGCTCTTATCACCAAGGCGTAGTCTGGTGGGAGTGAAAAGTTAAATTCGTACATGACATCATACATCTGATTCATTATTCCCTGCAATCAAAACAACAGTAATTCACAGTTTAGTTTCATCCATATTGTACAGCAACAGTCCATAACATCTATGCAATACTTTTGTTTAGATCCCACACGATTAATGCCAGGTAAAAGCCAAAGGGATTGATCAGCAGCTTCAACAAATTTTACTCACTCTCCATCAGAAACTACAATTAACAGTAAGCATACACAATTTGGTTTCTTTACCACAAAAAAAAAAAAAAATTGCGCGTGAAATACTTCCTCCTGCACCCAAGAAGCACGCATGAGCATTCTGCTCCACTTCTTGACACAAGGCTAAATCAGAGGGCTGTCAATATGGACAGGAAAAGCATCAATCAAATTCTAGTTGACACATGGTTTTCATCAAAGAATTACCCAGAATGAACCACCGGGAGCAAATTACATCAGAAAATTAGTTGTATTAATCAATTGCGCACCATTTATCAGCGCACAAATTTCTGTTCAGAAGAAGAAAAGATATTCCTTGCTCACTTCTAGACGCATGTTCACAAAACTTACACGCGAGTAACAGTTTCCGTTTCATATCTTAGGAAAAGGCTGTTTTGCAGCATTTGGTCCTATCCCGCTCTAGGAATATTTTAGTGATAGGTTTCATATGAACAGTCTTTGGGGTTCATCGATCGCCGACCCCAACTAGTTTGGGATAAAGGTGTTGATGTTGATGTTGTTTCATATGAACAAGACGAACCAATTTGGTCAGCTACCTAGAAACAAACTCCTATTGTTTCTTTCATCGCAGTATTTCTGAGCAAGTTTATGAACAACAAAACCTAGATGCTTTCTCCCGTATGCAGAAACAGATCAACTGACTTGGCTATTTGATATGAAAACATGCATCTGCAAAAATGGCCGAACTTGTAAAAAGGAAGACTTGTAGCAGCTAATAGAGTAAACCTGAAAATCTTGAGATTGTCTGGTACCCTCACCACCAAAGGATGCTTTTAATGCATCTGCAACTGCTTGTACATCAACCCCTTCAGGAAGGAATCCCAAAGAAAGAAAGTCATTTGCTAGACCCAAAGAGTCACGATTAACGAAGTGCACAAGCTGGAAAGGAGAGAAACTGATCAACAAGTCGAATCAGCATATTACATATGACAACACTCCGGTAAAATGATGCAGGATGCTCACAACTACTAAATGGGCAACTTGTTTACAGGAGAGAGCATGTGAATATGCAGATCATATGGTGCCAGCCATGCAGCCTGGTTGTAACTTTTCTTTATTCCTTTTCGTTTTAACTTCTTTTTGCGCACTGGTTGGGGGTAGTTTATTGTCAGTTTATGGGATCCATTTTGGGGAAAACCGCAATTAGCATATTCTGGGGCATTGCGTATGTTCGCGTCCCGGATGACAAATCTTTCTGATTCTTCCAAAATAATGTAAACTTGCATTAACTTGATAGGGAAAGAGCAATGCTAAATTGCGTGTGCATTAAGGGAATGCTCGTACCACTTGAATTAGTCCAACACGATAATGGCGAGGAATGTCTCCCATCATGCCAAAATCAAAATAAGCAAGAGAACCACTGGGAGTTGCAACAAGGTTCCCGGGATGCGGGTCGGCATGGAAAAATCCAACTTCAAGCAACTGTCTTAATGAGCAGTATAATCCCTATAAAGCACACTACAAATTAGATGACTTTCAGGAATCATTCAATGAGCTCAAGTGAAAAAATTGGCATTGTCTTTCCATTCAATGTGAATAAAAACAATATCTAGAAGATGGCAGCGAATAGACATGCATAAAAAATTGATGGCCCTGTAAAAAATGACAAGGTATTCTTTTTCCACCTGATCAATGAGTTTCCTTCTGTTTAAAGAAGCTTCCTTCAGGCTAGCGTCATCAGTGAGTTTAATTCCATCTACCCATTCCATTGTCAGAACAGCTTTGCGAGTAAAATCCCAATATATTTTTGGAACCTTGACCAAGTTAGTATTTTTGCATTTGGTATCCCTCATTGCAGCTTTTGATTGCATGTTCTGGTCATCAACTATCATGAAAAAGTTATAATCAGTGCACCAACAGAAGATTGTCCATAGCTACAATACCGATCCAAATCAGACAGATGCATATAGCCATCCATTATATATAGAGAGAGAGAGAGAGAGAGATGTGGAATTGCTTTTGTCAATGGGAAGTGGTATTTCGTTTTGCAAAAGCCCCAGCTATCTGGCCAAGGATACTGCAAAGAATGTTTCTAGTATGGATATCGCACACTTCAGGAATAAATATCCAGAATTTGCAAGGATGACTCTATTATTATAGAAAAATTAGTACTTATAAGACACATTATGAAACTATTGAAAGAAGAACATCGTGTGACCATAAACAATGAAGTTATTGACAGATCAAATCATAAATCATCCTGAAATGAGCCATAATTGAACTATGGACATACATGTATCAGAAAATATTCCGGGCATACTTCAAAGTAGATATCCTACAGTTCCAGGAAATTTTTTGCTTATTGAATATATGGCATATAGACTCACATTGGACGGAACCATAGAGAGAAACAAAGCGTTCTGCATTTTTCCCCTCCAGAACATAATCAATTTCGTCGAACATGTGTCTAACCTGTCAATAAGTAGAGAATATACCACGACCTTCATAATATATAACGCAAATGGGAATTCATATGTAGAGAGAAAAAAAAAAGGCCAAGAAAGTGCATGCTCCCAAATTTGAATTTGACATCAGTATTTTGGACAGTGTAACATAGTCGACCCACCAATAGAAATTAATGTATATCACAAAGTCTGAGATATCCCGATCATCACAATATGAACCTACTTCATGTCTTGTGTCGAATGCTATGAGAAATGCCTATCTTTTCATGTCATGGTGTTGTATGAATTAGAATTGGCACTGAACAAATTAACAAATAAAAATATATCTATTCTACCCTCAGAATGTCTGAAACAAGTAATGCAATAGCAAGCCCGCTCATGAAGAGCCATGCATGTATAACTCAGTCCATCAGAAATTTCGTATAACATAACCATCTCTAGTATCAAGGGGCGCAGGGATTACCATTCATCAGCATAGTCAAACAGTAAGATTTCCAAATTCAGAAAGATTTCCAACTTCAGACATTGACACGAAATTTTACTAAGAAGGAAATGAAGATGCACAACTACAAGTGCTCTATTTGATATAATAATTGTTTCATAGAAAAATTTTGAGTCTGTCCAAGGAGAAGATGCACCTGACTGGGTTCACACCAGTCCATGAAGAAAGAAACTACTCGATGAATATATTTAACCCTGCTTAGAAGTTCTACTCAGTGTAGACGAGCTACACCCAAAATCCCACCAAACCTTGAAATTAATATTAGCCTGCCCCACTGACCATATGCACAGCCCGCCCTTCCCCAATGAAAACTAATAGCAAAGAAGTTTGTCCCAGACACTAGGGAAAATAAAGTCAGAGAGTGCCAAACAACTGGTGGGAAGATCCAGAAAATCAGATAATGGCATTGCTGCATAGTTCGATTGTGCATTTCCAGACTAACCTTGAAAATGTATTCTGAAAGATGACCAACTCTCACAATGTTGGATATCCAGCATTAATATGACTAGTAAAGAACAGAAACTAGCAAGAAAATCAGAAGGAATTTTCAGAGGTTTGCATGAAAATGCTCACCATTTCATTAACGGCTACTAAAAGATCTTTGCGTGCCTTTGCAAACCTCTTCAATTGACCACCAATCATATTAAATAGAAGAGCATCAAGAGTCAATGAAAGCGTCATTCCAGGCCTTTGTACTTTAACAGCAACCAGCTCTCCAGATGGAAGGTGAGCTGCAGGACTTGGCACAACAAAGAGAGATTGGAATGTTAACGCCCAGTTCGGAGGAAGATCACCAAGCAACAGATAAGCAGATATATTATCTTTCCACTCATAGAAGTGATTCTTTGACCTTTGTACACCTGCCCTAAAGATGCTGCTGCAATTGGCTCTGGACTGATGTCCGCAAAAATCTTTGAAATAGGAACTCCCAATTGGGCCTCAATAGATTTAATGGCAACAGAAGTTGAAAAGGGTGGTATTTGATCCTAGCACAAAAGAAAATTTCAGCTGTAGTATGATCAGTTTTTAATGAATCATCAAAATCTGGAACAATTTCCCCAGTTTACAACTAGAAAGAATATTATAAAAGAAAGAAAGGCTACTTACCTGTAATTTAGCTAGCTCCTGGCAATATATTGAGGGCAAAATATCTGGTCTAGTGCTCAGAGCTTGACCAAGCTGTACAAAGTTAAACATAAGACTTCAGCCAACCACATGTCGCTATGTTATGACTAGTGAGAACCAATTCTACCCAAACAAGCATGGAGATGGGGTGGAAAAGACTTGCCTTGATATAAAATGGACCCAAGCGTATAAGAGTTTCACGAAACTGCAGGAATCACAAAAAAATAAATCAGAAACGACTAGGAAGAAAGCAAACACGTTCAGACAAACAGCGACATTAATATCTCATAAATCCACAGCTTTAAAATTTAGCATGTAATACCCCAGCCCATGCAAAATAAACTTACTCTAAGCATGACGACATCAAGGGCGCGCATGACAAAATTTCTATTCCAGAAAGAATTTCCAGAACAGAAATAGTTTTTTCTATTTCTATTTCAGAATGAGTTTTTAAGCAAAATAAATGCGTTTGATAATGGTAAATAATTTTTAATTCTGGAATAGAAATTTATTTGATCGACGGAGGCGAATGAGGGCGGCGGCGGCGGCTGCGGCGAGCGGCAGTCGGGGTGCGGCGGTGGCGACGGCCGGCAGTCGGGGTGCGGCGGCGACCGACGTGGTGCGACCGGCGGAGTTGGTCGTCAACGGAGATTTCTATTTCTATTTCTATTTCTCAGAGAAGTAACTTTTTTTTGTTTCTCATTTCTGCTTCAAATCTATTTCTGTTTCTCAAAATTGTTCCAGAAATAGTTTCTTACAATTGCGTTATCAAACGAATTTCTGTTCCAAATCTATTCCAGAAATAGAAATCTGTTCTAGAAACTGTTTCTGATTTGTTTTCATGCACCCCCCAAGAGTAGCAAAGATATAGAAATCTCTAGTCCAGACCGGCCAAAATAAAGCATCTTAGATTTCATAGTCAGTGCTAATATACCATTCCAATAACAAAAGTGCCCAGTTCGCCATATAGTAGGGCCTAAGCATGGGTGTTAAGTGATAGTGACAATACCTTAACGGCTCGTTTCTTCATGTCTTGGACAAAAAACCGCCAAATGGTTAACTGCAACACATGGAATGAAATAATTGCTGCTCTGTACAAAGCTAAAAAGGGACCGAATCGATAAACTGCAGAGAAGCTTCTGGAGCTGTACGTTCCAAGAGCATGGCCAAATTCACTTTCTAATGATTCCTTCCTCAATTTTGCGTACTCAGCAGATGGCCTTTCACCATGCACGCTAGTAAATCCTGCAGAGGACCTTCACAGACATCGTTGTGATAGGTGTGAGTAATTCGTTTTATAGGGCATATGATCATTATACCAAAGCCCAACTGCTCAAGATAAACTACTCACGAATATTGCCGTGACAATAACTGCAGAAAACAGATTTCTTGTCTTGTTGAAATTCCAATGTCCTTTGTGCTACCAATTAATATAAGATTTCCCACCGGGCTCTCAGTTCCATTATGACGGCATAAACCTACTAGGCAATCGTAAAATCGAAAATGCAAGGATATAAGTTATTTCCTCATAGGATGGGACGATCAATGCGAGCAACAGTATCCATACATACCAAAAATTAACTTCACTAAAAGCAACAGAATATTTGCTCTTCCTCCAACACAATAGCTTGTGGAACACTACCAGTGATAATACATTTGTCGCAATGCAAATCCACGAAATGAAACCATTTTAACTATTTCAACCCATTAGAATGAGGAACTTTGTAGCAAACACCAACCCTAGAAGACATCTCAAGTACCATTTCTTAAGAAGCGGTGTGCACATTGGAATACCCATAACTACTTATTGTCTAACCAGGAACAAGTGAAACATGGAATGTCTCAGCACTAAGTCAGTTCAAATTATCAACACCCCTCTGATGGAAATGGAGGAAAAAGCAAGCCACGCCAGTATGTAGATAAACTTCCCCCTAAATAATATGATTACGTAAGCAAACTTAGCGAATTAATACAAAGACGATCATTCGATTTATGAATGCATATAAGTCGCTCAATTGATGAAACGCCCCTAGTAGTGAACACCCATAAGACAACAGCGGACTACGTGATCAAACCGCTATGGCACAATATGCAATTGCAACCAAGGGACAAGCAGTTCAGCTAAAACCACACAACTCCTGATCCAGAACGTCTACACCAGCACATAAAGGTGAAGAATTGGCATCAATCTACGAAGCCTTGGAGGCTCCGTTTGAGCTCCAGCGTGTGGTCGGAAGCGAACAGAGGGAAGTGAGAGCGGAGAGTAGGCGATTACCCCTGGAGAGAAGTGCGACATTGCGGCGGCGGCGGCCGACGCGGGTAAAGACAGAGCTCATGAGCTTGATTCGGGATGAGAAGCCATTGGAGTGAGTTTCGCGAGTTCGTTATGTGCAAGGCACTTGTTCGATGAATTGCCGCAGGTCAGAAGAACGTGTGAAGCGCCAGGCTTTGAAGAGAGAGAGAGATAGAGATCTGATTGAGAATGAGAAAACTGCCACGTCTCACGATCTCAGTTTACCTGGCACCTCACGGGGTAACCGAGCCGGCTCCTCCCCCCGGCGATGTTTTGGTTGCCTCGGCGTGGGTTAAGTACACCTCAAGCAGTGTTGTACGGTGCTCGCATTAGTACCAAAATTTTCAAATCGATCACTTTAGTGCTAAGTTTTGTAACTTCGATCATTGCGATGCCAAAACTTTTAAATCAATCACTTTAATACTAAGTTTTTATAAATTTGATCACTTAAGTGCTAACTTATTTTTCGACGAGACATGTCAGTTTAAATCGGAGTTGGCACTAAAGTGGTCGTTTTTAAAAGAAATTGGCACTTAAGTGATCGAAGTTACAAAAACTTAATACTAAAGTGATCGATTTGAAAATTTTGACACTAAAGTGAGCGTCATACACAACTTATGGCACTTGAGATGTACTTAAGCCCCTCGACATGTGTGCGTCAGGAGAATTTTACGTTTTTCATACGATTACTGGATGAAGAAATGGACTAAAATTGAAAAATAACAAATGTGTTTCGAAATAAGAAGAAGATTTATATTTTTTTTAATTAATCAACATGTTCCTTTGATTTTAGATACACGGATCGTATGCGTTGACGATAATACATCCAAAACGTTTTCGAATAGTTTGAAAATATGTAGAAAACGAAATTCAGTTTCTAAAATATACTGGGAGAAAGATAAAAATATAATCCTAACTAACACATGAATTAGTTAAACAATGCTATATCACTATGTTAATTCGCAGCACATTTTTAGAATTAATATATTAAAATAATAAGACTTGAAAAAATTAGATAAATATTCAAATAAGTAAAATTCATCCATAAAATATTAAGAAAATGACATAAATAATTTATAAACTTTCACTCAATGTACAATGTGATCCATGTATCTTCAATTCGATCAATATGATCTATGAACTTTAGTTCAATATACAACGTGATCCCTAAATTTTTAATTTATTCAATACGGTCCATTTTTTACTAAAAAAAATGTGATTCTCGAATTTTTGGGATATGTTCAACTTAGTTATTGAACTATAAGAAAATATTCAAAGTCACTTCCGAACAAGAATTAAGGGAAGGACTATATTGACTATCTTCCTACAATTCAGAGATTAAGTTGAATATATTTCAAAAGTTCAGGGATCATAGTGATAAAATTAAAAGTTAATGGACTACATTATGCATTGGGCTAAAGTTTATGAAGCATATTAGTCGAATTAAAAGTTCGGGGACCACATTACATATTAAATCAAAGTTCATGGATCATTTATGTCGTTATTTTTAAAATATTCATCTAACGATCCTTCTCCTATTATTTATAAATGGAATTAAATAAAGTGTTTCAGAACACTACTTCTCTACAAATAAAGAAAAAAAATAGAGGCTGAAAATTCGGAAAATATGTCGACCTAAGCTTCGCTTGGGCCAATTTAGGGGAAAAAGAAAAAAGAAAGTAAAAAAAAAAAAAAAAGGAGGTTATGCTCCATCGCGTACCGCTCCCCCAGCGACTCGCCAGCTGCTGAGCTCGAATACCGTTCTTCCCGCCGAGAGCAGATCCCGACGACCTCACGCTCTCTTCGCCGGATTGGCAAATCCCTTGGCCGGCGAAGTCACTGAAATTTGTGAAAACCCTAAGGCGGATTTGGAGCTTCGATTTGCCGGAGCATGGCAAACCAGCAAACGTCTTCGAGGCCGTGGATCATAGAAGCAGCGCCTTACTTGGTGGTTCTTCTAATAGCTGCTCATGTCTTCGCTTTGGTGCTCTCTCAACCCCACCTCCTCTCTCTCTCTCTCTCTTTCTTTCTTTCTTTCTTTCTTTCCGTTCCCTATATGTTCTTTCGCATTTCAACCCCGACATTCAAGTGTTGTTGATGCTTTGGCTTCTGATTGTTCGTCCCTAAGGTATACTGGATATACAGATTGGCTACAGAGAAGCAGCCTCAGAGAAGAAAGGCTCACTGAAGAACTTGTCCATTTGCTTGCGACAGCGAAGGTTTGTCGAAAACCCTGATTTGTTCCGCGAGTTGCTCTGTCATGATCGGGCCTGTTTTCCTGTTGATGGCGATTTTGCGACGTTCGTCGACATATAGTCCATGCATTTTGTTGATATTGTTGGAAGTGTTGAAAATAAGTCTTGGAAGGTTGGCGCATTGCTGTTGTTGCCATTGTCTGGAGTTGTTAGAAGTTGAGAGAGTAATTTAACCATGCCATGCTGACGATTGTTTGTTTCGGTCGGTGAAAGCAATTTCTATACTAGTTCATGTGGACAGACATATGCTCGGATTAGTAAGCTTATCTATTAGAGAATTTTATTCTGACTCTTGCAAATCTGCGGTGATCTTCCTATTGTGCTATAACAAACTAAAAGTGCCTGAGTGCTTTTGAGAAGGCACTACTAAGTGTCAACATTAGTTGCAAGGGCTTAATGTTATCTGGTGAAAAGTTGTAAGAGTGTTAAGGGTTGAAGATTTTTTTTTTTTTGGTGGAAATTAAGGTTGAAGATTGCACATCAGGAATTTCATGAAACGTCTGGGAACTGGGTTATGATATTTTATCGAGAATTGGACAAGGTTTCATAGGTGCCTAGGTGCTATTGAGAGGGCACATCTGAGGGTTGACAACAGATTCTCTGGATTATGATTCTTTGCGGAGAATTGGAAGAGTGCCAAGTGGGTGATTACACATTAAGGTCCGTTTGTTTCGCGGAATATGAATGATTTGGAAAATGTTTTTCTAAAAATAATTGCTTGTTTGGCTTGAAATAGTTAGTCGATGAAAAATGTTGTCATTGTCAACAGCGATTTATGTCTAAACATTACCGTGGATGATGGAAATATTTTTTGTCCGTTCAATTTTGTGGAGGATACAGATGATTATTTTTAGGAAAATGTTTCTCGAAACATCCGCATTCCTCGAAACAAATGCACCCTAAGAATTTTTATAAACACATGGGAGGGGCCCGAAATGCCCACCAGTCCAAGGGTCCATTACTTCCTATCTGAGTGATACTTCTGTTTATTTTAAGTATATAATAGTAGGAAGGGCAGTTTTTGCAGATACAATTTTATTGATTGTGTAGTTTGTGATTTGGAATAAGTTACTGTTTATTAGAATAAGAGATGAGTATTTATACAAGCTAGGGTAAATACCCATAAATGACCAATATACCCTTGCTATCTAACACTCCCCCTCAAGCTGGAGCATGGATATCTAACATGCCCAGCTTGTTACAAATATACTCAACTCGACTACTCCCTAGAGATTTTGTAAAAATATCAGCAAGTTGTTCGCCGGTTCTAACATAACTAGTAGATATAATCCCAGCCTGAAGCTTCTCACGAACAAGATGACAATCCACTTCAATATGCTTGGTACGCTCATGAAACACTGGATTAGAAGCAATATGGACAGCCGCTTGATTGTCACACCACAACTCCATTGGTATAGGATCTTTGAACCCAAGTTCCACTAACAGTTGACGTATCCAGATCAACTCACAAGTAGCTTGAGCCATCGCTCTATATTCTGATTCTGCACTTGATCTAGCTACAACATTCTGCTTCTTGCTTTTCCACGACACCAGGTTTCCTCCCACAAAGGTGCAATAGCCTGATGTAGATCTTCTATCTATCGGAGATCCTGCCCAATCAGCATCTGAGAAAGCTTCTACTTTTCTGTGTCCATGATTCCTGTAAACAATACCACGACCTGGAGCTTTCTTCAAGTATCTCAGAATTCTGATCACAGCATCCCAATGTGAGGTACGAGGAGAAGACAGAAATTGGCTCACGACACTCACAGGAAAGGAAATATCAGGTCGAGTAATAATTAGATAATTCAGCTTTCCAACTAGTCTTCGATACCTTTCCGGATTATCTAATAACTCACCATCCTCTGCCATCAACTTCAAGCCCGTCTCCATTGGTATATCCAGCGGTTTAGCTCCTAACAAACCTGTCTCAGTAAGCAAATCCAGAACGTACTTCCGTTGTGAGATATGAATACCTTTTCTTGCCCGTGCGACTTCAATACCCAAAAAGTACCTGAGTGGTCCCAAATCTTTTGTATGGAATTGCTGCTGTAGATACATTTTCAACTCTTTAATTCCTGCAGAGTCATCCCCAGTTATGACGATATCATCCACATAAACTATAAGGAATATTCTACCAGTTTTAGACACCCGATAAAACATCGAATGATCACCACTACATCTACTCAATCCAAACTGAAGTACAGCCTCAGAAAACTTCCCGAACCATGCTCTGGGAGATTGTTTCAAACCATACAATGATTTTTTTAAACGACAAACATGACCTGACTCCCCCTGAGCAACAAACCCAGGTGGTTGCTCAATATAGACCTCTTCTTGTAAATCACCATGAAGAAATGCATTTTTCACGTCAAGCTGAAGCAAAGGCCAACCAGCAGAAGCAGCCAAAGAAAGTAAAAGACGAACAGACGTCATCTTTGCCACTGGTGAAAAAGTATCACCATAATCGACTCCATAAACCTGTGCATATCCTTTTGCAACCAAACGAGCCTTGAGACGAGCAAGAGTACCATCAGGATTAACCTTAACAGTGAACACCCATTTGCAACCAATGGCCGTCTTCCCAGCAGGTAAAGGAACAAGATCCCAAGTGCGATTGTGCTCTAATGCCAACAATTCCTCTTCCATAGCTGTCCTCCAGCTTGAACTAGATAACGCTGCAGCAACAGGCTTAGGAATAGGGTAGCTATCAAGGGTCATTAGACGGGCCCGACAAGACGCTGATAAACCAGAATAGGAGACAAACTGTGCAATAGGATACTTAGTGCAACTACGAACACCTTTACGATGTGCAATAGGAATATCAAGATCAGGGGGTTGCTGACTTACCGCAGGATCAGAAGACGTAGAAGACGAGGTAGGCACAGAATCTGCAGGGGGTGTGACATGCTGACGGGGACGTCTACTATAGACATACTCAACAGGCGGAGGAGCTGGAGATGCTAGAGTAGGGGCTGGTCGCACAACAATGTATGTCAAAGAATCATCATCCACCAGAAGAGGTTCCATTGGACAATCAGAATAAACAGTAGACTCAAAGAATGAGACATCTGCAGTGGTACAATACTTTTGTAAAGAGGGACAATAACATCTATAACCCTTTTGTGTACGAGAGTACCCTACAAAGATGCATTTGAGAGATCTAGGATCAAGCTTAGAGAGTCCTGGACGATGATCACGAATATAACAAACACAACCAAATATGCGTGGTGGCAAATGAAATAAAGGATCAGAAGGAAAAAGAAGAGAGTGGGGAATAGCACCCTTAAGGACAGAGGATGGCATGCGATTGGTGAGATAACATGCAGTTATAACAGCATCAGCCCAAAAGGATTTATCGATCTTCATCTCAAACATCAAAGAACGGGTAACTTCTAACAAATGACGATTCTTGCGTTCAGCGATACCATTCTGCTGTGGAGTATATGAACATGAAGATTGATGAAGAATGCCCTTTTGAGACATAAATTCAGTGAAAGATGTGGAAAAGTACTCTTTAGCATTATCACTTCGAAGAACACGAACAGAAGTAGAAAATTGAGTATGTACTTCGTTAATAAATGCACAAAAGATAGAAAATAAATCGGAACGACTTTTCATTAAATATAGCCAAGTGGTTCTTGAATAGTCGTCTACAAAAGTAACAAAGTACTTGAAACCCAACTTTGAAACAGTAGGACATGGACCCCAAACATCGGAATGAACTAATGCAAAAGGCTGAGAAACCTGTTTATTGACTCTTGGACTATAACTAGTACGATGAAGTTTACCAAACTGACACGACTCACACTCAATGCGAGATAAAGACTGAAAACTGGAATCTAACATCTTCAAACTTCCCAAAGAGGGATGGCCTAAACGACAATGAACTTGATGGGGAGAAGCTGCCAAACAAGCCATGCTAGGAGTATCGTCAAGCACATATAACCCCCCTGTCATGCGTCCTCTACCAATCGTCTTCTTCGTCTTCAAATCCTGAAAAACACAAGAATCAGGATAAAAGGTTACTGAACAGTTATGCTCTTTTGTAAGATAGCTCACAGACAAAAGGTTGGATGGAAAATTTGGAAGATACATGACAGAAGACAAAGACATGGAGGATGTCAAGGGGACTGTGCCTATTCCTTTGACCGTTGATAAGGAACCATCAGCTAAAGTAACAGTGGATACAGACTCATGAAAGTTAGAAAAGATACCTGAAGACCCAGTCATATGATCTGTAGCTCCTGAATCAATGATCCAGGAGTGAGAGGAAGATGAGAGACATGCTGTTGCGTTACCTGTCTGAGCAAAAGTAGCTCTGGAGGAGGAAATTGGCTGAGATATCTTAAACCGATTGTACAGAGCAAGTTCATCCTCTGACATTCGAATCAATTGTCCACCCTCAGATGACTCAGAAGGAATGACAGGATCTACTGCATTAGCGACATTTGCAGTGGCCAGATGAGAAGGTTTGCCATGAAGTTTATAGCAGAAGCGCTGAATATGTCCAGGTACACCACAATAATGGCAAGTCCGTGTGATTGTAGTATTACCATTGGTATCATCCGAGGTACTACCATAAGACTGCGACTGTCCCCGACTAAATCCACGACCAGTGCCACCACTACTAAATCCACGACCAGTACGACCTCCACCACGACCCCGACTACCACCTCGATTCCCTTGCACAGCCAAAGCAGAACTATCACTCGTGGAAGATATACCTCGAGATGAGTCACGTGAAATCCTGGAGACACGAGCGAAAGCCTCATTCAAAGAAGTCACAGTGTCTCCGCCAAGAATCTGTGATCGGGCTGCATCAAACTCTGGTCCTAATGCGCCCAAAAAACACATAACAGCTAATTGTTCTCGCTGCTCTTGCATCTTTCTAACATCAGTGGTAATCGGCAAAATAAGATTGATTTCCTCATACATTTGCCTGAAATCGGCAAAGAATTGATTAAGAGGACGACCTTTTCTATCGGCTCTAAAGAACTCTTGAGACACATCATATATCCTCGATAAATTATTCTCTCCAGAATAGAGAACATTCAAATAATCCCATAACTCCTTAACAGTGGTAACATGTGAAACCAACGCAGCCACATGAGATTCCATACAATTCCACATCTGATTAAGTATTCTGGCCTCCATTGTATTCCATCTAGTATCAGCATCAGTTCTTGCACCTGTCAAATGGTGTTGAAGTTCTCTCCCTGTCAACGCTACCGCAATAACTCTCTTCCAATGTTGAAAATTGGAGACTCCAGCTAATTTCTCCTCTGACAGACGTCCAGATGGTGCAGCTATGACTTCAGCAACTACTTCTTCTTTCTTATTATGTGCCATAATAAAATACTTATTCTAAACTCTTATCAATCACCAGCCAGCCAAACCAACACACTTCAACTCGCCAAACCAACAGCCGGCCAGCCAAATCCCAGCAGCCACACCAATAACAATACTTCAACCACAATCAGCCAACTCACAATACCATCATCAATCCCACAAAGAGAACACTAATCACCAAACTCAATAGCGACACTAATTCAGTCGCTCTAAATTCACAACATCGCCTTCATTCAGTCCCGCAATCCAACAACAATCACCAGCAACATTCATTCGCAGCAAAGAACGGCAAAGAAAATCGACACACCTCACCAAAACATACTAGAACAGATGTGCCGACTCAGAATTCCCTGGACAGTGATCGTTGGAGATCAACCCGAGCTGGTCGAGAACCTGGGCCGAGGCCGGCCAAGTTGGCCGAGAGCCTTGGGACGTGGCCGGCCAAGTTGGCCGAGAGCCTTGGGACGTGACCGGTCAAGTTGGCCGAGTGACCTGAGACGTGGCCGGCCAATCTGGCCGAGATCCCTGGGACGTGGCCGGCCAAATTGGCCGAGATCCCTAGCCGAGAGCCTGGATGGTGAGTGGTGGGTGTCGAATAGGGTTTAGGTTGGGGCGGCTAGGGTTGGCTCTGATACCATGTGATTTGGAATAAGTTACTGTTTATTAGAATAAGAGATGAGTATTTATACAAGCTAGGGTAAATACCCATAAATGACCAATATACCCTTGCTATCTAACATAGTTGACTAATCTGATGTAATGGCTTTGAAGTAGCTTTGATTCAGGTGAAAGTCGTAGGGGAATACGATGATTGTGGTGGGAAGTAAACTAATTACATGCTAGATTAGTATGCATTAAATTTAATCTGCTCCTTCTCTTCTCATTGGCCACGTATTGATGCAAAATACTTAGATGCCTTCTAGAATTGCTTTGTTCATAGTCAAGAATGTACCTGCTTGTTCTCGAGGGAGGAGAAGAGAGGGGAAAGCCTTTTTTCTGTAGTCCTACTGGTAGTAAAAGTTTATTTCCCCTGTTTTTTGGGGTGATTTGAGGGAACTGTTGAAACTACTGGGAGCTTGACTTCAACATTCTCTCCTTTTCTTGATTTGCAATTTGTTTGATTCTCATTTTTTTTCTCCTTTTCTAATATAACTAGCGGAGACATTCCGCAATGCTGACTAACTTGTAAAGGACATCTTCTGTTCATTTTTTATGCATGTAAACTGCCTTTTCCATGTTTTACTGCGAAATAATGGATACTTACAATGAGTAATACTTCCTCAGTGTTTAAAGGTAGCCAGCCTTTTTCTGGTTCTCTAGGTGCATTTGCTTTGGCCAATTTGTCTAGTAATTGTTGTTGAATTATCATGTTGTTTAGTAGGAATATGTTTGAATTCTGTATTTTAATACCTAAAGTAGGTTTACCTAACTTAGGTGAGTCTATACCTAAATTAGGCCTCTTGCCTAACTTAGGTAAAGTCAATACCTAAATTAGGCTTCTTGCCTAACTCGTGAGTCTATACCTAAATTAGGCCTCTTGCCTAACTTAGGTAAAGTCAATACCTAAATTAGGCTTCTTGCCTAATTCGGGTCTTCTTTTCTTGTATATATATCCACCTTGTAATTACTCAAGTTATGTAAGGGAATACAGATTTTTTCCTTCATGGTATCAGAGCTTTAGGCTCATTTTTCTGGGATAGTGTTGCAGTGCAACCTTCATCGCTGCAATAATCTTCCATTCTCAGCTATACTGCTGACTTATCCAGCCTCCATTGCTGGTTCTGTTTTTGCAGCCTTCATTGCTGCAATAATCCTTCAATCACAGCCTTCATTGCTGGATTATTTTCACAGCCGTGCCTTCATTGCTGGTTCTGTTTTTCGCAGCCTTCATTGCTGCAATTTCAAGTCACTTGAAGCCTTCGTTGCTTCTGTTTTGTTGTTCCTTTAAAGTGAAGAGGAAGAATGGATGCTTCAAAGCCTACATGGAGGGATAACCGAGATAGTATGTGGTGTACCCACTGTAAGAGGCCAAGGCATACAAAAGAGCGTTGCTGGAAACTGAATGGCAAACCAACGAGCTCAAGGCCCAAAGCTCGTCTAATTGAACAAACCAGCCAGCAGATCAGTAATAATGAATGGCAGGACAATGAATCCTTCAACAGTGAGGAGATAGAAAGAATTAGAGACCTTTTAGCGTCTCTTGAAAAGCCCTCTGGTGCATGTTCTTTAGGACTCTCAGGTAATCCTCTATTTTCCGTCGGTAAAAATGCCTCAGAAACTCTTTCTAGTGAAGCTTGGATAATAGACTCAGGTGCTACTGATCACATGACTCACACTTCACATTTCTTTAGTACCTATACTCCATGTCCAAGCAATAGAAAGGTAGTGGTGGCAAATGGTTCCCTAGCCACTGTTGCAGGAGTTGGTGATATCCATATTACGCCCAATCTCACTCTCAAAGGTGTTCTCCATGTGCCGAAACTATCAGCCAATTTTGTCTCCATACAAAAGCTCACCAAAGATCTCAATTGTTATGCAATCTTTTACCCTACATACTGTGTTTTCCTTGAGCAGGATTTGGAGAGGAAGATTGGACTTGCTAAGGAAAGGAATGGGTTGTACTATCTTGAGACGCCGAGCGCTTTGAAGAAAGTCATGAATAATTCATCTTTGTCATTTCTTAGTGCTTCAAACAAAGATGTCATTTGGCTTCGTCATTTTCGTTTTGGTCATCCATCTTTTCGAGTCTTAAAAATCATGTTTCCTTCTTTGTTTAAAGGATTAGATATGACTGAATTTCAGTGTGATACATGTGAATTTGCTAAGCACACTCGTGTATCTTTTCCTATTAACAACAAAAGAAGTTCTCTTCCTTTTGATTTGATTCACAGTGACATTTGGGGACCTTCCACAATTCCAAATATCTCAGGGGCTCGTTGGTTTGTTTCTCTAATCGATGATTGCACTAGGGTCACATGGATATTCTTACTCAAAAACAAATCCGATGTAAGTAGTGTTATTCCTAACTTCCATTCCATGGTTCAAAACCAATTTGGAGTCAAAATTAAATGCTTTAGGTCAGATAATGCTCGAGACTACTTTAATCAGATCTTGTCAACCTATTTCCAAAAGGAAGGGATCATTCATGAGTCATCTTGTGTAAGCACACCACAACAAAATGGGGTTGCTGAAAGGAAAAATGGTCATTTGCTTAACACTACTAGAGCATTGTTGTTTCATGAGAATGTCCCTAAGTCATATTGGGGGGAGGCTGTCCTTACATCTGCATACATGATTAATAGACTACCATCAAGAGTATTAGATTTCAAAACTCCCATGTCTATTCTTTCTAGCTTTTATCCCCATTTCAGGACAACAAATAATCTCATACCTAGAGTCTTCGGTTGCACCTCGTTCGTACATGTTCATAATCAACACAGGGGAAAACTAGATCCCAGAGCAATCAAATGTGTCTTTCTTGGTTATTCATCTACACAAAAGGGATACAAATGTTATCATCCTCCCTCTAGGAAGACCTATATATCAGTCGATGTTACATTTGTGGAAAACAAACCATACTTTCCGGAGTCTTATCTTCAGGGGGAGAAATCATTAGTGGAAGATAAAGACTTTGAAGACCTTAATCTTGATTTACCTCCAGATAATCTTCCAACTCAAACTTCCACTTCTAATCACCTTGTTCCTGATCAATCAGCTCCTTTTGATGAATCAGTTCCTACTACTTCAAATTCGGACTCACTCCCTACATCCGAATCTATTCCAGAACAACTCTCCACTCCTGCATCTACCCGTATTTATGACTCTATGAGATTTCCTCAGGTGTACTCAAGACAGGAAGCTGTTCCAAACCAAACACAAGTTCAAGATTCTCATCTGAATTCTGCAAATGAATTCCCGGTAAGTTCCGACTTTCCTTTGCATGCAGAATCAATAGATATGCTAGAAAATATGCCAGAAGATGACTCCTACCTTCCCATTGCTGTTAGAAAAGGTACAAGAGAGTGCACAAGGCGACCTTTATATCCACTATCTCACTATGTGTCACTTGAACGCCTATCACCATCTCATAGAAATTTCATTATGAGTTTAAATACCATTGCTATTCCAAATACTTTATCTGAGGCATTTTCTAAAGAAGAATGGAGGAATGCAATGAGAGAAGAAATGGATGCACTGGAAAAAAACAAGACCTGGGAGATTGTCGAAAAACCAAAGGAAAAAAATCTTGTGGGCTGCAAATGGGTTTTTTCCTTGAAATATAAAGCTGATGGTTCTCTTGAGAGATATAAAGCAAGATTGGTGGCAAAGGGATATACTCAGGCTTATGGAGTAGATTATCACGAGACATTTGCTCCTGTGGCAAAGATGAACACTGTGAGAATTTTACTTTCTATAGCTGCCCACTTCAATTGGCAACTTCAACAGTATGATGTGAAAAATGCATTCTTACATGGAGACCTAGAAGAGGAGATCTACATGAGTATTCCACCGGGTTTTGAAGGGAAGATGACAACAAACAAAGCATGTAGATTACAGAAAGCACTATATGGGCTCAAGCAATCGCCTAGAGCTTGGTTTGGGAGATTTTCCAGAGTTATGAAAGGTTCGGGGTACAAACAGAGCCAAGGCGATCATACTCTCTTCATTAAGCACTCGACAACAGGGAGAGTGACGGCACTTCTAGTGTACGTTGATGATATTATTGTCACAGGTGATGATGATGAGGAGAAACAAGAGCTAAAACGTTGTTTGATTAAAGAATTTGAAATAAAAGAGCTAGGAAGACTCAAATACTTCCTTGGGATTGAAGTTGCTCACTCTAGACAAGGGATTTTTCTTTCTCAACAAAAGTACGTGACCGATCTCTTAAAGGAAACAGGAAAGCTTGGGTGTAAACCAGTAGCCACATCTATTGAGCCTAATAAAAACCTTGGGGAGGCAAAGGAAGAACCCGCTGTAGATCGAGAAATGTACCAAAGATTGGTTGGGAAACTCATCTATTTGGCTCATACTAGGCCCGATATTGCCTACTCAGTAAGCGTGATTAGTCAGTTTATGCATGACCCAAGAGAATCACACTTACAAGCCGTCAATCGAGTGCTACAATACTTGAAAGGAAGTCCTGGAAGAGGAGTTATGTTCAGAAGAAATCAAAAACTTGTGCTAGAAGCTTATACCGATGCTGACTATGCAGGATCGTTGGTGGATAGAAGGTCAACATCTGGTTATTGTATATTTCTTGGTGGAAATTTAGTGTCTTGGAGAAGTAAAAAACAAAACGTAGTTGCAAGATCAAGTGCTGAATCAGAATTTCGGGCAATGGCCCAAGGAGTATGCGAGCTATTATGGCTCAAAATCATCCTAACAGATCTGAAAATCAAGTGGGAGGGTCCTATGAAGCTGTACTGTGACAATAAATCAGCAATCAACATTGCTCATAATCCTGTACAGCACGATAGGACAAAGCATGTTGAAATTGACAGACACTTCATCAAAGAAAAGCTAGAAGAGGGGTCGATCTGCATGTCCTACATATCTTCTGGAAATCAACTTGCAGATGTGCTGACCAAGGGACTTAATGGTGGAATCTTTTACGAAATAACTTCCAAGCTGGGAATGGAAGACATCTATTCCTCAGCTTGAGGGGGAGTGTTGAATTATCATGTTGTTTAGTAGGAATATGTTTGAATTCTGTATTTTAATACCTAAAGTAGGTTTACCTAACTTAGGTGAGTCTATACCTAAATTAGGCCTCTTGCCTAACTTAGGTAAAGTCAATACCTAAATTAGGCTTCTTGCCTAACTCGTGAGTCTATACCTAAATTAGGCCTCTTGCCTAACTTAGGTAAAGTCAATACCTAAATTAGGCTTCTTGCCTAATTCGGGTCTTCTTTTCTTGTATATATATCCACCTTGTAATTACTCAAGTTATGTAAGGGAATACAGATTTTTTCCTTCAATTGTGTTTTCTATCCTGCTCTGAATGTTTAAATTCCAGTTGGTTATGGACTTCCTGAACTCTTTGTGTGTGTGTGTGTGTGTTTTTAAGGAATTTGAACCTTTTGGTCTCAAAGTTGGTGACAGTGTTTCTCATAAGAGTGCTCATCCTGTATTAACTCTACATAATAGACCAATTTGGGCAGTTATCTGCATTATGTACAGCCTTAGCATAGTAGATATTTGCATCACGTGCTTGCTGTCTTTTTATTTCTTTTCCTAGATGAGTCTTGTGGCTTTACCTTCATATTTATCATAGCGGTTAGCAACCATATGACAACATGATCTAGATATACTAAGGTTTGTGTCTCTGAGAGGCTGGAAATGAGTTTTTAAGATTGACTTTCAGCTTTCTGATCCAAATATATACATTTTGGAAGATGATGGTTCCTTCTGTGCTTTTTCGGTGTGCTCACACTAGAGTCTTTATCATATACTAAACAGATAGACAGTCCCCTTGCTGTTATGAGGAACCTAACAGTAATCTCATTATGTGCAGGAAGTTTACAGTTCTAGGATGATCCATCTAGGCGAAGATCCAAAGCACGTATTGCTATTATGGAGCAAGAACTTTTCACACTTGTTTTCTTACATCATACCTTCTCGTTACGTTCAAAGCCGTTGATCTCTTACTTTGTACAGAGTACTTTGGACTTCCAGGTTTCATTCTTGTGTTAGGTAAGTGGCTAACGAGTGGCTGGTGTATTGGAAGCAATTTGTCTGGTGTCATTCTGTTTTACCTTTGCAACCAGCCATCCAGTTGAGATTGCATATTTTTTCGTGAGTGAAGAAGTTTTCCTTCTGGGTACTTACTTTTGCATTAGACAGCCTCAAGCTGTTGGTTGGATGCGGAGAATGTTTGTGTTGGTAGGATGCTGACCGTAAGAACTATGCTCAGTAAAGTAATTTTGACAAATTACCATTATCTTGTCTGCACATTTTGTTTTAGTTGGTCTTGTCTTGTCTGCACATTTAGTTTTTTTTTTTGGTAAGGAATCTGCACATTTAGCTGATCTAAATGAAAACAGAGAGATGCTATTTTTTTTTTTTTGGGTCAGAAGAGAAATGCTATTTCACTTGGCAAGGATATTTTTTTTTTTTTCCCCTTACAATTAAGAGCTGGGCAAAACTTTTATAGTGGAGGAATAGTCGTTGCCAGCAATGTGGTCCAACTTTCCACATTAGCAGAGCAAAGTGATCTTCTCGTGGAGTTTAATGGTGGAAGTGATGGAAAAGTCCATTGCTAGCCATGCTTTTCTGCTTTCCCATCCTTAGCCTTCAAGAAAAATCAACACGGTGGCAAAGGCTGCGTATTCTCTCTTGCACTCCATGCCAAGCATGAGCTTGGACTTTGATCTTATTACGTGAAATTGACACGTCCCAAGAAAATAGGAAAAGATATTGGAGAAATGGCTTGTAATTTGACAATTTCCTATTTATTTTTTTCGTTTTTCCTTTTTCTTTGTGGGGCTATTTACATCGCCTCCTTTTTTTATTTTTTTGGTCGAATATTTACATCACTTATTAATTTGCTGACATCTGTGGATGAATTGCGTATGTAATTGAGGCTTCTGTCGTCGTCGTCGTAGTAGTAGTAGTTCCCACAGTTGTCTCCAGCGGCGCCGCTTGCTTATGGTGGGGGGTTCTCTGCGAACCCACCGACCAAATTTGCAAAGAGGGGGCAGGTCGACGCCGACGGATGACGCGATGTGGGCTCGTCCCCCATGGTTCTTGGTTTGGATTCGTTCGTCTTGAATGTCTTTATTCTGCTACGTGTCCCCATCTTGATCGTCAACATCAACGGAGTCAACGAGTACGCGAAAAGTGGTCGTCCCCGTTTCGTTTCCCGCCCAAGCTGGGCGTTTTTGCCATTCCTTTGTTCGAGAATCTACGTAACCTGCCACTCGCCGATGAGGATGAGATGTCTAATGTGTTGTGCATCACGGGATTAGCAATTCTTTTTTTCTTTTGGGTTTCGTAGGTTCAGCTGTAGCACGCCATGTACGACTCATATGGTTTGACATATAGCATCAGCACGCACCACCCAATGTGATGGTGAATCCGAGGTCAAAAGAGTAGTTTTCATCCCAAAGAGAAGGCTTAATTCTCGAGGGAAGAGATATACTTTAAATGGCATAAGAGCGGCTGCATCTGTCCTACTCGTCTAGCGTGTTCTTAGACAGTTATACGGCAAATTTGGGGTCCCTTCTTACTTACAATGCTTACATTTTCACACACAAAAACAATCAAACCATTGCGATCGATAAATGGTGAGGTTTGATCGGTTAATCGTGAGTTTAGTCACAAATCAACTCAAAAGACAGCTTAATCAACAGCTACATATGTGGGTAATCGACAACGGGAAAATTAGGATCGTCAAGCCCCGTAATATGAGGTCAAAAGAGTATTTTTTTTTTTTTGGCCCCATGCTACAATTGCAATAGGAAGGCCTAGCTCTTAAGGGAAGTGATAAGTTTTAAATAAGCATAGGAGGATAGCAAAACTGCATACTCTTAATTGTATGGCGTATTTAAGACCTTTTTTTTCTATTTAACAACGAACAAAATAATGGACATAATTATAATAATCACTGCCTTTTATCCTCTAAAACTTGATTCATGCACAAAAAAGAGATTTCTCAAATTCGTTTTATAACGGAGGGAGATTTCGTCGGATCTCAATCATTCATTATGGAGAATAAGAGAATAAAAGATACGACTTTCGTAAAATTGCAAGAGCCCACATCAGCCTAAAAACTTATACTTGTCGTCTTTCGAATTGATACGATGGTGATTTAATTAAAGATGAACGTTGCCAACGAATCTTGTCTCTCGTCTAATTAGCGTAGGTATTTATTTTTGGAAGATCTAATTAGCATCGGTTAAAACAGAAATAAAATGTATGAATTGTCCAAAGGAAGACTTCTTCTAAGGCTTCTAACCAGGGCTGTCCTCTTTTGGGCGGTTAGAAGCCTTTTAACTCGAAGGGTGGAAGAAGACATGATATGTCATAGAAAAACTATAATATATCTACCTCCTACTAGTTTCTTCTGCCCTAAGACAGAAGATTGGGACAAGGCGTCCGAGCAACGCGAGACACCGGAAGCCGACCGGCCAGAGAGGCACCCCAATTGGTTATGTATCTTTTTATTGCCCAAAACCAGGCAATGCCTTTTCAGAACCCAAAATAAAGAGACCCCAACGACGCAGGATCTCCCTGCTTGGGTTAGAAGGTTAGCACCAGTTAAAACAGAAATAAAATGTATGAAGTATCCAGAGGAAGGGCAATTTCGTAGTTTTTGCCAAAAGCGAGGGGTGTCTCCTCCCCATACCGCAACGATCCATCACCAAACCCCAATCTCTGTCTCACCTCACCTCACTATCCACTCCCAGTCTGATTCCCCGGCACTCCATCCTCTCTCTGCACTACCCTGCGGTACACGCACTTCCCATTGCTATTGCCTTCTCTCTCTAGTCTCTAGCTTTCAGCGGGGGCGGGGAGAGAGAGAGAGAGAGAGAGAGAGAGAGAGAGAGAATGTGCACCACCAAGCACCACCGCCGGGGCTCCGACCCCGACTGCTCCGCCGAATGCTCCAGATCCGGCTCCCCCGACCCCTCGTGGATCGCCGAGTCCATCCACGGCGGGTCTCTCCGCCGCGTGGACCTCCACACCGGCACCAACGGCTGGGCCTCCCCTCCCGGCGACGTCTTCTCTCTTCGCTCCAAGACCTACTTGCGCAACCGCCACAAGTCCCCCTCAGGCGACTACCTCCTCTCCCCCGCCGGCATGGACTGGCTCAGATCCCCCGTCAAGCTGGACAACGTCCTCGCCCGCCCCGACAACCGTGTCGCCCAGGCGCTCCGCAAGGCCCAGTCCCTTGGCCGCTCCCTCAAGTCCTTCATCTTCGCCGTCAATCTCCAGGTCCCCGGCAAGGACCAGCACAACGCCGTATTCTACTTCGTCGCCGAAGAACCCATCCCCGCCGGCTCGCTCCTCTACCGCTTCGTCAACGAGGACGACAACTTCCGCAACAGCCGGTTCAAGATCGTGAACCGGATCGTCAAGGGGCCGTGGATCGTCAAGAAGGCGGTCGGCAACTACAGCGCGTGCCTGCTGGGCAAGGCGTTGACGTGTAACTACTACCGAGGAGAGAACTACTTCGAGATCGACGTCGACATCGCGAGCTCGAAGATCGCGAGCGCGATCCTGCACCTCGCATTGGGGTACGTGACGAGCGTGACCATCGACATGGGCTTCGTGGTGGAGGCCCAGGCGGAGGACGAGCTGCCGGAGAAGCTGATCGGCGCCGTCAGGGTGTGCCAGATGGAAATGTCGTCGGCGCACGTGGTGGACACGCCCCACCCGCCGCCGCCGCTGCAGCCTCACGCGCGCGGGCACGGGTTCTCTAGGGTGAACCACCATACTTCCGCGGACGAGGACGACGACGGTGGCAATGAGGATTGATTCAGAAGGCGAAGAAGAAGACTGCTGCATAGGTGAAACTCCTTTTCCTTCAAGCCCTCAACTCACTCCGCGTTCATGTGAATCGTCCTCTGCGGCTGACTTTATGCTAAAACAAGAAAAGAAGAAAAGAAAAACACCTGATGTGAAATTGGATCGACCCTTTTTATTTGGGGGGAGCACTGATATTTGTAGATAGTTGAATCTCATTTTTATTGCGAGAAATAACAATGCCCAGTTCTGCTTCTGGAAAAGCTCGCTTGTTCCTAGGATCTTTGTTTTAGACGACGCAACCCTTTTTGTTTGGTAAACGATAATCATGGAGAAAACGAGGAAGGATAAGAAGAGAAGAGAGTATGTCTTTTTGACAAGATTGACGTTTCCTTTGTGAGGGTGAGGTCGGTTGCGTACTACTTATTCTGGGATGGGACGACCCAGATTGATGATGTCTGCTCATCTGAGTCGTGTGCCTCTTTTAGGAAGGAGCCTTTTTCTTCTTGATGTCCCACAAAAAGCACCAAACTTGATTTGTAGATGGTGGTTTCATAAAATTGGGAACCGGAGCTTCTGGTAAGTGAAAGCGTCTTGGAAATGTGGTGGCTCAGGTTGTGCATTTTGATGTCCATGGACCTCCATTTTTTCCTGAAATCATTGCACCGCTTTTCAACAGTTTCTTGTCCCGTTCTTGGTACATGGCGTGGGGCATTGCATGATTGGACGATGACCGACATTTATCAAGCACACAGTTAGTAACAGCAACTCTTTGTTTAAAACCCTCCTGGAGTCCCCCCTTCCACCCCAACCTTTTTTTCTTACTGTTACATTCTACTGTTAACTTAAGCATTAGAGGGCAAGCCAGGGGCGGGAACCAGAGACACCCCATTGCCGTGGTCCGGATCAATTTTCCGGCGAAGAGCTCCGGCTGACTTCGTGGCTCCCATTCCAAGCTTCAACATTTAGATGTCAAGGCGTGAGAAAGTTAGTAATGTGCCCTCGGTCATCATATTCTGTGAATTCAGACTAACTTGAATTATTGGATGTTTCATTTCTGGAGTAGTTTATCTCCTAGGAACGTGGTGGTAGTTCACTGATCCCTACTCCCTAGTTCGTTAGTTGATTATTTTAGGGGGAGCAGGTATTTGTAGAATTGTTCCATAAAGTACATTTCTCTGGTATGACTGAACTGTTTAGATAACACAGTTGGTTTCTCTTTCCTTAAAACATGGTTAAAATGTACAAATCAATTCTGATAAAAGAGTGTTACAATGTTTCACGCTGATTGATCCATGAATACAAAATAAAACTCCTACCCCATTTCAGGAGGATGTGCCAACTTGATTTACTGCAGAAGTGGTAGGGTTCATAAGTTGGCAAAGCAGAGCTATAGTGCCTCGGGGATCATGGGTCGGTCCCGACTATTGATTTATGGCTCCTTCTAGGTTCATGTGCTGTCGAGCATTGTTAAAATAAAACGCGATACCTATTCATCGCATGAGAACCAAAGTTGCACGCTGTACACATACGAGGGCATAGCTCTCTGTTTTTTTTTTTCCCTTCTCTTTTACATAGTCGTTCTGTTTACTCTGTTCATCATATGGTAACATGGTAGCTTTGAAACGAGGGCAAGTCTACCAATTCTCGCTTAGCCAATTGTACGAACTCAGATGATTGATCTCCCACACAACCTCCCCTCCCCTCCCCCACAGCTCAAGTGCGATGGCCACTTTGTCTGGGTTCACATGACAAATCCGTACGCAAATCCAATATTATTCTTATACGACAATCATGTTTTGGCGTTGCAAGATTGATTCGCTTTTTCTGAGTTTTCTCCTTGTCATCATGTGGCTGGCAATATTCAGATGCATTCACACGCCCCATCACCGGGCCAAAAGGCTTAGACCAGATTTTGCAGGATTTCCTTGTTCTTTCACTTCTCTTTCACCCCCCTACTTTGAATAGGAATCCATATTAAAAATGCATTGCAGAGTATTTTTATTCCTTGACAAAGTTGTGTTATTCCCAATGACAGTCAAGAAGTAGGAGCCGCTAGTGAAGAAAAGAATTGAGTCAGAAAGATCGATAGTCGTCCTTTTCAACATATAAAAGGGCAGAATTTGTAGCGCCATGTGCTGCTATTGCTACACCGAGAGCAGAAAGTTATCATGTGCCTAGAAAAGAATTGGGTTCCAAGCCTTTTATCGCCGTGTGCCGCAATTATCCAGGTATTCACAATATGTTGTCAAAGAACCCCCCAAGAGGGAGCCCAAGAAATCTGATACCTTCACCTGAATAGAAGGCCAAGTCTAAGCTTGTCAATATATCCAATTAGATCCACATTCACTTAAAAGCTTAAGCCATATGAGTTATGAGCCAACTAGAATATAGTAATTGCTCAATTCCATAACTCCGCATCAATTCTCCGATGTGAGATTTTTCTAACATAACTTGCACGTGCATCTCAACACTAAAACTGTCGTGCTGAAAGTCCCAGCCTTGTATGTCAGCTCGGTCTAGGGCTTGAATTACATCAACTGTTCGATCCGAACCAGCTAAACATTCAATGCAGTAATAAGTATCATGACATTAGGAAACATGTTTCCTGGAGTTTGATTCAGTCGCATCTTAACAAGGTAACAACTCAAGAAAGCCCGCAACAAAACGAGGCGAGTTTCACCTCAACTGAAAGCCCACAAGAATGTGAGGTAGAGTCTGCCTCAATAGAGCCAAATTGGGCTATCTGTATCTGCCCGATTCAACCGGTTCTGCGGCTAAAAACCCACCAGAAGAAGTGGGTGATGAACTGAATCGGGGGACTTTCCATAAATGCCATAAAAGCTCAAGCGGTAAAGAAAGTGGGCGAGCCTCACCAATATATGAATGCTCGCACCAACTTGGTTGCTTTTACGAACCCAACTCAACTCAAATCTGCAATGTCCTTGTCAATCCTAGAAGTTAGGCTAGTGGCGACTGGTGGGTCTTCCCGTCCAGCCGGCTATTAGTCATCTGCTCATCATGCTTACGTCCCACTCGGACAGCAAGGGCTGTTCGCTCTGCTGCCCAAAACAAGATGCAGTTCAGTGGGAGAGATTCAAAACTGGAGCTGCTAATTTTGTTTGTAACAGCGTTCTGAATCTTAAAATTACTTGCTAAACTACCAGGAGTCCATCCATTTGAAGTTCCAACGTTTTCACGAAGCTGAGCACAGATCGAATTTGATAACTTCCATGGTCCGCAGTGAATAAATCCTACATATATCATCGTGGTTTCATTCGATGGATTTCCAAATCGAGACATGAAAAGGTCGATTCAAGATGACGTGCCATCCACCGGTTGCCACCTTGTTTTAACTAGACACGTCATTTTCTTTTCTTTTGTCCACTCCATTCTATATGTGTACTCCTCGTCTTCACAAAAGAAATCGAATTTAACCGACTGATATAGACATCCTCTTGTCGACCGATGGCCTTTCGCATCGATAATGGCCCCCCATTCACGAGGACTAATGGGCGAGAAAAAGGACATCAGCGTGACATCAAAGGCTTACAAAATTGGCAAAACTACTTTGGGCGATCTTAAAGCAGCTGGTGCGCTATCTCTTTGAAAGTGCTTTCCCACATCTGAGATTGATCTGTTAGCCCTCAGTTCAGATTGGTAACAAGAAGAACACCTGAGCAGAAAATTTCAGGAAACAACCAACCCCACATGACCAAATTCAGAGTGGAGAAGTAAAATGGGCAGGGAAAGCACAGAGCTTCAGCTTTCCGATTTATGCAAATCTTGAAGCTGTGTGGCTCATCACATTGATGATCAACAGTGTCTTACATAGCAATCAAATTGATTGTAACGGTGTCTTCCTATCACTCATTTTCTTCTACATATATTATGAAAGCCAAACCAGATTCCCAGCTTACCACAACAATCTGTACACCGCATTCGTTCGGTGTGTGCGGGGGATCGTTATTCTAAAATCTTACTCTACTACCTTTGTAAGTATCGGCAAGCATCAAGAGCTGGTGCAGGGATTCTCCCCACAACCAGCTCATTTTCTAGGCACAACCCTTTGGACCGAACCCGAGCTTCATTCCAGCGACATCGTACACCACCTCGAAACTCTGCTGCTGCACATTCCCATATATCAGAACGTCTGTGTCGTCCCCATTCCCAGCAAATGCCAGGCAGACCTGCGACGCGCTCGCGGCGTACAATATTCCTGACGGGTCCAAGTCGACGTTTGTCCCGCCGCTAAAAATGAAGCTGACTTTCGGTATTGCCACAGTGCTATACTTGCTGAGGTCATAGCAGGTGTCTAGGATAGAAAGAGCGGGTGCCGTCGGATATCTTGTCATCAGTTTCTTGAAAGCGCTAGAGAGTGCACTGTATGCAGTGGGCGGCAAGCGAGTGATCACGGTGCCCGAGTCTATGATCCCAGGGGCGTTCGAGAAAATACTCGAGGAGATCGATAGTTTAGTCCCGGCTACGCTTACTCCTTCTATGTTGACACCGTAAAAGTTATCACCTTGCGAGATTGTAGCCAAGGGTGTGAATTTTACGGAACTAGGCACCCCACGGCCTTTGCCAAAGGTCAAGTGTCCAGTGGAGCTAGATGACGACGGTAGGCAATACGAAAAATACTTGCCGTACTTGCTCGCGGTTTGTTGCACTACAGAGATTTTGTCTCGGCCAAGTCCAAGGAGCCCCGCGGCCCCGCCGAAGAGGCCACGGTTGTTCTGGCCACAACCAAATAGAAAATTGTCAAACGCATCTGTGGACGTCAATGACAATTTCTCTTTTCCGAAGAACCCGACTGAGAACGAGGAGTCTCCATATTGTATGCCGTAGACACATGTCGATGCCGAGCACCCCGGAGTGTTGCCTGCACACAAAGATGTAGAAGCAAAGTTTCTTAAAATTCATCGGAGAGATGCAGTCCTATACTTGTTACAAGTCTTGCGGAGTTCTGTCAAGATTTAGAGGGTTAAGATCATTCTGGTCTCATGCTGACAAATTTGTTCCTTTCCAGTTAACTTTCAAGATAGTTGAATTTTCTTTGATCACCAAATTTTTTTCATTAGATGGTAAAAAAAGGCTACCTGTGGCAGATATGAGGTCAGAGCAAACTGAGGAGGTACAGGTGATGTTTGTATAGGATGCGGACAGTGAAGGGTTAAAAGTTGGCTCCTTCTGCTTGTAGCAGTATTTGATGCACGGCTCGCACTGGGTCCAAGTGAGGTCGCTACCCGTGTCGAAAATGAGGGACAGGTCCTTTTTCGGCGTGCCGAGGCCCACTGTCACTATGTAATTGCCGGCGCCGACGATGCTACCGGATTGCACCGGAAGATCAGCCTTCGAGTCCCTCACGCGGTCGGTCTCGCTGGTACCGGTACTGGCGATTTTGGAGAATCTTGATTGAATCGACTTGACCCTTGATTGATCTCGGAGGAGGATTTGATCATGGGTTGGGGCATCTGCTTTGTCCTGAACCAGTTGGGAGCATGGGCCATGCTTGTGGACCACTCTCAGCGATGATCTTTTGTCGTCAGCTGAGGAAGAAATGAGCACATACAATGAACAAAACACGTGGATTGAGGGAGCTTCCAATTGAGGATTAAAGTCAAAATGAACACAAGTTTGCCAGACAACCTAAATATCATGACCTAATGGACTTCTTGTTAGCGGGACACATGCGATTCTCTAAGGTTACACACCGGCCTTTTCAATTCGCACTTCTCTGGGAAGTCATCCATTACCGTCTGGGAGGCATTTTTCCTCCTCCAACGGGTTAGCGAACTCGAGCCATAAGAAGTTGCGACACAGGAAAAGGAGGAGGCCTGTCCTTCTTTCTGCTCCTAGTTCATTCATTTTCAGACCGACTGTGAAAGGCCTTACGGGCTTAAACGTAGGGAACATCACATGTGAACTTGTTTTGGAAGATTATTAGGTAGCAAGAGTCCTATAATTCTTCCGATTCCTTCTGCATCTGTCCAATGGAGGCTATTGTTTACTCACATGAATACTTCTGCTCTGTGAAAAGGACAGGAATGTATTGAATTCTTGGAATGGACCTATGTCTGATTATTACTCCTTATCTAGATCGACTTTCGAAATCTCTTTTCCGTGCGAGGAGATCGCCCGGTCCGTGCACGTACCTATCGAACAATATCGAGATTGCGCTGAATTTGGCCATTTCCGCAGCGAAAGGAACAGAACAAGAACCACATGGGATCAGGTTAATACATACGGAAACCACAGTTTTGCTGTAAATATCAATTTGATGTTGAAGATGGTAGGCATGTTCTACTAAAAACCTGATGACGTGATGCACACGTCATCTCTGATTTCACCTAGGGATTTCTCCCATGTGGGATTTAGCGGTCAACATTGAATTTCCTGGCTTTGACAAGGATGAAAATTTGGAAGTAGTAGGCGCTTGACGAGGTCTACTGGTAGCAGACTTCGTTTACTGAGGCTGACCACAGATAGTCCGAGTGTGACGCCCAATTGGCCAAGAGAATTAGCAAAATTAATTGAAAGATTTGGTAATTGATTTAGCATATACTCTTTAGGAGCCTGTAAAAAAAAAACAATAAATTTTTTAATTTTTTCCTTTCGATATTCGATATTCGACTCTCATGATTGACACCAAAGTGCTCATTCCTTTTTCTTTTCTTGTTTTTGGCAATTAAAAGGGCAATTTTCAATTCTTAAAGTTGAAAAGTTCTTAGTGAGTGCCACATCACATCCGATTCTTCATTAATGACTCTACTATGGCCTAGCACGAAAGAGCTGTGAATTGCGTGTGAGAAAGACACACATTACAATTTGATAAAATTGACAGACGGCGGTTGGTAGCTTTAACTTGATGCATAGAGCACCATTGAATCGATTCATATAGAAAGCTTCTTGTCAAACGATGCAACGGGAATCGTCACTCTTATGAACACATAATGTTCCAGAGGTTTTAACTTTGGTTGTGAAGTGCCTGGGCTCGTCTTCCTCCCTAAGAGCCAAGTAAAAATGAATTTGATATGGACTCGTACGTGATGGTAGGTGGTTACTTGGATTGTCACTCACCACCCTCTCTAAGATCAAACCTGCGGAGTGTGATAGATGTCTCGATGGTAAAAGCACAGACAAGGCAAGCAAAATTCCTACAATCTCTCATCACCCCCACCAAAGAAAAGCTGCAAAAAGCTTAATAATTACCACACAAACTCAGAGAGAGAGAGAGAGACCTTGTTGAGGGGTGAGGGAGGTTTTGCAAGAAGAGTCGGGCAGGAGAGAGCTGACTCGAATGGTGTGATGAGTATCATCAGGAGAAGAGCAGAGGCAGCCGAGCAAAAGAGAGCTCAGCACAACCACACTACTCAGAAAATTAATGGAAGTCGAACGATGCAACACCGCAGTCGCCATTCTTGCTTGCTCTCTCTGCTGTGCTGCTCGCTCTCTTTACTCAGTTCGAAAGCACAATATTCTGATGAGATTTTGATATCTTTGGTTTGCCTTTATAAGCATTTTTTTAAAGGAGGCCACATCCCTACAAACCCATTTCATTGCCTGGTCAATATTTTCTCCACCCACACGTCACCTCCGTCATTGGCAGCTTTTGCTTTCTTTTCCCCTCCCCCAACCGGCGGGAAAACACACTCCTAATTTACTGTAGTAACTATTATTATCTTTTCTTGTTAAACCTGCGTTCCATCCCTACCATACTGTGTGTGTTATATTATATTGTGCAGCGCTTGATCTTGACATGCTCGCACTAACTCAGCAAGCGACCCCACCATGATGAATTTGTTCCATTAGGACAATAGGTTTTCTGTCATTATATTTCAGGCATCACCTAACCCACATAAATAACTTTTAAGTTTATAGCAACATGCATGATAAGCATTAATGCTGTTAACCTAAATTCCTGTCTTCTTACTTGCTCTCATATCTTGGATTAATGGTTGGTTCCACACACGCACACACATTATAGTGGACTGCAAGACGACGCAGCCTCTGGCTTTGTAAAGTTGCTTTCCCCCCATCCCATAATGCTTCTAGGATGATGCAACCTAATGTATGTTTGGCTGATCTGTGTTGGAATTGGGTCCACCTAGGAGGCACTTGCATAGTTCAAATTGAGAGTATAGGCCAAAAAGAAGAGGGAAACGATTAGGAGATAAGCCTCTGGAATATGCATGGCGTGGAGCAAACAACACCAGCACCGAACCATAAGACAGGACAAAGTAGGATTTTGAGGTTTCATCCGACATTTGTAGCTGGCATGGAACCACCATGCTCTTTGTTCAAAAAACAACCATGGTCCTAGATAATCTCATCAAGAGCCTAACCTATCCGGGAAAGCTGCTAATCTGACAGTCTGACAGTTACTGTCAATTATTCTGACAACACGATGTCCCGATTAATGAGTGGTTGAGATTGTAGCATCCCCGACAATATTATCAAGGAGGCATTCCCCTTTTTTAAATATTGAAAGGCGATCAAGTGGCGATCAGCACTTATTTAATTGGATTGAATCGTTCAAGATAAATCACTTTCTCACCACAAAGAAGCCATTCTAGGGCAGAGATTGGACAACCCACAAGAGGCTGCTACCCGGAAAAGGCGAAACAAGATTTTCCATTCTCTACACATGAGATTTAACGAGCTCCCAATGGAAATTTGAAGTGACCCACATCCACCGTCCAATCAAAAAGAAGATTCTTGCTTAATATGACTTCCTGCTACACATGATTGAACCCGCAAATACAGAGCACCAAACAATATTGGCTCCACGCAAGACCACAAGGGGAGTAAAAATTATTGGAAGTGGGAGTGATCTTGAACCAACCACACGTATTTTGGTCGTCCATTAGGCATGGTTCTTCCACGACTGACTTTCCTAGCATTTTGTTCATGCAAATGCCACTAAAGAGTCTCTTAGTGCAAAGCCCACAGACCTATCTTCCTCCATTATATTAGTCTGAAAATGGTTTCTTTTCTTGGATGAAAAACGAAAAAATGCACGAGATCTTCAACCTCCCCATCATTTTCATTGCCGGATGAAGCCAGCAAAAATTTAGTCCAGAGTTGGGGCTTAGTGGTGGACCTGCCAAGCATTTCATGTTGCTCTGGAATCTTTGTTCTACGTGTGGACCCATGTTGGGATTAAAGATGGCCAGAACCTGGAATCTATGTTTGTATGTGAATCTGTGTGTGTGTGTGTGTGTGTGTGTGTGTGTGTGTGTGTGTGTGTGTGGGGGGGGGGGGGGGGGGGGGGGGGGGAGAGAGAGAGAGAGAGAGGAGAAGAAGAAGAAGAAGAATCTTGTTTATCTTCATCTGCAGAGACCTAAATTGTGCAGTTCAATCAAGTGGGTGGTGGTGAAAGCTGGAATCAATCGGATGGAGGGCGACAGGCAGAGATTTGATAGGTTAACAGTCTCCCAAATTGATATAAGTTTCAACATATTCACACTTAAACAAGAATGAGAAAAAAAGGAGGAGGAGAAAAAACTGAAAAATTCTTTTCCCAGGTCCCCATTTTTCCATTTTAATTCACTCAATCATGCTTTGCTTGAATGACCTACGAAGATCAATCAAATGGGATTAGGTGGTGGGTTCACATCATAAGAATCAGCTAATCTTTCATTTCTTCTTGTTATACATGTTCACAACTATTCTGACTCTTAAGTACTCAACAACAGTCAATAGTCAATACAAGCAGACGGATTACACAGATGTTTTCAAAGACCCTCCTAGATTAGAAAAACCACTCTTTAAAAAAAAAAAAAAGATATACATCAGACAGATGAAGACACCGTCAATCGGCAGCTATCGAGTTTTCTTTCCTTCTTTTTCCAAAAGCTTGGTCGAGTATATTCACTTACTATAGTCTTCTGAAGCCCGGAATCTTTTAATTGCGGACAGATCCTTCTCCTTGTTCACACGTTAAGGTCTCTTTCGTGCATTAGTTTGAGCTCCATTATTGCCATCACATGCTGGAATACTAATGGAATGCAGTCATGTCTTGTGAAGTTGCGGATTAGATCACTTCTGTTGAGGCGAGGACTTTATCAGGATAGAGCAATCGGATGTTCATGCCCTCACGCCGAGTGATAGGAACCAGAATGAACCGAAATTGTCGTTTTCAATCTCGCCGTTCCCCTATTCGTGATAAGGAAATATCAGCTAATCATAGCCGATGACCCGATTGTGTTAAACAGCTGCAAGTCAAACCTAGTCAAACCTATCATTCATTTAAAGAAAACTTCATATGTCTAGCTTTAATAGATAGAGCTAACTCTGAGATGAAGATGGAGTCACAGACTAGACTCCTTTAAGGATGAATTAGACAGTAGAACCTAGCAGAGATTAAAGGTGATCAGCTTGATTTCGGAGGAGAAACTTCATTTTCAGCTTCTGTATCTCTTGATTCACTTTTCTTACTAAGTATACTTTAGTTGACTTTTGGAGTTGGACTAGTTTACAAGAGCATCGCATCCGTAAATGTGCAGTACAGCATGTTTTGGGAATTCCTCCTCGTCTGATGTCAAAAAGTGACAAGATATGGAATGATTTTCCGGACCCTTGGGAAAGCAGTTTGCTATCTCATCACACGAACCAGATTTTAGGTAAAACCAAGCACGCTTGAAACTTCTAAAAAGCAAGATCCTGTGGCTATACAAACTTCCTGGCAACTGACACTATGAATAATAGGACTATCTTCAAGTGATAGCAGCTCTGGACAGAGGACTACGAGCAATTACATTTTTCTTTATTTGTTTCAGAGAAAGCGAGAGAAAAAAAATCTCGAAAACCTTCCATTTTCATCAATTAGTAGCAGAGCAAGATTGTCTCACTTCCCCAGCACTGCCGGTTTTTACTTGAACTGCACTGAGCTTCAAGAATGACTGAGCCCAACTTGCAAAGAAACTGTCCTGGTCATTCGCGAAATTCTCTACTAGCTCCCTCGTTCTGTTATCCTTTATCAATACGGAATCCGACTGAAATAGCCCCTTGTGCAACAATAGATTTCGGTAGTACTGATTGTCAAACGACAAGGATGTATCGGGGTCGTTATTAACTGTAATGGAAGGACTAGCACCTGCAGGGCACCGTGTCATGAGATCCTCTGCATAAGACTTGTCGAGGGATGAGTCAATTACCGAGAGCTTCCCCGTGGAGTCTGCTTGGAACCTGCCTCTGAATGCACTGCAGTGAGCCGCTCCTATGGTATGTGCACCTGTCACCTCAAAGCACATGATGTTATCAACAGTAGACCACAGAGGCTCCAATGGTCTCGTCCGTAAAACTAAACCTTATTTCCTCTATTTCATGAACTAGCAACCAAAATTTGCATAAGTGATCTGTTTTCTACAATCTTAACTTTTCCGTCGACCCATCAATCCTAAAATTTCGTATTCCCTTGGAACAGTTTCCTTTTGATGGTCAGTTTGGCATGCAAGTACCTGGGAATACTTTCGTTAACAACTACACTTAGGGAAATCTTCCAAACTTGATGCCTGTACTACTAACACTTCTTGACCATGTTTTGCTATTTGGAGCTGATATATTCCAGTTATACCTGACAAGGTGACAAGATCAATCAAGGACAGCCCCTTAGATGAGAAGAGTTTAATCATCTCGTCGATTGTAAAGGTCGTGTCCACAATGTTGGGTCGTACGCTTGAAGCTGCAGAAACTCTCCCATCTTTCCTACCTGTTGGAATCTGAACTGCAGGCCCTCCAGTCTGCATTGAAGCATGCATAATTAAGTGCAAGAGTTTTGTACTTGAAAAGGTGGAAAGGAAAAAGATAGTATTTAGATCTGCATTACCAGCTCAACAGCATCTCTGGCAGCTAATGCAATTATGTCGGCGCAAGAAACGGTTCCTGGACAGAACAATTCTAAAACCCTTTTAGCTGAGTCTATGACAGAAAATCCTCCAAGTGATGTATTAGCTGGATCACTTTGCTCCGTTCCGTTTCCTTGTATAAGCACAGATGCATCGCAACCCTACTACCATATCATAGTAATCAGTCAATTTGATTTCGAAATTTTAGCCACTTCAGAAACAGGCGTAATTTGTTGGCTCAAGTTAGGAGACAGACTCAAGAGAAGTAATGAAGTGTCAGCAAGACCGCATACAGGAAAATTTGCCAGTGAGTAATCTCATTGACGATGATGGATGGAGAGACTTCTCTTTACAATTAGATATCTAGATTGCTTGGATAAACTAAACCTTTCAGAATATGAAACGGTTGTCCCTGTTTTCTTAGTTTCGGATAATTCATCCGTTATGGCCTCAGAAAGATTTCTCACTTCTTTAGGACTTCCAATAAAATTCATGAGATCTTTTTCCTTGGCCTAGCATTAGAAGCAAAGTAATATACGATACGAGTCGCTCTCTCGAGCTTTTAAATTCCTATGGCTGAAAAGGAACTCCACAGATTCAACAGACACGAGTCAAACTTGGCTTGACTTTCCTTCTGTAGGAACCCATTAAAGTTCACTGTTCAGTCCTACTACTGAGAACCATTATGCGAAGATGTCCATTTGACACTCGGAGGCATGAAGTACATTACTTGCACTAGTTTCAAAATTACGAGAATCTCTCTCTTTCTAAAGTGAGCAATAAAGAGAAGAAGACTAACCTCCACGAAGCAGTCATGAAAGAGCAAACGGAGGAGCTTCCCAGGGATTGTGGTGTCGGTGGAAGAAGCTGATCTCACTGTGTTGCTGACCATGAATTCAGCAGCAGGACATGAAGCTGCATAGAACCCAAAAGAAAGCTGAGCGGAAGAAGCAACCACATGAGCTAGGAAGACGACGAGAGAGACGAGAGGGTTCAAATTGAAAACTCTGGTCTCCATGAAGCTTTCAGGTGAATCCTGCACAGAAATGATCACTTATAAGAGCTGCTGGAAACAATCAATCGGAGTGAGGGCGGCAATTGATTCTCATCATCATTTAAAGTAGCATTTAATAAATTGGGTGATGTCAGAAGGTAGATGGTTCTTGGGGTCGCCATGCATTAACAGCTTATAGAAAGATGAACATGTGAACCTACCCCGGAATCCAAATTTTGCACATTGGAGAAAGAGAGGACAACTCTGCAAGCATTAAAGACACTCCATCTGCTTCTACAGCGTAATGAAGCACGCCTAGGTTGTGGACGATCGTGTGCCATTTGCATTCTCTTTCTCCCCCTTTATCTACCCCTTGCTTCAGTCAAGAGCTCTGACAACATCAGCGGGCAAGTAATGCGCTCTGTCTCAACTGCACAACAATGCAGCAGTACTGTCCAGGATTGCCTGTGCTTTTTCCCTAGTCTTTTTTGGATCGAAACACAAAGCTGCCATTCACTGTCATGTGGGTGTTCATTTTACAGTAAATTCAATGGCTGGCTGGCTGCACTTGCAAGACAGCTTTAACGAATCTACCAGTTCAATGAAAATTCTACTGCGTAACTCAAGAGGGTATGTTGCTAGGACTAATTTGAATGAATGAAAACAGAGAAAATTCGTTATCTCTTGTTCGTCCCTGAAAAAGTTCTATCCCCTAAGGGACGAAGAGTCTTAAGAATCTTGAGGGCTAGTTACTAGAGCATACATGAGTAGAGTAGGATTCGTTATTCTGAGCGATGAATGCGAACCGTCGCCAGCGGACAGTCACAGTTATTTACCGGCCAAAATGCAACTGCGACGCCACCTTCTTTGCCTATTCATCATTCTTTCTTTCTGGTTTTGCTTTCATTTTTCCCTTTTCCCTCACCTAGATTGACTTCTGTTGAGTTGTAAAGTTGTTTGAAACTTTGTAATTTTATACCTAACTTAGGTGAGTCTATACCTAACTTAGGTTTCTTACCTAAACTTAGGTGAGTCAATACCTAAATTAGGTTTCTTGCCTAACTAGGGTCTCCTTTCTCTTGTATATATATTGGCCTTGTAATTACTCAAGAAGAAGTAAGGAAATACAGATTTTTTCCTTCATGGTATCAGAGCTTTAGGCTCAATTTTTTCTGGGATAGTGTTACAGTCCAGCCTTCATTGCTGGTTCTGTTTTTCCGCAGCCTTCATTGCTGCATTTTCAAGGCTGGTTCTGTTTTTTGCAGCTTTCATTGCTGCATTTTCAAACCATTATAGCTTAAGTACGACTCGTACTCTTGCTAATATTCTCTTGGTACAATGACCACATCCAAAGTCATAAATTTTCCCTCTCCAACCACAAACCAATCGGAGGAGGTCGCCTCGTCAAACATGATCGGCGACCTTCAGAATATTAGGCCAGCCTATAGACTAAATGAGAAAAATTATCTCAAATGGTCACAATTCGTCAAGACGTACCTGAAGGGCAAAAGAAAACTCAGCCATCTACTGGGGACAGGACCCAAGCAAGGAGACCCCAATTTCGATGCGTGGGATGAAGCGGATTCCATGATCATGTCATGGCTATGGAATTCCATGGAATTGGCCATAAGCGATACTTGCATGTTTCTACCAACCGCAAAGGGGATTTGGGATTCCATCCAACGGACGTACTCTAAGGCCCGTGATGCAGCCCAGGTGTACGAAATTAAGGTGAAAACCAGTGGGACAAAACAGGGAGGTAAGACTGTTACTGAGTATGCTAACTCTTTGCAGAACTTATGGCACGAACTCGATCATTATCGGGTATTCCACATGCGGTGTCCAGAAGATGCAGCCATTTTGAAGAATTTTATTGAAAAAGATCGAGTCTACGACTTCTTAGCTGGGCTTAATTCTGAATTTGACCAAGTTAGAATTCAAATACTTGGCAAGGAAGATGTTCCATCATTGGAGGAGACGATTTCCTTGATCCGGGCAGAAGAAAGTCGTCGATCCGTCATGCTTGAACCACGAGCAATAGAAGGGTCAGCCTTGACAGTCGGAAAGGTTGATGAGAAGGGTGCTCTACCAAGAAGAGACCACCGGGACAACTTGTGGTGTACTTATTGCAGGAAGCCGAGACATACAAAGGAGAAATGCTGGAAATTGAATGGAAAACCAACCACTTCAAGTCGAGAGTGGGTGAACCGGGAAATGCAATCGAGGCCCCGGGCCCACCTAATTGAGCAAGCTGATTATGAAGCAGAACAATGGAAAGCGACATTCAATAGTGAAGAAATTGAGAAAATAAGAGGTTTGTTAGGGTCTCTTAATAAACCCTCTGGTGCATGCTCAATGGCACTCTCAGGTAATTCTTGGGTTATTGATTCAGGGGCGACTGATCATATGACTCATATCTCATCACATTTCAGGACCTATACACCTTGTCCTAGTAATAGGAAGATTATTGTGGCAAATGGGTCTCTTGCTACTGTTGCAGGGGTTGGCGATGTCCCTATCACACCAAACCTTGTCCTTAAAAATGTCCTACATGTCCCTAAACTGTCTTCCAATCTTATCTCCATACAAAAACTCACTAAAGACCTCAATTGTCAAGCTGTTTTTTACTCATCTTACTGTGTTTTTCAGGATCGGGGCTCGGAGAGGAGGATTGGACTCGCTAAGGAACAAGGTGGACTGTACTATCTTGAGACACCCCTCACCACGAGAAGAATCATGAATAATTCATCTTCATCCTTTCTTAGTATTTCAAATAAAGAAGCTATTTGGCTTCATCATTTTCGTTTTGGTCATCCATCCTTTCAAGTCTTGAGTGTGATGTTTCCAGCCCTGTTCAATGGTTTGAATATTCAAGATCTCCATTGTGATGTTTGCGAGTTAGCCAAGCATAACCGTGTATCATTTCCAATTAGCAATCATCGTAGCTCTAATCCTTTTGATTTGGTACACAGTGACATTTGGGGCCCTTCCACGGTTCCAAACATCTCTGGAGATCGTTGGTTTGTCACTTTAATTGATGATTGCTCTCGGGCCACTTGGACCTTCTTACTCAAACATAAATCTGATGTGAGTAGCATTATTCCTTCTTTTCATTCCATGATTCAAACACAATTTGGGGTCAAAATCAAGGTCTTTAGATCAGATAATGCTAGAGATTACTTCAATCAAACATTGTCCTCTTATTTTCAAAAGGAAGGTGTTATCCACGAGTCATCTTGTGTGAATACACCCCAACAAAATGGGATTGCTGAAAGGAAAAATGGTCATCTTCTTAAAACAACTCGTGCCTTGTTGTTTCACGGAAATGTTCCTAAAACGTATTGGGGGGAAGCTGTTCTTACAGCTACATATCTGATCAATAGGCTACCATCACGTACATTAGACCACAAGACCCCTATGGAAATTCTTTCTCAGTTCTATCCTCACTTTCGTACATCTAACGGCCTTACGCCTCGAGTCTTTGGTTGTAGTTCCTTTGTCCACATTCATCATCATCAACGAGGAAAACTAGATCCTCGTGCCATCAAATGCATCTTTCTTGGTTACTCACAAACACAAAAGGGCTATAAATGTTATCACCCACCTTCAAAAAAATTCTATCTCTCTGCAGATGTCACTTTTGTTGAGAATAAACCATATTTTTCAAAACCTTATCTTCAGGGGGAGATTTCACTCATGGAAGATAAGGAAGATGATGCTCTTGGTGTTATTGATAAACTGGATATATCATCCAATGTTCTCGCGAATCCAAACCCGACCACCGTAACTCATGAACCTACCTTGACTCCTACCTCTAGTCCACCATCTGTTGTTGTTCCCACTAGTCCTACTCCCACTTGTCCAACTCACTTTCATGATTCTATGAGATATTCTCAGGTGTACTCAAGGAGGACAGCCGTTCCAACAATCGAGCAAGTCCAATCTACCACTCCGGGTACTGCTAATGAGAGCATGGTAAGTCCTGAACTTTCTGTGAATGAGCAGCCCAGTGATATACCAGAGACGGATCTTGATCGGCCTATTGCTATTAGAAAAGGGATAAGAGAATGTACCAAGAAACCAATTTATCCACTTTCAAATTATGTGTCCCTTGATAGATTATCATCACCATTCCGAAACTTTATTGTGAGTTTAAACACTATTGCCATCCCTAACACCTTCTCTGAAGCGATGTCAAAAGAGAAATGGAGGAATGCCATGAAAGAAGAAATGACGGCACTAGAAAAGAATAAAACGTGGGAAATTGTTGACAGACCAAAAGGGAAAAATCTAGTAGGCTGCAAGTGGGTATTCACTGTGAAGTACAAGACTGATGGCTCCTTGGAGAGGTACAAAGCGAGATTGGTTGCAAAGGGTTACACTCAAACATATGGAGTGGATTACCAAGAGACTTTTGCACCGGTGGCTAAAATGAACACTGTAAGAATTTTGCTATCTTTAGCTGCTCATTTTGATTGGGAACTTCAACAGTATGACGTGAAGAACGCATTTTTACATGGAGAGTTGAAAGAGGAAATCTACATGAACATGCCACCTGGTTTCGAAGGAAAAGAAACAACCGAAAAGGTTTGTAGACTAAAAAAGGCGTTATACGGACTCAAGCAATCACCTAGAGCTTGGTTTGGACGATTTGCTAGAGTCATGAAGGCATCTGGGTATAAACAGAGTCAGGGAGATCATACTCTGTTCATAAAACACTCGGATGCAGGGGAAGTTACAGCATTGTTGGTTTATGTTGATGACATAATAGTCACGGGCAATGATGAAAGGGAGAAACAACGGCTAAAACAGAACTTGATCAGAGAGTTTGAGATAAAGGAGTTAGGAAAGCTACGGTATTTTCTAGGAATTGAGGTTTCATACTCAAAACAAGGGATCTTTATTTCACAACGGAAGTATGTGACGGATCTTTTGGAGGAAACTGGGAAGCTTGGTTGCAAACCAGCAGTCACTCCGATTGAGCCGAACCAAAGACTAGCAGAAGCCAAAGAAGAGGCGGCAGTGGATCGAGAAATGTATCAACGATTGGTAGGAAAGCTGATTTATCTTGCTCATACTCGACCCGATATCTCCTATGCAGTAAATTTGATTAGCCAATTCATGCATAATCCAAAGGAATCACATCTACAAGCTGCTTTTCGAGTCTTACATTACTTGAAAGGGAACCCAGGAAAAGGAATATTATTCAGAAAGAGTCCAGACCTCAAGATTGAAGCTTATACAGATGCAGATTATGCTGGATCAGTGGTTGATAGGAGGTCTACAACTGGTTATTGTACCTTCATTGGAGGTAACTTGGTAACTTGGAGAAGTAAAAAACAGAATGTGGTGGCAAGATCTAGTGCAGAATCTGAGTTTCGGGCAGCAGCTCAAGGAATATGTGAGCTGTTATGGCTCAAGATCATTCTTGATGACTTGAAGGTTAAGTGGCAGAGTCCTATGAAGTTGTACTGTGATAATAAATCTGCAATTAATATTGCCCACAATCCTGTGCAGCATGACAGGACAAAGCATATTGAGATTGATAGACACTTCATCAAGGAGAAACTTGAGGAAGGACTAATTTGCTTATCGTATGTCCCCTCAGGACAGCAAGTGGCAGATGTCTTAACCAAAGGGCTCAATGGTGGAAATTTTCACGAGCTAACTACCAAGCTGGGAATGGAAGATATCTATTCACCAGCTTGAGGGGGAGTGTTGAGTTGTAAAGTTGTTTGAAACTTTGTAATTTTATACCTAACTTAGGTGAGTCTATACCTAACTTAGGTTTCTTACCTAAACTTAGGTGAGTCAATACCTAAATTAGGTTTCTTGCCTAACTAGGGTCTCCTTTCTCTTGTATATATATTGGCCTTGTAATTACTCAAGAAGAAGTAAGGAAATACAGATTTTTTCCTTCAACTTCATTACCAATTGCGCAGGCACAGATTTAGTATCTATGCCCGGGACACACTATAATATGATCAGTTTCAAAGAGCTACGCTTGCATGCATGTGGAAGATATGGTTTCTGATCTGGCAAAGGGGCCAATGGCAGCACAGGCTCATTTATGGTCGTGTGGTGTGCTCTTCTCCATGACTTGGCTTCAATGATTGAGTAGGGACCTCAATCAAAATCAAGTCCAGTGCTTCTGGGTTTTGGCTCCAAAAAGTTCGCATCCTGATGAGGCTCAGGTTTTATGAATTCCTCACTCTGGATCTGCACAAAGAGTGATCTGTCACCTGTTCGTTTGCATGACAGTCATAAAATAGCTCTCTCTCCCTTCTGGCGGGAAATAGAATAACTCACAACATCGATACAAGCATTATATGGGTGGCAAAATCAGTTTCCTCGGTCAATCGAAAGTACTTCCTTTCTCATATTCAAATTCAAAAACATCGAAGATACATTGCAAGATATAACAGTAACTTCCATAGTACGTTTACATCACTTCACCATGAAGGTTTGCTGGTAAAAGTTAGAATATTCAATAAGAAGTTAATTATGAACATTGATGTGAAGCAAATGGCAAGTTGTCAACCTACACAATACAGGCCCTCTCATGATATCTTTAACCTTTCTTTGGGGTGGCGAACCTCAGTGGTCGAAGAGGGTAGAAAGAACCGCAGCTTATAACCCATTACTGCTGATATGCAGATCCCAGGCACGAGAGGCCAGCAGTAAACTAATTCCACCGAGGACTTAAATTAGCAGACACTCATGATCTCCGTGGCTATTCTTCCTCGGTCTTGACATTATCTTCTTCAAGCTCTTCTAATTCATCAATGTCATCAATAGGAATTTCTTCGTTATCGGCACCCAAAGAACCTATGACACGTAAGTAACTCATTTAGATTTATGGAGAGCCGCTAAACAGCGTGGCCTAGCTTATGTACACTGAAACTGATTAGAAAATATTTAAAGTACGTCTCTGGGCGAAGAGAGCAGTCCATGGTATAAACACATAAGCTAACAGCATGGTTACCTTGGTAGATCATTGAAGCGGGACTGCTGATTGGATCCCTTGATTCTGATGTGGCATCAAGAAGGTAAGGAAGTTCCAGTAGTTGCAATAATGATTCTGTCTGAGGGTTTCGAGGCAATGCTGGAGTAGAACGTACATGTAATCATGCCAAGGGTCAGCATAATTTGTGAAAGCTCAATCATGTTTGCTTGGTTACCATAAATTAATACCCCTTAGTTGGTGGCAATAGCAAACAACAGTAGACTACAGTTCTGACCAGGGCTTATTCATACAAGGAAATACAGCTCCAATACAACCATATAAATAGCATAGATAAAGCAATGTGTCAGACTACAGTGCGGCAGGCAAAAGCCTTTGGGCATTTGTAAAATGTGACAATCACTGCCAACATTCTCAGCCATTGTACTTAATATTTATATAGCAGGATGCCCTTAAACTCTCATGAAGACATCTTGCTGAAGAATAAGGCATTCCTCAACTTTCAGAAGAAACTACTGGCTCTACAATCCAAGTGTCCTGGACCACGCATATCTCCTGAAAGAATCGTATACGAATGATAACAGCTCAATTTAAAAAGTCCAAAGTAACTGTCAATATAAAAATATCATTTTTTAATCTAGCTGCAGTAACTCAAGGGTTTCAATGTCAAGTCATAAGTCAATATATCACTGCTTAATATAATTTTTTCGGCCAATTATCCAACACAATGCGATTGCATTCAGACCAAGCTACCACATAAAAACACACGGATAGATATTCTTAGTGTACAAAAAGAAGCCGAGAAATCAAAGAGGAGTCACACTGGTGACCTCAAAACTCCTACCTGGTGAACCATTAGAAGAGGATTGAGAGGGATTGTGACATGGAACTGTCCTTTCAAATTCAAAAGGTCGAGCGCCTCTTTCTTGAAGTCTGCTCCTGACCCATTTTCGACAGTCTTGCATGTCAAGTTGAACAGCCCTGTTATAGTGATTCACCAGCTAGTCATTACATATAAACAATGATGTTTGCCCACATGGATGGGCTACGCAAAAAAAAATTGCGAGGCATTCACATTTACAAACCCAAAATCTGCACTTTTAGTGGTCAAAGGAAAGACAGAATGAAACGTCCGCGTTATTGCCAGCCATTCCTCGTCATACAAAATCTCATGTGGTCCAGACTCTGACTCAATATCAACGATCTAATAACAAAGCAACATCAGCTTCCACTTCAGAACTCAGTACAATTGATCAAAGAATAGATCATACCTGTAAAAACTTGCGGCCTGGTAGGCACTTATCAAGAGCAAGAAAATTGGTCACTAGACCACCTTCACCGTGTTGAACAGAAGCAGCAAATTGGCAGTGTAGATGGGCAGAAAACCAGTAAGTGGGTTTTAGCTCCTCCAGCAGTTGAGCTGCAGCCTTATTTCCAAGGGTCTTTTGATAAATCTGGAAAACAATTCTCAAGCTTGAATTAAGCAATTCTCCAGATAGAGAGAGAGTAATATACAAGGCTTGTTAGATCATAGTGGCATCACTATCAAATATTTCTTGTTACCTCTTTCTCGAAAAATGGCTTCTGCTGAATTAGTTTCCTAGAGTTTCCACAGTCAGTGATGCCCAGAGGCCAATCATGGGAAAGAAAAATATCGATCCGTTCCTCAACTTGCATAAGCTTGTGCACGTCATATTCACGAACATGGTAAACAGACCTGATGGTGTTCTCGTTATAAGGAGGCCTCTCATAGTGTCCTGTCCATAAAACACCATCTTGGTTAGATCATAAAGAGCATGTACCAATATCACTTGTGTGAGTGAACAAGTGCTGCACCATTCTGTCTTCTGTATTCAATAGAATCGAACGAAGAACAACTAACCTAAACGATAATGACGTGCATTATAAATTCCAGAGAGTCCACCAATACGGATGTTCCCAAACTTGACCACCCCAGCAAACCCCAAGAAGTAGATGTTAGGAGCTGCCCATCCTCCATAGTACCTAGAATAACAACAAATCAACTAAGAATTGCCTGAAAGTGAAGAAATGAAACCATCAAGCCAACCGGCGCAAATACAATCAGCCATACACTTAAATAAAGACAGGACTGAAGGCCTCCAAACGCAGGAAAGACCATAAATGTCAGTATAGGTGCTACTTTCAGTTGCGTGTGTAATTAGACAGACGGAACAACTGAAATGAGTGAGCTTCTATTAAGCAAATTCTAAGGGGAACTGCCACTTGGCAACACTTCACACATTTTTTTTTTTTTTGGTCTAAGCGACATTTCACACATTGCCAACTTCAAGACATTAACAATGAAAGATTAAGGGGTCAAAAGAAGGAAGACACCAAAGAAGTTTTAAAAGTCCAGAAATTTGAAAACAGAATCCACTCACAATTCCCACAAGTAATTGGAAGCTTCATGATTCCCGCCAATGAATATAGTTGGAACAGGCGCAACCTCCTCCCCGGAAAAGTACTTCCAAAACGAGTTCATTGCCCGATACTTCCTGGGCACATTCAAGCTCTCCAAATCACTCTCATTCCTCACAGCCTGAACATCCATCATTGATATGGTATCGGGTTATTGTCTCATCAGCTAAAGATAAATGTCAAAACATATTCAGCCTTCAAGAACAGAAACTTGTCTACGCCAAAAGAAGCCAATTTCCCACGGAGCTAAGCAGAGTGAGGATTTTCAACTGAACTCGGAATCGGGCATCAATTTGAAATTAACACGAGACGCAGACTGACAATGCTCGCATATCGCACGTGAGAGAGAGTGTCGAGGCGAGCTACCTGAAAGTCACCGCAACAGAGGAGAAGGTCGACCTTGATGTTGCGCTGACGTTCGATGTGCTGAAGGGTCTTGTAGACGTTGTCGAGGTCTCCATGCATACAACCTTCGACGGCTATCTTCATCGAGAACTTTTGCTCTTCACCAGGATTCAGGGCGAGAGGGGATCTAGGGTTTAAGCTTGGTATCGCCAAATCACCATCGTCGATGCGGGGTTTCGGAGACCAGGAGCATCCGTTGCCCGCCCGGTGGAGGCGAAACGGCGGACGAAAGCGAGCTCCGCCCTGTTGACGGATTGGGCTCACATCCTTCTTGACCGACCACTACAAAGGCCCAAGATGAATTCAAACACATTTTTCTTACCGTCTTTTTTTCCAACTATAGTTGAGAAAATAACATAAAATATGATCTCCGAATTTTGACATCATGTACAATACCATCTCTAAATTTTTAATGTATTCAATATGATCCTTGCAATTTTCGTACAAGTTCAATCTAATACCTGGACTACGCAAAAATATTCAATATCGTCCTTGAAGCTTAATCAATGGGAGGTTAATATTGAATTTTCATATAGTCTGGGGGACTAGATTAAACATTTGGTAAAATTTCAGGGACCGCATTGAATAAATTAAAAATTCAATGATAAAATATATATATATATAAGGTTAAAGTCACATTATAAAAGTTCAGGAATTATTTGTGTAATTATCCATGAATAATTGGTTTAGTGGGCTTGTAATCAAAGTGTAGCATTAGAACATGAGAGATATTGTTGGTAGATTGGACAAGTGAATGTGTCGAGGCTTCTTCTTTTTTCCCCCCTATGCTTGTGTTCAAAATAGGAACCCGCGATTGCGGTGATCGGATTAGCAAAACCTTCCTTTTTCTATGTTGAGCTAGGAAACTTGCAATGATCTTCAAAGTAATTTTCAATAATTCATGAAAATTTTATTTCGTACTCGAATATATCGCATTCATAATTTGATAGAAAACGTACTCAGCATCACAAAAGCAATCGAAGTGACTAAAGAAACGACGATATTAAATTTATTAAGATAATTTTTATTTTTGCAATAAATTTGGCATTTTTTTAGGAGACCTGTGTACTACTACTATAAGTCGTAAAACTTATCACGAAAGTGCAATTAAATATTAAAACTTTCAAAAAGTACAATCAAGGTATAAAACTTGTCAAGTTGGTGTAATCGAGTCCCTTCGTTAACTACATCCGATTCGATAAAAAAAAAATATTGACGTGAATTTTTTTTTATTACTTTATATCTCCTGCGTGAGCAAAATAAGAAAGATATGTCCAAAACGACGTCATTTTATTCCAAAAAAATATTTAATATAAATGTCAATTAAAAATAATAAAACCAGTGAGGGCCCATCGTCGTGGTCCTCACCATTGCCGGCTATTCCGGCAATGGTGGAGTGAGGGTCGATTGGGGTCACCGGTGACTTAGGTCGACCGCAGGTCGCTAGCTGGGGTGGGTTTGGGTGGCGACCCCACTAGTGGTGGCGGCCCTTAGCCTAGTTTGGGTGACGAACTTGATATGGGAGAGGGGCTGCAAGCCATCGCCTGTGGTCAGCCAGGGTCGCCGGCCCTTTCGACGATGGTGAGGGTGACGGGCCTCACTAGTTTTGCCCTTTTTTTTATTTAGTTTATTTTTTGAATTTATCTATCTTGTTTTGGCCACGCCAGCAGCATTGTCGGGACCCTCTTGAGGTTGTCGGGCTCTCGAGGGCTAATGAGCCGTCCTGTCTGGTCGGACGCGGGCCTCTTCCAAGGCCCATTACCCAAATCGCAACGGAGGTATGCGTGATCGACTTTCAGTGTGGTCTAGTGACATGTGCTAAGTGTGCATGCCATGGAGTCGCCACCAATCATTTTTTTAGGGTATGATTGGACCACCCAATCGAATAGTTGGGAGTTTCTATTCAATTCTGCGAGAACCAGAGAAATGATTTCGGGGACTTAGTTACGCCAACCGTCAGAGTTGACGCCCTTTCGGTACCTAAGTTGACTGAATTTTCTAGCTTGAGATTCATGCGGATGAGTAAGGTATGAACCCTAAATCTAGAAATTCATGCAGATAGGAGTGATTATCCTAGCAATCACAATCAGTAACAAAATGCGCAACTCAAGGAATCTAGATATGCAAATAAATCACATGGCATTCCTAATAATGCCCTATTTATCAATCACAGCTCAAGAATAATTTAGCTGTCCTGGCCGTTCTACACTCGATCTAACCTAAGAAAAGCATTAGGAAGCATCGCAGGAGTTCGAGAGTACTCACATGGGGTTCGCCGTGCCCTGGTTTGGTCTTGGACGAGCTATCGAGCTCATGCCGACCCGATTATATTTGGGGATCCACTCGGCGTTTTACACCATAAAATCATGTGAAACAAAAACGAAAATATTCAGCAAGGGGCATTTATTGTAGATGGTGGTCGATCTAATTGGACATCAAGACTAAAAAAGATGTAGAAATTTACAAATTAAAAGACTCGAATGATATTTTTTTTGCCAAATTCAACTCTATGCGTCGTGAAGAAACACATGCAATTGAACTTGAATTTTGACTATTTATGAGTTCAAAATGAAAAGAAAATTAAAATAAAAATATTGACTATTTTTCTATATTTTTACGACATCGAATGCTATTTTTCTTCATTTTTCATGTATTTTTCTATTTTTGAAAAATATTAAAAAATTGAAAAATTATTTTTGTCAAAAATGGTTCCTTTAGCTTGGTCAAGGCTACCAAAGATGATTTTTTAATTTTTTAACTTTTTATATATTTTTTATGAATTTTTAAAAAATAAACTATGAAAGACTAATAAAAAATCAGGTGTCAACAAGCATCACGTAGGAGAGTCAAAGTTGTTAAAAAGAAAAAGGTTCACGTTGGCAATTTTTTGTTAGCTAAATTGGATGAACTTAATGGAATGGCTTAACTATACCAATTTAACAAGCTTCAAAATTTAATATTATTTTTTGAAAGTTTTAGGAGTTACTTGTATTTTGGTGATTTTTTTTTTTTTAATAATTGTATCGGGTGACCATTTTTTGGTGTTGAACTTCTCGAAGAGGAGAGAACTGAGAAGATGACAAAGAGACAAGGGTGAGTAATAGCAGGTGCCGAAAAAAATTTGTGTGGAGGAGAGAAGTGCAACGATCCTCCAAGCAAAAGACCAACGACCTCTCCTTTCCTTTCACTCCTCCCCCAACTCTGTCGGTGTCTGTCTACTTTTCTCCTCCTTCTCATGGCAGCTTCTTCTTCTTCTTCTTCTTCTTCTTCACTCCAGTCCTTCCCCTGCCACCCTCTCTCTCTCCACCGCTCCTTAGCTCTCGCATCTTCTTCATTCCTCGTCCATGCCACCCATGTCTCTCCTCCACTTCCACCCCTTATGGTTCCCCTCCTCCTCCTCCCCCATCAACACCAAACCTAAGCTCTCTCTCACCCCTCCAACACCTCTCAAGTCCTCCCTCCCTTTAAGACCCACCTCCGGCTTCGGATTTCACGCGGTCTCGACAGGCTTCAGGGACGCTGCTCCTTCGCTCGGGGACGACGATGCGCAGGTCCTTGTGGGCCCCGCCAGCGAGGAGGAGCGGAGGGGGGAGAGGGTCGTGGCGGACTACGATTGGACGGAGGAGTGGTACCCTCTCTACCTCACCAACGACCTCCCCGACGACGCCCCGTTGGGCCTCACCGTGTTTGACAAGCAGCTCGTCCTCTACCGAGACGGCGACGGCTTGCTCAGGTGTTACGAAGATCGCTGTCCCCACAGGTAACGCCGTCTTTTTTTCAGGGCCTGATCGTATATTATTCGTGTGGTGTTTGACATTCTCTGAGCTTGATTGATGGGTGTGATCAAGTTTATCGATTTGGTCTCTCGGGCGTTGCAACAGGCTCCTGTTCCAGTTACTGGACAGGACAAAGGAGATAACTTTGAATCTTCTTCCTCTTATCATGACAAGAAGGGACGAGCCATGATCATCCATGAGTGGTGTGGCTTGTTGAAGCATTTAATCTATTGTGCTAACTCGGATATTCTAGCTGTACTGCGGTAGGAGTTTGGGAAGTGAGCTGTTCTAGTGTTCGTCCTGGCCTCGTTTTCTCATCTGCATCGCCTCTCGAAATAGAGCTTTAGCGATTAAGTGGGCAAAAAGCTCCTGCATTTCCTGTCTTAACAATTTAGCTGAGCTAGGTTTTCATAGATCGCTTGAAGATCCTGTGTTCATTACAGTTCGAGGAAAGTGTTTCCGGGTTTCACTGGCTTTAGTGTCTACTTACATCTCCTTATGAGGATAGAAGCTCTCACTTAACTTACATGGTTGTTGTTGGTGTTCAAACCTTTTGATGGGGAATCCTTTCTTCAGGCTGGCAAAGCTATCAGAAGGCCAGCTGATTGATGGGAGATTGGAATGTTTGTACCATGGTTGGCAGTTCGAGGGCGAGGGAAAATGTGTCAAGATACCTCAGGTTGGTCCTTGCTTATTTTGACCTAGCTCTTTTGTTCCAAGTAATGGATTTACCACACGCCCCACTGATGGAAAATGAAAGTAACGTGTCTTTACTAATGTTACAGCTGCCAGCAGATGCGAAAATTCCACGATCTGCTTGTGTTAAAACGTATGAGGTGAGGGATTCTCAAGGAGTAGTGTGGGTGTGGATGTCTCTGAAGACACCACCAAACTTCAGCAAGATACCTTGGTTCGAGAATTTTGCGAGGCCAGGGTTTCAAGACACTTCGACTACTCACGAGCTTCCTTACGATCATTCCATACTGCTGGAGAACCTAATGGATCCAGCCCATATCCCAATTTCGCATGATAGAACAGATTGGACAGCAAAAAGGGAAGATGCCCAGCCCCTATGTTTCCAGGTAACTGAACGGACGGACCGAGGATTTGCAGGATGGTGGGGTAAAGAGAAGGACGAGTCACTGCCTAACTTTTTGCGCTTTGAAGCACCATGTGTTCTTCAAAACAATAGAGAAATCATCGACAAGAATGGAGTAAAACACTACTTCACTGGTCTATTCCTCTGTAGGCCAACTGGTCAAGGGAAGTCCATGCTTATTGTGAGGTTTGGAGGGACGATGAGATCTCCTTTGGCTAAGATCTTCCCTAAATGGTACTTCCACCAGAATGCAAGTAAAGTATTCGAGCAAGATATGGGATTTCTTTCATCACAAAATGAAGTTTTGATAAGAGAAAAGGTTCCCACAAAGCAGCTCTACCTTAACTTGAGGTCCTCAGACACATGGGTAGCTGAGTACAGGAAGTGGATGGACAAAGTGGGGCACGGAATGCCTTATCATTTTGGGCACAGCACCGTTTCCTTGCCGAAGGAGCCTGCTGTGGTGGAACACGCACCGGCTGGTTTAGTCGCCAGAGCCTCTGCGTCTTCACCTGCCAAGGGAGGTATTGGGACAATGCATGCTCCTAATTTGGCCAACAGATACTTCAGGCATGTGATTCATTGCAAAGGATGCAGGAATGCTGTTAAAGCGTTTGAAGCTTGGAAAAATGGGCTTCTTGCTTTGGCCACTGCGTTGACTGCATTGGCTATTTTAGCGTCTGCTAGACAGTGGAAGGCGATATTCTTGGTGACGGCAACGGCATGCTTTGGTGGAGTTTATGTGTGTTCGACAGCTATTGCTATGAATACTACAAACTTCATCAGGACTCACCGTAGATTGTGAGTCCTTGATCGTTGCACATTATGCTTCCAGTTATTTAGGATGGCAGGAAATACTTTCATATAAAATGTAGTGGCGTAGCAAATTTGTATCTAGTTGAATATCGAATGAAATGCTCTTCCTTTGTCAATGATACCTCTGCAATTGCTGGATTTTCTGTTCGCTACCGTTATGGTCTGTCCATTCGGAATATACTTGCTTACCGGTTCCACAGATTTTACTAGTATTCTCGCAGGATTTTGTAATCATACCATACAACGGTAGCCAGATCAAGTGTCTCATCAATTTTACCACTGCAGAAAGGTGCATAATCATCTAATCATTAGTTTGATGAATATGCTTAAATAAATCATTCTCAAGAGGGGAAAAGACAAGCTCTCCTTAATGCATGAATACAAGCACCATGGCCAACCTTCAAGTCTACATCTAAGAGAGCATATTACAAAAGTTGTATACAAGAACACAGTATCTGATATCAAAACTTCAGCCATTTCTTTTCTTTCTCCTTGGACATAATCGCCTGAGATGCAGAAGCGTGAGCTGCCTCAGCCTCAGCCAAAGCTTTGCGAGTTTCAGCCAACTTCCTCATGGCCGCCTCACTCATTACCTTGTCATTCTTGTTCCTAACGACCATCTCTTCAAGCTTCTCCACTCGCATTCGCAATTCCTTCACCTCGTCATCATAAGCAACAAGAGCCTGCCTATCTATTTTCTTCTCCCCAGAATCTTTAAGTTGCTGCTTCTTTGCAGACTTGCCGTTCAACGCCTCCCCATGCATTGCAAGCTGTGTATTGATCAGACTAAAGACATCCGGTCTCCTTTCTTCTTCATCTTTTGCTGCCCGAGCTGCCGCAGCAAACTTCTTCTCACGTTTCCTTTTTCCACCTCTACTGCGCTTCTTTACTCGACTTTCATGATCTTTGTCATGTTCATTAGATTTTAGGGCGTTGTCTAGTGATTGTTTTGGTGGAAGGACTTTCACGGGAATGGGTTCAACCATTCCTTGCCCACATCTGCCTAAACCCATCCCTTCACGATAGCCCATGTTGGCCATCATCTTGGATGCCATGCCACGGGTGTGATTCTCCCACTTACCAAAAATGGCAGTTTCTGTTTGGATGCCCCTCTGTTTTGCAGTGCTTTCAAGAAATCCTAGACACTGAGGGTCCTCTTCTTCATAGTCACTAGAGTAAGATCGCTCTGAGCTTGAATCACTCTCTTCTTCATCGTTGATTTCCGCGTGCTCAGATAGCGCTATAAAATCTATTCCAAGCTTTGCAGAGCTTCCATCATCCCGGAAAACAACTTGTCCAAGACCACATTCATCATCCCATGATTCAAGCTCAGCTTCTCTCCATACACCAGCTTTACTATCGGACGTTGCCCATATACTAGACCCCACCAATGACTGCTCCCAACTTGTTGGGACAAATTTCCTTAAGGATGACAATGGAACATCTACTCCTGAGAAATACATGAATGTCAGGTAGGAGATGCTAACAAAAAAGATGCAATAAAATACATGAATATCAGGATCTAGATTGGTGTCATCTTTGCGAAAAGGTAAAGCTACAAGGTGAAAAAGGAAGTACATGTCTTCCCAGAACAGAACATGGAAAAACTGTCAGACAAATGCTGATGACTATGGTGACAAGAATATGTAGTGAAAAACATTGGAAATTTATAATTTTTCCCGTCACTTTGCCGGTTGTGATTGTTCTTTTAGTTGCAACATACCATGTGATAAGCGGCAGCTAGTACCAAACCGACATCGTTGCTGCAGAAAGAACTTGCATATCTGCACTTTGGTGGTCTATCATTAGTGGTCTCATAATAACTAGTCAAATTTGACACCATAATCAAGAGCTTTTCATCCACTATGTGACACTAATCACATTTGAGCAAACATGAAGAATTGTTCTTTTGGCACATCCACCAAAGAACATGCAAATATTTCATCCTAGAGCTGTATAGATAGGTCAAAGGAACACTTATAGAGAAGAAACCTAAAAGAGAATCATTAACAGAGTTATTAGAATAGTGTCAGGCCCAATAAAAAAAACATGTATATGCCCTATCAGAACTTAAAGATGGGTGTTAATATAATCTACAACCAGTTCCTCACATCATAATCTTTGCAATGAACATGATTCAAAAAGCCTCAGAAAAGTTGAGAAGCGGTTTAGACATTTCACCCAGGACCGAGAATTGGCCCATATTCTCATTGACCTTAACTACATTTATCATGTTTAGGATGTGATGTGGGCATGATGTTCCATTTACCTAACTAGTTTGATTTATAGTACAACCTGATCCAGACAATACAGGACACAAAAGCACAACAAATTGTGGAGGTCCTCGTAATAAATGCTAAAGAAGATTGGATAGAATTCATTTTCTTCTGCGTGAGACACTACCCAGAGTGGCTGTAATTCCATTTGCACAAAGATCGAAAAAACGGCAGCAAACTTTCATGCATAGTAAGAACGAACAAAATGTACATATATAAAATATTATGCATCCCAAAGATTGTACTGGTTGCGCAAGAGCTTCAATGTATGGTTGATGCTCTCTGTCTGATTTATCCATAATTGTTTGTATGGAAGTTTGCTTTGCATTATTCTTCACAATCAATTAGCTGGTTTCACGTGTTCTAAATAAGAAAAACATTTTGATGAACACTTCCTCAGGAACTTTCGGATGATACTCAGAGGCTAGGTTAAGAATCCCCCATTGCTTTCATACCGTGGCCAGTGACAGCAGTTAATCAGCTTGAATTATCTTAAAACGGAAGCGCCTACAATGTCATTCTCACAGCGTACTAGTCCACATTAGGGCAAGGGCAGACTGGCCAAGCTAAAATCACTATCAGGATCTCAAACAAGGACTTAAATCGTGACATGAACTACTAATCGTATTTTCTTTAGTTGTCCTAAATTGATTTTGCTAAGACGAACGAAATACATAAGCCTATGCTTATTGTAATGGGGGATAAAAGCTGCACTGACCAGCATATTTTCAGTTGTCGGCGTGAGGAAAGAGATTTTGGCCAATTGTGAACCCTCCAATCCAACTATCTGACCATTATACCAGCGACCATTGCTGTGGCGAAATCGACATTTTGACCCAATGGAGTACCTTTGCTCCTCCAGAGGCTCAGCTTCAACATCATTTGGATCCAAAGACTCCACCTTAACATCCTCAACAGCAGAATCTGACTTCTGCACCACCGAATCAACTTCCCGTAACAAACGTGCACGTTTAAGGTGAAATAGCCCTTCCTCTGCATCTCTTATTGCAGAAACCAGCTCTTCATGAACCTGGGAAGCAGAGTATGTTGGGACGCACACGAAAAGAAAATACCACTAGCACTGACTTTCTATTGATGAGGACCTTACACCCGTAGACATGCAAATTTCATCACAAAGTATCGACCACCAATGCAGCAGAAACTAGAACCAAACAAGTATCCTTATCCAATATGAACAAAACTCGAAATGCAAAAACCATCTGTAATTCGCAACTAGAAATAAGCTGATCGTTACTCTGCCCAACATAAAATTACCTCAACATAATTCAATCGCTCCCGGGTTGCTCTTAGGTTTCTCAAGCGTCTCTTCCAAAAATGTTCTAAATCATTACTTAGGGTTCTCAGCAGCTTTCCTAAATCTCAGCACCAATCAAACATTACAAGCAAAGCAATAAAGTACACAAAATAAACTGGCCCAGATAACAAGCAACATGCCAAGACGCATATTAGCCAATAAACAATCGAACGCGAATAAGAAGCTTTCGAAAACCAGAAGGAGATCCATTCCAAGACCAAAAAATGTGCTCAAAAAGGAAAAAACAGAACCAAGAAGATGAACGAGGGAAAAGGGGACGCACGGCGAGGATCTCGGGATTGGCAGGGTCAGAGGCAAGGGCTTCCTTGAGTGAAGAAAGAGAGTCTCTCTGCTCCTGCAATTGAAGCTCCAGCTGAATCTCTAGAACTCTTTCTTCTTCCTCGTTCGCCATTTGCTTTGGCTTTGCCCTGTCGGTTCTCTGGAGAGGATGAAATGAAACTCAACACCGGCATGGAGATAGCCAGACGAAGGAGAAAGGAACGAAACGACGGGCCGTCTAGGGCGCGTATGGTCTTCTCAAAATGAATTTATGCCCCCATAAGTGCTCACGAAGCAAAAATCCATTTCGTTCCTTTCACTAGGGTTGAGCATAGTTCCCGGGTAGAACGGGAACCGGAGAACCGAACCGTCGATTTCGATTCGATTCCTGATTCCGATGTGTCGGGGTTCGGTTCTTGGTTCCTCATTTTGAGGAATCGGCGGTTCCGGTTCCCCTATGGAACCTACCCGGAATCAGAACCGTATATGTTATAAAATAAAAATCCTAATTTCCTATATTAATGTTTGAACTTTTCTCAATTGCGCATTGTTAATAGTTAATTATCTATTTCTATTTCCTATAGTTGTTTCCCTCAAGATTCATTGAAATGACTAATGGTGTTATAATATAAAAATGTATTACTTCACATTTGAGCTTGTATATTCATATATAAAAAATCTTTTCTCGTGGCTCGGCAGGTTCTAGGGTACCCTGGAACCGGATCCGAAACCCATGGCAGGGTAGGTTCCAGGGAACACAGGGTAAGTAGGTTCCGGGTTCTAGGTGGAACCTACCCGGAACCTGGAACCGCTCACCCCTATCTTTCACCTGCAACTTTGTATTTTTACTTTTAAAGCAAATTTTTAGTTCTGAAATTATTTTTAGCCAATTTCAGAAGTTAAAAAAAATTAGGAAAATATCAAAAAAGGGCCAAGTCCGTTAGTTTTTTCAAAAGAGGGCTCGTGGCCAAATTATTTCAAAAAAGAACCTACCAAATGGGTAATTTTATCTTTTGGTCTTTTAATTTTTTCTTTTCAATTTTTTCCTTTTTTTTCCTCCCTCCCCACCCCTCCTGTTCATCTTCTCCGCAGGCTTCATGGGTCGTTGCCGCCACTGCCGCCACCTCCACCTCCGCAAATCTCCTCTTCTCCCACCCGAAGAATCTAACCCCGCCGAACCCAGAGCTCCCCCACGCTGCCTCCTGCGGTGGTCGCCACCGGAGCACCGCCTTTCATCTCGGCCCCTTTCTTCGACCAGCACCGCTCTTGCGAAGCCAGCAAATATAGCTAAGATCAGAAGTTTCTCGAGATCACAAATAGCTCGAGTTACCCCCATCACCCGCGTGCGTAGAGCCGCTTTCGCTGTTCGGATCATCGTCTCTGGGCTTGTCGTGCTCTTCTACAGCAATCCCTTTCGGAACTACAGCCATTGCAACCTGTTCTTCATTGGTTCCAATGAAACCAATCAATTCTTTGTTTTATCGTGACATTTTATTATGTTATATTATGATTAATTTGGGAGAAAAAAGAAGAAACCACATTTACTTTAGCAGAGTCTCTCATCTTCTCCTCCTTCTCCCTCGTTCATCTTATCTCCTTCATGTTCCTTGTGGACGATGGCGGAGACGCTACACTTGCAACTCGCAATTCTCTGACGAATAAGTGAGTAGAGCTCGGAATCCGCAACTAAAGTCTTAAAGAGTTACGGTTGAGTTGATAGCCGGTGGAAATGACGGGGCAAAGTCTCGAGCCTCGGATTCGTCCTGCCCGGGCTCATTTCTGCATTTTCAAGGCGCACTACAGAGACGCTTGGACGGCAGTGGCGGCAACGACCCATGAAGCCTACGGAGGAGAAGATGAACAGGAGGGGTGGGGAGGGAGGAAAAAAAGAAAAAACTGAAAAGAAAAGATTAAAAAACCAAAAGACAACGGTAGGCCCTTTTTTGAAATAATTTGGACACTTTGAGCCATCTTTTGAAACAAAGTTCACTATAGGCCCACTTTTGAAAAAACTAAGGGACTTGGGGCCCTTTTTTGATATTTTCCCAAAAAAATTACTTCTCTTTCAAAAGTAAAAATCTCAACATCAATATCTCTCTCAACTTCTTTATATTTTTAGCACCTGTCCCAATCACACCTCTGTTGTTGCCTTCCACCGCCAACCTCTGTCAATCATTGTCGCCCCCCACCGACTGCCGCCCACCATCACCGTTGAGTCGCCGTCTCCGGCCACTAGAGTAAAAAATAAATCATAATTTTTATTATGAAAAATAAATCATATTTTTATTATTTTTGAAAGAAATTAAAAAAAATGAAGAAAAAAATTCTGCCATCAACAATAATTTTTCGTAAATGATTTTGTGTTAATAATGTTCCATAAATAGAAATTTTCAATCGTTAATAAACGAATTTCTATTCCATAAACAAAAATTTTGTCATGTTATCAAATACTTTTCTCTGATAAAAAATTAACTTATGCTCAGAAGTAAAAGTAGAAAAATCAATTTTTGGTCAGAAATTAATTTCTTAAGCAAAATTGTTGCCATGCACGTGTTGAGACCTTCGTACTTTTAATGCGATTAACGTTTTTCAATTTTTTGGCCGTCTAGATTTTCGATGATTTTACAAATTTAAATTTTGACTCAACGTATAATGTGATCTCTAAATGTTCCTGAGTTTTAATTTTACGTATAATGTCGTTTATAAACTTTTAATTTATTAAATGTGATCCCTTGATTTTTTGTACATGTTTAATTTAGTCTTTTAGAGATAATGGTGAACATTTAATAAATTAAATGCAAAAAATATTGTCGCTGACTGCTACTCGGAGAAAAAGGAAAAGAAAATTAAAAAATTATATTAAAAAAATTAAAGCAATTAAAAAATTTCGATTGCATAAAAGTATTTTAGTAATATCATTTTTCTTAATAAATTATAAGAAACAACTATTTCATGACTTAATTGAATATATAAGTATTCAAGTAAAAAAAATAAAAAAAACAAATTTTTTTTAGGTGGATCGTTAAGTTTGTATTGTATGAAATCAAAACAGATTAAACGAGTCAATATAAATCGAATCATATTCGACTTGACCAAAACCCAACCCGACCCACTTTTTTGACACTTATATAAATGAGCGAGAGGATTGATAAGATGTAATAAAACTCTTCACAAGAAAAAAGAACCGCGCGTATAACAAAGAAGCCAACAGTACAGATAAGATGGAACGGAGAACGTCCATCAAAATAAGAACGTCGAATCCGATTTCAATTATTTCAATTATTAAAAGCACGTTTGGCAACGATTTTGATCCAAAAAAACAATTATGTTCAAAACAATTATGTTCTTAATTAATTTTTTTAATAGCGCAAAATTTCGATTCTCGGGAACAATTTCTCTTTCTATTTTTTTTTTCATTTAAGTCAAATAATTACGTCTTGTCGCTATAAAATCAACCCATATAACATCATTAATAAAATAAATACAGATCATGCATAATCAATGATTAGTCTATTTATTTTGTAAAGCATAAAGACATATGCGAGATCCTTAAGCTCAATAGGCAATTTGCACTAAAATTTTTGCCTCAAATTTGCACTTCAATTAGATTAATAACCCCTAGACCGCTCCTGCTGATCATGTAGAGACAGATTGAATATAAGCTCAATGATATTGCTCAACGAAATTGCACTTAAATTGCTTGCTACGATAAACATAAATGTTGCAAAATCATAAGCATGTTGTGTTAGGGGAATACACGAGGTAGGAAAAAAATTGTTCCTCATTCAGAAGTCCGAATTTCTGTCGAATAACCCAACAAAAAGGATATCGCTTGCACGTCCCCTGATAATAATATCCAATGCCAGAGTCCACTGTTCACGCAATAGATTCATCGTGCTTCAGACTAATAGCCTGTTGACTAGGGTTAAACAGTATAACCAGAAGATTTTGAAGATCTATCAATAGATTCATCGTGCTTCAGACATGGCCACATCAGGAACACAAAGGAAGCACCCAAAATGTACAGGAATTTTAATCATTTTCTACAAGAGGACTGGCTGCCTTGATTACCTAAGTTGCAAACCATACTCGTCGCCATTATTAAACAGGATCTGATGACTTTATTCCATGGCGCTTGAAATATTCCCTGAATCCGTACACACTTTCGTCGTAATTGAACTGGGAAGAAAATAGGAGAAAAGTATTGTCAGGAAAAACTAAAAGCAAAGGCGAGAGAGGACATAATGACAACTAGATTCTGTCTAGTTTCGAAGCATTTTGGCGACCACATCCGCTAGCCCAACTACGAGCAGGTTTGACACTCACTTATTCCAAGCGGTTTCAAGTTTATTCTGAAAATGTAGTGGAAGAAAAGCCAATATGCAATAAGTGAAAGGTCGTCCCAACTCTAATCTAACTATAACAGCAACATGCATGACATCAACTTAAGCAAGCCATCACTTCACTGATGTTACGCCTCAAACAAGCTTCAAACTTACTGGTAGAACCTTGACAGAGTACTTTGTAATGTTAGGATCAGCAACTCTTCCCTGATTAGAAGCCTGCTTGACCAAGACATCAAGAAGCAGTTTCAGTTGATAGTGAAATACGTGAGTCCCGCTTGCATACTACAGTTTCAGTTGTGCATTGATATATATATATATATATATAAAGGGATCCAAGTTTTATGGATAACATCGCGATCCTGGGTGAATGAGTAATCTCAACATGATCACCGATGCTTCTGAAAATTTAAAGAAGAAAGGTGCTTTTTGAATGGTCTTGGCTTTGAATCCATCCCAATAAGGAGAAAATAGCACATTAAAGACCCAAATAGAGAGGCGGCAATAATGCAGTAGATATGAGATAGAAGAATGAAAAAAAAAAATTATGTGACAAAGGTCCTCTTGCCTGTTCAGGACTATGAAATATCTCAATAAATGGATATTCCTTCTTCTGCCGTGATATACAGAACCCAGGAAATTTTGGACACTCCACCTGAAAAGTGTGCACACAAGAAACAGATGCATATCGAGCTAATTCTTCATCATAAAGACTAATTTTCAAAAAACTGGCTATGACAACCAAGGAAAATTGAAACATCAAAAGTTCAAAAGAGACAATATTTGCATTAATGTAGAGCAGCCAACTAACGGCAACATTACAAAAAAGACCTATTTGCTAACATGTTCACTGCATATAAGTCAAAAACTGACTTACCCTCATAAATTTCACAAGAGGATAAAAATTAACAGCTGCTTCCTCCAGCACTTTGTCCAGATGCTTTGTGTAATTACCTCTGTATCATCAGTATGGTCAGAACCATGGGAAAAATGTCGAGGAGGAGAAAAATGAAAGAGGGAGAAGTGACAGGGTACCTGATCGTGAATGCAACAACCACAGGATGACCTTGATGAAGAAGTTGCACAAACTCACGTTCGGACGTAAAATGAATCAATTTTGATGGTCCAAGGTCCTTTGGATAACCAGTATAGTATCTATGGAGGTTTTGTTATAGAAAAATAAGAAGGGACCATGAGATCCATGGACGAGATGTTTGATCAGACAAGAGTTTCAAAGGCAATGCCTAAAAAGCTGGTGCTGAAAAATCATAATCCTGCTTGACCATTTACACTCTGAAAACTGTTAACCGCAAGTTCTTCATCGTGTCAAGCACCACTATTAAGGTTAGCAAGTTCTTCATTGTCGCCATTCCTATTTAAAAAGAATGCTTGCTAAATAGATAAAGCACATACAAAATATGCTTAGCTAGACAACCGCTGCCAAAGGGGGTTTAAATTGAGGGTATCTTTTCACGAACATGCAGAATAGCGCAAATATCAATTACTCATAGACTCAGTGTTCAAATGTGGAGAATGACGAGCAAACACAAGAAATAAAGTGAAGAAAGAGGATGATGTTCATACTTGCATGTTGCACGAAGATTAAGCATCATCCTATCAAAAACTGACTGTTCACCCATTTACGCTTTATAAGAACCAGAGCCGCCTTCCAGACGCTTCGGTTAAATTTCCTATTGTGCTGAAGGCCTCAAATGCTGCATCACAATGAAGTCCACGGTAAGCGCTTATGTTCCTCTGAGAGAGCATCATTTCATCACAATAAGTTCAAGAATCAAGAGATCAATATGTCGCATAAAAATTAGGAAGTAGAACACCTAGGTGCATGTGTTATTAGAGTGAGATATGCATAAAGTATCATAGTGATATGTTTAACGTCGGATATCACACCATCAATCATAACAAACTCACACGACGATCACCCACCAACAAATTTCAACCCAAAGCCCCAGCCCACTTGCTAAAGAGTTCAGCTCTTGAAGCCACCAGTCTCAAATCTCAGCTTACACACTACAGTAGTCAGCAACCGCAAGTTTATAGGATAAAACAAGAGCTTCTCTTCTTGCTCATCAATCAACAGGCTTGATTCTATACCGATGGCCATTACAACAAGGAACTGTGCTACCAATGCACATTATATTCATTGGCCTAACAGTCGACCAGGAGTTAATTCAGAGGTTTCAGATTGTCCCTACGAGTTTGATGAGCTTAGTCAAAATTCCAGCATTCTAACGATGAATTACAAGCACAAAACGACCAATAAAGCTGTATGCAACCCACAATCAGGGCGAAGGAAGACTTAAAATTGAAACAAATTTAAAGAGGGGGGTCGTGCGCAAGTAATCATTTCGTCTAACAGCTACCTTGCAAGCATCCGTTTGTTGTAAACAAGATTAAGAAGCTAACTACATTGAAACTCGGAAAAAGAAAGGACTGGCAAATTTAAAAAAACAAGGAACTTCTAGCCAGTACATGCCGATTCTCGAGAACACCCAACCAAGCATGCATTTAGTGAGAGCTGACAATATGTAAATGCCAGAAGATCGCTCGTGGGATAAAAGAAACGGGCAACAACAAACAAGCAGAAGCAGGGCAAGAGGACGTAAAGAGCGAGGACGAAGCACCTGGTCAAGGAATGTCCCCGTTAGGCCGGTAGTGTGGGATGTGAAGCTGCGGTCGTTTATTGCGCTGCATCGGAGTGTTCTCCTCGCGAGTTGTTGTTGGGCTTCAAATGTTGGACCAAACAGCCCACAGGTCAAGCTTCATGTTCGCCTCCTTCGTCATCATAAACTCCACGCGAAATGGTGTGGCAGCAAAAGGAAAGAAAGCAAAAGAGACCGTACCTACCTTCCGGCCGATGGCTCCTCCCACCTTCGGGTGTTCTGGAAACGTTGACGGGTCTTTGGTGCGGCAATTCTCGGTCGGGGTCAGCTGTCGGGGTCTGCAGGGACGCTTACGGGCGAGTGGGTTTGTCGCTGCTGGAGAGGAGGACACGCGAGCTGGGAGAAGCGGATCTATGCAGAGGCTTCAACGATCCGCAAGCTGCTCTTGAGTCAGATCATCATGGGCCGACTGGAGAGCCCATGGGCTATCGGACTGTTATTGATTCAGTGCCATGGGCTATCTAGACTATTATATGATTTTTTTTTTTTGGTCGAAACTATTATATGATTCAGTGACTTGTTTTTTGCTCCAGGCTTCGTTTATTTCGAGCAAAATAAGTAATTTGAAAAATAATTTTTAAAAACTTATCGCTTATAAAAAAAACCATCTTTGCGTCATTCACGAAAATAAATAAACACAAATTAATATCAATAATTAAAAAAAAATCATTGGGTAATGCAACACAACCGATTACTTTAAAAAAAAAAAAGCGCAAAACAAATGCAACCTTAACGTGTCATAATATTGTATGGCGCACTTAGAGGGTCCATAGAAGTGCCCCAGTTGTCTATCGTCTCGTCTCTTCGAATTCTCAAGATTTGATATCATAGCCTTGATGACACAGATACAACTATAAGGCAGTGTTGAAGATAGATTACATAAATCATACTCCATGTGTATGAACTCAGAGCCCTTTCCCTTCATGATCTCAGGCTCCTAAATGCCAGAGTTGATGCTTCTCACTCGGGATTCAAATTCAGAGCATTGGGAAATATGGATGTAGATTAACTTGTAAACTGCACGACCTCGACCGAATCGAGGTCCTAGCTTTCTGGCTTACGCGACCCGACCTCGCAATTGCAAGTCCACAGGAGATGCCTCTATATGAGTTCGGAAATCATGTGAAGCCAGCACACGATCCATCCTCTAAAGCTAGATAACTCGATGCCTCATTCAGAATTCTGATCCTACACCAATATAATCGCCCATGCTTGTCCGGGCCATATGAGCAGTTTTACTTGAGAGGCTCCACAAACTGGTACACAGATTTTCAGTTTCAATCTCCAAGACAAAATTTTCAGGCCATTCACCGGCAACAATGAATAAGCTGAGAAAGAATACTACATCTGATCTTACAAAGAAATGTTACAGGATACACGTCCGTGCGAAACCCAAAATGAATGATGTGCTCTTGAAGCAACGAAACTGTGTCGTAACTATCTGAATTTAGACTGAAAAGGGAAAAGAGAACAGCTACAAGTGTATGGCTGAGGTAGTTTACAAAGCCATGGTACATTCGCCAAGTAGCACATCACTGCTTCGAAGTGGTAGGCTCTCCCAACCACTTGGCTCGAAACCCGGTCCCCTTACAGTCTGAGCAGCACGTTGAACCCTATAAAGTTCATTATCACACCCTTAAGAACTGTACTTGACTATCCCTCTTTAATAGATTGCATGAACTAGATTATGTAACATAAGCGCTTTTTAAATCAAGCCATGCACTTACCTTTCCAGCACATATGACGCAGCTTGTGTTTCTTGAAGGGACTTGGCAGAGCATGTTGTCTCCAAGGATGAAGAAACCGGTACCAGCACACCATTTGCATTCTACATGCCCCTTTGAGTTGCAAGAGGAACAAGCTACCGGCCTAGGTTGCTGCATGCATTATTGAAACAACATTATAAGATTTGAAGGTGACATTGTTCTTCCTTATATTCTGTCAAACATCACATGTATCTGATTAACTACTAAGAAGCACCATAACCCAATTTAGCTGCATTTGGTCAGATAAACCATCAAATCCTCTAACATCCAAAGAACGAGAAAAGCTTTAAGCACATTTTCCTATATATAGCAAACTTTCTCACAGATAACTTGTTTCTAATAAGCTTCGGATGCTATGGAGTACTAGTCATCTTTACCAAAATGCATCACAGGGGACCCCGGGACTCTCTTGCCCCTCACACATAAAATTGTTCCCCAAAGAACCCAATGTTCAACCAAGTTTGTAACATTTTTACTGCATGTAGTATCCGAAAGCAGCAAGTTCAGCTTATGATACTTTTTCATCCAAAATAAAGGCATCAATTAAGCTAAAAGAGTAGAAGTACAATCCCGTAAGTCCAAGAAGCATAATCAAATGTCATAACCCTGAAGTGCAAAAGCCAATCTCAAGCAATTAACTGATGCGCAATTAGCTGGTGAGACAACAAGAGACAGGAACTATGATCTTGTTAATAGCTACATCGAAGGCTATTCAAAGTTAGATTACAAGACAGCTCTCTTCTATCATAAAATGTTTGTATGAGTCGTGGCCATATGTACCGTTAGTGCTGCAACAGCTGTGAAAAGATGGTGTTCGAGAACCATTAAACAGTTCTTCAAGCATTCTTGCCCAGCAACTGCTAACTCAAACAGTGAACGAAGGGCTTGTCATAGCAGGATCTATGAGGAGCAAAGATATAAGGAGTTTCCGGTCTTCTATTGAGGAGGTTATTGCTCGAGCAAAGCAAGACGTGGTTTCATGCATGGGTAATTCGATGCCGATAGAAGAGCTCTTCCTCCAGGACATCGACGTGAACGAACATACTAAGAATTGTTCATGCTAAATGCTAATACAGTGTTGCCCTCTTACATATTTAATATTCTTCAACACACTAGACACCATCTACACATCCCTTACACATCCGGAGACCATAGCAATACTCCACAACAAAAGTTCCACATTTACACAACTAAGACTACTCATTAATTAAGCAATAACAACAACAATTTTGAGTTGACTCGATCCTCAATTCATCCCACGCGGTAAGGCAATTCAATTCATTGTCTCAGCATGCTCATGAGGATATTAACTCGATTCAAGGGAAGGGATCCCGACTTATTCTAACCTCTTCCAGGAAATATGAAATGCAAAGAAATTCCCACTCAATTGTAGCATCCAAAACAGTTGAGCAAGCATACAAAAGATGAATATATTCTACTCAACAAATCCAATCTTACACCAAAGGCCCTTAATTAACATGCCCAATCACTCTACGCAAAAAAGTTCATACACAGAGACATAGCGGCGCACATGAATTCTCGATCAAGACATACAAAACCAAACTTTTCTCTATTCAATTCATATGAATAGATACCTGAGAAATCAACCAGGCCTGCTCCATGCGCTTCGCGAAATCAGAGGAGCTCTCATACGAATCCACCATTGAAGCTCTCACGCCAACGAACCTAGACCTCTTACCCCTCGCCGTCGAACCATGAGGCGAAATCAGGCCGACGGCATTTCGACGGGCTTGTGAACTCCCACAATCTACGGATAGCATGGGCACACTCAAGGGTCTGCAACTACAACAGCAGGCACAGCTCATCATTCGGGTCTCTGAGAAACCTGAAGAATTTGCTCGAGGAAGACGATTTATAGCGGAGAATAACACCAAAAAAAAGAAAAAAACTTTTGAGGATTCTTTTGGCGGTTTGCTTGGACCATTCCAGTGGGCGAACGAGGCGAAATCCTAACGAATGTTTGATAAGAAAGAAGATTTAACTGCGAGCGGACGCAAACGTTGTCCTCGGGATCACGTTTGTCCGAGAAAAATCAAAGCTTTCTTTTCCACAATTTGGGCTTTGCCAGAGGAAGTTGGGAGTCGAAAAGCTTCATGGTGAGTTCGTACGACTTCCTGCAATTCACATTCCATCATGGACTTCTTCAATTTGGGCTTTTTGAGATTGGATTTGCTCGATGTCCGTCACAATGTCGGCGCAAAGTATCCGAGCTAGGAAGGATTTCTTGTTCTTGCACAATCTAATGCCACGAGAAAGTAGTCCCGCCGGTTGCTCATTCCAGCCCGTAAAGATCTACATGTGCCGGGTTAGACGCATGACATGTATCGTGTATGATTCCTAAAGTTGTTGCCAATTGCCAATGACATATGTCGTGAATTCGCATAGTTGATGTATAATTTTCTTCACAAGAGCGGGATTTTTTTTATTTTTTTTTTGCGAATGTAGACTCGTATGCGTAGAATTTTAGCATGCTAGATCTATTTTGATAATAATATAATATCCGATCTTTTTCCCCTTTGGTTATGTTTGGTCGTCGAGATAAAAATCTGGGTATGATATATTTTATCATATTGTAAATGTCCAGGATATGATAAAAGGGAATATACAGGGAAATAATCCAGATAAAAATATCATAGTAGAGGGAGCGGGATAGACATGGATAGGATTTCTCAAGAGAGCGGATAAGAGGAGAACTATATTATTTCCACAACCACCACCTCTTCTCCACCTTGGGCTACCTCTCATACGTGATCGGGCCACCTCTCTAGTAGGGGGTTTACTCTATAGCGACGGCGGCTGCCAAGTGTGGCCTCCCTCAGCGAAAGGGGTCTTGACATGTTATGAAAAACTCAAAATTGATCATCGAGTGTAGCTCTCTTAGACGATATGCACGAGTGCATCTTCAAATCGTGAAAAGTCGCTAAATTATTCCATTGTTTAGCACTTATTTACTTACTCGGCAAGGCAATGAATAAGGCCAGCAGTTCATTCTCAAAGGATTCGACTCCAAATCAAGACCCCCGATTCTATTGGGTCTGCTTGATCGAGTCGTGCCTGAATTTAGATGGCGCAAATTTATGTTTAACAATAACTCGCTCATCAGAATTCATCAATGTATAGTTTCTAAAGCATCATAAAGTTTTAGCAGAACAGAGTTGATCTCAATTGCGCTTTGCCTCTAGTTACTCGACATTATGTCCGCAATTCACCAAATAATAAATATGATATGAAAAAAAATTGTTTGATTTCTTATCATATCTTATACTGACTATAAATTCAAACGATTAAACGCAGCCTTTTGAATTTGGGTGGCATTATTTCTTGCAACCACCTCCCTCCAAGTGAAGCTCCGAAGTCAACGCCCATCGCTGAGAGGTTTGGGCAATGGAACTTAATTTTTTTTTTGGTCGGAATTTGGGCAATGGATTCAAGCCAAACATCATTTCATATCTTCATTGGAGACTGAAAGGGGAATGGGACAGTGGAATGCAGACCCACTCACGTTGGAGGGGTCCAAATTCACTCGAGGACATCATTCATGGAAACTTTGGTAAAGCTCTCCTAGCCACTAACTCTTACCTATAAAAAGGCAAAAAAAAAAAAAAAACAGCAAGAAGAAAATATCTAAATATTTACACTAATGAGATTCTATTCGTTTCGCAAAAAATCGAGTGTTTCCAAAATGTCATTTTTGGGAGTTCGACTGCAACCTGAAAATGAGCTGATAATATTTTTCATTGTAAGATATGAAAAATCAGATTTGATTTTTCTCCATGCATTTATTTTTAATAACTTTTATTTATATTTTTGTATCTGCTAGAATTTTAATTTTTTTATTATTTTCCTCTTTTCTTTTATTATTATTATTATTATTTTCTCTTTTATTTTTTTTTTCCTTTTCCCCTATTCTTCGGCCGAAGGTGAGCTGGTCGGCTGAAGAAGAAGGAAAAAGAAAATATAAAAATGATAAAAAAAATAAAGTTTTCAAATTTCTTAAGAAATTAAAAATAATTAAAAAGAAAAAAAATGTGAAAGATTGGAGGAAGGAATTTGAAGGTGTTATCTCCATGAATGAAAAATATTTTTCTCGACTCGTTTATTTCCCATGAAACAAACGTCCCAATATCCGAAAAGTATTTTTCTTGAAGTTATTTTTCGGGAAACAGAGCCTTAAGAAAAAGACTTTGATGCTTCTTATATACAATAACACAACATATTATAAAGTAAGACAATTTGAGCTAATTTCATCCAATGAGGCCCCGCCAATCCCTTGATTGTAAGGGTGAGCATGGTTCCAGGGTAGAACCTGGAACCTGTAAAACCGGACCTGTAGGAACCGATTGGTTCCAGGTTCCAAGGTAAGAGGGTAGGTTCCAGGTTCCAAAAATTTGGGAACCTGCTTTGACGGGTAGGTTCCAGGTTCCAAGTAGGTGGAATCTGGAACCGGAACCTGGAACCTGAAGCAATCTTTTATATTATTTTTTAGTATATGTCATCACGTTATTATGAGGGATTTCATAAGGACGATAATGAGTATGTAATTTGAAACTACTTTATCATCGAGTTTTTTACTCTATTATTGTTTTATACTTTTCGTGTATATATGTATGAGTTATAGTTAATAGATTTTAGTAGTAGATGGTGGTCATTAGAGGTAATTATTCGCATTGATCGCTCAATCAATAATATATGTGGAACCTGGATAGAACCTGAAACCGCTCACCCCTACTTTCTTCTATTTTGGTGCAAATGGAGTTTTATTGATAGGTTTTAGAGTACCCTGGAACCGGATCCAGAACTTGTGACAGGGTAGGTTCCAGGTTCCAGAGTATAGAGGGTAGGTTCTAGGTTCCAGAAATTGAGAAACCTGTAGTAGCGGGTAGGTTCCAGGTTCTAGGTGGAACCTACCCAGAACCTGGAACCGCTCACCCCTACTTGATTGTGTTCCGACCAAGGAAAAAAAATCTCTTGATTGTGTTCGATCAAAAAAAAAAAAACTCTTGATTGTGACATTCGTAAGCGAAAGGATCGTCTCAATTACTTGCCTTCATTAACTTTGATTTCCCCTTTTTCTGCATCATTCTTGAGTTGGGGATAACACTAAAAGAAGCAATAAACGAGGTCGTGAGTCTCGTTTTATTCTCTTATCATGCGAAGAAAGATCACTCATACACAGTCTAGTACCTTTGGACGGTGGATAAGAGGCCAAACTCCGTTGACCATGGAATGGACGGTGAGCCTTCCCATTCTAGATTTTTAAACATCCCCATGAATTGGTGGAAGTCACGGTCCACGGCATGTGAACCACGTGATTCTTTGTTCGATATTGTTAGAATGCACGTGTGAGTTGTGTGGTGTGGAGCAGTTAATATAACCAAGTTAGCTCGTAATTCATTTACTTAAGATTTTAAGTAAATGTGGGTTCAACTAGATATATTGACGGGTTCGAACTTGGACTCCCTCTTGGCGATCTTCTCAAATGAAGGACTTCTGCTACGCGCTCCCAATAAATACAAGTATAGAATTTTAACCCTCGCTCTTCTAAACTATCGGCTGGTCAAGGATCAGCAGGTAATGTGCACCATCATCTTCCAAGAACAGAGATGGGTCCGAGAGCTCGACCAGTATGACCATGACTGGAGAAGAGTTGAACTAATGCTGATTGGTTCCTTATACAAATGTAGAAACCAAAAGTATACACGCTTTAAGGACGAGGTTGCATTAAAGCACCTTTAGTTATGTCACTTATTATTCTTGGGAACTTCCCTTTTACCTAACAATGACATACTTTTCACGTTGGGAAATTTCAAATAAAAAGCTCGAAATGCTTCATTTTCTTAAATAAGAATTTGACGTGGGCCTTGTCTTAAATAAAATAAATGACGAAAATGCCTTTGATCGGACACTTTTTTGAAATAATGAGGGCATTTCGGGTCTTTATTTGAAATTAGATATACTTCATGCCTTTATTTAAGAAAATGAGGGCATACTAGGCCCTTATTTGAAAATTTTTCCCTTTTCACATTGAGTCCGATACCACACGGAAAAAAAAAAAAGGTCAATAAAGTACTGCCAATATTAAGCTTGAACGATATTATTTCGCGTTGCTTGTTTATTTGATCATCGAAATGAAAAACATCATGCAAGAGGATCCATGGCGTTTGGATCGGATTTTTATTTCTCCTTATTTTGCATCTGAATGAGTTGGGTTTGGAAGATCATCTTTCAAGCTCGAGCAGAGTTCAAAGCTAAGCTCGAGTGTCCAATGGATTCGGACCAATCTCTCAACCCGGTCCTCGTGACCTTACAAGCAACCGGGCCGATCATAAAAATTCAACATCGAGGTCGGTGATTGCGAAAATTCCCAATAAAAAGGCAGAAGAGATGGTTGGCAAAGGCAAAGCTACTTTTCCTTTCCCTTTGAACTTCTTAACGGACAGTCACACTTCCTTCGCTGGGAGCGCGATGTCCATGAGCATCGCATTCATCCTGTCTCCATTGTCGGTTCATTTTCAGACCGGCCGAAAGTGATCATTAAGCGCAACAAAGATCGCACCGCCTTCATTCGATCAGACACCAAGAAAACGTTTCGCGTTGCTCGTCGTCTCCATCATCATCATTCATCGGAATGACCAAAGAAGCCGGTGTCTGACGTGGCGTGCGCCCATTCGCTCCCACGGCCGAGACGAGACTGTGGTGGCTCCCCCCCACCAAATTTAGACACAAGTTTTTGAATGGCTCCAGCCAAACCCAATCCATTATCATTCGGCCTGCTCTTCGCTCTTGCTCTTCTTTGCTTTTTGCCTTGGTTGTTCCTCAGCCTCCCACTTAAATAAAGGTATTTTTTTTTCCTCATCAATTCCCAGAATCTCTCTCTCCCTAAATCCTCTCTCTGTGGTTGCAAGCCCCTCGCTGAATTTTCTTTCCTCCTGTCATATCACTCTCTTCTTGGAGGCCCAGTTATAAAAATCCCTCCGTCGCTTGACCCTTTTCTCTTTCGGTCTCCACCGCGCTTCCACTCAATTTCTCTGTGCCTTTGGCTAACTCCCGTTTGACAAAGACCACCATGGACTGATTAACCCAAGTGAAAAGGCTACTGCTTTGACGCCTGCTGGATCGCTGAAAAGACCGACCATGAGTCACCCTTCGACGGTTCATCAAGAACCCGGTGTTCTCTCTGATTTGGTGTCCCAGTTGGGTCGCTTCGCGCTCAACTCTAACTCGCGACCTTTAAATTCTGAAGGGCACTCTCCGTTTTTGTCTAACCATCTCTACTTTGACGGTTCGATCGGTTTTAAGAGGCCAAAGTTTTGTTCTTCCTTGAGTTTGAGCACCAGAGGCAGTGCTTCGAGCATTCGCCGGTGCCTGAGCGACTTCAATAAGGCTATTAGGTTCCATTGTGACAGAATACCAATTGGTTTCGCTTCCGTTCAGGTTAATTCAGGTAACGGTAATGGCGATAGTAGTAATAATAATGGGGATAGTGATAATGGGTTGAGATATGATGGCTGTGGTGTTTTGGTGGATGATGGGGTACATGTCAATGGTGTTGAGGCTGATACCCCTAAGAAAGTTCTCATTTTAATGAGTGATACTGGGGGCGGCCATCGGGCTTCTGCAGAGGCTATCAAGGCAGCATTTCATGAAGAATTTGGGGATGATTATCAGGTCAGCATCGGTGGATTAACTTTTAGGACTCAGTTTCAATATTCAGATTTTGTTTGGTTGCTGAGGGATCATGAAAAATGCCTTGCCTGATCAATTTCTTGTTTGTCCTGAATAAGCGGGTTGGGTCAATATTGGTGGATTAACTCGTAGGACTTAGTTTCATTATTCAGATTTTGTTCAGTTGCCGAGGGATCATGAACAATGCCTTGGCTGATAAACTTATTGTTTGTCCTGAATAAGTGGGTTGGGTCAATATTGGCGGATTAATTCATAGGACTTAGTTTCATTATTCAGATTTTGTTTGGTTGCCGAGGGATCATGAACAATGCCTTGCCTAATCAACTTCTTGTTTGTCCTGAATAAGCGGGCGTGAAGCTAATGCATTCATCTGGCTAATTTTGTCCTAAGTCTGTGACAGGAAAAAGGTTACACCATGTCAAGTTTATTCCTGTTAATGTTAAATATAATTCTGCTTGCAATGATTGTCTGATTTTATTTGGATTAAGTTATTATGTGGAAAGTGTTGATAAACATATGGGTAATAAATCGTGGGAGTTTAGCATACACATGAGATTCATTTTGCTGGAGTATACTAGTTGCTGAAGTGACATGATTCTAGATTGTCGAGTCTTCAAGTCTGAGGTCCAAAATCAACTATAGACTCTGGCTAATGCTCAACAAGGTGACAGGCACTTCGTATGTCTGATGGAAACAGAAGTAATAAAGATCCTTTTGTGACAACAAAAGCCGAATCTGAGATTTAAGTCAAAAGCGGACAGAAAGCAGACAGAAGTTTTTATGTGTTTCTCCTCTCTTCATATCCACAATCTTTCACTGACTTGCAAATTCATGGACCAAAATGAGTTTTGGGGAAAGTGATGTGTGTTGCAAATGGCAGATTAGACGATCAAATATGTTGTGTTTAAAGAGTTCTTATTGCAGGTTTTTGTTACTGATTTGTGGGCAGACCATACACCTTGGCCATTTAACCAGTTACCTAGAAGCTACAACTTCTTGGTGAAACATGGGCCCTTGTGGAAGATGACCTATTATGCAAGTGCTCCGAGAATTATTCATCAATCGAACTTTGCTGCAACTTCAACCTTTATAGCTCGGTGAGCTTCTGTCATAGGCATGTGCTGCCAATCTTCCCCTTGTCAACTTTATCCTGCTTTATCTCTTTCATGTGTGCTAACACTTATTCTTGCTGAGTCTTTGGTCCCACTACCACTACGCATGTGCAGATATTGTTCATACTCAGGGAAAGCCCAAATCTAGATGTACTAGGAGTAGAACTAGTAACTACGGCCTTGCAAGCTTTTGCTTTTATGGAAGTACCTCAAGTTTCTGTTGGTTTATTTTCTTCAACTATGGTAGCTAATATGTTTACCACGTTGAATTCATGTATATGCACACTTTAATATATAAATGGCATTCTTTTAGCAGAATTTATTTTGTCATTAATTCTCGTAGTCCTACTCTTTTGCTTTATAGAAGTAAAGCACCGTAGTTCTCCTATATCTTCTTCTCTCCGATTTCATATGAGTTGTTTATGCAAGATGCATTATAAATCGAATTTTGCCACTGTATTTATCAGCTATGGTAGAACAACATCAACGTCAACAACACCTTTGTCCCAAACTAGTTGGCGTCGGCCGTCGATGAACCTCAAAGATTCATAAAATAAAAACAAGACCAATCGAGGAAAAATAGATAAATATGTACAAATAAACAAAAATAAAAATATATATAGATATACACACATACATGGGGAAATAACTAAGAAGGACAGTCAGGAACATGGGAATTCTACCCTTCCACAATACTAATAGCCTTTCTCCACTCCGTCCTAAGACAAACCGTACGCCAATCTATTTCTCACTCCATTAAATCTTGTTTTACTACTTTCCCCTAAGTAAGTTTTGGCCGACCTCTTCCTTTCTTCATGTTATGCTCTCGGTAGCAAACTTCTATTCTTATTGGAGCATCTAGGGGCCTTCGGAGAATATGCCCAAACCATCTCAATCTATGTTCTTTCATCTTTTCTGCCATCGGTTCTACTCCAACTTTTCATCGAATATCTTTATTCCTTATCGTATCTATCCTTATATGACCACACATTCACCTTAACATCCTCATTTCTGCTACTCTCGTTTTATACTCATGTTGCCTCTATGCTGGCCAACATTCAGCTCCGTATCGCATGGTAGGTCTTATTGCTGTTCTATAAAATTTTCCTTTTAATCTAAGAGGAATTTTGCGATCGCACAAAAATCCTGATGCACTGCGCCATTTCATCCAACATGCTCTGATTCTATGGCTTACATCTTCATCAGTCTCTCCCCCCTTTTGCAATATTGATCCCAGATATCTAAAAGTATCTTTCTTGGGTACCTCCTGTTCTACCATAGCTGGTATTAAGCTTATGAGATATACAATGAAGTTGTGGGAAAGAGTTATTGAGCATCGTTTGAGAGTAGAGGTCGAGGTTTCTAACAAATTTTATAAAAACCAGCAGGAGTTTAGTTGGGTGACTTCACGAGATAATCCATGTTGTATATTTATATTTGAAAGAAAGAGATTGATCTCCTTGATTCTCTCATGATACAATCCTCTTCCCGCTGAGCCCATGTTCTCGTCCATATAGCACAGTACTTTCTTGCCATAGTACAAGTTCCTCTATGGATAGTTGCAGGATAAGTCTTCTCATTCCCACTGAAAGTCACAGCCCTGGGGTAATAATAAGTCCTACTGGAAGCCATTGGCCAGCCTGTGGGAGTTCCATCGGACAATGGGAGGATCCTCTTCTATTACTTATGACCATCTTTCTTTGAAGACTTGCAACAAGTTACATCAGCCAATGGTGGAGCTCTTCAATATCCTTCAAATCTAATTCTTCAATTTTGAAGAATTAAAGATGATTATGTTAATTACATTTAGAGCATGTTCTGACAGTTGATAGAATCATTTGCTGCAAGTTAACTTGAATATGTGGCCGAATTATGGTAACCAAAGGTAGATCTCAAAATCACTTCTCACAAGTGAGGAGTCCTATTTGGCTTGGAATGTAAAGGGAAACCCGTTCAAACTCAGTTAAAGAAGAGAAGAACAATAGTCAGATATGCTTGGTGATCAAGCAGTTATGTTTTACGACAAAACATTTGTTTTGTTTTTCAAATACTCGCATAATGTTAGAAAAGTGGTTCTATTGATTTAATTATATGTTCTTTTGTGGCTATGTCGTGACAATGATGAATACTCATCCTATCCTGTTGCTTATTTGCAGAGAGGTTGCCAAAGGACTGATGAAGTACCAACCTGATATTATTATTAGTGTACATCCACTTATGCAACATGTTCCGCTTCGTATTCTAAGGGCAAAGGGTCTTCTAAAGACGATTGTTTTTACCACGGTTGTCACAGATTTAAGCACTTGCCATCCTACATGGTCTGTCAAACATTGTTGCTCTTGTTAATACAGATTTTCAGTGTGGTTCTGATTTGGATTTCTCTGTGGCCAGGTTTCATAAGCTTGTGACTAGATGTTACTGCCCTTCAGCAGAGGTAGCAAAGAGGGCCTTGAAAGCTGGATTGCAGCCGTCACAGATTAAGGTGTATGGCCTTCCTGTGAGACCTTCATTTGTTAAGCCTGTCCGGCCAAAGGTTGGTGACTTGGTTCCATATGTTAAGCTGTCTTATCTCCTTGACAGATATGTGGCATTTTTAGCTGTAACTGTAATTATATTGTGGATCTGGATTGTGTCTTAGAAAATTTATGATGACATTTAATTATTTTAGGAACATTCATATATGAATGTGCTCCGGCAAGGGCATCTGTTGACATTAGAGTGGAGTCGTGAACTTTGATTATATGCTAATTGTTCTTTTAAACTATGACTAATCAATTGAAAGTGGGTTGAGTACATGCCTTTTTCATTAAACCGCTTCTCTACAATTTTGATTCCTGTGGAAGAGCCATGTACCTTAAGCTCCATTTTTAATTTCTGATGATAGGATGAACTAAGGAGAGAACTGGGTATGGATGAGGATCTTCCGGCTGTCCTGTTGATGGGAGGAGGAGAAGGAATGGGTCCAATTGAAGCCACTGCTCGTGCACTCGGTGATGCATTGTATGATGTGGATCTTATGAAGCCAATTGGTCAGATCCTTGTTATTTGCGGCCGCAACAAAAAGCTCGCCAATAGATTGCTTTCAATTGATTGGAAGATTCCTGTCCAGGTATTTGATGGGTCTATCCTTGAAGTCACTGCTACAGCCCTAATCACATCTGCCTTTGTCGATGTGTTGCTTACTGCGTACAATTGAAAGGAAAACACTAACATTGCATACTTTTACCACCAATTTTTTTATGCTTGTAGCCATGCTTCTATCAGGCAAATGAAACTCGCATGCTATGAGAGCTGCGCCTTGATTGTTTTTTTTTTATAACTTTTTACGTCTAATTTTTGAAATGAAGAGTATCTGGTTTTAATTTTCAAATAATGTCCATCGAATTTGACCTATTTCTATGTCCTTCTGCAAGCTTAATTTTGGATTTTTGTTGCCCTTTTCCCTTTTTATGTGCTACCAGTGGATGCTTTTCTTCGCTGTTAATATGACTTCAAAGATTGCAATGCTTATGCAGAAAGTCAAATAATAACATTGTTGAAAATGAGAGAAATGTGAATTGACTGGCATGCTTCTGTTCTTCCATGCATTTATCCAGGTGAAGGGGTTTGTCACCAAAATGGAGGAATGCATGGGTGCTTGTGATTGCATCATTACGAAGGTAAACCTATCAGGACCATTGAATGTATGATTCCCATGTTGTGTGTTAACTGACTACTGATAAGTCTCTTCTCAGGCGGGCCCTGGGACCATTGCAGAGGCGATGATTCGAGGTCTCCCTATCATTCTTAATAATTATATAGCAGGGCAGGTAATTCTTGGTTTGAAGTAAAATGTTCTTTTTGCCCTCTTTCAGTTTAGTACCTTTTATTTCCAACCAAAAAAAAAATGTTTAGTACCTTTTCACATGAATCCTCATTTTGGATTTATTTGTGTGCATCTTGTGGGTGATACAAGTCGTACCCAATTGTCCTGTCCAAGGAACGTCTCACTTCACAGAATAGTAGTAGCATTTCTATATAGACAAATCAACATCAACATCACCTTTATTCCAAGCTAGTTGGGGTCGGCGGTCGATGAATCCAAAAATAAATAAAATAAAAGCAAGACCGATTGAGAGAAAAGAAATAATTATATAAAAATAAATACATGATTCATTTGTCTATATATTTCTATATAGACAAAATGAATCATGAAAATGAAAGCTGAAACTTTCTTCTGAAAAATTCGCTGTCCTTTAGTTATATAGTAACAATGTGAATATGTAAGTTTTCAAAATATGTGCAAGGATCTCCGAGTTTGTTATGTTGTCCGTGGATATAAGACGTAATTATGAATAAACGACTGGAGGTTGTGAAGTGGCACAGATGATCATTGTTCAACATGAACTATATATAACATTCAGATGTTATTTTTGTACCTATTTTTTGTACCTCTTTCCTAGAGCCACTAAGCTGAGTTGATCACCTTTGAGGTTAAAAATTATGCTTTGAGTTGAATATCAAATGCTTAAGGAAAGCTATCTTCAGAAAATTAGTGCAGCTAAAAAACCAAACTGTTGTGGTTTTAATCTGATGACAAAGATGAGAATGCTGTCTTTGAGTAAAGGAACTACTGAAAAATGTATGTGCGCGTACTTGCTACTGCCACGGAAATGAAAGTAGCTCCAACTGGGACTAGATTGAGAGGGCACACTAGGTGGTTGTCATTTGCGAGGGAACAATTGAGAAGCGTTTATGAAAATGGTGGGTCATTGTTGGACGACCAAATGGTGTTGATGATCTGTAGGCTATTTTGGATTGAGCTGGGTCCTGGTTTTCCATGAAAACCCGGCTTATATCTGTGGCCTTTCTGGAAAATGTGAATTTTTCTAAATCCATTCCCCTCCATTTATGGGAGTGCATCTGCACCGCACTTTTCCTAATGATTGCTGGCTGAATTCTGTAATCCCTCTCCAACCAATTTTTAACTTCGCCGATGACAGGAAGTGGGAAATGTCCCGTACGTGGTGGACAACGGATTTGGAAAGTTCTCGAAATCACCAAAAGAGATAGCCAACATCGTCGCAGAATGGTTTGGCCCAAAAGCGGATGAGCTCAAGGCCATGTCTCAAAATGCGTTGAAGCTGGCTAGGCCTGATGCGGTGTTCAAGATTGTTCACGATCTCCACGAGCTGGTCAAGCAAAGAAGCTTCGTACCTCAGTATAGCACAACATAGCTTGATCTCCTGGACCAACTTTTGCTCGGGATGGTTTGGTTGGAAACATGGGTGAGAAGCTTTTTGATGTTGTAGATTTTTCCCACAAATACTGATTCCTTGTAACAGTAGTAGTTTCATATTCATCGCCGAGTCATACATTACGTAGGTCGTGTAATCCTTCAGGGAGGAGTGAGTTATCCTCCTACTAATAAAAAAGCAAAAAAGCATTGGATACATGCAATTTACCGTGCAGCAAGAACCTAATTCTACTGCCAAGTTACTTCGATACAGCGCATTTCCATCTTAACTGTAGGCAGATTTTTCACTCAATGCTGACGAACTAAATGGGAAGCAGCAGGAAAATCTTTGTGTTGACCAGGTGAACATTTCAACTCTTTTAAGGTTTGTGCTGGTTTTAGACCCTTCATGGTCATCCTACCCTACCTGGAAACAATGCAAGGCCTACAAGGAGGCCGGCCTCTTGGATTTCATCTCTGTCTTTCACCTGGGAAATAGAATCTAACCTCTTGTGCAAAATTCTCACAAAATGTCATCATTGAAATGACACATTACTTATTCGACCAAAAAAAAAAAAAAAGGACACATTGCTTCGGACCAAAAGTTTTAAAAAAAGGACACATTACTACGTTTCAGAAAAAGGCCAAATTAATTAAACGAAATGTAGATTCCAATGATTTCTCAGCATCATTTTTTAAAACTCTTCTATTCATTAGGAAACAACGTAAATTGTGAACTAGGGAAACAAATTTCTCAAGTTCCAAGTTGATTTTACTTCTCACCTTGAGCTTTGAAGACTTTATTTAAACGAATGTATCATTTTACTTTGGTAATTCAATTCAATCTCTTTCATATATGTACTAGTCTCTGGCAGACTCGTGCCAGTTGATTTGATAGCATAATAATATGTTCAGATGTTTCATGAATTTCATTAAGGTACCCATTTCAAATCTGAATCATCAATTAACAAATCTGTTTGTGATACATACGTAATAGTATGCCTGAATTTATCCTAAAAAATATAAGTAAATGGATGGAATTCTGTCTGAGCAACATAAATGAACCGAAACATTATTTACATGTAACAGGAAAAGCATGGAAAATATCAAATTTTTATTCTTTGATAGCTTAACAAATAGCCAAATAACTCGCTAATAAAATATTGTTTTTCCTTATCTTAAATCCTATTTATCAGAAAGGGTTAATATCATGAAAAACCTTAAATTGGTACATATGTGATCAATTTACTCCAAATTATTTTTTTGACCATGAAAAATCTCAAACCGGTATACTTGTGACAAATTTAACCCAAATTGGTACATCTGTGAGAAATTCACCTTCTTTTAATTCTTGTTAAATTTAAATGTCACATTGATGAGTTAGATGGCATGTATGGGTGTACCAGTTTAAGATTTTTACCTTCTGTTTGTCACATATGTATTAATTTAAAATTTTTCGTGATATTAACCGAATTTAATGAAGGTAAATTTATCACGGCTATAAATTTTGGGGTTTTTCGTGGTAAAAAAAATTAGTTTAGGGTAAAATTGTCGCACGTATATCAGTTTAGGGTTTTTTATGTTAAAAAAAATAGTTTAGGGTAAATATGTCACAAATGTATTAGTTTAAGATTTTTCGTGGTCAAAAAATAATTTGGGGTAAATTTATCGTAGGTATACTAGTTTGGGGTTTTTCGTGATTAAAAAAATAATTTGGGATAAATTTATCGCAGTTTGAAATTTTTCGTGGCATTAACCCTATCGGACAGAAAAGATAAAAATAAGAGATACAAAGGGAGGGTGATGTTGGGCCGAAAAAGGCCTTAACGATTTCTTCGTCGGCTTCTCCGGTCGGCCTATCAAAAACGGCAAAAAGCCACAGCGAGATAGAGCGGAAGGGGAGAGGAAGAAGACCAGCAGGATCAGCAGATATCGATCGCGAAGCGGCCAAAACCGGCAGCGAGTGAAGCCGAAGGCAAGAAAAGAGGAGGAGGAGGAGGAGGAGGAGATGGAGAAGGGAAAAGGAGTGATGGGTATGGGGAGACGGTGGGCGATCGATTTCACGGACAATTCAACTTCTCCCGCCTCTCGCGATATCCCCGATCCTCTCGGTTTCTCTCGCGCTTCTCTCGACCAGGTACGTACAGCTCTGAGTTCGCACGTTCTTGATTTGTTTGGTTGGGCATCGAATTCGTGTGTTTTTTCAATCAATTTCCTTGTCCTTTTGTTTGCAGGATGATTCTGCGGTCACTCGACAAAAGAAGGACGCTGAAGCTAATTGGAAAGCTCAGGTACTCCTCCTTCCTTTTCGGAACTGCTATTACTAGTCTTGTGAGGATCTTCGGATCTGAAACTGTATATGTTTGAGCTAACGTAACAAAGAAAATAGAAGAATGTCGTTTTGACCACTTTTTCCGGTGTTAGTGTTAAGATTCAGTTCTAACCACTATACTTGAAGTTTTCGGCCTTTTTTCTCAGTTTAAACACCAGGATGTAGAAAACATGTAGTTTGGAGATACAAAGGTCCATGTAATTTAGTCTTAAACAATTTACTCGAACAAAAGGTTGTTTTTTTTTTGGGGGTCGGTAATTCAACGTGGTGGAAGAGTTTCGGTCCGAGCATCAATAAGGTAAGCTGTGAATTTTTTCTCCTGTGATTTCTAAACAGAAAGCGTGGGAGGTGGCGCAAGCCCCGTTCAAGAATTTGATGATGATGGGGTTCATGATGTGGATGTCTGGAAGCACTGTCCATCTCTTTAGCATTGGTATCACGTTTTCAGCCCTTTGGCAGCCAATAAGTGCTCTTCAGGGAGTTGGAAAGGGTAAGCTAATTACTGATCATGAATGATTCACTATCGTTGGTTAGCTTGATTCATGCTCTTAGATCTAGATTATGTGTTATTTCTCTATTAATCTTTGAGAAGAATACTGCTAATCCAACATGAAATTGAGACATGGCTAGTATTAATCCTATGTATCTGTTCTCTTCTTCTTCTTTTATAAGTTTCCATGTATGTGAATCCGGTTAGTACTTGCCTAGTAGATAGATTGGCCTGTGGTTTTTAAATGGCTTGAAGTACTTCTGTTGCTTTTGCAACTACAATCTATTGTCTTTGTGGAAAGAAGTACCACATGTGTGCAAATCTCAAATAGCGGATTGGCTTAAACATTTGTTTGTTCGCATTGACCCGGGGATGTGTTGACTATCGAACGTGATTAACTGACGCCCTAACATCTGTGGCTTAGCAGCATGTACAAGTAATGAATCTTGCTTAAGTTCTGCTCGACTCTGTTCGTTTCTTTTTAGTTTGTCTCAAAATTGTATTGTCTGCTTGAATATGTTTTTGGTACCCGATCAAAACATACAACAATAGCCTCCAAAATGAGTGTATAGTGTTTCAATCGCCTGTTAAGTTAGAGATCCGACTGCCTCACAAAGGTCAACTTCTTGCGAGTTGCTGATGTCATTTTCTGACTACTGAATGTGTTGCGATTATATCCCGGCTATGCTATCATCGCTTAATTAAATGGAGATCTGGATAATATTGTTACGAGACATAATGGAAATCAATGAGAGTGAGTCAGGTGCCTCAGAACATCTGGTGGGGCTCATCTACTCTTGCATCTATATTGTAAAGTGATGTGCTTTTGTAGTCATAAAAATTGAGGAGAGAGTCCCCCCATTTCCTTTTTGGGTGCTTTTTTGGGGTTGCGAATGGTTGCCAGATGGGCATGAATCCAATAGCAGGTGAAGCAGTAGCGATACAAGGTCAAGCTACTAAAAGTGTGGGTATCAAATTGCCACTTATGGATATCTGGTTGGGGGTTGCTTGAGTACATCAATAAAGGTCCATGAATAGTTTGTGGAACTATTTGAAAGTTGATTGTTGGATGGACCGTTTTGCAGGGGACCTTAATGTTCTTAACCTGTTCTGCTTGTTGTATTGTATTTTAGTAGGTTGTCATACTCAGGAAAGTTCTTTTTCTGTCACATGGCAGTTTTTGAGCCATACAAGGACAATAAGGTTGAACTTCTTGTGCCAAAGTTACTCTACATAGCCCTCAATCTGGGAGGTTTAGCACTTGGTGTTTGGAAGGTGAGATGCTTACATTAGGGACTTTTTCCCTCTACCCACAGAAGCATTTCTTGAGGAGGGTCCTTCTCTCTTGGCCCTGCAGATCTGGGGCATGTTTTCTTGTGCTAATTTGTTTCTTCTTGGCAGCTTAATACACTTGGCCTACTTCCTACGCACGCATCAGATTGGGTCTCATCCTTACCTCCAGCACAGGTTTGGTTCTACCATTTCTGAAATCTGCATTTCCTTAGGAAACTGTGACTGAAAATTTCATTTTGGATGAATTGCGACCTTTCTACTGTATTGTCTGTTCAACTAGTGTATTGATCAAAGGAAATCAGTGGCAGAGATCTCTGTATAAATGATAGGAGTTTGAGACAGTTTACATTGTAATCCATTTCCTTTGTGTAAGGAGTCTTGCATAACATTAATTGTCATGTACCAGTGTAGTAGGAAACATAGGATCACATAGGCAACCTAACTAAGAGCATGTTTGGTACGGTTTTCTAACTGCAGCTGTAGCTGCAAAAAAGAGGTGTTGTGGTTTTCACGAGGTGTTGGGCAAACTTCTCACAGCTGCATTAGCTTACATACTTTTCTAGATAGCTGTGTTGCCCAACCTTGAGATATTGCAATTTTAGAACATGTCTCACCATACATACAAGTAATGTCAATTCACGGCATTGCTTCAGTCTACCACAACCATAGCTACGCCAAGTAGACACTCAGTAGAACATGACTTGGGTTTTTCTTTCCCCATAAATGTTGGGGCTTGAATATCCTAAAAATTGGCTTTTGCAAACTTAGCTTGTTAATCTACTTATTTATGTTACCATGAATTCATCACTCAACATAGATGGCCAAAGGGCGTATAAGTCACAATATGCCTTCACTTTTTGGCCGCTGCTAATGTGAAAAATGTTCTGCGTATTTCAGGAGGTTGAATACTCGGGTGGGGGCATCCCTCTACATTAACGCAAGAGTGTCTACAATTTCGAGATCAATCTCCAAGTATGGGAGGAAGTGCTGGAATGAATTTTTCTCTGTTATCCATTTTGTTATCCTTGGAACCGTCGCCGGCGGAGTGGTTCAGTCTTGGTTGATCATCTACCAAGGTCTCGTCAGCATCGCTGTAGTTGTCGAGTAAATTAGTTGGATGGTTACTGATGCTAAACTTAGTTCCCCAGTCAATGCCACTCTTGCATTAAGGAGGCACCATCTGAAAATGATGGTTCACCCACTGTTTTGTCACTCGACTTTTTTTTTTTTTTTGGGTCAGAATGGTTTGAACTCTGATTACTGTAGTTTATTAAAGCATCCATCAAGTTCTGATTTCCCTGTTTGACATATGAGTGATCTTGTAGTAAGCCCGATATATGGGCTAAGCAAAAGCAAATACCGGTGTGTATGCATTTTGTGAGTGGTTCTTGGCAGATGCCGATCATGTTGGCTTGTGAGTTCTGTCAATAGAATTCCAATAAAGCCCAAATTCTGTGGGAAAGGAGTAAAGTGAAGACCCCAACACGGTATATTTGTCCTTGTCGGCACAACTGAAATGAGTTGTGACTGAACGCTTAGTGCTCTCGTGAATCATTGTGTCGAACGAAAGTAAAGAAGAAGAAAGGGGGAGACTTTTCTATTTATGTGAAAAAACATAATGTTATCTGATTTTGAATGGGCTGAATCATAGGGAAAGTCACGACATGTGGGGATCAACTTTTCTGTAGCTTTTCTTTAGTATCGATACGCACCTAATGCGTAAACCAAGAATTGTTCACGTCGCTGGGGTCCTGACCCAAAACGCCAGCATACATTCCCCATCACAGTTTTTGGGTTGCTTCATTTTGGTAGAGAAAATATTTTTTAGAATTTAATCACTTATATTATTGATACAAATGAATGAAAAATATTTACTTAATTATTCGGACTTAAATTATTATTGTTGCAAACAAAAATAATTCTTACAAATTATTATTTCTGGCAAAATATGCTATCATATTCCACGAAAAATATTTTTTAATTATTAAAATAACATTTGTTAAGGTAATAATGTTGTCCGTCCGCTCCGTTGTGGAGTTTTTCTTTTTGCTGTGGGCCCAGTTTTTTCTTATTGAGGTGACAGGTCCAAGCAATCTCTTTTCTCTCTCCCTTCACTCTCCTTGAAGAACGGGGTCACTCCTACCACACCAAAGCCGTACCATATCATCAGGTCGAGCTATGGAGTTCACACCGAGCGAGCTGATCCAGTTCAACGGCGCGGACCCCTCGAAGCCCATCTACGTGGCGATCAAGGGCCGGGTCTTCGACGTCACCACCGGCAAGTCGTTCTACGGCCCCGGCGGGGCCTACGCCATGTTCGCGGGCAAAGACGCGAGCCGGGCTCTTGCCAAGATGAGCAAGAACGACGAGGACGTCTCTCCTTCCCTCGAAGGCCTCTCCGACAAGGAGATCGGCGTCCTCGACGACTGGGAGAAGAAGTTCGAAGCTAAGTACCCTGTCGTCGGCCGCGTCGCCTCTTAAGTCCTAACCTTTAATTAATTGGTTAATCCACATCATGTATTCTCTTGTCCCGTTGTTACTGGAGTTGCTCGTGTGGTGTAATAAGGTTGTTGTGTCTTTTGATGCTGGAAATCTCTCAAGACATTAAGTGGATATCGTATATGGATGATGAATAAGGATTGTAATAATCTTAGGCTTTTGATTGTTAAGATTTGTGCTAGTAGCAATATAAAGAAGATGTTGTATGGTAAACAGTCTTCTGCACTGTGTTTTTCCCACTTATGATTGTCTGATTGTGCCCGAGTGTGTTATGCTTTCTCCGTGTCCGTAGGCGGGTGAATCATGATTTTTGTCGGAAGTCGAAGGGATTCTGGGCATCTCATCATAAAGGCACTAATGGTTTAACTCGAGATGAATGGTTCTGTTGGATTTTGAGAGAGTTGAAGCACTTTTATGTGGTCTGTGGCTCTAAGATTGTTATTGCAATATGTTGTATGATATGCTTATCTGTTGGTAGCAGATATGGCTGCATTATGTCATAGAGAAGCTATCAAGCACATTGATGAGTTCTATTGCATCATGCTTGTTCAAGTGTGTGTGATCCGGGGTTTGCCCTTCGCATGTACATATGCTAATGACTGTCTCAGGTGCCTAGGGGAACTTTTAAGATAAGTTTGCCCGAGTATGGTAGGAGATTTATCTTCCTTTTAACTATTGTCACTGTTAGTCTGCTATAAAGAATGATTCTATTCAGAGGAACTTCGATTGTGTTCTTCATCTTCCTCATGTCTTTGTCGAAGCAATAATTGTCCCACACTGTCACCTCTATGTCAGCAGTCTGTCCATGCTTACGTTTTTTCTCCTTTCAGGGAAGAGCATTCTTAGATGTCCACACACTGTCCGAAGCACGTTTTTTGAGGTTTAGATCAGTTAGTCGTTCATTGGCCATTAACCTCATTTTCTTATTCTTGCTATGAGGTCGGAGGGGATCATCCAGAAAAGAGAGGAGCTTGCCATAGATCTCTCATTAACCTCACATGCTGGACGACCATTGACGGTTATACTCGATAGTTTAGATATGTGCCACACGCCTGTAAAGGTATTGCTGTGACCAAGGAGTGTTAAGAGCTTGATAGAATCTTCGTGTAGATCATCTAGGTTGGAGATCATACTCTTATTGAGGATCAAAAGAGGATTATCAAACATCCCTTTTGCTATACAGCCAAACCATGTTTTTGTGCACTCGTCCCAATAGATGTTCACCTGTCCGGGATTCCTCCCCAAGAACGCCTGGAAAGCAATTTTACCATAAAGGGTGCACCTATGATGAGGTTTCGGTTGTGGATAGGGTGTGAGCTAGATGTCCAATTGGGATTTGATTGGTTCTGGAGTTGGAGTCAATGTCTTGATTTGGTTGGATCTGTTACGTCAATTTTTAATCTTGAGTTGGGAGTTGGTAACCAAAACCTTGCCAGATTAGTGTCTACTTTTTCCACCTTGTTCAGATCAATTATTTGGAAGGAAGCAATGACATGTCCTACCTTCACAGTATACTCTTGTGATGGATGAGTAAGCAATCTCAACCTTGTCTGTACTGTTTATTATATATGACTTTGCGTGCGAGGACTGTTTGGAATTTGATTTCTCAGTGGATCTCCAATGAACTTTATCAACTTTTTACACATTTTTACTTATTGACCGAATGAGCGCCATAATCCTGCATCTTCGACTTTGCCTGCCTATACAAGGGTCTGCCTTTTACAGACAATCGATGCCTATTTCTGGCTGTTTTTATCCATTTTCTGTTCTTCACTTTGCTGCTTTCTTCAGAGACGCATCATTTTTGCGCTGAATTTGCGCATCTACTGAGACGAGCGGCGAATGTTTCGTTCCACCTCCTTTGCTAGTGCGTGTAGCTATTTTGAGGTTCAGATGTGGCGCGCGACTTTGGGTTGACCATCTTGCTGCAGAGCTTGTCAAATATCACTACGCCATGGTGCCATCTCCAGTTTCTTTCTGCAATGAGGCACATGAACTTCGTCGATTCTGTTGGCCGTAGCTGACTTAAAGAAGCTACTTCTTGTATTTCTGCTTTTCCAACAGCTAGATCCACATCCACACTCATTAATTCCATGTTGAGACATCATGATTGCATAGCTTTACTGTTGTCTCGGGCTTTTGGCAATCCAACATCTCACGAGGACCTTTATCAATGCCTCACATACTCTAAGCTTGAGAGAGACTCCCCATTGCCAAATTCTTGCCTTTTCAACAGATTTTGTTCTCCAACTCGGTGTCCATCTGACGAGCGATGCCTCATTACGATACATCGTATAATCAAAGACGAGTAATCTCCAAGGGAGATATCGAATTGAAGTTAAAAGGCATGAATTGGCATGAGAAACAATAGGTATGAGCTGTAAAGTCTCTTTCCAACGAAACTTTCGGAATCTATAGCCCATAAATTTCATAAACATGGCACTTTGATGGTTACCTGCATTGCCATTGTTGAAAACAATCGAATTATATTGAGTTGGCAGCATTCAACAATGAAATAAAAGACATAAATTCGATCTCTTCTACTGATATCCCACATAGCTTGAGACAAAGCTGAAAATGTTGTTTATCGGTCTCGTAATTGCGCTCATGACCTTAGCACTTTTTGTTTACATTCTAGTGTCTCAAAATGGATTATCTTGTACAAGTCTGTTGTTAACAAACATGCATTTATACTGGATCCGAATACCCAAAAGGATCCTTTACATGAGACACGGAACTTATCTTAGAAATGATTTTTCGGGTGATTCATGAATTGATTCTACGATTAATAGTTTTTAAATTTGACATCGTGTTAATCACTTTGATTGGTGTTTTTTTTTTAGCTTTTTTACCGCACGATCTCCAATCAAGAAGTGCTTTATACAGATACGTAAATTACGATTAAGATTACACAGTGTCGATAATTATGTCTGATAAGCATTTTCCTTTGGACATCTGCAGTGGGAGACAATGGAAAGCAAAAGGGCCGGGTCTGCTCCATTACTGTGGAGACAGTGGAATGGCAAGTCGGTCAGTCTACCAATCTAAAAGAGAACCTTCTTCTCCTCTCCATTAAGTCATTCCCCAACGAACAGTTGATGAAATCTCTCCTCTCTCTCCCCAAATCGACAGAGACTCCACACTGCGGTTCTAATCCAATCCATTCCATTCCAACTCTTCCTATCCATATCGGATCATTCTTTCTTAGTTTCGTTTCAATCGCCTCTCTGTACTTTTTTTTTTCCGCTGTTGAAATTCATTGTCGCCGCAGATTACACCTTCAAGTCTCAAGATACCCTTTTCTTTTTCGATTAATCTGTGCGTATCCTTCTCGTGAACGACCCTGATTTGGATCTATATCTATGGACCCGTGCTCAGTCAAACCTCGATGCTCTGTCCCCAAACCCTGCAATCACTTGGCTGATTACAAGCTCAAATACGGTCTGACTGGCTATGATTCCCTCCGGAACAACTTTGTAACTGGCTCAAATGGGAACACCATAGTTTGTACGCCCGATAAGAAGATACTCAGATGCTTTTTCTGCGATGGGTATCACGAAAGACTTTACCTTTGCTTGATTTGCTCTTCCGTTTCTTGCTTGGATCACGTCCTCTTGCACACCCGATCCGATTGTGGACACGACATAGCTGTCGACGTCAAAAGATCCGAGCTTTACTGTCGGAGATGTCGTGATCAGGTCTATGATCCTGCTTTTGACTCTGCTGTGATCAGTAAGTATAAAAAGGACCTGATAGTTCACAGAAATGCTTTTGAGAGTATCGGGGAGAGGTCGAGTAAAAGGAGGAGATTGAGTTCTGCGATAGATTTGGATTTGAAGAAGTGGAAGGAGCTGTCTTGTATGAGAGATCAGAGGGCAAAGTCTTGTTATCCGATGGGTTTGAGAGGATTGAATAATTTGGGGAACACCTGTTTCATGAATTCTGTGTTGCAAGCATTGTTACATGCCCCTCCGTTGAGGAATTACTTCCTTAGTGATAGGCATAACCGTGGAACTTGCCAGAAGAGGTCGTTAGATCGATTCTGTTTACTTTGTGACATTGACATTGTCTTCTCAGCCATGTTTTCGGGTGATCGGAGCCCATATAGCCCAGCTCAATTTCTGTACAGGTGTGTACTTCTTATCTGAATGTGATATCCTTTGCATTTAGCTCAATTTTCCAGCTGATAAAGAATCAGTCTTTGAAGAGAGATTTGCCATTTGTGTTTGTGTATGATTGTGATATCATCATTTGTGCCTCAAATTAGTACTCTTGGTTGTGTCTCATCGGATTAATCAACTTGCGTAAGATAAAAGCTGAAAATCAGCTATTTTGATGAAGCGTCCATTGTGTGCAGCACTCTGAGAAGATTTAGTTCCCTGATTGAATGAAATGTAGCGGTGCCATTTTGTGGTTGGAAGGGTTTGAATGTAAATACATCAGTTCAACTTTGGTTTAGAAGGATTGATTGTAGTGTTTCGGATGTGTTCCTCATCAAATTCCACAGCTTATGTATAGTGTCTTTTTCTTTAATATTCTTGTACTTATGAGATTGTTTACTGTTGTATTGAAGCTGGTGGCAGCATTCAGCAAATCTAGCTAGTTACGAGCAGCAAGATGCTCATGAGTTTTTCATTTCGCTGTTGGATGGTATCCATGAAAAGGAGAACAAACTGAGGGACATGAACAGAGGTACAGTAGCTCTGAGCACTCATCCTTGATTGGTCATACCATCTGTTATTTATTGGTGCATAATGCAGATTCATGTCAGTTGCAGTAGAATTCGGGAGCATCAATACAGAGTGTTATTCTTAGTTAGCAATTCTCTAATTTTGTGCACTCGCTCGCAAGGGCAATATAAGAAGTTTCTGACTATATGGTTTGAATTTGCTTTTGGATCTGAGCTGGGTGCACGTGTATGTACGTGAATTCCATATGGACATTGTCTTATGAAAGTGCTTACACACGTACCTGGATCCGCAGTAATTAGCATGACATCCTGGACTGCACATATGAAGTTATCTGCTGCATTTTGCGCATTACTAGTGGCAAGCAGAGATGAGCTTTACCTAAAGTTTGGTCTAATGATCTGAAGATAAATCAGCACTTCATCACGTTGCTTAGGTACTCTCTCGTGTACTAACAACATCTTTTCTTTTTCTTAGATGCTGGAGATTGTCCATGCATAGCTCACAGGGTTTTTTCTGGCCTGTTGAGATCAGATGTCACCTGTCTGACTTGTGGTTTCACTTCCACGACCTATGACCCTTTTATGGACATTTCACTTCACTTGGATCCGAGTCATTGTTTTTCATCAGATACAACTAATAAAGGTTCCAAATTGAATGGAAACACGAGCATATCCACATCCACCCTTGTTGGATGTTTGGATCTTTTCACGAAACCGGAAAAGTTGGGATCGGACCAGAAACTTCACTGCCAAAATTGTCAAGAAAGGCAAGATTCTTCGAAGCAACTGTCCATCAGGAGGCTCCCTTTGACACTGTGTCTTCAGGTAAAAAGGTTTGAACACTCATTGATAAGGAAAACATCAAGGAAAATAGATTGGCATTTACAGTTTCCTTTCTCTTTGGACATGAGCCCCTACTTGTCCTCCTCGATCATCAGAAAGAGGCTTGGGAATAGGATCCTTTCTTTCGAGGGCGACGAATCTGATGTCTCAGCTGAATATGAGATCTTTGCTGTTGTTACACATTCTGGCATGCTGGAATCTGGACACTATGTGACTTATCTGCGCTTAAGAAACCAATGGTACAGATGCGATGATGCTTGGATAAACGAGGTCGATGAGGCGACTGTCCGAGCTTCACAATGTTACATGATCTTCTACGTGCAGAAGATGCTGTACCACAAAGCAAATGACGAAACTGGTTGCGCACCAACTTCCTCACGGAGGGATTCGCTTATGTCAGTAGTAGGTTGCTGCTAGAGCAAGACCACGTTGATGGGTGTTTCCAATAGGGTGGTTATGGAGATCACCACAAATTGCATGTGATGGTTGACATAAGGATGGAGGGATGGAGGTTTATGTGATTGGGTGAACCCCAAAATGGGAACAAGATGCAGAGATAATTTTAGAGCATCCCCTGCTTGGACAGACATTATTATCAGACTCACTGTTAAGTGCTTAGTATTCTTTATGGGATTCATTCATGTATAGTGTACTCTGTCCTCACTACTAATACACAGCGGCATCATGAAAAAGTCCATTTGGCTTCAATGTTTCATCCGCTTTCGTTCAGATTGTTGATGTATCGTAGATGGATCTCTCTCTCTCTCTCTCTCTCTCTCATGCGGGTGCGTGCTCCCACACGCACATTGCACGGTTTCGGGCTTTTGCTTCCGTGCCTTACAACCTGAGCCACAGCATCAGCCTCCATGAAGCGTCTATTCTACTAAACCTCAGGAATGAAAACTCCGATTCCTCTACAGGCCGAACAAAACAACCATTCTTAAGCCTTCAAATCCAAGCATACAGCATTTCGCTTGCTTTTGTCAAGTTCCGCTTCTCTTTGCCAAACGCTTAGTGCTGCAGTACATACTATCGCCAACTATACACATCTGTCCACATTTTTTCCCAAAATGAGTCCGGGAAATGGCCTTACCACGTGGGTATGTGACTAATCTACAGACACACGTTGTAAATTCTAATCTTGGTTTGGTTCGGTTTCCAAAATTCAAGCCTTCGATGGTTTAGGAAAAAATGAAATAGACGGTGAACAGGGAAGAAGAGAGTATGAAATATGGATTGACAGATACATCCTCCATGTTGATGTTGGGCTTCAGGCCCAAGACTGTTTCAATGCCCTAAAGACTTGGGATAGCAGAGAGAGAGAGAGAGAGATATCGCGTCTGTTACCAAACACCAGTTGAGGGGTGTTATTCCGGATTAGGGTTAACTCTTCTTCGCTTTCGCAGATTTCCCTTTAGGCGCCAAACTCCACAGAAGTGCCACGCACCAATCACCTCCTCCTCCTCCTCCTCCTCCTCCTTCCACTGTATCACAAACAGGTAAACGAACAGAGCCTTCACAAAGCTTCGTGCGTTTGCCATTGCATGTCTGAGTATGTTCAACGTTCGCCATTGCCGGGTGCAAAAAATAAAATAAAAAATCCAATCTTTCTTGATACCCTTTCACAGAAAAAGTTGGCTCTTCCGATGTGTAATGCTCCTATCATTTTGCAGCGTCAGAGTGTTTGTCAAGCAGAATTTCCCTATATTTCCTTAGCTCTCCTTGTTAGTTTCGTGTCGGTGTTGCAATCTAAAATATGGATGTCCTGTAGGATGGGTTGGTGTGGTTCTGGTGTTCCGTGAATTCAATATACTGTCGGAAGAGGTTAGCAGTCAACTTTTTATGTGTTTTCCTTAAAACATGTGCTTCTGAATGGAGTTATGCGCCTACTTCGATGACAAGACGAGAATAAGATTCTTGTATCGCTCAAACTTTTGGACATTCTTCTATGGTATTATTTCCTGAGGCATCTCGGTGTACAGTATCCATACAATGGCTACACTTTTGTTACCTGAACATCCTGTGTTAACGTTGCCTTCAAGAGAGCTTAACGCAGAAGAGATTTATTAAACTCTTTTGCCATGGTCTCCTCCATGCTTGTTTTCATTGTTAATATGCCCGTATGCCTTTCTCTGCTTCTAATGAGGTTTCTCATTTTCTATCCAATATCTAGGGAGATAAATGGACAGTCAAATCCCTGTGAGCAGTGATCGTTCGAGGATATATTGGACGCCTATAATGGAACGGTATTTTGTTGATCTTATGATAGAGCAAATGCACAGAGGAAACCGGATTGGCCATACTTTTAATAAGCAAGCCTGGACAGACATGCTTGCCGTATTCAATGCCAAATTTGGATCTCAATATGATAAAGATGTTCTCAAACTTCGTTATACAAATCTCTGGAGGCAATTCAACGATGTAAAGAACCTTCTGGGGCAGAATGGATTTTCTTGGGATGAAACTCGTGAGATGGTTATTGCTAATGACTATGTTTGGGACACTTATCTCAAGGTGAATTACCACGGGTACTTTTATTAAGTGTCTATGCCTTGATTTGAAACTTTATTCAAATGATGCAGGTTCACCCAGAGGCGCGCACTTACAAGACAAAATCAGTACTGAACTTTAGTCACTTATGTTTAATTTATGGATATACATCCGCCGATGGAAGATACAGCCGGTCCAGCCATGATGTGGACTTCGACAATGAAATCCAGAGAGTAAATATGGGTTGGTTTTCAACGCCTCATGATCATGGTCAATTTTTAGTGTGTAGGAGCGACGATGGTTTATGTTGTGATTTACTTTTAGAAGGATCAACATCAAAAGGAAACTTTGGATGCCTAGGACTGGTTATTTTGTGATTTGGACAAATCCTTTCCTCTTAATATTAAATACCACGTATTTCTGTTTTGCATTTTTTAGTTTGCAGTCCACAAAAATTCCAGACATCCCATACTTTTACTAAGCAAATACAGAACATCTCTTGGTGAAGAGATGCCGTGTCAATGTGATGTTTATTTTCTCAGCTTGTTTCAACTAGTAGAATATGTCAAACTCATACTAACTTTTAGATCTCAATCTGTAGTAGATGGAGCAAGCAGTCATGTGCCATTAAATAACGAACGTCCAAGGACAGACTGGACCCCATCAATGGACCAATACTTTCTTGAGCTTATGCTGGACCAAGTAGGGAGAGGCAATAAGTCTGGTGATACATTTACCAAGCAGGCATGGACGGATATGCTTCATTTATTCAATGAAAAACTTGGTCCTCAGTATGGAAAGAGGGTTTTGAGGCATAGATACAAGAAATTGTGGAAGTACTACTCCGATGCCACAACTCTTCTCCAAGAAGATGGATTTTCATGGGATAAAACACGCCAAATGATCACTGCTGATGATGATATTTGGGATGCCTATATCAAGGTATGTGGTCTTCAAGATTAGTACAGGGTTCTCTCTCCTTACCTCACTGTTTCTTCTTCTTTTTAAAATAATTGATGGTCATATAATAACTATAGGTGAACCCGCATGCACGAACATATAGGACCAAGGTCCTGCCTAACTACGATGATCTGGTCCTAATTTACGGCAGTACATGTGATAATGGGTCTCAGAGTAGACTTGATCAGCAAAAGAACCCTGAAGATGACAACATGGGAAGAAAGTCTGGTGAGAAGGATTATCTTTTTCTAATTAGTTTCTCTCATCTTTCAGAGTATTACAAGGTTTGGTCTGTGTTCCATATGAAGACTCAAAGGATACTCTTATAATATTTCGTCTTGTCTTACAGCTTGCTTCTTTTCTTATGCCCATTTCGTTTTCTAGTTTCAATTGCCAATGTGTTGCACCTAACCTCATTGATATTCCCTGCCTCTATTTTTTTTTCCTGGTTTGTTCCATGTGTGTAGTTCATAACTTCATACATATCAAAAGGCTCGAATATCTGATTGATGTGTACGTGGTTTGTTTTATAACTAGTAGAATGTCTACATGACCCATCTTCTGATTTTCTGGTAGACAAATCCTGTACTAGTGACCGCACAAGGACGTACTGGACACCACCTATGGACCGCCACCTCATTGACTTGCTACTGGACCAGACTCTCAGAGGAAATAAGCTTGGTCAGACGTTTATAACACAGGCTTGGACTGTCATGGTTGCACATTTTAATGCAAATTTTCAATCTAACTATGAGAAAGATGTTCTCAAGAACCGGTACAAATACTTGAGGAAGCAATTCAATGAAATAAGAAATATTCTCAAACAGAATGGGTTTTCATGGGATGAATCAAAGGAAGTGATAACAGCTGATGACCGGCTGTGGGATGCTTATATCAAGGTGAATTTAATCCTCATTTTGTGAGATCGTCTTTTTCTGTTATGCGGTCTCTTATGTGCATCATTATAGGAACACCCTGATGCTCGATCTTATAGAGTCAGAACAGTCCCGAGCTATCATAAACTCTGTGTGATTTTTGGAGAAGGGAGTTCTGATGGAAGATATAACCGTGTCGCTGATACTATAGATCCCAGCTGTGAAATATCCGTCTTGATGGCCGGTATGTAATTCTTGGGAATTTGGAGGGGGTTCACCGTGGATGTTTTATTAGTGATGAGAATAACACGACATGACTTGCATCATCAAATCAGATTTTCTAAATGATGCCTCTTTTATTCTTTGTAGGTGACGAGCTTAACCATTTATACTCCCCAAGGAATGAATCTTCAGGGGTAGAGTGGACCGAACAAATGGATCGTTATTTTACTGACCTTTTGATAGAGATAGGGCATGGGGGGAATAAGAATGGTTCGACGTTGGATGATGTAGCATGGGTTCAGATGATTACTTCTTTCAATAAAAGATTTGGACTTCAATGTGGCAGATCTGATTTAGAAAGTCGCTATATGTTCTTGATGAAGCAGCATGATGACATCAGCAAACTTCTTAGTCATGATGGGTTTGCATGGGATGAAATGCAGCAGATGTTAATTGCAGATGGTGAGGTTTGGGAGGCTTATATGAAGGTCAAGTTCCTTTCTGAGCGTATCGGCCTTTTCTTTTTTTTTGTTTTTTTAAATCATTTGACTTCCTGTTCCAGCCTTCCGCCATGATTCAGCTTTAGTCGCATCTCTTTTTTAGCACATTATGGTCCAGTCCTTCGCATGATCTCATGCTAAAAATCTCAGGAATGTTGCACAGAAGATAGTGGAATGCAAAGGTTTCTATTCAGGAACTATGGGGAGGATTTCTAACCATCCCTACTGAAAATTAGAATAGTATGTTTAACATATAGAAATTGAAATCGTTCAGTCCGGCCAAAATGATTAATAACAGAGAAAACTTCTGTAGAAATTTACTGGTATTGAACTACTTAATTGAGTTGTGGAATTTTGCAGGTTGATCCAGATGCATGTGTATACAGAGATAAAGTTTTATGTTGCTATGACAGTTCACGCAAGATTTACTCTAATACGGTGGAGGGAAACTTCATTAGTGAGGACCCCGGAACATGCGGTATGTACGATGCTCAAAATTTGGAGAGAGATACTGGATGTACGGATGCTCAATCTCCATCAGCAGATTATCACATTTCTCATCCACCGAGAAAACGACCAAGCACGCCATCCCATGAAAATGTTCCTGCTAGTAAATTGCAGAGAACCAGGGAGATGCAGGGAGTTCTCTCAGGCCATACCAATGAAGGTGCTACAGTGGACGAAGTACCTGTTCCGGTGAGTCAGAGAGAGCTGAAGAGCTATACTATTGAAGGTGCAATTAGTGCGCTTCAAGAGATACCGGACATAGATGACGACATCCTGTTGGATGCTTGCGATCTTTTGGAGGAAGAAAGAAAAGCCAGGACCTTCTTGGCACTTGATGCTCCACTGCGGAAGAAATGGTTGTTAAGAAAGCTGCGGCCATAGTCCTCACTTGCCCTTCAATTCTGAGTGTTATATGTGGTTTATGGTCCTGAACTAAGGGAGATGAAGGCAGAAATGGTTGAGACTCAAAATTCTTTTGAAGGTGACTTTTGCTAGGAACAGGATCTGGAATGTTAATAGATAGGAAACTCATACTAACCATTGACTACAGTTAGAATGATGTTAGCCTATGTTTGGAAGCTGAAGCTTTCTGAAGTTTTGGTTTCTCATGATAATAGATTTTACTGAGATAAGACCAGGCCAATGGGGTCAAGGAAATCACTTGAGATGAGGGACGGGGCTGTGTAGCAGAACATGGCGAGAGACTATATAAAAAGGATCATCCCTTGTGCTATAATCACATATCGCGTGTATATTGTTGTGTTTGGTTAAATAAAATCAACTATAAAATGTGTGTGTACGTATGTATAGTTAACCCAGTAAAATTTTTAATCTTTGTTTTGGGATTGACAGAAAAAGAACAATAGCACCTACAATAGTTCAATGGTCGGACATAAAAGAAATAATTTTTTGAAAATCACGCAACACCTCTCAGTCTCATATCAAAAAGAAAAGAGAAGACAAAAACTGTCAAGAAATTTTACTTACCAACTCTTAACCAGAAGGGGGAAAAAATGAGAATGCATGAAAACTAGTGATGAAAACTAGTGAACTTAGGCCACATCACCCAAATGCTATTCCTCGTCCGTTCACTATATATGCATGACTGGCAGCTTATAAGATACTAAAAAATTGCAAATGATTGCGAGAAACTCACGATGCATCGGAGCTCAACGAGTGCCATCTCTAAGACAATGGTAATATATGTCGATACAACTAAGAGTCCATGCTAGTTTACGGTGCAATTGGCCTTGGGTGCCATATAGTACAGTGATTCCATGTGATGTTACGGTTTGCTAACATGATTGCCTTTATGATTCTTTTGCTGACATGACTTTCCTTTTGACTCATTGCCGTGATTCTTCTTTTGATTCTTTGCTGTCACGACTCTCGTTTTTATTCCTTTATGTCTGGTTTTTTTTGCACCGATTGGTGTGACAAGTTTTCGAGGAGGCCGCCTTTCATCGATGCATGTTTCATTTGTCGTCATATGAGACATTTACGAGAGATAAAGATACCATAATAATCATATGAGACATTTACGAGAGTTTAAGGTACCATCTGGGTAGCACTAGGTGTCGAAAATCAACGCGTGTTGATTTCCGACACCTCGTCGAACACTTGCACGACACACGTGTCGAGCATTAATAAGCTTTTTCACTAACAATATATATATATTTTCACTTCATCATTAGCCAAATACACATTATAAATGATTCTTCATATCTCATTCTTGACAATTTAAAGAATCAATGTAGTTGTTATTCTCACTAGGCATCCAATGTAGGGCTCCTTTCTTCACATTGTAAGTTTCGAGATCTCATTCATAGCTTCTTAAAGTGACTTCATATTTATCCCTCTCACTCACCACCAATGTGGTACTCTCGGATCTTCTCAAGTTATTTTGTTTTTGTCTCTCTCAGTCATCACCGATGTGAGATCAATTCTAAGGCTTTTTTTTACTTTCTATTTATTATGAATTTGAATCAAATTAATTTGATTGAAATAATCCTAAAAATAATAATTTATTATGTGTATATGTGATATTATATAGTTAATATATAACGTGTTCCCGACGTGTCGGATTTTTATATTTTTGAGAAATGATGTCGGCGTATCATGTCGTATCGTGCCTCCGTGTCGGTGTCGGTGCTACTTAGGGTACCATAATAGTCATCGTCATTGGTATTTCTCATGTGGTGTGATCTCTAATGTGGTGTGATCGGCTACACATATATATAGATAGAGGGAGCAAATGAAATTACATTCTGCAAGATATATCTGAAAACTAGAAGGGCAAGAAGATCGATGCCTCCGTACCAACAACGCAAAAGCTGACATCCACCAGTTGACTTCCTTTCCTTTTTTGCTCCTATTTTTGCCCTTGTTTTTTTTTTTTTTTTGGGGGGGGGGGGGGGGGGGGGGGGGGGGGGGCGCAATGGCAGGGGCTAATGAAAGGCCTCCCTTACACTGGAGATTTCCTGCATCAAAGTATTCGACGTGTCGAGAGCGGGAAAGAACTCGTCTCCAGATTGTGGTTTCGAATTTCAATTGGAACGTTTCCTTCTTATGCTCCGGATTATCCTTTCGGCATTAGAAGCAGTAATAAGAATGAGATGTTAAGCGATTCAACTAAAAAATTAGAATCCTAACAATTCATTAGGTGGAAAGAAGGAACATCCGAAGTTTACATTACAAAAATTTGACTCGATTCACTAGACTGTGCTCTTTAGCAAATGCGATAATCATTGATTCATATCCCAGGTCTACACCAGGATTTTCAATGGCAAACCATTCTTCTTCAAACAAAACAACAGCAGAGAAAGAGACTGAACATTTTCCTCGTACATGGACTGCATATGGAACAACCTCGGATGAGAATGCAGTCCTATCTTTACTTCCCTTGATTCTGCATACCAGCTTTGTGACAGATATCTAGCCCATATAATTAATGGCCAAGCCGTCGTTTTTCAGTTCACCCGTAAATCACCATTTGGTCACGTCCGCCGTCTCCTATCACGCTCTCGCTCTCGCTCTCTACCTCTATCCTTGTCATGATCATCCCTCTCTCTGCTGCCACTCTTCTCACGGTCTCTACTTCTTTCGCTCTCTAAGTGATGAGTCCTACCATCTCTGTCACGGTTGGATGATCTTCGTGGTGGACTAACGCTCTGACTTCGGCTGCGATGGCGTTTTCTGGATGAATCGCGGAAATCGTCTCTTCTGTCCTTCCTCTCTGATGAAGATCTCCCTGAAGTGAACAAGGCAGGACAACTTTACATGGGGACAGAGAAGTAGCTCTTCCAAAATCAAAGTTGTTGCAATAAGGATTTGATTAAAGAGTAATAGACACTCGTTAGGCAACCAATTAATAAAACTTTGCAGTTTGATTGTCCTAGTGTAATGCACAACCAGTGCCCAAAAAAATAAATTATTCCGAGTACATATGACAAATGCCCCAATACCTTTACAAAAATTCTTTGCAATAGGAGACAATGACAAGTAGAGTAAGAACGTAAAGCAAAGGAGAAGGAAAGCATGCATTTTAAGGGCTAATTGGCAGTTCAGAGGATAAAACAGAAAAAAAAAAAAAATAATCGACATTATGACTTACTGTTCCCAGAAACATCATAACTAGAGCCTGATAACCCATATTCCACCTCCAGCCGTTTCCTGTGCAAGGCAACTTTCTTCTCAATTTCTTCCACATTTTTTATCCCACGTTCTTCCAGAGATTCACGATATTCTATCAACGCAGCCTCTAGACGCCTCAATTTTTGTCTGTTATAGGAGAAATCAATCAACCAATACGAATGGATCGAAGCGAGGTATTAAATGTAAGCAAGACCTATCAAGAGCAATGCACCATGGTAACCAAAACAAATCACCCTACTTTCTTATCTAAGCATCATACAGCAGTTCCTAAATTTTATTTGTGGATGCACATCTTCTACTTGCCAGACGAAAAAGTTGGTGGTAGTAAAAGAAATTAACTAGAGAAGCTATGCTGCTGTCGACAATCAGCAATTATAGGGTCCTTAGGGACCAGGGTAAGACTTTTCAAGCAAACATAAAAGAACAGGTTCTCCAAAAGAAGATATTAATGGAACCTCAAGCCTAGTTAAGGTGAGATAACCTTTGCTCTTCACTCATTCCGCTGTCTGACTGAAAGGGCATGCTTGGATCAGTCGCCAACTCAATCCCATCAACATCACCGGGAGCATCCCCAGCATTCTCGCTTCCAGATGATGAATAGCCTAACCCTAGGCCTCTAGAACCTCTTTCGTGTTCATCATCACTTTCATCATTTTCTCGAGCCCACTTTGAAGATGGCAAAACAGGATCGTTTTTCTCTTTTCTCGTGAAGACTTTCAGCTCAGGCGGTGGAATTGGGATGGTTGAAGCCAATGAAACAGATTCTTCTCCTTTTGCAGCCATCTCGTCCTCCCCATAACGATTCCATCCTACAGGCCCAGCATCAACATTATTTTCTCTTTGACCACTTGAATACCTCCCAGAGCTCGCGCTACTCTGCTTAAATTTCAAGTCCTCATCTAACTCATAGCCCCTCTGTCTCTCTGCCTCTTCAAGACTCAACAACCTTGCAACCATCATTTCTCTACCACCAACAAGAGATAATCCATTATGCCTACAGCGTCTTTCGAGTTCAGCAAGGGGAAGAGACATTAACTCTTGCATAGCAGCTCCTCTGCCCATTGCTAAAGCAGCATCTTGGTTGACCTTAACTCCATCACCCGACTCTTCTGAGTTTGCTTTCTTGTCTATTTCAGGTGTATCACCACATAAAGAGTGAAAAGGGACCACCCCAGAATTACTTGATCGCACAAAAGTAGCTCGTAATCCATTCACATAAGCATCAGAAAACAGAAACCAGTCGGACCATACTTGCAAAACCTTCAAGACTCGTTCCTGCAGATTTCAAAAGGAATCACACAGGCAAAACACCCAAAGAAACACACCATGAGAATTGTTCAAGAATTTCCTCAAAAACAAGTTCAAATCAACTGATAACAATTACCTTAAGTGCCTCAGCAGTGATCCTTCCAGTTACACTTCGATACAAATCATTAAAGCTCTCCATTATGTCGGGCAGTGTTGCTTCGAATTTAGTGCGGTATGCAGAAGCATTCTTTACAGGAGCACTACTATTATGGAGGACATCGGAAACCAGCATAAGCCTCGCAACCTTAGTTGGGATAGGTGTCTCCTTAAGCGTTAAAGATTCTGTTAAAACCTCAACGACCTGCATTCCAACAATCATCATAGGCAAGTCAAAATGTATATTCATGAAATACACTCCAAACTAGGTAGGATGCATATCTAACTCCATCTTAGGTAATACATGACTATAAACAGAGGTAAAGTAGTGAGTTTAAAAACGAGAGGTACCAAAAAGTAACTCGAGAAAAATAGGAACGCAATAAATAGTATGCTCATGAGCCACGAAGTGAAATTCTTACAGATTATCATTTGAAAAGGTATTGATACTTAACAGCATTTTTGTAATGAGTGAAGACCTTTTAAGGCATATGTACATCACAATAACGATATACAATTAATCTTTATCCAACTAATTAGTTAGGAAGAGAGCCAAATACGAAAATGAAATATGAATCACTTAGTGGACATCAAAAACTGGTATCACCTCTCCTGCAGCATCAGCATTGTCCAAAGCAAAACCCATTGCCTCCTTTATCAAGTTTCTCTCCAACGTCAATGCACGCAGCATGTCCTCAAATTCATCCCTCTGTGAATCAGTCAGCGTACGTTCTGGCTCTACGCGCTGCAAAGAGAAGAAAATGACAATGAGCAATTTCAGATTTAGAACTATTTTGAATGCCAGAACATGAATATATCCCAATTCCAGGTATCTTTTCAATGGATTCAGACAATCAAAGCAGGAGGCAGTTTGCCCACACACTCAATAGCACTAAATGCATGCAAACAAAGCAAGAGAGAGAGAGAGAGAGAGAGAGAGAAGGAAGGAAGGATTGGAGACCCAGGAAAGAAAGATGATACCCTGCTTCTCCCAGCAGCAAAAGTCGTGCCAGATTCTTTTTCATGTTCAGGACTTCGGGCAGTAGGCAAGGGTGGAGGTATCCATCTAGGGAATAAGACAAATGATGCAATCAAACTCCGGGATGTTTATTACTCTAAAACAACCAAAAAACCCCAGGCAGTCATGTGGTAGCATGTACTAGCACAATTTATGGCAGTTTACCTTCCACTACCAGTAATCATGATGAAAGGTTCTGTTCGCCATCTTTGAAGAGTGTCGCCCTGCAATAGAACGAGACAGAATGACTATAGTTCCACTATTGGGCAGAAAGTGAAGCCTAATTTTTGCCTCTCAATTCAACACCAGTTTAATAGGCCAACTAGACTATATCAAGAAGTTTCACCTGAGCAAAAGAATAAAGCCTCCAGATATAATAGGTATGCTCTTTAGACCCAAGCTCAAACAAGAAACTGAAAAGTTGATTCCCGCGACCTCTCTCCATAATAGCCTGTTCAAACGCACATCCGCCATCCAATACATATAAGGCCATCGTATCAATCACATGCCGGAGATGATCATCCTCTGGTGGAATAACAGTTATATCAGGTATATTAGGAGTCAAAACCTGCAGAGAAATCAAGGTGTCAAAAAATACTTGAATTCTGTCCAGCTTTCATCAAATGAGTAAAATAAACCCCAAAAAGAGATTAAAATTGTCCATTGGTCTTTTTACAGAAGGGGAGGGGAAAAAAGGCAATCGATCACATGAAAGAGGTACATGGGAGATGAGGCACTTTCCCAAGTTAAAGCATGAAACAACCAGAAGGCTCAAACGAGCATAGCAGTTCCCGAAATGACCTACGCAACTGCTGCAAATGATTTAACTGCACTGAAGAATAGGATAATGATAACATACCAACTCGGAGTTCTGAGTGGGGACTGTGGTAACTGGTGGACCGGATGGACCAGACAAAATCACTGTTGCGCCCTGTAAAACATGAAATAATATCGTTATTCATTCCCAGCCTTCATCATATAAGGCTACTCCGTAGTGCAATTACAGGACTTCTGTCAAGAAAAAAGTTGGCTTCAAGTATGAGCTCAAAGAGGAAAATCAGCACCAAATCTCCAGCAAGTAAATCAACCAGTTTGCTTTTGAAGCAAAAGTAAGAAAGCAGACCTCCTTACTCCTTATGGCCATGTGCCCCGGTGGAGGAGCAGGAAGAGCTTGTGATGGGAGAGCCACGGATTTACCCCATCCAATCTTCAATTCATACTCATAAACAATGACACCTGCATAAAATTTGTCATAATAGGTTAGTAAACAGCAAAAATATGAAGCTCAACCTGTCTTTTCCCATGCATACTAAAGCTAACTCAAATATGAACGTGCCTTCAGGCTCTGTAAAAGAATAAAATACGTCACGAAGATGCTGGAGCTTTTAACAGTTAGTTATAGCTGCTAATGGTACATTTGGTTTGCTTAATAAGGCTTCAGGTTGATTGAAAGCACACTTATTTATTAAGTCCATTTGCATAGTCGCAACAAAACTTAAAGATGAGAGAGCAAAGAACTATATGACGGAAGAAGTAGAAGCTTGACAATTTGGTGGTGTCACAGAACCAAATTTGTCCAGGAGGTTGCCCATGGCCACTTGGATCGCCCTTGCATAGCCGTTTAAACTGCCATGAGGTTCCATTTTGCCAAATAAAGTGTGCAGAAGGGGACAGAACATATAGAAGAGCACCAAAACATACTCCTTAGCATACTAACTACTGCATACTTACACCAATCATAAGCAAGAACTACAAATTCGGACCTTGCATTTCGTCCTTTGCAGCCTGTGCGTCAGCTCTGTTCATGAAAGCCACAAATCCACAATTTCGCTGCCGTCTTCTCTCTTCTTCCGTCCGAGGCCACATTATCTTTACACTTGCTATGGGACCAAATCTTCCAAAAGTCCGTAAAAGGAAGTTCTCATCAACCTATCACAACATATAAGTTAAATCACTAATAGCTTCGGTCAGATACAGCACTGAGTACCAGAGAAAGCTCAAGAAATTCATCTCATGGCGATATATCATACCTGAGGTGAAAGGTTACCAACATAGAGGTTTGTTGTCTGCGGATCACCATCATCAAATGATCCGGGAAACCTTCCACTTGGATCAAGATCATCAGGCAGTTCGTCAAATCGGCTAGATGGCTGTAAAGAGAAAGAGAATGACAAGCTAAATACAAGCATATGAAGAATGTGAGAGCAATGCACAATTTTTTCATCCCCCTCTTTCTTGTACACACTCCATTCTGTTAATTTAACTGTAGCAGCTAAAGAAACCCAGAAAGTGGGTCCAAAATTAAAGGCACATACAGCAGAATTTTCACTGTGGCGGCCATCGCGCCAATGTTCGCGGTCTTGATTCCGTCTCTCCCTCAACTCTTGCTCATGCTTCAGCTCCTCCATGAAATGATCTATGTTTCGTGACTTCCCTTTCTCTCTCTCTTTTGCTTTCTCCTCGTCTTTCTAAAATGTTTGTAAAACTATTAGATATTAATGCAGAATATTCAAATCAAGTCCATTAAACAACACAATCGAAAAATCGAAAAGTCTCCACAACAGATACCTTCTTTTCAGTTTCTTTTCCTTTGGATGAAAGAGGGGGTGGTATAAAAGAAGGAACATACCTGAGAAGAAGGATATATCAATACCTATGTCCACTAAAACATTTCTGTCACTTTATTAGAACAATTGCAGAAGAGAAGAAGAGAAGATCACAATAACATCATTTGTGAGGAGTTGGTGGGATACTGACCCAGTTAAAACTATAATTTCAAGGGAATTTCCCCACGTGTACTGCATCAGCTAGAATTAGCTTTTGAAGTACAAAATAAAATACGAAAAAATCAGCATAATATCAAAGCAAAAGGGAAGGAGACTATAACTTGCATATGAACTTGATGAATGGAAAAAGGACCAGACAGTAATGTCTCCTACTCCTTTTTCTTTGTTCTTTTTTTTTTTCTTTTGCTAAGCACAAGTAACATAAACCCTTCCCAAGAAAGAAGTGAGAATATGTTCAACAACTGCACGATTAGGAAAGAGCAGACTAAATACATAATATGCATTTTGTAACTATCAACTCCATCAAATCATCAGTTCATCACATAAACCTAGACAAGAGGGTATGTGTACCATGAAAAGAATGGTAAAAGACGTCGATTGCCCAAAGCTAAAAGAAATTGTTGTCAAATACAGGAATTATTCTTTCAATCAAACAAAAAATGTAAGTATATTTTCCATTCCATACCCAATGCATAGTTACACTTTGCATAACAAAATTCCAACCATTTAATGGTTACTAAACCTGCTCAGGACTGAATCTAAAATTATTCACAAAACTAGATAGAGAAGAGAATGCAAAGCGAAGATTGCAATCACTTTTTCCAAAATACGTCCTCTAATATTTGAAAATGAGGCCATACAAAACCTACACTGCCATCCACCACCTACCCAGTCCCAGAGTAACAGACTATTTCCAAATTTCCCAACTCAATGGCAGTCCTAAAACGAAATCAAGCACTTGAAATACCTGACCAGCTTATGAAGTCACATGAAGCACTGTCAACATCAATATCAACATCAACACCACCTTTATCCCAAACTAGTTGGGGTCGGCAGTCGATGAACCCCAAAGATTCATACAAATAAAGCAAAATCAATTGAGAAAATAGAGAAAAATATGTAAAAATAAATAAACAAAGATATATACACACACGCACTAACTACCCCTCCCCAATACTAATAGCCTTCTTCCACTCCGTCATAAGACAAACCGTACGCCAATTTATTTCCCTCCCTTAAATCTTGTTTTACTATCTTCCCCCAAGTAAGTTTCGACCGACCTCTTTCTTTCTCCATGATATGCTCTCGATAACAAACTTCTGTTCGTACCGGGGCATTTAGGGACCTTCGAAAAATATGCCCAAACCATCTCAATCTATGTTCTCTCATCTTTTTTGCCACCGGCTCTACTCCAACTTTTCGTTGAATATTTTCATTCCTTTTCTTATCCATCCTTGTATGACCACACATCCACCTTAACATCCTCATCTCCGCTACTCCCATTTTATGCTCATGTTTCCTCTGTGTTGGGCAACATTCAACTCCGTATAGCATGGCAGGTCTTACTGTTGTTCTATAAAATTTTCCTTTTAACCTAAGAGGAATTTTGCGATCACACAAAAATCCTGATGCACTGCGCCATTTCATCCAACCTGCTCTGATTCTATGGCTTACATCCTCATCAATCTCTCCCTCCTTTTGCAATATTGATCCCAAATATCTAAAAGTATCTTTCTTGAGTACCTCCTGTCCGAGCATATTTATGGCTTCTTGATCATCTCTTCCTGCCGTGTCGAACTCACACTTCAAGTATTCCGTTTTACTTCGACTCAACGTAAATCCTTTAGACTCCAACGTGTTTCTCCATAATTCTAATTTAGCGTTAACCCCAGCCCCAGTCTCATCAATAAGCACAATATCGTCTGCAAATAGCATACACCACGGCACCTCATCTTGAATATCTTTTGTTAGCTCATCCATAACTAGAGCAAAAAGATAAGGACTCAAAGCAGAACATTGGTGTAAGCCTACTGTGATTGGAAAATAACTTGATGTGCCATTACAAGCCTTCACACATGTAGTAACACCGTCATACATATCCTTGATTACATCTGCATACTTTGAAGGTATTTTTTTCTTCTCAAAGACCCACCACAGAACCTTTTTTGGAACCCTATCATATATGCCTTCTCGAGACCAATAAACTCCAAAACACCATATGGAGGTCCTCCTTTCGTTCTCGATATCTCTCCATCAATTGTCGTATCAAGAAAATAGCCTCCATGGTAGATCTTCCTGGCATAAATCCAAATTGATTGACAGAAACCTTGGTCTCTATTCTCAAACAATGCTCAATGACTCTCTCCCACTACTTCATTGTATGGCTCATAAGCTTAATGCCTCTATAGTTGGAGCAATTCTGGATATCCCCCTTGTTCTTATAGATAGGCACAAGTATACTCTCCCTCCATTCATCAAGCATCCTATTATTTTGGAGGATCTCGTTAGAAAGGCTAGTCAACCAACTTATTGCTACATCCCCTAAGCATCTCCACACTTCAATAGGAACACCATCGGGTCCCAAGGCTTTACTAGTCTTCATCTTTTTTAATGCCTCCCTAACTTCCCGTGCTTTGACTCTATGCACAAACCTTTTATTTAAATCATCAAAAGCATCTTCCAAATCCACCTCACTTCTATCGCTCTCCCCATTAAAAAGTTTGTTAAAATAACTCATCAACCTACCCTTAACTTCTTCATCTCATACCAGAAGTATTTGATTTTCATCCTTGATACATCTAACCTGTGTCAAATCTTTACTTTCTTGTCTCTTGACTTTACAAGTCTATAAATACCTTTTTCTCCTTCTTTGCTCCCAAGTTTTTCGTACATATTGGTGAAAACGTTGCCTCTAGCCTCTCGCACCGCTTTCTTGGCACTTCTTCTCGCCAATCTAAACTTTTGCAAATTCTCTTCATTAGGACATTTATGTAGACATCTGAAACACTCCTCCTTCTGCTTAATTGCCTCATGCACCTCTTCATTCCCCCACCAAGTTTCCTTTGTTTGATGTCCATTCCCTCTAGTTTCCCCTAGCACCCCTTTTGCCACTCTCTGAATGCAGTTAGACATCTCCTTCCACATCATATTTACTTCACCCTCCGGCCGCCACGGTCCTTCCTGTAGCATTTTTTCCTTGAATTCTATTTGTTTCTCCTCATGTAAATTCCACCATCTGACTCTGGGATGCTGGGCACTTCTCTTCATTTTCTGTACTTTGTTATACCGAACCTCTAAGGCCACCAACTTATGTTGTGTAGCTACACATTCACCAGGGTATACTTTACAATCTACATACGAGGCTCTATCCTCTCTTCTTGTAAGGAAGAAATCAATCTGGCTACAATTTTGACCGCTACGAAAAGTGATTAGATGCGACTCACTTTTCCTGAAGAAGGTGTTTGCCAACATCAAATCATAAACTAAGGCAACACTCAAGATGTCTTCGCCAGCCTCATTTCTAGTCCCATATCCAAAACCTCCATGAACTCTGTCAAAACCACCATTAGTCTGAACGACATGTCCATTTAGATCTCCTCCTATGAATACTTTCTTCTCGTGTGGCATCCGCCTTAAAATCTCTTCCAAATCTTCCCAAAATCTGCTCTACTCGGATGCTTGCAGTCCAATTTGAGGGGCATACACACTAAGGATATTCATAATCAAATCACCCACTATTAGCTTAACTAAAATAATCCTATCACCTATTCTTTTAACATCAACAACTCTATCCTTGAAATTTCTATCGACCAAGATCCCAACTCCATTTATACTCTTATTTGTGACTGTGTACCATAGCTTGAATCCGGTGCCTTCCACTTCCTTAGCCTTCCACTTCCTTAGCCTTCTCTCCTTTCCATTTAGTCTCTTGCAAGCAAGCAATATTCATTCTCCTTCTAGCAAAAGTATCTGCCAGCTCCCTCAACTTACCCGTTAAGGTTCCTACGTTCCAACTCCCCAATCAAATCCTTACCCCATGGGCTTTTCTTGCCCCCCACACTTGCCCACGAGAGTGTGAGGACCCTTGCTCACTTATCACCACATCCGGGCACCGATGTGGCGCATCACTCTGGGAATGATGGTCCAAGGCTAGCTTCCTTACCCCCTGCACCCACTTATCTTGGTACAAGGACCTTTGCTCATTTGTAGCTACACCCGGGCGCCGATGCAACGCGTCGCTAAGAAGGGTACGCTCCAACGAAATATCAATGGGGTTCATCTCATAAAAATAGCTCTCTTTTTTTTTCACATGAAGCACTGTGCAAAAAAAAATAATACTACACCATACATTCAACTATTAGAAGTAAACACAGGAAACCTATGCAACATTAACTTACAATGAGATTCCCTACATGTCGCTGCATCAAAGACTATGTTAATATTGGTCCAACCCTTAAACCATTTTACCAAGATTCAAAAGCTAGAGCATAGATTGTTGTAATAAAGGAAATCAAATGCAAGCGTAAAACTATCATCTCTTGTGTAAAATACAGCAGAAAAGGAAGGTCCCAGGGATGGTTTTTATAGTTGTCTAAAATTTTTACATTTGTGTAGCGGTTCCAACAGCCTAAGGCATTACAGCTCTACACCAAAAGACAGAAAAACCGAATTCGAGGCTTAGCAACCTCTCCAGATCAGAACAAGCATTGAAACAAAGCTCTAATGATGTGAACCATGTTAAAAATGTCTAAACCATTAGTTTCCTAGAATTGGCTAATTATTCAAAAAACTGGGCATAGTACAAGAGTAAAATAAGGAAAGGATTCTAAATCATGTCAGATTTGAATAGGGGAAAAAAAAGCAAACAGGAAATAGTTTTCAAGCTCAATAGTCTCGTGCATCTACCCATTTTTGGCCCAAATAAGTTTCTCTCCTATGTGCAAATTTTCTTTGAAATTCAAGTATTTGTTTAAACCATGCCAGTAACTATTGAGACTAAGTAACACAGTACCAAAGATCAAGGAACATATACCCATAGATGCAGCACCAAATGCATTATAGATATCGCAAAGAGTATAGATATCTTAGATATGCTCATGCATACTTGAATAGAATAATGTAAATAACTTCATGCAATAATAAGTTCAATGTTGATATTCCTAACCCAATAATTGTGTGATGCCAGCAGCTAACAAAATTAACCCCCATCTTTTACATGCCAATACACAATCAGATCACAGTCACGGCAATTGATCATAGCAATCCAATGTCCCTCAAGAATGACACCAACATGAGCGGGAGTGCTGATCAAGCTCACATGCAACCACATGAACTATTTCTTAAACGCTGAGGGTTCGAGCTAATCACATCTGGAGATATATGACTTAATAACAGCACAAGCAAAAGGAAGTAAGCATAGGAAAGACAAGCACAAAGTCGCAAATAAATGGAAATAGCATCAACTAAATCACTCATATATATACTCTTACACTTGAGGACCTAGATATTACAAAGGCAGACATGATAATGTCATCTCCGTGTGTCTTTTCTACTAATGAAGCCTTCAACAATAGAGGATCGTAGCACGGTCAGTTAAAAGTACTCGTTTACCTACTTCCCTTCTTTGGAACAGGCATCCCATCTTTGGACTTTTCACCTGCCATCCGTGAATGAATGAAAAAGGCCCATACTTTTATTAATTTGTCCCCAGATTAGATGAAAAAATTCACTCATTTACTTATATCGCATGGATAAGTAATAAAACAACAGATAACACTAGTTTTCTGTAACTAAAATGTGAAAACCAGATTAGACTGTCAAGCTAACCTTCAGAATCAGCCTTCGCTCGATCGTTTGGATTGATCAATCCTCCTCGAACAAAAGCCTTTGACCCAGGTGCATTATCTCCTTGAAAGGACTCCACAAATTCAGCGTAAAGGCGAGCCGTCTCATCTTCAGCCCTCTGAAGAATCATCCGATGAGGGATAGGAAACGGGTAAACAATACCAGATTGCTAACGAACGACCACGTCTACAGGAAACTCAATAGTTTACAAAGTATAGTAGAGAATCACCTTCTTCTTCGCTTCTTCCTCCTCTCGGTGCTTCTGGAAAGGCGTCTTCTTGCGGGTTATGGAGAATGAGCTCATCTTCGCATAGAACTGCTGAAATCACATATCACTGCGGGCAAGATGAATCGGAAGACCCTGGGCGCACACTGCACAGACACGTGGACCGAACCAGGGTTTCCACGATCGCCCGTCAGCCTGCAATTCGAGCAATCTGGATCGCCGGATGTGGCGCTCTCCAGAGATTGGACTGGTGAAAGAAGAAGAATGAAGAGGACGAAGGAAGACACTGATTCGAAACCCTAGCCAGCTGAAGAGGAAGAGGAAGAGGAAGAACTCACGTGTTTGGGCTCTTCCTCTGTTTCAAGATTTTAAAGCATTATAAATTTCTTTCACTAGTGTAGGAATTAATAATTTCATTTATCGATATAACATGATAAAACAATAGTGTACATACGTAAGATTACCAAGCCATAACAATATATGAGTAGTGTCGACAGTTACATCATTATTTCCAATTATAAAAATGACTTTTAATTTGATCAATATGAACCATAAACTTTAGCCCAACGTATAATTGGTCCTTGAATTTTCAATTTGTTCAATGTGATCTCCGAACTTTTGAAACATATTCAACTTAGTCCTCAAACTATAAGAAAATGTTCAAAACCATCTCTAAACTTGAACTAAAGGAAGGGTTACATTGAACATATTTCTATAATTCAATGATTAAGTTGAATATGTTTCAAAAGGTCATGGACCATATATATACAAAGACTCTCAATTGAACATCTTTCTATAGTTTCTTTCTTCATAGAGAGAAACTATAGAAAGAAACTTTGTATTGTGTTAACTAGCGAGGTAATACAAATGAAGGAACAGGTATCATATATATACAAAGACTCTCAATTACAACTAATCAATCGTAGATCCAATAGTGGAGATTGAGCCTCCTTATCTATTAATGAGAGCGCACCTCACTATTGGCCAATCAGATCACAAGGAATACTCTATAATTTGGTACATTTACAATATTGCCCGCTCCCATGATTATTCTAGAGAACTGAAGAGAGATATCCATTTGGATGATTCATGGTCCTTTAAGCCTCGAAACCTCTGACCGTGACAATTGCCTATGACTCTAGGCAACTTCTATGAGGGCTGGACCCCTAGCATCTGTAGAAGGCAAAACGAGGCAGTTAGCCATCAACTATTTGAGATTGCTCTCACTATCGATTATAATAGAAAGTCAAGGCTCTAGGCAACGAGTAGGATGGAGCCTTGACTTGAGCACTTTGCCTTGCGAGGCCACCCTATCTCTTGGTGTCCTGTCTTTCCCTTGAATTTCATACGTTCTAGAACTCTAACTACATCTTGAAAAAACTCCCCTAATATCCTCCCTTTACCACATCATGGGGGTTTACAAGAGGTCACCTTCTATATGATTGTTGACTCATTGCCTTATTGCCGATACCTAGATATTTTCAATCCCCAATTCCCCTCGTACAAGGAAGAGCTATGGCTTTCTACTCTTCAAGTTAGAGAAGCACTTAGACCATATAGCGATCGGCTTCGCGAGGCCTTTTCGGTCCACACTAGCAAGACCTTCTTCTCGGATCTCTAGAATCCTGGTAGAGAGCTCCCATCGGCAGGGCTACTTCTTCTTCTTTCGAAATGGGAAGAATAGCGTAGACAAATAGGTAGGGTATGATGATGCCCGCGGAGTGACACATGATTGTTGGCGGGCTTTGAATTTGGATAGATCCAATGGGCCTTCTCCCGCCGATCTATCCCGCTCCTTGCTCAAAGGGACCTTCAAAAAACATCGACATAGGAGCAGAAGTCCAGTCTACTGACTTGGTTAGCCTCCTGATATCCTCCCGTTACCACATCATGGGGGTTTACAGGAGTCACTTGTTCGAGAATCCAATCGGTAGATCAAGATACCTTGCACTCAAACCATATTCAATTGCAAACTTCTATTTTGTATTTTTCTGTCCTGGGCGAGGAGATCATATCAGGTTCTGAGCATATCCATGATCCTGATTTTCTTACCGACGCGTGAAATTGTTGTGAAGACTATTGAAACATACATTGATTCTTTTAGGTAATCCAGTTTGGTCATCTTTCTTATCCTAAATAGGGTCGGCATGTTCTGTTTTGATTGATGAAATGATCGTCTCAATGATTATTCCTCCCTATTATGACAGTAATGTTAATAGTAATATTATGCAGATATGGCGGTACCTCCACTTGGGGGCTTCGGAGCAGGACTGTAGGGCGTAGTCATGCATTGACATGACCGTGAGCTGAAAGGGTTATATTCCAATTATTTCATTTTGCGATAACAAAGCTATATCACAAAACAATACAGATAACGTGACATAAAATGTGTTTTGAATTACATTGCAATCGATCTAGCACATGATTTCTCGTCAGTGTTCATGTGGCGCAGGTGGAAGTATACACAACAAGCTCGGCTCAAATTTTGACTATCTGGTGCATACGAGCATCACAAATTACACCGCTTATGATTTCCACCGCATCTTGATTCGTTCAAGATTAAGTGCGGGCCGGGCAGTGGATTTTGTTTGAAATTTGTTAAATCTGTCTTGTGGCATGGATTTCCAAGCCTGAAACCAATTAAAATATATTACAAGGGTCACTATACACGTGCACGGTACAAAGGGGTAAGCAGTTTCACAGACGTCCGAAAACACCCACGAGTCGCGGACTAAGTGCCTTGTTACCGCAAGAACAGCTTCATTATACTCCTCTCACGAGCTGAGGCCATTTTGCATCAGTAATGCCAAGGACATGGTTCAATCATATCTTGATATACAGATCACTTTCCCATAAATATAGTCTCAGAAAGAGAGAGAGGGAGAGGGAAAGCCATATCCTCACAACATAATATAGTTTTCCAGTAACACGAGTCCACAATCTTCAGATCCAAGGTCCAACTCCTCACGTAACTGGAGAACCTTGTTACAGAATAATCAGGAACCATCTCACATCGCTTGCTATTCTTGAGTATAAACCGTCGAAAAGGACATTGTGATCGGGGCAACACTTTTCCATGAACTTCACGCAGATACTGTCTCTGCTGAAACCAAATTCTACATATTACACAGATGATTACCAAATATTGCTTTGCGAAAAGGAGCAAGCCTCTCATCGTGCCATCTTCTTCAGGTGTTGAAAGGTGCGTTGTTTAATCCACTCTCTGTCATAGGGCAGATATGCCTGGATATTATGTTCGTAACTGCAGGTTCAAACAAAAAGGCTAGAGCATTAGCATTGTGACAAAAGAATATAGTAAAGTATAGACAAGCAAAACACTTATCAGCGGTGAAACAAAAGACAAACATAAAAAGAAAGTCCGTCTCTAAATTTATAAGGGAAAGAGATTTAAATGTAAACTTAAATCAAGGAAAAACAATATTGTAATAGCTAAAATTTTTATATTGCTCCATGCAAAATCCTTGAACTTCTTTTCAGAAGGTAAATCCAATTCAGCAACGGAAGAAGTATTTTCACACCTTTTTTAGGCAGATGAGAAAGCATACTGCATGGTGCATGCAGCACATGCGTGTGCGTGTGTGTGTGTGTGTGTGTGAGAGAGAGAGAGAGAGAGAGAGAGAGAGAGAGAGATACACTAGAGCACTCAAGTCCGCGAGCCCATCTATGAAATTGTAAAGATCTGCAATATCATAAGTGATGTTTCTGATGGCGGGATTTAGCTCCTTGAGTTTTCTTTCATATAATCCACAGATACCTGCGCAAAAATGCATATGATGAGAGAATTCAACTATAGAATAACCCTCTAATATCTCTGATATCTACTCAAGTAATCCATCAATATAATCACATTTTTTAGCACCAAAATAGAGGAATTGGCCCTTTCCTTGAGCACGTCTGTGTGAGTTTAAACTATATATTTCCACTGACTATGGCTCAGTGCATAACTGTTAAAGTGGAAGCATAATTAATATAGCTCTATCATGTATGCTGACACTATGCATTGCACTCAATCATGCTAAATCCTTACATGCATTTCTTTTGGTTGTAACAAATACTGGGCCAGGCCATGCTAGACAACAACCAATGGATCAAACTTGACCCTTCTTTCAATCAGGTATCCGCCATTCTTATCTTTTCACTCAAAAGGGTGAAGTTCGTCCATTTACCCACTTAGAAGAGTGAAGTACACAAAACCTGAAATCATACTGCTCCGATAAGCATCTTTCAGCCTAATCTTTCCAACTCGTATGAGAAATATGTAGCATCTTGATGGGCTGTTAACTTGCTGGAAGATAACCTATCTGCCAGAAGTTTCAACAAACTCACAGCCGTACTTCTAAGTGCAGATACACACTCTTGGCATGATAGACATTCAATGTATGAACATAAGATTTTCCAAGTCTCAGAACTTATCTTTCATTAAATCAGTTGCCGATGAATGAACGATGACAAACAGAGCCATGTTACAAATAAACCAGGACTAGCAAAAGTAAAGCCAATGCCTTCTTCTATCCTAGGACAAGCAAAATCAAATTATTGTATCCCTTACAAGTGTTTTGCTCATAAAGAGATTGCGGAAGAAAATCTACACCTATGCTGGCAAGACAAAGCAGAGCAACACAAAGCAGATTCTGTGATGATGCGAAAGCAAAATATACCGAAAAAACTCATGGAAGGCTACTCGTTTTTCTTCATCTAATAAAAGGATGAGAGATGGCGGTTAGAACTATCAAGAAATATCAGTGCAATAACTAGCATAAATACCATCCATAGCTTGACTCACTGAACCGTAGTCCATGAAAGTCCTGCTTGCTCTGTTTTGAGAAGTCTGCATGAGAATGATAGTGTGCCTGTTCGCCTACACGGAAAAGCACGGATAGCTAACCATCAGCATTCAGCATGCCCAACGCTTATTCAGAAATTGTGTAATACCCACGAAATGCCATCACTGCTGACTCTTTTACATATTCACATTAATAGAACGAGTAGCTAGTTCCTTTGGATTGCAAAACTCTCCCCTATGCTGTAAACCGATTCAGGCTTTAAATCGTACCGAGAGTTGTTAATTGACCTAAGGTTCCAAAATCTGAGCATTCAAAGTGCAGATTTCGAAAGTGTGTACGAGCTGCAAACTGGACAACCACACCGACAGAAGACATTTCCTACGAAATTTTTTTTCGAGTGGCTCAAGAGAATCGTTTAAGGGGGGAGTAATCCTATCATGGCAACACCAAGCATCTAAGTAACTCATTGAAAGATATCAAGCTTGCGATTTTCAGTTAAAACTCGTTACACGGCATCAAAGGCTACTCAAGCGGACCTATAGACGATAATCGACTTCGCGGTGTGTCGCGTATTTACCATAATATCACTACTCTGGAAGTCAGAACACTCCCAACCAAGGCGACGGAGAAATGCGAGCAGGATCCCGGACTTGCTGCGGAGGTGGCAACCAGGGAACCCAACAGCAGCGTCGCCGGAATCGCTCGTTCGCCCGCGATCTGGATCGCCGGCTGCGGCGTTTGTTATCAAGCAATCCGATCAAAGAAAACGAAGAAGAGCACGGAGGAAGAGATGGAGAGAAATGATTCGCAACCCTAGCTGGAGGGAAGACGAAGACCTCGGGCTTGGGACTGCTTTTCGTTTTCAGATCGTAGAGCTAACGCGAACATTTTATTCTCCTATTCAGAAAAAGGCTGGGCCTTCCGAGAAACCTGAGCTTTTCCTCTTTTATTTTGACTCAAAGTCAACAAAATTCTCCCAAGTCATTTTCATGTTAAGAAAATCAAATGCCGCTGTTGGGGTATGGACAAAATTGCTAAATCAACATTATTTAATATCTCCTAGAAGGTTTTCTTTCGATAATATTTGGAATAACACGCGAATAACGACCTAACAATATGAACATAATAATCTCGTAATATTGGGAACCCAACTCACACACAGCCCGATTTTTCGAAATACATTACAACTCCGGATGGCGAGTCGATGTAAACTTTTGAGAATGATCGACATGTTATCCCCCACCGTAATTTTTATTCCTTTAAGCGACGGTCTTTCCACTCTACACCGTTTAATTACTAAAGACAACAACTTTCATCCCTACCTGACGCGTAGGTTGAACTAAAAACAGATGGTGAAAGCTAAAAAAAATGTACTCCGAGCAATTGGAAAATGTTTGTATTTTAGAAAGCCCAGCCCATTGGCCGTATTATATAAGCCCAACCCTCAAAAGGCTAAAGCCATCTATGCTCATTTAACAATTTCTCAGCCCCCCTTTCTCTCTCTCTCTCTCTCTGGCCTCGCCTTTGCCCCACATGATACTGATAATAATAATAATAATAATAGAACTCGAGAGACTGGAGAACGAGGTTTTGCTCTCGGGGAGGCATGGCGGCCTCCGGCCGGCGGTTGCCCCTCTCCGATCGGCAGCGAAGTGGACGATCTGTCCCTCTTTCTCCGTTGCCAAAGTCTTCTCTGTATCTGTATCTACAGACATACATTCACACATACACACGCAGCAATACTGCATCGCATCATGAGAAACCAGAAACATTTGCTCGATCTTCGAGAGAAATCGCCCCCCCGGGCCCCCACGCCTTCGAATGGCATAGAGGTAAAGTGATAATGAGGCGATGAGGAATGAGTTGTGCATATTCAGGCTTTTTTTTTTCTTGGAGAACTGTCCGTATCTTGGCATGGCGATTCTGGGGGGGCGTGTCGCAGCCATGGCGGGGTTCCACTTTTCGTCCTGTTAGTGCCTGATAATCTATGAAAACTCTTGTCTGAGCCTCCAAGATCTCTTCTTTTTCTTGCTTCGAAGCTCAAGTGGTGTCCTTCTGTTGTTTTTGGCCGTCCTTTCTGGTTTTGTCAGGCAGAGAATTGGTGAATCTGTGCATGAGATCTCAAGATTGCTGGTTGATCTGTTTCTCCGGTCATGGCATCTTGATCGGCGGTCGGGATCTGAGAATTCATAATCTGTCTCTTTTTCATTTTTGTTGGGATCGACAGAATCGTGTTGTTTCAAGAGTAAAACAAGATTTTCTTCATTTTCCATAAAAAAAAAAATTATTATCTTTTTTGCTTTGAAGAAGACCCCTTCACACACACACACACACACAAGAAAACCCCATTAGTAAATGCTTGATGGGCTCCGGTGGGGACATTGAGTGGGGTTTCTGACCTGCACGAGACGGAGGAATCCTTGAAACTGAAGAAGGTCACGTCTTTTGAGGTTGTCCGTTTCGAAATTACACTGAGGGGTATAAGACCGTACGATTATCTCAAAAGAAACACCGAATCGAACTTGCATGGGGTTCAGCAAAAAACCCTTCCGTAGCTGGGGCTGTTTTCGTAATTTCGAGTACAATGAATTTGGGGCGATGCCACGCGTCAGGACAGACACAGAGAGAGAGAGAGAGTCTTGCTTCGAAAATCAAGGGCTTCAAGCTGAAGCAGACTCGGCTTTGCTCTCGGAGAGGCACGGCGGCGTCCGACCGGAGGTTGCCCCTTCTCCGATCGGCAGCGAAGTCGACGATCTCTTCCCGTTCGCTTCTCGGTCGCCCAAACACGCACTCAGTTTTTCTCGGGAAAATGCTGTACCAGAATCAGGCTCCGTTTGTTTCGAGGAAGCATTTTCATGTCCCATTTTCAGATGAAAACGAAAGGATGCACTTTCATGGCCATCTACGCTGGCTTATACATGCATATATATATATATATAGAGAGAGAGAGACACAGAGATAGATGCGTTTCTCTGGTTTGATACATTCTTTTGCTCCAAACATTAAAGAAAAAGGTGAGCTGGGCGAGGCGATGAAGATTGCTGAAAAGAGAAAACGATCTTCAGGCTTCAGAGAACCGTCCGTATCTTGGCATGGCGACCGCATCTGGAGCTCGTGCATCGCAGCCATGGCGGGGTTCCAAGTTTCTTCTTTTTGCCTGATAAAGAAGCGTATTCACATCTGAGCCTCTCTTCTAATCAAAATCCCCCAGAGGAGAAGCCGAGGCCGAGAAAGGTAATTGGAAATGCTAGTCCAGAAATTGTTATCATGCGCGCCCTTAGAAGATCATTGGAAATGCTTCTGCTTCTGCTTATGCTTATGCTTCGCTTTCAACTTCCCTAAACATCCACACCAACATCCTCCTCCTCCGCGAATGATTGCGGATTCCAGTGTGAAATAAGAACGAGAACCCGTGAAAAAAGAAAGAAAGAAAGAGAAGAGGCTGTGATGATTCGCACGTATACGGGGTAGAGAGAGAAAATGAAACCGGGCAGGCACCGAGAACCGGCCGTATCTTGGCGGGGCGGCCGGAACCGGTCGCAGCCATGGCGGGGTTCCTTCCAGTTGCCTGATCTAAGGCGAATCTGAGCCTCGCTATCTTCCAACAATTTCTGCCCCGATTTTCCTTTTTCCTTTCTTGCTAATTCTTCCCAGATCTGATTATCTTCCTAAAAAGTAGGTTCTTTTATAGCCCCTTTTTCTTGTTCGAGCTGCGTTTGTCTTGATTTTGCACTGCGGAAATTCTGGGTTCTCTTTCAAATCATCAAAAAATTTCGTTTGGGTTCCTTGAGTTGTGTTCGGGTTTTGGGTTTCTTTCTGCGTGCTCTGCAGAAGCGGCGTTCTCTAATTGCTCTTGCTTTGGGGTACCAAGTTTCCCTTCGCACTTGGAAATTAGAAATTTCTGACTTCGCTCGACGAAAGCTACCATGGATGAGTCTCCAGATTGCTTGAGTCTGAAGAGGAAAAGACAGTTTTCAAGATGCCTTTACTTGCAGATGACTCGGTTTTCGGCCGGCGAGATGCTTTTGCCGGAGACGGTGGTGAACTGTCGCCTGATTTTTTTTATTTTTTTTCATAGTAGTCGGAGCTCTCTGCAACAATACGAGGAGGAGGGGATTAGACATTTTGGGCAAAGATGGTCCGAAGTGAGCAAAGTGATCATGTCTGAGCATTTTATGATCACTTTAAGGGATAATAAGTAAATTGACTTCAAGGAGATATTTTCTCTTCAAGGGAAATTACCCCATGACCCGTATAGAATTAGAATGCGATTGAATCCGAACCCTTCATTTGTTTCGATTGACTTCTGAATCCTTTTTATTTTATTTATTTTCGAAAGGAGTGATGAAATCCTCCCCCGACCGAGATTTAAAATGCTCTCTGCACGCAAGGAATTAGCCAATTCCATCGCCCATGACATGTTTCACGTGGTGCATTCCTAAGGTCAGCCACGAAGGGTCTATGCTATCTATATGAAAAATTATTCGTATTAAGATCAATGAGGACCGCTAGATTAGGTCGAATCCATTTGGGCCAGCCATAAATTGTGCAAAATCCTTTCACTACATTTCCACCTAGCAATTTCTATTGTGTAAACTGTTAATTTCGTATGGTACTGTATCAAAAATCAAATATCTTAATAAGAGAGCTTTTAGATTATTATTTTTCCTTTATTTTTGCATGTATATAGAAAATTGTGCTTTAGCCGGTCCTAATTGAGAGTTGTGCCATGTATGGGATGTTATAAAATTCGGAAACAATTACATGATACACATCTTTTTCTCAGTTCATATCTTGCAATGTAGGGGAAAAAAAAAGAAAGCATTAGGTTAGTTCGAAACAGTCAAACTTTAAAATGCACAAAAGCATCTTAAGAACGAGACAAAAAAATGTAACAATTATCTAATTTTGGGAGGGGATGAGATATAAAAACTTCATTTGGAATGTCATATTCACTAGAAGAAGAAGCAGCAGCAGCTAAGGGTGTGAATAGGACCGGCCGCTCGAAAAATCGGTCTTATTTCCGGTTCCAACATGAACGGGTCCGATTGGTTTGAACAAGGTCCATTTCCTGATTCCAAATGAAGACCCGCCTAGGGACCAGGCCGATTTTGGAAATGGTTCTTAGTTACATTAAAAACAACATAACTTCTTCAAGTTGAGTCTAACTATGTCTCGACTTATTTATTTATTCTTCATTTTTTGTCGCCTCTTTCTTTTTATTTTTTGGAGCAATGTTTTCATAAATGAATAGAGAATAGAGTTTAAAATTTTATTTTGATGAATAGACAGTAGAGTTTTATAATTTATATTTTATGTTACGTGTTTGAGCTTTTCACTATTTAAAAAAGCGTGTGTGGTTAACCAAGCGAAACACCATAAGAAAAGCTATAAGCTTAGTGGACGGAGCTTTAAACTTTTTCATCGTTTATAGTTGAATGTGATCACGAGTCCAGCGAATAGGTGTTTTTGTTGATCATCGATGCTCGTACTATTTTGTTGTAAAAATAAAATAAAATAAAAAAGTTCTCATATGGACCTTGAAACTAGACCCAAAAAATTGGGTAGGTTCTAAAACCGGCTCGAGGAAAATATTGCAGGCTTCGGGTTTCAAAAATTGGAAACCGATTATAAAATGATGGATTTCATGTTTGGAACCGACTTTCCCCGAAAGTGATGAACCCTAGCAGCAACATCAAGAACATATATTTAACTTAAGAATGGGACTCCGAATAAAATAAAATAAAAAACCCTTGAGAATGGGACCAAATTTGCAAACTTATCATTCCAACCCTTCTTTTTTATATACAAAAAAATTACAACTCCCACTCTAACATCAAATCTGTCCATGCTTTTAATAATTGCACCAAATTTCTTTGAAATTACAACGTTACGGCTGGCTAGAGTTTCATTATTAGAACCTACGATGACCACCTCCTGAAGTCGATCATTTTGAAGAAATCAGGACCATTTTCGGACGTGTGGGCAAATTTAAGAATCGAGTGAAAGTTGAGGATTTTGTCAAATAGAAAAAAGTTAGGGATAAAATTGAAATTGGATGATCAAGGTTTTTTTTTCCCTTTTTTTTGGAAATTGACCCAACTTTTATCGGGAATTTCATAAAAATAGAATACACGAACCTATCTCATCTCACATGACGGAATTACCCCCACCTCTTCGTTCGATCCGATTTCGTTCTTCTCACGAGAATCAAAAGGAAGATGAAATTCGCCTTTATGTCCTGCCGCCAGCCCCTCCAATGAATCAAATAATCCCATCAGGAAGGGGCAAAAGAGTAATGACACCCTCCACCATCCCGCAACTTTGCGCATAGAAGATGGGGAGAGGCTTCTCAGGTTTTCACTGATTAGCGTAAATGAGGCTTTGCCCCCGGAGAGGGTCTGGGTGACCCGCCGTCGGTGGTGGTCGCCCCCTCTCCGGTCGACGGCGGAGCCAATGATTTCACCACCTCTAACGACGGACCTTCTCGATGAACTTAGCAGTGTACGTATGTGTGCATGTATCTTTCTGTGTCTATCTATCTACCATCCCAAAACAAAGCCACAAAAAAAAAAAAAAGAAGAAGAAGAAGAAGGAGGAGGAGGAGGAGGAGAAGCCGAGGCCGAGAAAGGTGAAAGATCAGTGGAAATGCTTCTGCTTCTACTTAGCTTTCGTTTTCCTTGCGAACATCATCATCGTCATCTTCATCGACAACTTCCCAAAAGTTCAACTACATGTCCTTCTCCTCCTCCACATATGACTGCGGATCCCGCCGTGAAAACGCACGAGATCGCGTACAAAAGGATAACAAAAAGAGATGAGGCTGTGATGATTCGCGCGTGCACGGAGGAGAGGGAAAAAAGAAACCGAACAGGCACCGAGAACTGGCCGTATCTTGGCGGGGCGGCCAGAACCGGTCGCAGCCATGGCGGGGTTCCTTTTCAGTTGTCTGATCTAAAGCGAATCTGAGCCTCGCGATCTTCCAACGATTTTCCGCCCAGAATTTCCCTTTTTCCCATAATCTGAGTCTCGCGATCTTGTTTAATGACCAGTTCTTCCCGTGTTTTACTGTGACAAGAAGGTGGGTTCTTTCCCGGGCCCTCGCCGGTGCCCCATTTTCAGTTCTTCCTTTCTTTTTTTCTCTGCGTAATTTTTGCTCTGTCTTCTCTCGCGTCAATGGGTGGCTTCTTCGCCTTTTCATTTGTTCGAGCTGTGGTTGTCTTGATTTTGCATCAACTGATTCTGGGTTCTCTTCTCTACGCATTTTGTTTTTTCAAATTACCCCTTGGTTTGAGTTCTGGGCTTTCGCATCGACAAGAAAAGGTCATCTTTTTATCATTTGCTTTGAGGGGGTTTCCAAGATTTCTTTTACTTGCAGATCTGTCTCGATCTTTAGCCGGCGATGATGATATGCGCCGGAGATGGTGAACTGAGGCGTGAATTTGATGGTCACCCTAGTTGGAGCTCCCGGCAACACCATCAGGAGGAGATTCGAAAGGAATTTGGGGAAGATGATGCAAAACGAGTAGAACATAGCTGATGTTTGTGGTTTTCCTTTTTGGGTGAATGTTTCTCCTGCTTTTCTCTTTTATGAATCCGATTGCCAAATGTCGATGCGACTCCAATTAATCAAATCGGGTCAATGGAACAAAAAAAAAAAAAAACAGAGTAATTACAAGGTGATTTTGAAGGCTTCATGGCTCAATTTTGCCCATTAACATGTGTCGCCACTAAAAATTGAGAATTGATCAGAACTTTGCAAGCTAATTAAAAATGAGTACGTAGGTACATGACTAAGAAAAAAAATGAAAAATGCGAAATTACAAGAGATTTTTACCTGTATGAAATAAAAAAAGAGTTATTACGAAAAATTTTAAATCAATAAATTTGTGATAAATTTATTTTAAATTATTTTTTAATCGTAAAAAATTCAAAACTAATTAACCCAATGAAAAAGGGGTGAATAGAAGTTGGCTGACGTGGCCAATTCCAAGGAATGGACAGTCCAGCAAATAGTACCATCGGGAAGGGGCAAAAGAGTAATAAAAATCTGCCCTTCCTTAAAAGAGCAGCGCCTGGCCTTTTCTAAGGTGGAAGGGTTGACGATCCGGATCCCTTGTTAGTGTGAAGGAGGCTTTGCCCCCGGGGAGTGTCCTGGGTGCCGCGTCATAGGCGCTGGTCGCCCCCTCGCTCTCCGGTCGACGGCGGAGCCGGTGATTTCACCACCCCCGAACGCCGTCCTACGTTGTCGTTGTCGGCTTCTGGCTGGACGTTCATGTGTGTGTATGTATCTGTATTTATAAATGGAGTGTTGTCATGCGCGCCCTAGAGCTCTAGATGTGTTGCCATCGTTGGAAATGCTTCTGCTTTTGCTTATGCATAGCTTTCATTTTCTTCGCAATCTTCGTCGCCATCTTCTTCTTGAACAATTTCCCTGAACTTCCTCCGACCAAAAAAAAAAAAAAAAAACACTTCCCTGAACTTCCACACCAACGTCCTCCTCCTCCCCCGCGAATGATTGCGGATTCCAGTGTGGAAAAAGAACGAGAACCCGTGAAAAAAAGAGAAGAGGCCGTGATGATTCGCAAGAATACGGAGGAGAGAGAAAATGAGACCGAGCAGGCACCGAGAACCGGCCGTATCTTGGCGGGGCGGCCAGAGCCGGTCGCAGCCATGGCGGGGTTCCTTCCATTTGTCTGATCAAAGGCGAATCTGAGCCTCGCCACCTTCCAACAATTTTTGTCCCGAATTTCCGCTTCCTTTCTTGCTCTTTCTTCCCAGATCTGATGATCTTGCTGAACGAGGAGTTCTTCTTGTGTTTTACTGTGACGAAAAGGTGGGTTCTTTTATGGCCCTTTTTCTTGTTCGAGCTGTGGTTGTCTTGATTTTGTTCTGCGAAATTCTGGTTTTCTTCTCTGTAAATGATTTTTTTCGAAATTGATCTTTTCTGTTCTTTTGCTTTGTGTTTTGAGTTCTGGGTTCTGCATCGACAAAGAAAGGACCAAGAAAGTTCGTCTCTTTTCTTCTTTCTTTGCTCCTGCAGAAGCGGCATTTTCTAACTGCTCTTGCTTTGCTTGCGGTTCCAAGTTTTGCCTTTGGCACTGACTTGATTCGACAGAAACTGCCATGGATGATTTTCCAGGTGGATCAAGTCTGAAGAGTTCACCGAAAGATCACTGGAAGCGGAAAAAAAAAAAGCAAAATCATATTCTCATGGCATTTGCCTTAAGGGAGTTTTTCCAGAGATTCCTTTGCTTGCGAATGAATTGGTTTTCAGCCGGCGATGAAGCTTTTGCCGGAGACGGTGAACTGTCGCGCGAAATTGATTTTTCGTTCTGGTTGGAGCTCTCTGCAACAATTTGAGGGGGGGGGGATTAGAAATTTTGGGCAAGACGATCCAAAGTAAAGCGACCATACTATATTGTTTGTAACCTCTTCAGCAAAAGGGTAAAACACAAAGCAGGTGAAATGTGATGAATCTGCAGACATTTGCGTTTTCTTGAAGATTACGGTGTTCTTGCGTGTGGAATGCAAATTGACTTTAAATGATGAGGATCCTTTCAACAAGGATTGTGGTTTTGATTAGGGGTGAGCGGTTTCAGGTAGGTTCCAGGTGGAACTTGAAACCTATCCGCTGGTACAGGTTTCTCAATTTTTGAAACCTGAAATCTACCCTGTCACAGGTTTTAGGGTCCGGTTCCAGGGTACTCGAGAACCTGCCAATGTAATTCAATTGCATCAAAATTCAAAACTGCATTAGTATCTCTGTTTTGACAACAAGAGGAACCAATTGCAGCAGAATATTTATCAGCCAGCTTAATTATTGAAAGAACTTTCTAATACGTTATGGGGGGGGGGGGGGATTAGAAATTTTGGGCAAGACGATCCAAAGTAAAGCGACCATACTATTGTTTGTAACCTCTTCAGCAAAAGGGTAAAACACAAAGCAGGTGAAATGTGATGAATCTGCAGACATTTGCGTTTTCTTGAAGATTACGGTGTTCTTGCGTGTGGAATGCAAATTGACTTTAAATGATGAGGATCCTTTCAACAAGGATTGTGGTTTTGATTAGGGGTGAGCGGTTTCAGGTAGGTTCCAGGTGGAACTTGAAACCTATCCGCTGGTACAGGTTTCTCAATTTTTGAAACCTGAAATCTACCCTGTCACAGGTTTTAGGGTCCGGTTCCAGGGTACTCGAGAACCTGCCAATGTAATTCAATTGCATCAAAATTCAAAACTGCATTAGTATCTCTGTTTTGACAACAAGAGGAACCAATTGCAGCAGAATATTTATCAGCCAGCTTAATTATTGAAAGAACTTTCTAATACGTTATGGGGGGGGGGGGGGGATTAGAAATTTTGGGCAAGACGATCCAAAGTAAAGCGACCATACTATTGTTTGTAACCTCTTCAGCAAAAGGGTAAAACACAAAGCAGGTGAAATGTGATGAATCTGCAGACATTTGCGTTTTCTTGAAGATTACGGTGTTCTTGCGTGTGGAATGCAAATTGACTTTAAATGATGAGGATCCTTTCAACAAGGATTGTGGTTTTGATTAGGGGTGAGCGGTTTCAGGTAGGTTCCAGGTGGAACTTGAAACCTACCCGCTGGTACAGGTTTCTCAATTTTTGAAACCTGAAACCTACCCTGTCACAGGTTTTAGGGTCCGGTTCCAGGGTACTCGAGAACCTGCCAATGTAATTCAATTGCATCAAAATTCAAAACTGCATTAGTATCTCTGTTTTGACAACAAGAGGAACCAATTGCAGCAAAATATTTATCAGCCAGCTTAATTATTGAAAGAACTTTCTAATACGTTATGAGGTGGAGTATTTTCCACGTTCAACTGTTTCCATCCCGTTTGTCAGTTCACCTCACATACGTAACAAGTTCAATTGAATCAAGGAAAATGCAATTGCCTAGAGTAACATAGGAATAGCTGAGATGTTTGGACAGTGGTTTCAATACAACAACCGAGCAGTATGCATTCCTTTCTCGCTTCGCCTTAGAAGCTAGGTTAGTAACCTGTCATTGAAACAATAGAAGGCTCATCAACAAGGACAAGAAACAAACTAGTTGACTACAATCACTATGCATCTTGCAATTGAAACTCAGTTAAAGATTCAGTACAACAGTTAAAACAAAGTGAAATCTTACCAAAAATAACATAACAAACAAAATCTCCAAACCCAGAAAGCTCAAGCTGTCCATCATGAACAATTGATCTGCAATCTCAAGCGATCTCCTCAAAGACAATGTTATTAAAACAGTGAGCTTAACAACAAAAATGAAGCTACCATAACTCCCCACAGAACAATAAGATGAAAAGCTAAATATTCCATTCTTCATTCTGACATTCGCTAACCCTATTTCATATTATTACAACTATCAGCCAAATCTGAAATCTGCATTCACAATTACACTGTCCAAGACTTGCGTCTCTAACAAAGAAAGATATGAGTTTAGGAAACCGAGTCAAAATATAATCAGACAATGCATCCTCAGCTACATAAACAATCAAAGGGCATTGCTTGAAGCAAAAAATTGTAACTCACTTATATACTCACGAAATGCAACTCACTCAACCATAATTGCATGAAAAAATGACATAAATGAAGGATTGATTCTTGCCAACAACTGAAATTTTTGAAAGAAAAAAGAAAGACAATCTTTTGACCTGTTTTTGATAAATTCCACACGGATGACATAATTCAGTCCACATATCCTGCAAAAAAATAAAGAAACCTTAGAGCATATACCAGAGTAAAAACACATTAAAAAATAATATTCGTAGACTCAACACCATAACTTATTGATATTGTTCATCAGCAGCTCACCACATTAATGTCACATAATGATCAAGCAATCACAACTTGTTAAACCACCGTAATGGGTTCTCTAATCTAATGTATTAGTGGAAACATAAACTACATAATTTGAAACTGAGTGGATGTATGGAATTGTCCAACAGGTGAACATACACCTCAGCAGAAAATCCCAAATTCTATGTGCAATACCATAATTGAACCCGCGAGCACAATCATTCACACGAATGAATCTTTCTCCACTCAAAGATTTCATCTTTTTTCCCACCCTTTTGTGTTGTCTTTCTGTAGATAAATCAAGGGAAGAGAAGCTACTTTGCCTAGCTACGAAAAATCACTAAAGAGGAAGAACAGGGAACAAAGAAGCCTAAACAGCAAAATCGAACCACAAAATCAACAAACCTTGGGTGACGTCAGTGAGGGATGGCCGTCGGGCGTGCTGTGTCAGTGCGTTGGGAGGTAAGCGCCTTGCACTTGCGAACGACGGTAAGCACTTGGTCGAGGTTCTTGGAGATATCGGCGACAATTCGTCTAATGGGTCGTTCGTTGAGGGACAGAGTTGAAGAAGCAAGACGAACAGCGGATCGAAGTATCTTGGGACAGGCGGTCGGTCTGCCTTGCGAATTCAGAGCAATCGTTCTTGGAGGACTCAGATTCTTGAGCTAATTTGATGAATCGCTCGGCAAGAGAAGAGTCGAAGACCATCGCGGGGGGGGGGGGGGGGGGGGGAGGAAACGGAAAAACGAACACAGCTCGCGTAATCGCAGGATCCGTTCACCTTCAGCCACACCGTTCTTTGCCTATTCGACAAATGCAGCCGGAGTTCGTGTTCAGTGACGATTAAGATCGATCCATGCAAGAGCAACAAGCGCATGAACGACAGAAGGCAAAACAGAACAGCACCTGAGGATAGCGACAGGAGCGACTCTTAAGGAGAGAGACGATACTCGCGGAGTTCCTGGAAGAGACTGCGAGGGCGATCGCCACTGAGATTAGAGGGAGGAACACCGCGCTAGAGCTCCATCTTCTCTCGCTTTGCTTCGCGCGATCGGCCTCCTTCACTTTGACCTCAGCCCAGGGGACTCGAAGTGCTGCATCGTTGAGGAAAGTTTACTTTACTGATATAGGAAATTAGGGTTTTTTTTACAACACACGATTTCGATTCCGGTTCCAGGTAGGTTCCATAGTGGAACCGGGAATCGGAACCAGAACCGCCGATTCCTCAAAATAAGGAATTGGGAACCGGAACCAGGTACATCAGAACCGGGAACCATACTCACCCCTAGTTTTGATCGAACCAATTCATGATATGTAACCTATTTTTTTAGAGCTCTTCGCATGATAAGGTGGAGAACTACTTTACCCAATCCTATTTGACAGCTGTGCTACGTATACATAGATGTTTTACAATCCATAAAACAATTACATGGTCCACAAATTTGCATTAAGTTTCTATCACAAACTTCTTTTATATACAAAAATCCACAAATTTGGCCCTATTCTCAAATTTATCCAGGGTTCGGTAACTTTCACCTTCGTACAGAACGACAGTAACATTCTTGATTATTTAAAAGAGAGGAAAAATTTCATTTAAGGGTCTGAAATGCTCACGATTTTTTAATTAAGGGCTTGAAATGAATTTTATTTCAAAAAAGGTCTAAAGTACCTTCTTTATTTCAAAAAAAGGGCTGAGCATGGACATTTCAGTAATTTCATTTTTTCTGAACTTTTTTCCTTTTCTGTTTTTTCTTTTATACTCTCCTTTATTCTTTTTTTCTTTTCTGCACTAGGTCATTGGTTGCAGGCCACCGACGATGGCGGCAGCGGCCTCGCCCGGCGAGCGGAGGGCGGCGCTCGCTGGGGCGAGCAGAGGGTGGCCCTCGGCGGCCAGATCTGGTGAGAACCTAGCTCCTCTCGCCTCTGATACGCTCCCTCTATCTCCTCTCCCTGCTCTCTTTTCTCCTCATCCATCTCCCTTCCTTGAAATCCCTCGATGATTCCCACTTCGAGGGCGACGACGAAGACGAATCGTTCGAGCCCCTGCCTGCTTGTTCTCCGATCTTCGATTTCCTCCCCTGACTCAATCCGAATCGCGTCCTCCTCCGTCCCTCCCCCGGCTCAATCGGAACCCGGAGATGTCCAGACTCCAGATCCGAAGCAGATTCATGAATCGGACCTCCCAACTCCTCCCTCTCAGGATTCTCTGAAGCCCTCTTCCACGGGCTTTGATTTCCGGGACGAAGACGAATTCGAAGGCCTTCCCGTCGTTGAACGACTTGCGGACCACCGCACCTAGCGACCTCAGCCCGGACCTCAAACCGCCCTTTGCTCGCCCCGGCCCTCGTCGGTGGCCTGCACCGGTGAGCTAGGGCCAAAAAAGGGAAAAAGAATAAAAGGAAAAACAGAAAAGGAAAGAGTTCAGAAAAAAGGAAATTACTAATATGCTCATACTTAAACCCTTTTTTGAAACAAAAAGGGTATTTCAACTCAAGTCCTTTTTTGAAATAGAGTACACTTCAGGCCCTTAAACGAAATTTTCTCTAAAAGAAATTAGCATTATTTAAAAAAAAAATTAACAACGATTTTTGGACGCGAGGGACCGGAGTGAAAGTTTGAATATTTTTTTCATTTTTTACAAAAAAAAAAAGCATTTGGGACGCACTAAGAATCGGACCTAAAATCGAGATTTTTTTATGGGAATTAGCCCAAATTTCATTGGGAATACCATAACGTTAGGATACACGAACGTGTCTGTCTCATCTCACATGACCCGACCAACTTCGTTCAATCCAATGTCGCTTCCGATCAAAAAGGGAAAAAATAAAAATAAAAATCCGATGTCGCTCTCTCGTTCGAATCAAAAGGATGACGAATTTACCTTTTTGTCCTGCCCCCATCTCCTTCCTCCAAGGCTGTGTGAAAATGCAATCCAGCAAATAATAACATCATGAAGGGGCAAAAGAGTAATAACAGCCTCCACCATCCCACACCAGCTCCATGGATAGAAAATGGAGCGCCTTTCTCAGGCTTTCACTGATTAGGGGACGGAGGAGGCTTTGCCCCCGGAGAGTGTCTTGGGCGACCCGCCGTCGGCGATGGTTGCCCCCTCTCCGGTCGACGGCGGAGCCGATGATTTCACCACCCCTAACGAAGACCTTCTTGCTGAACTTACCAGTGTACATATGTGTATGTATGCGTGTCTTTCTGTATCTATATATATATGTACACACCATCCCAAACAATGCCAAAAAAAAAAAAAAAAAGAGAGAGAGAGGCGACGAAGATGCCCAGGCTGAGAAGGGTAAGGGTGCGCATGGCAACACTTCTGCTCCAGCACTTCATCATCATCACCATCATCTTCCCAAAACTTCAATTACATGCCCTTCTCCTCCTCCACCCATGACTGCGGATTCCGCGGTGGAAACGAACGACATTGCGTTCCGTACAAAAGAGAAAAGAGAATAGGCTGTGATGATTCGCACGTGTGAGGAGGAGAGGGAAAATCAAACCGGACAGGCACCGAGAACCGGCCGTATCTTGGCGGGGCGGCCAGAACCGGTTGCAGCCATGGCGGGGTTCCTTTCAGTTGTCTGATCTAAAGCGAATCTGAGCCTCGCGATCTTCCAACAATTTTCTCCCCGATTTGCCCTTTTTCCCAGATCTGCTTATCTTTTTTATTGACGAGTTCTTCTTGTGTTTTACCGTGAGAAGAAGGCGGGTTCTTTCTCAGCCCTTTTCGCCGGTGCCTGATTTTCAGTTCTTTTCTTCAATTTTCTCTCGGTAACTTTTTCCCTAAGTTCTCTGATTTTTCATTGTTCGAGCTCTGTTTCTCTTGATTTCGCATTAACAGATTCTGGGTTCTCTTCTCTGCACTTTTTTTTTTTAATTCCCCTTTGTTTGAGTTCTGAGCTTTTACATCGACAAGAAAGAGGAACCGTCTTTTCATCATTTGCTTCAAGGGGAGTTTCCAAGATTTCTTTTACTTGCAGATATGTCTCGGTCTTTAGCCGGCTATGATGTATTCGCCGGAGATGGTTAATTGTCGCATGAATTTGATGGTCACCGGAGTTGGAGCTCTCGGCAAAACCATCAGGAGGAGATTAGAAATTTGGGGAAGATGATGCAAAACGAGTGAAGTGACGATGCCCTGCAGAAATCTGCATTTCCTGAAACAATTTTTTTTGTCTGTCCTTAGTTGGTTAAAAAAGTAATTGCGGTCCTCCATATTGAAAGAAAGGTTACTAGGACGACGCCGCTTTTGTATAAAACGAGATTGAGCAAGAGAGGGGAAAAAAAAGAACAAAAGATGTTGACCAGTTTAGCTTGGCTCGGTTAAAAAAATGTTGCAAAATGTACTGTAAGAAAGTGCTCGAATTGTTTAGGTGCTGCATGATAACCTATTAAAAGGAGAATTTTCTTAGGGACTTTTGGTAGGATTTTCTATTTCTGATTGGATTTTTGGTCAATTTTGAAAAGCTTCTCAGCTCCAAAATCATTTTTTCGATCACACGAGCCTCGGTCGACCACCGTCGTCACCCGTGGCCGGACATCGCCCGTCGGCACCGCCAATGATTTTGTTAATAATATTTCAAAAATAAAAATTTTCAATCGTTACCAAACTTAATATGGAGTAGAAGTTGATTCAACTTCTGCTTTTGAGGAGAAATAGATAAATCAATTTCTGGTCAGAAGTTGAGAAGTTGGCTAAAAGTGTTACCATGCAGTGGCTTAGGTGCTGTATGATAACCCACTAGAAGTATAATTTTTCTATCAGAAGTCAGTTTGGTAGGAAAATTTGTTTGGTAAAATCACTTTCGAAACATAAATGTGTTTGGTAAAAAAATTGACTTATGGTAGAATTTTCTACTTTTGTTGAATTTTTGGCCAATTTTGATAAGTTTTTTAACTTCTCAATTCCAGAAACACTTCACACGAGTCTCGGTCGATAACCGTCGCCACTCATGGCCGGACGTAGCCGCCCAGTCGCCAACCGCTGTCGTTGATCAGCAGACTTTACCAAAAAAAAAAAATCTTTGATCAAAAGTCAATTTGGAGTAGAAGTAGAAAAATCAATTTCTGTTTTTGAGAAGAAGTAGCGAAATCAATTTATGGTCAGAAGTTAAGAAGTTGGCCAGAAGTGTTACCATGCATGGGATTAATTAGCCGGAGAGAGTTTGCTTACTTGCAAGATGACTCTTATTTATATCGAATAGTTAAGAAGGAATTTGAAAACCACCGTCCAAAAAAAAAAAATTAAGGAAAATTATTTTTTAAAAAATTAATCTATTGTATTTATGTCAATTTAGTCATAAATCTTTTGGTTGTGTCAATTCATTCTTACATCTTTTGATGATTTGTAAATTTAGTCTTAAATATTTTAATATGTCAGTTTAATTATAAATCTTTTAAAATTTTGCCAATTTGATCCTAAATTTTTTGATTTTTTTTCATTTTAATCTTAATTCTTTTCACAAATAATTTGACAAATCATTAAAAAATTTAGGATCAAATTGGCATAATTGAAAGGTTTATGATCGAATTCGCAAGTTGTCAAATGGTTTATGATTGAATTATCACAATTGAAAGGTTTAAAGCTAAATTGGTACAAGTATAATATGTTTATGACTTTTTTGATAATTCTCTTTAAAAAAATGGAGGAGGATGTTGACTAAAAATTTGGTCATAAACTTATTATTTGTATCTCTTCTTAGTGCCTTATTATAATTTATGTCTGTGACATTTTCATTTCATTTGCAAATTTCAATTATACTACTCGACGAAATTACATCAGATGCACACACAACAGATAATACGAGTGACTCGAAGCATGTTTACCTATTTGCTAATTTTGGGTTTGTTTTCTGCCTCTCTCTTTTTTTTTTTTTTCACAACCGCAAGTCCTAAATCTTCGTATAGACACATTCCTCGACTCATATTTGATGAGCTGAGTTGTTAGGTAAGTTAATTATACCCAGTAAATGTGTTTGGAATGATGAAGTTGAAAGTAACATGAGTATTTAATGACCCATCTTTAGAATTCTCTCTTCACTCTTTTGTTTTAGAAATAAAAACAATGTTCTTTGCCTAAAACATTTGATAAAAGCTAAGGTTTTGTCTATATTTATATAAGGATTGTTTGCTGACTTTTATGGATTTGTGAGTTTACCCTTAATATGATTTATCTATACTTAAAAAAAATTAATGTGGTAAAACTCAGTTTGAAGGTTAAAATAGTGTGAAAATGCAATCTAGAATAAAATATTTCCTCACAGCTCTAAAGAACCGAATGGATGCGACTATCTTTTTATGGATTAGTGAGAGCAATGTACCCTCGATATGTCTTAGTATTTACACTTTTTTTTTTGGAAAATTCAACTGAGCAAAAACCAATTTGAAATTTAAAATAGCGCGCAATTACTTTTTAAAATAAAATATATCATCACAACTCCAAAGAATTGATCCTAACATCTAAATAACTCTATGGTCAACACTAGGACCCTAGGGGTGTCAAACGGTCGGGTTTCGGCCCGAAACTAAATACTACTTAACTCAACCCTACCACAGCCCGAATTACATACATCCCAACTCTTCGGGTCGGCTCGGTTTCGATTTTTTTTTGGGTCGAAGTAAAGGCCTAGGGCAATAGGCTATAGAGCATTGTGAGTAACAACCAAAAGAAAAAAGCTGTAACTATTCTTCATTTTGAGCTTCCAACTCGATAGTAATGGATGTATAGCTTAGTATAAGTCTTGCCAACTAAAAGCGAAATTCTATCCCATGAAGCTGTGCCTTTTACTAAAAGGAGTTTGCAAGGTAAATAGACAGTACCTAAACATAAAAAACTTCGACTTCCGATCAACTATTTCATGGAGCATGTAGGGCTATTCCATACGTCTCGAAATAACTTAAATCTCCGTTCTCGTGCTTTTGAATTATCTAAATATAAATCAAAATTAAATAAAAGATTAAAAGAGCCAAATATGTGCTATAAGCCTATAACGTATGTTGCAAGATTGATTTCTTCTCATAATTTTAAAATATATTTTTTAGAAAATTTATCTAGCACGAGATGAAGGAAACTATTACGAGAATCCACTAATGATGGTGATGTTGTCATTAGCTAGAAAACAGAGGAAAAAAGTGCGTAGGAAGATGGTAACAAAAAAAGCAAAAAAGAAAAAAAATTGTATTAACAATGGAAAAGTTTAAGGCCGACGACGTGAGCCTTTTTGACAACCCTAGTCAATACATATCTATAGTATTTATTTATCTATTTATTTCCACTTGATAATATATACATGTACGTTTATGTATATGTGTACGTACAAATATTTGTATGTATGTATAGCGCGGGTAACCTTGTACTTGAATATGAAATTAGAGTAACAAAAGAAAAAAAAGAAAAAAGAAAATAAAATTAGGTAGCCTTCATGGAGGGAATGAATAAGGAATCCGATTCTCCATCTTCTTTCCTCCTCTTGCGTTACATTTCGTGTCGGTGCACGCAATCATTCTCGGCAATCCTTCTTCTCCATCGATCGTCGAACTTCGATTTCGAGAGAGATGAAGATCACGGCTCTGTTGGTTCTCAAATGCGATCCCGGCGGCTCCGATCCAGTGATCCTGGCCAACGCCACCGACGTCAGCCATTTCGGCTTCTTCCAGCGCTCCAGCGTCAAGGAGTTCATCGTCTTCGTCGGCCGCACCGTCGCCAGGCGGACGCCACCGGGGCAGCGCCAATCCGTGCAGCACGAAGGTCAGTCTCAATTCCGTTTCGATTCGAGACTGTTTTCTGTTCCCGATGCAGGTTTTCAACTTGTATCGAATTCGATTACATCTATCTGTGTTGGAGGTCTCGCTGTGTTTGGATGTCGATTGATGGACGTTTGATCACGTTGCGTGAAACGAGGGCATGTTGCCTGTTTAATCCGTGAGGTTTAATTTGGGTAGCAGGCCAACTTGAACTGTTAAATTGCGAATTATGAGCCCCGCAGACTTCTCGTAGGTCGTGTAATTTGGTCATGACTCGTGTTATTGCCTTATCTGGACAAAGAGACTGTTAATAGTTGGCGCTAGATTTGTGTCTGTGTTGCTCTTGACTCCTGGGCCCATAAATCTGTGCGAAGTAGTGCGCCAGAGCCTGGTTAGATTCAACTGTGCATGATATGCGTATGGTCACTGTCTTCTCTGGGTGCAAAAGTGTTTTCATGCTGTGTGCAAGTTGTATGAGCAGTGAAATCATCTGCTTGGTCATTTTTTCTGTCCTTTTTCTCAGAGTACAAGGTGCACGCTTACAATAGAAATGGCCTTTGTGCATTGGGATTCATGGATGACCATTATCCAGTTCGAAGTGCATTTTCTCTGCTGAACCAGGTAGAAACCCGCAATTTGTTACCTATTCAGGCCTTTTCTGCTTGTCAAGTCTGGTAACCGAAGGGCTGAATGAACTTCGCACCACTTAGATTGGTATATTCTTTACAAACAGTCCCTTGAAATGGATAGGTTGTTGGATGTCCATGTGAGAAACTATAATATATTGCATGTACAGACAGGGGGCTTCTTGTAGACTCTTAGAACTCCGGACTGTTCTTATAAGTGCCATCTGGGAATTAGAATATAAATGATGTGATAAGACTATTACTCTCGAGTACTTGAAGGACTCTTTTAGCTGATGACTTGAGACAATAGTTTGACTTAAAAAGATTCCTGGATTGGTGAGTGACTACCATTATTCATTGGATTTAGTAGTAAAATAAAGTACCAAAATCCTCCTTAAAATAACTATCTTTATAATTGAATCCTTTATAAATAACTTAGTTGAGAAATTAAAAAATAATTCTTTAATGACTTTCAAGATTATTGAGAAATTTCATTGAAAACTTAACTACATGAATCTTGAAGAAATCAAGGGAGAAGGAGCTTCAAGGACACTCACTTATCGATCACAACTTAAAGCAACCCGGTCATTTGGTTTCAAGCACAGACACTGTAGCTAGAGAAATCTTTGCATGTCCATAGAAATGTGCACGTCTAAAGTTGAAACTTAACTGCTCTCTGACCTTCCATTGCTTTATTAGCTTGCTCAATTGATACAAGAGGATTATATATGCTTTTATTGGGAACAGGTTCTGGATGAGTATCAGAAGAATTTCGGTGATTCATGGAGGAGTGCAAACTCTGATAGCACTCAATCATGGCCATATTTGAATGAAGCTTTGAATAAATTTCAGGTTGTCCATTCACCCATCACATCGAGTGATAATAAGCAACGTAAATTGATGGTCCTTTGAGTTTTACTTTATCCCTGGGGTTATGGGCAGGGGCTTTAAGACAAAGTCCTCCTTTTGTGATTATTTTTGCTTCCTTCTACGTATCTTCAGGATCCAGCTGAGGCTGATAAATTGTTGAAAATTCAGAGGGAGTTGGATGAAACAAAAATTATCCTGGTACGTAATATACATTTTCATATGTGTCCCCCTTTCTCCCATGCATGCCTCCATCGACATTCCTGGGGTGGCAATTTATCATGGTAAATGTAAAAGCACGGATGCGAATGCAACATAAGCACGAAGAAAATCATGGACAGATACTTGAATCTCATATTACAGGAGCATGAGTAAATCCAAATTGCTAGGACATGACCTGTTTTGACCCCTTTTTTGTGAGTATTATCTCTCTATTATGTTGTGGTTCAAAATTTAAGCGACCAAGTGACATGAAACAGCAACGCTCATTGACATGAACACAATGAAAAAAGTATGAATTGTCACTCTGATGCAGGATCATATTCACGCATGCATGTTTGTGCTTGAGAATTTCCCCTTACAGTACTCATAAGTTTGCTAAGAAATCCTTGATATCAATAATTGGATAGAACTGGTATGTGCCTATCAGAGTCTCCAAGATACTCTTCTATGATCATAAGCTTTAGTTTGGTCATGTAATTGCATAGTTTTTTGACAGTTTGCTTTATTTAAAACTACTTTTCTGTGGACACTAGAAAAGGAAAAAGAAAAAAGAAGAAAGAAAATCGGGAAGTTTGGGACTTTGTTTTGCACTGGTGATTTAGTCTGTGTGATAGCACACTTGATATCTCCGCAGCAAATTCATGTGGAATACAAATATGTGAATTTGATAACTCACTATGGTGCATGTGGAGATACTGGCATAATTTTCAGTTAGTGGCATCATAGTGAAAATTTGAAGGGGGAGTTTAATTTATGGGCATACATGGTATTGTTGCATCTACTTACAGAGCTAACTTAGGGATACCTATTACAATTTACAATTCAGTGAAGAAGTGTTAAATTTGTTTCCTGTATTGTGTTTGCCCTTGGGAAAAATTAAGCATATGTCTAAATGTCATTGCCTTGTATAAGTGTTCAAGTGCAGATCCTTGATGGTGCTGTCCTGTGTCCTGTTCTTAGATCAATGCTGTGTAGAACATATGTAGATGTTCAAAGGATGTAGTGTGTTCCATTAGCAACATAAGACTGGTTTGGCTTTTCCTATTTGCCTTCGACTTTTCCTTCATCTCTGAGACCCTTTTCTCTTTGGCACAGCACAAAACTATCGATAGTGTGCTTGAACGAGGCGAGAAGCTGGACAGTTTGGTTGAGAAGAGTTCAGATCTCAGTGCATCATCACAGGTACTTTGTATGATTGAAAGAAGAACATTGGCATTTAAATATTCTCTCCGCCACTAGTAATCTGCATTGAGCATGAGTTCATAAGTTTCAATACCCTCATTTCTTTCTGCCCATGTCCAGTGTTCGGTCACCTGTCTGAACATGCATTTCCACTGTCGACTTGCTGTCCTTTTGAGGCAGATTTTCTGCTAAGTATCTTCCGTCACAATGCAACAGATGTCATTTTCTGCTGGATTTGATCGAACATCTCGAATTTGTGTGCTTAAAGTTTGAAGAATCCACAGTATAACTCTTCCACATCAAGTCTGGGAGTTTATAATCTCAAACGTAGCCGCTCCTTTTTGACTTGATTCTTGACTGTTATATTCAGCGTGAAGTTTACCCTTTACATATTATACTCAGATCTTGAGCTTATGCTTTTTACCTAAAAATTGTTTCGTTTTGGTGGCTACTACTTGTTGTGCTAGAGTATATCTCTGACAGATCACTGTAAGGTAGGAATCACAATATTAGCTGTGTCAATAATGTAAGAGAAGTTTATTGGAGTGATTCGACATCTGAGTTTCCCACTGAGTTTGGTCGAGCCTCTAATTCGAGGTGGAAGATCTTTGTAGCAGTAGCAGTTTCTGTTCGGCCTGTATCAGAACCTACACTTAGTTGCTGATGCAGTAATCTTTTTGTTTCCTGGAACAGTTGTTTTACAAACAAGCCAAGAAAACTAACCAGTGCTGCACATTACTGTAATGGTTTGAGGAGAGTGAAGAGAATACCACGTAACTTGGTACCAATAGTGGTCGATGCATGTCCGCGTGGGGAATGTAGAGCAAACGGCACAGTGTTTACCATCATGGTGATATACCTTCTTTCTGCTGCCTTGGTAATTGCAAACTTATGGTTCCAGGTTTTTGGTATACTGAATCTGTCTTAGATATGTATAAAAGCTGTTTAGCATCCATAGCTGATTGTCCAATGTGTTTGATTTTCTTGTTAATTTTTCAACTGAAACAATGATTGTTGTGATGAGCAGTCCAGCTGGTTCATTTTTGTTCCTAATCGTTTTGTTTTCCTTTCGGTCATGTTCTTGAACTTTGCTCCTTAGGTTTTCATAGATATGGTCTCTATCTTGTCTAAAATCAATCTGACAAAGGAGCATCATCTTGCACTCCTAACTTCACAATCCACGAAAACTGGTAGTTCATGCTAATGAACAAAAGACAGAAGACTGCGAGGACTTTGCCAGCCGAGAATTTTTTGACTGATTTTTTATTCTCGAAATCCCAACTTTGAAATTTTCTTTGAACTTGTGACTCTTCTTTTGCATAATGCATGTTGGATTAAATTTTGCCGATGAGTCCTTGTAGTGTCATTCAGTGGTCTGGTGCCAGCTGGGGGAGCCATGAGTTCCACTGCTTTCCCAAGAAGGATAGGAGATGGTTCAGACTCTTCAGCAGTGGTCGAGTGTGTTAGAACGAGCTCATTCGACATGCATCAAAATGATGGTAGCCTGCGAAATTAGTTATCAAAAGAGGGAGTTTCGCATAGCGATCTTTATTCATCTCATTCTTAAACACTAATTCAACATTTGCAAAGATCACAACAACTTTACACGGCTCGATCTATAATTACATGTTTCTAATTTCACTCACAACACACAAACTCCGGGACATCATAGACCGAGAGGGTTCTCCCTTTTTATTTTCCGGGGAATGTTTGGGAGGCCACTTTCGCCGATCGATCATCGCCTCCTATTTACCGATAAGGGACTTGAGCCACCAAGTGCCTTTGTCTTGGGGACCTCCTTCTGGCGGAGGGTCGTGCTGTGGGGTCTTGCGGAGTTTACTTGGGTCATAGCCTTCGTTCTTAGCCTTCTGAACCAGCATCTCATAGATCTCATCCTCCAGACGAGTCTTCCTACATAATATCTGAAACACGAAGACAAGCATCGGAAAAACTTAGAAACCTTATCAGAAGGAAACTCACATCGGCACACGAACATGTCCTGCTTTGCGAGCCTAAGAACGACAAATACTACGGATAAGAGTTCGGCATACCCAGAGGTACTTTCTGGTGGGCTCTCCGACGAGAACATACTGATAATCGTTGTCGAGGTACAACACCCAGTAGTTCCCAACGACAGGAATGATGGGCAAGAACGGAGGGACATAGAACTTGACCTTGAGCTTGGCCTCGTCGCTCTTTGGGTCCGCCTTATACGCCGTGCCCTCGATGGCCACTCTCTTGCCGTCGCTCCAGGTCTCGTTGAGCACATGCACCGTCCCGTCCTGGTTCAGAGTGTACGTCGCCCTCGTGTCCACGCCGTTCTTCGGCACGAAGAAGGACGGGAACGATGCGATCTCGTACCATCTTCCCATGTACCTTTCCAAGTCCACGCCCTTCACAACGTCCAATTCTTTCTTCGCCATTTCTGTTGTTTTCTCTTCGAAGGTGGAGGAGAGATGCGGGGAGGGGATTGAATTGTGGAGAGGTCTCTTTGAAGATGTTCCTCAATGTTTTCTAGTCGGATTGGTTTTTTTTTTTTTTTTTGGGTTCTTCTAATGTCGGATATAAGGGGAAACGAGCTTTGGCGACAGGAGATATTTTTGAAGGTTCGGCTACATATGGAGGAATTAGGGCCGCATGTTTGTGTGATTGTGAAATGCGAGAGAGGGGTTAGGATAAGGGAACCTTCTAGAGTTGTCTTGTTATGGCCATTGCATTTAGCAACTTCTGAATTCTCCGGAAGATCATGATCAAGTCCATTGATGATGTTCACATGAGAGGGGGCGCCCGTGAGGTGAGGGAGCTTTTAGTGCGAGAGAGAAAGGGACCTGACCCCTAAGGCAAGACTTGGCACGAGTCGATCCGTAAATACTATTGTCCCGATTGGTGAACCAAGCCGTGGTTCAACGTTGAGGGAATTTTTGACATTCTAAAGATGGGATAAAAAGATTGAGAGACGTATGGCCGAATCCAAAGTCGATACAAGCAACGAATGGTGATTATTCCTCTACGATAGTCGCTAATTCGATTTATGACGTTGCTTTATTCGGGAGCTATGCTGCATATGTTGAAACTTTTTTTTTTTTTTTGGTCGAACATATGTTGAGACTTGAGATATAGAGAAAGTGATTGCTTAACTAGACTTCAGGAATGGCTCAAAACCTCCTACATCTTCTTCAAGTTGTTCATCCATTTGCAGGACAAACAAACCCAAGATGTCCTAAGCGCTTTGTTTCTGGTACTTGCATGTCCCACTGTTGTCGTTAGTGCATTTGAACTCGTCACCAGCATTATCAGGATTTACCACCCGTACAAACGACTTTTAATAAATTACTATTTTCTTTTAGAAATTTTACAAGTGCTGTTAGCATATTACCAACATCTTAACCAAAATTAATCAACATTCCAGCTAATTACTAACTTACCCACTGAAATTTCACAAGTCGTGATTTTATCACAAACCAACCTATAGCGAATTTACCAATCTCCTAATTGCTTAGAAAGTTTCCAACTTCTTTCAAATTTCGCAAGCGTGACTCGTAAACTATCAACACATTTATGAATTTACCGACACCCTGACGAATCATTAAATTATTTACTTCTTCAGAATTGCAAACTTCGTCATGATTTTACCAACAAGCAAATGTACATGTTGTCACCTACTGACACTATGATAAATTTATCAACATTTCACTAAATTAGCAACTTTCCACTTTCTTAGAGATTTTATAAGTTTTTCTTAATAAAACACTAATCCTATAAGGAACTAACAACTTCCCAATAAATTTGTATGTCACCAATTTCCCACTGGGACGAATTGGTCAATAAATTAGTGAACTCCCAACTTCTTCAAGAATTTAAGAACATATTTAGTAAATTACCAACGTTAATGAATTCGGGAACTAGATAGTAACTTTCTGATTTCCTGCCAGAAAATAGGATACTATCCAAATTTCAGAAAAATATCATAATGAGAATTGGGGAAAAGAAAGAGGAGGGGTGGCAGAATTTGAAAACATAAGTAGCACTTATATCAATCTATAAGTTAATACATACGTATATATTTACTAACCACACTTGAAGAATTTCAAAAATACAGTCAACTTACTAACTTATTGGCTCAATGATAACTTGCATAATTGGGAAGAATTACCAAAAAAATCCTAAATTTATTGCATTGGTATCAATTAAGTTCTAAATTTTCAATTGGACTAATTTAGTCCAAAACCTTTTTGCAATGGTACCAGTTCAATCCATCCGATCAATTTAGACAGGAAATCGCTCATGTGGACATTTTAATGATTCTTTTGAATTTTTCTCTTTTTTGCCCTTTTTTTTTTCTTTTCATTTTGTGGCTATGACCGACAGGGCTGGCCTCACTTGGGCAAGTGCCGGCGAGGGCCCCCTCACTGGATAGGGTGAGGCCGACTTGCCTAGGAAAGGGCGGCCTCGCTCATGCAAGGTCTGGCGAGGCCGCCCTCGCTGGCGCTTTCCCAAGTGCGACTTGACGGGCCGACGCTCGCTTGTGGCCGATGGATGGCCGACCACTGGCAAAAATAAATGGGAAAGAAAAAAGTGAAAGAAATAAAAAAAAGATTTAAAACTATAAAATAATGTCAATGTCACCGATTTTCGGTCTAAATTGGCCGGATGGATTGAATTGGTACAAATACAAAAATGTTTATGATTAAACTAATCAAATTGAAATGTTTAGTATTGAATTGGTACCGACGCGATAGGCTTAGGACTTTTTTGGTACTTTTCCCTCCATAATTGGGTTGCTAATTTATTACACTTATAAAAGGTTGGTAACTTAGGGCTTGTTTGGTAACGTTTATATTCCTTGAAACAAAAAAGAATAAGAAATATGTTTGGTAACACAAATAATTCTGATTCTGCTCTCGGGAACACTTTTGCACCAAAAATAAGAAACAAAAAAAAGTTGTTTCTAAAAAAAAAAAGAACACTTTTGAGAATAAAAAAGGCAACCATAGTCTTTTTTTCACTTTTGTTGGGCGCCAGCGATGCGTGGGCCAGGTTAACCTAACAGGTCCGAATAATTTTTTAAAATACAATTTTGGAAATTAATAAAAAAATAAAATGATTAAAAAATCCAAAAAATGGAAAATTCATAAAAAAATCTAAAAAAATTGGAAATATTGGAAAAATAAAAAAAATCCATAAATTACAAAAACAAAAAATAACAAAAATTAGGAGATGGGCCATTTCAACTAGAAAATCCTATTTTCGACGATTTTGCCTTTTGATTTCTCCTAAATGATGATCTTGCCTATCATGGACAAATTATTCCAAACAATCCCGAAAATTTTAAAAAAAAAATCTCAAAAATTAGGAAATGGGTCTATTTAATCGGCCAATCCTGTTTTTAGTGATTTTGCCTTTTGATTTTTCTAAAGCCGTGCCCGATTTGCTATCGAAGTACCATGCTGCATTAGTAACCATTCGTGTGATATCCAAGGGTAAAACTAAGCCACTTATGTGGCAAAGATGGATTTTACTCATTTTGAACAATAAAAAATAATCAAAGTCCCCTCTTCTTTCATCCTATTTGATTTAAATGACAAATTAGGAAGATAAATTATTTTTCAGAACAGAAAATTTTACAGTTACCAAACGCAATTCTGTTCCGGAAATAGAAATTTATGCAGTTGCCAAACACATTCTGATTCTCTAAAACTCATCCAGGGAACAAAATAAAAAAAATAATTCTAATCAGAATCACCTTTTTTGGAACAGAAACGTTACCAAACAGAAACGTTACCAAACAGGTCCTTGCTAAATACTATTGATATATATAAATACTATTTTTTTTTGGTCAAAATATAAATACTATTGAGATGTTGTAAACTCCTCATAGTACTGATATTTTCCAGCAACTCTCGCAAAACTTGGAAGACATGGGTAGATTACCAGTTTATTTTGATGGTGGTAAATTCCTTATGCAGTTGGTGTATTACTAACTATGTTTGTAATAATTCGAAGGAGCTGGTAACGTATCATATCGTTGGAACGGTGGTAAACTTTACTTTAGTGTCGGTAATTTACTTACGACACTGTAAAAAATTTTAGGAAGTTGGGTTCGTCGCCTCCATTCCATGGTCTAAAGAGGCAAACCATCAAGATACCAAGTATTGTCATATGATCCGAACTTACATAAGCACAGGCAGATTCATCCAGCAAAACTAAAATTTCACCGCAACATCAACCCTGAGACCACCTGAACGTGCATTGCGCACGGTGCTTCGATCTTCATTTTGGTTAGCAGCGCGCTCGGTAGTATGGACTTTCGCAACGGGGATCCGGGTTCCTTTGGGGAGTGCATCCGTAAGTTGTTCCTTGCGGGGTCTGTCTATCGCATCTAGCCGGATTGTTTCGGTCCCTTGTGGCATCGGTCTCGTAAGTATTGCCCGCGAGAATACGGGTTGGGATGTGCGGGGAATCGATCAGATACTCCAGCCCCATGTCGTCCGCGATGGGGCGGCTGCTGGTGAGGCTGCGGCTGTGGTTGCATGTGGCGGCAAAGGCGGAGGCGGAGGCGGAGGCAGAGACGGCGCCGATGTTGCATGATTGTGACGGTGAAGCCCGGGAGGCCAGGAGGAGTAGTGCTAGTAGTAGTAGTGAGGAGAATGTAAGAGAGCGACTGTTGAGGCGTATAGCGAGATCTTCCATGCCGATGGAATTATGATGCTCAGCATCTGCCAAGGTTCGCCTCACAATGCTTTATGTACGTGCAAGAGGCAAAGTCGCAAGGAGCGGTGGCTAGTGGAAGTGGTGTGCCACTGGCCACTCTTCCTCCATTATTTCAATTTTTGGCCTATAGCCTATGTGATTTCCAAAACTGAGTCACTTCAATTCACTTTAACTATGGCCAGTTCTCGTTTTTTTTTTTTATTTTTTTTTATTTTTTTTTATTTTTTTTTATATTCACCTAATTGGTCCAAATGTGACGGAATACAGTATTCATTAAGGCTCGTATTCAATAGGGTTCACTTTTCAAAATCAATTTGATCATATTTCATAACGAGACATCTCACTTGACATAATAAAAACGAGTTATAAAATGGGTGTGTTTTTTTTTTTTTACCATCTCTACTTTACGACATGTTTGATGAGGCCATCATCCATCGAAGCACTGACAACACGATTTAGGGCATGAGAGAGCCTTTGAATTTGTTGGTGCTTTGTAGAGGGAAAAATGCGAAGTGTGGCCCTGGAGGATGGAGTGGAGCACTCAGTCATGCGTTGCAACTATGTTAGTGTCGAAAAGAGATTCGACAAAAGAGCTTAGTGCTCCCTCTCCTAAACATTATGGCATTAGGTCCACCTAACTTTTTTAAGAGGTGAATGAAAATCCATTCTGTTCCAGAAAAGTAATTTTTTTATATTTCTATTTCTGAATGATTTTTTGAGCAGAAAAATACGTTTGATAGCGACATAAATTTTATGATCCTAGAACAGAAATTCGTTTGACAATAATTGAAAATCTCTACTCCTAAAAATTATTATTTACTTTTTAAAAACAAAAAATCATTATTTATTTTTTTACTCCGGCGGTGGCGGCACGTGGAGGTCGCCGGTGGGTGGTGGGCGATGGCTGACGGAGGGTGGCGACCGGCAGCGGCGGGTACTTGAGAAAAAGTTAGGGGTAGAAAATTTTTGTTTCTGTTTCTCAAAGAAGTAGAAAATTTTTGTTTCTCATTTCTCATTCAAATCTATTTCTTGAACAACTTCTTGTTCCATAAATAGAAAAATAAAATTACGTTACCAAACGAGTTTTTGTTCCAATTTCAAAAATAGGTTTGAAACAGAAACGAAAAAGTAGAATGGTTATGATGCATGCCCTTAGTGTCAATGTCATTGCTGGACGCCCCTTCGCAAGCCTTGCCAGCACCAAGATCTGCTCGCTGCCACCGCAACGACCCCCGTCGGGGAATCGAGAGCGTGTCTAGATAAATACTTGGCACAAGCAATCGCTTTGAACATCGAAACATCCCACTGAGTTCATTCAAAGACCACTTTGCTTTGCCGAATTCGAGCCCAGGAAGCCTCGTGGAGACGGTATGTGTCGAGAGATTTGGCTTGATGGGGGTAGCGGGAACACCCACCTGGTCCTTCTTCGCTTACTAACCAGGGGCTCGCTTCCGTCCCCGAAGCTGCTATCGATCCATGTCCATATCGGAGCTTGAATTCCTGACTAATTGAGCTAAAAGTTCTTCCAGTATGTCTGGAATTTGATCGTTCGTTACATCACAAACAAGGTACGAGACTAAATCGGTGGAGGGCTTCTGAATCATGTCTTGATAGGGAATGACTATCCTAAAAGCCCTGAGACTAGGAAAAAAACTAAAGTTGGGCCATATGTAATTAGGCATGTCATTTGTTGGGCCCATTTGAACCCCTTTTTAAAAATTTTAGTTTGCCCCATTTATCATTCGGCCCATGAAATATGCTGTTATAAAAAAAAAACAAAAAGTTTCGAAATCATATTGCCACCTACATTGTATTCGAGACAGAACCCTTTCACGAGTTATGCTAGTAAGACGGTTAATCAAAGTGAGGGATCCACACCGACCGTACATTTCAAGACGTGGGCTTTTAGCAACTTCCTTTTGACAAGCATATCATGCGGAGATGTGTAGTGCGCGTGAGACCGTCACTTTGACAGACGGTCTTCTTAGCTTTTCTCTTTTGAAAATCATGCCCGCTTTAGCGAATTTTTGGAAATTGTATTTACCCTCATGTTCTTTGGAAGAACACTCAGAGAAATTGTCTGCCGTAAGAGATCTCCGCAAAATGAGGGATCGACACTTTGCAAACTAGCAAGTAACAAGGAGAAAGCTTTCCTGATCCATTAATCGAATTTCCCTTCTGTGTACAAGCGGGGAAACATGTCTTAACTAAAAAAGTTCAGAAACAAGTTTACACGTTCCTCTGGTTGAGTCAATGACTAATGGCAACACAAATAGGAACATCTGTTGCAGTAATTGTCCAGATGGTTAACGGAGCTTGATTTTGTTGAGGAAATATCAAACTCAACCTTGTCACACCAAAAGATTGGGTGTTTTTGCTTACTCGGACTCGATCTATCGGCTTTTTCTTCGACGCCCCCCAGGTTCCATATTTTTTTTTTTTCAATCGAACCCCTGGATTTCTTGAATTTCGTGCCCAGTCCCAGGCAGAGTCAACCCAAACGCACCAGACTTTACCCATCTGAGTTATTCCATATGATGTGTTCAAACAAATCATGTCATTTTCAGGAGGGCAATCACCAAGTTCCTAATGCAGATGGCGTTCATCATCGCTTTTGACTTTTTCCCTAAAAAAGAACGCGCTTTCTCAAACTCCCTTTTTTCCAACGTTCATGCGCTCAGACAGCTCACTGAAAACAGCAATGGGCGTATAAAATAATAAAATATTCATATACAGGGCCATTAAACTATTGAAAATATGCAGATTCGTGTAGATCTAAGCCAAGCTGCATTGAGACCAGATCTTCCCGTATCCAAAACAGGTCACAGAAAGAAAATGCAGCTTGTCTTTGCCTCTTTCGGATCTGATAGCGTTGGGAGTCTCCATATAGGTTGACATTTTTGTTAATCCGTTGTTGTTTTTCCTGAGAGGCTCCCCAGGGCAATGTTTCAGAGTTGCCCAAATCAGGAGCAGAGCTCTTGAAAAAATGAATCTTTACTAGCAAGTGTGGACTGTTGCTCAGCATGGAAAGTTCAAGGAACAAGAAGAGAGGATACCATCATGGGATTGGCGTTTTGGAAGATGGTGCAGTTGTCGTCGGGGAATCGAAGAAGCGGAAATTGCCCACTTTGGGAAGGTCTGTTCTGCACCACTTAACTGAGTAATCTGATGCTTCTCCGATGATGGGTATTTGTTAGATTTCGATTTCTCAGTCATTCCAGGTGATATGAAGTTAGTGACTTTAGCTGTACAGAGAGTTCCATTTGCACGTGTGAGTTGAGTGTTAGAAATACTGTTCCAAGTGATTTGAGTTACTTATGATTAGCAATACTGACTCCTCAACTTGTTTGGAAGTGGAACTTCTTGTACTGAAACACAATTTGTAGTTTTTCTAAAGTAGAAGATGATATGTAGAGTCCTCTCAAAAAGGAAATAAAAGGAGAAATTGTATCCAGTCCATCTACAAGGTGCAAGCTGCTTGAGATACTTGAGAATGGCACCTGCATATGGTTAGAGAGACGTTACAGATTAAGGAAGATTATCATTATGAATGCAAAGAAATCACTGCGATGATATACTTCTTATACGTGCTTCCGTATGTGCCTCACGTGCGGGTGCCTTGAAACACTGCCAAAATCTGTTAACTTGCATTCTGTCGGCTGAAGCCTTGAGGTTTAGGCTTGTTGAACGACCTTATTGTTAAATTCCAAAGGGGGAGGCCGTTTGAGATAATCAAGTGTGGTTTGTGCAGCGTGGTCGTGGAAGCTTTGAAGGTGGACAGTTTGCAAAGATTTTCCTCATCGCTGGAGCCTCTTCTGCGAAGAATTGTGAGTTGTCACCTCTTCGTTTAGACCATAAACACATTGAGAAATGGTCTCTTTCATATGATATGCAGGTTGTCTGCACATGTCTTTCGCGTGTGCTAACGTTAGGCGATATTTGTCATACAATTGTACTGGTTCATTAACCGTGCCATTTGTGAAAAGCAAGGTAAACATCACTCATTTTAACCTTGATGTTCTATTTCCTGTTATAAAACAGGTGAGCGAAGAAGTAGAGAGGGCATTGACAAGGTTAGGCCACGCTAGGCTGGCTGAAAGGTATGTGGCTAAGTTAAATGAAGGACATAGACCAAGTTAGAGGGGTGATTCCTTCTTTTTCCTCGGCAATCATACGTGCTCCTTGACTAACCAAACGGAAACAGAGATACGCATGCTCATGTAGAGAACTTTTCGTGCATGTGCTGAGCATTATGCACGTAGATGTCACAATGGAATGGAATAATGATCAGTTATACTTGCATGCAGAAAGGAGCGTCAGTGAATGTGTTAGTTACTATCCTATCTTTGCATGATTGCATAAAAGTTGTTTTCTGCTGCTAGATCCCATAAAATGGCTTAGCACGCTCCATCTCAAGCAATTTCTCGAACTGCTGCCCGAATGTTCCTGTCAAAATCTGCAAAACAATGAACTCTAGTTAATGTGCAATTCTGTTTCTAGAGAAGTAATTTCAATCTCCGTTGTTAGAGTTGATTCTATGACCTCCAATATCATCATGTTAACATAAGATACCAGATGTGCAGACCCCCGAAACTGTAAATGACAATGCAATGAGAGCAAGCAATGGCCATTTGACTACAGTCTGGTCTCACAGATTCCTCTCTACAGGTCAGCCCCGCCTAGAATACAAAATCCAGAAGAAAAAGGCATGCAGCTTCAATTCAAGACCAGAATGCCTCCCCACCTATTTACTGGAGGGAGGCTCGAGGGCGAACGGGGCGCAGCTATTCATGTCGTGTTAATAGACAAAGCCACTGGTCTTGTGGTTCAAGATGGGGCTTCATCAAATGCCAAGCTAAATGTCGTGGTGCTTGAAGGTGACTTCAATGAAGAGCATGAAGGTGATTGGAGCGAGGAGCACTTTGAGAGTCTCGAAGTGAAGGAGCGGGAGGGCAAAAGGCCGCTTCTCGCGGGGGATCTCCAGGTAATACTGAAGGAAGGGATTGGAACTCTTGGGGAACTTAGTTTCACCGATAATTCCAGCTGGACGAGGAGCAGAAAATTCAGGCTAGGTGTGAAGGTCGCCCCGGGATGTTGTGAAGGGGTCCGTGTTCGCGAGGCTAAGACAGAGGCTTTTGCTGTCAAAGACCATAGGGGAGAATGTGAGCTATTTTTTTCTCTAGACCGTGCACTTCATATGCTCAGATAGAGATACTACATCTGCTTCACTTTGAATTAGCGAAATCAGATCACTAACTTTAGTCGAAAAACTTAAGGATATTAAATTAGTGAGACAAGAGTCATAGACCAAACTGTGAGATCCACTTGATAGTCCATTTGGTGCTTCTATATTGTATCTGCCCATTGATGCAGGTTTAGATAGTTACAATGACATGGATTGCATTTTGCAGTGTATAAAAAACATTACCCACCTGCTTTACACGATGAAGTGTGGAGACTGGACAGAATAGCAAAGGATGGAGCTCTGCATAAGAAGCTAATCAACGCTGAAATCATAACGGTCGAGGATTTTCTACGGCTTCTTGTCAGGGACTCTCAGAAATTAAGAAGTGTAAGGACTTCCTTAGTATGCTTTGTTCTGCTTGCAAAATGACCATTCTGCGCCGGTACTGATACGGCATTTACTACAGATCCTAGGGAGCGGAATGTCAAATAGAATGTGGGAGAATACAGTCGAACATGCAAAGACGTGCGTCATGGGTGGGAAGGTCTACATTTACTTCACAGATGTGAATCATGATACCGGCGTGGTCTTCAACGATATCTGTGAGCTCAGAGGCTTTCTTACAGATGGGCAGTTCTTCTCTCTGGAAAATCTTACCCACAAGCAAAAGGTTAGTTCTTCTGCAACTTTTGGAAAGTTTTGCTGGAGTCATCTGTTGTTTATAATCTTCTTGAAATGTTGTTTCCCTCACTTTCACCATGCTTGTGCTGAGAGAGTTTCAATCAACTGAATTATTATGACAAAGAACTCTCTTTTGTTTATGCAACCTGGGTTTTCCCTTGTTTCTGTCGACAGGTCTCAGTAGATTCCTTGGTAAAAAAAGCCTATGAGAACTGGAGCCAAGTTGTAGAATATGACAGCAAGGTCCTAAGCTCCATCTCGAGTACGAGGAAAGGATTGGAATCCTCAGGTTTCCCAATGGCAGTAACCGACAATGCACTGGTGCGAGATCAGCACCACACGATGACAACACAGTACTCGCAGCTAAATCCATCACGATGTGAACAGATAGACACGCATTGCCAAGTTCAGAGTATCTGCCAACCAGTTCCTCCGCTCATGGCACTTCCGACTGTTGGACCTCATGAAACTGCAACTCAAGCTCTAGATGCTCCACAAGTAGCATTTCCAAGTGTTGGCACAGGTTTCTTGTCCGTCGCAACTCCTGGGATCGGGGGGGCCTCTTATTCTGGAGATACAATCTCAGAGGAAATCCGGCTCAGGAGCATGGAGATGCTTCAGAGGGATGATATGCAGAAACTGCTGTGGTCATTTGGTATGGGAGCCGGTTTCCGCTGCTCGAACGAGGATAGTTTCACCTGTGGGGCTCCATATGACAGTAGTGCCGATTGCCAGCTCCAGCGGAAGAGTGGCGGGAGCTCAGGAAAAGCCGTCGTGGGCTGGCTTAAGCTAAAGGCTGCTTTGAGATGGGGGATATTCATAAGGAAGAAAGCAGCAGAGAGAAGAGCTCAGCTTGTTGAGCTCGATGACTACTAGACCAGCTTTCTTTGATTTCTATTTCCTTCTGCCTATCCCTCTTATACCCTTCCGTGTACTCGATCTTCTTTATCGCCTTTTTTGTTGATTCTAAAATGGCGAAGTCTAATCATAATAAAAAAGCTTGTAGGCCTTTTAACTTCTTCTTTTTTCTGCAAATTTTGTATCTTCTTTTTCGTCGCGTTTCTGCATTTCAAAGTCGAGAAACAATTTTGGGCGATATATCGAGCACCTTAGATTTTCGGCTAGGACTTGGATATTTGTCAGTTCATCAAATCTAAAAAAGATGATAAATGACAGTAAAACACAATCCGCAATAACCGACCCTGATTAATTGTCTAGCAAAATAGATTCAAGAACAAGCATAAGCAAATATATAACTCCATGCCGAATTGAACTTCCATTATGTGGATTGTCTCAATCATATCAGCAAAGAAACGGAAAGGAGAATGATCACATGGAAACAGAACATTGCAAGATTCTGGTGCCATTATTATCGTTATGAACAATACAATATGAACGAAGCAGAACTGCGATTAGCAGAACTTCTAACCGACATCTAGACAATGAAGACTCCGAAGAAAAAACTATACGGGAGAGGAAAAAAAAAACTAAATTACAGCATGATGCGAGATAATCACAAAATAAGCAGCTGAGAAATCCTATATGCACGACCCAAGAGGATAGGGGTCAAATCCCAAATCTGCATCCATCAGCGGAATTCCATTATGTTCCTGCAAAAAGACACAAAGTTGCAGTTCCAGAAAACCGAAGAAATTGCAGAAACCTTTCATTCAAGTAGTGAAAAGGCAAGGGAAGAGAAGGAGAAAGAAACATGATGAGTTCCTAGCACATCAAACTTTCAAGGTAGTGCAACTATGTAGGCCAGAATTATGTAATTACATATTGGGTGAAAATACTTTATTTTGTCAAGTTCCGTTTATCTCGAAATATGTGAGTTCTGTTAAAAGAGAAAGTATCGCAGACCCAAAGTGCACAGATATCTCTAACTTTCTTTTATCACAATCGTAGTCTAATTGCTGGTTATATTAGGCCCAAGAGAGAGCAAATAGACATAGTATCAAACATGGTACCAGAGTCAACAATGACCTTCAGACGAGGTTTATTGTAACACCAGGAGGTAACTAACACTGAGGTGAGCCGACAGGTGCATTTGACCAATGAAGCCGTCTAGCTGTTTCCCCATAGAGAGAATATCACATACTACACGTATATGTCTAAAGCCTAATCATTACAAATGGTAATAAGCCGAAGAGATTCTTAAATAATAATGCATCTTCTTATATGTTACTTACACGCTTGATGACATTCATCAGCTCGTCCAAGGACTCATAACTACCTTCAAAGATACAATCCTGCACCTTTGTTTGCTCAAAGGGGTTGTTATCACCAGATGTTATGATTGAGTCCATAGAAGATATATCAACTTCGGCATGGCAAACAGCAGACGGAGCACATGAATTTAGTAGGCTAGGCAGAGAAACTTCAGCATTTGGAATGCAGTGCGCATTAGTTTGCCCCATAATATGGCTGACGGAACCTGCAGAACCACCAGCAGGAACTAGACAGTTCATTTCACCGTTTTGACTCAGATTTTGTTTGTAATTCTGGAATTGTTCTTCCCATCTTTGGACTTGTCCAAAATTCACATTCTGAACAATATTAACCAACCCGGCTTCACACTTAATGTTACTTCTATCATCATCCATGGTTGCGGACATTGCGCCATTTGATGAGAACTCAATTCGGCCTCCAAGAAATTGCGGGTTGGCCAAAGAAGAACTTCCCATTGACCTTTGATCAAGATTCATTGTTCCAGTCAGCGGCAGAGGATTTGAAGAAGGAAAACTGGACAACTGCACGGAACCATGCCACATATCATTTGACCTACTTTTATCGACAAACTTGGGTCCGGATACAGAACCTCCAATGTCTTGAGTTTGTACTTGATTAACCTGCACGAATCCCTGATTGCTTCTTGGACTATTGTATAGAGAATTGCTTGAGACACCAGTCACTGCCCGGGCATCTGAGAGGTCAGTGGCAACTCTAGCGTTCCTTTTATCGATATTGAACTCTCCTACATGGGCCTTTACATTTGCCTGCTGCAACTGGTTTAGCTCCAAACATGTCGGAATTCCTTGAAATGGATTGGCAGTTTGGGTCCCAACAGCATTTACTGAACTGCTAAATTTTTGCATATGGTTTGTCCGATACGCTCCGGAGGATGTGATCCCCCGCAACCCTAAACTAGCTGGTGTGCTTAGCCTACCTAGCATCCCGCCTGCAGGATAAGAGGATAAAGATGTGCTAGAAAGCCTTCCTGATCCAGTTAATGGATGAAAATCTCCAAATGCAGCCTGGCTTGTCCCGTTACTGATTCTTTTCAGGTAAAGCCGGTATTTCTGTAACAAAGCAACAGCATCAGACCATAGATCGTTTCGGTTCGGTTATGCATTAAGGACACTAGAAGACACTAGTCATGCAAAAGGGGCCTGGCTCATAGTAATAATGATAAGCAAAAATTCCTAGCATATTTGGAGATGGGCGACCAGCCTTCCATTCTAAGCATCATTGAGGAAATAAATTGATGCATCTCCATATAACCTACGTTGTAAAATAATAGTCCAGTCATAGGAAATGAAGGATAAAACTAGAGCACCAAGAATCTGTGAAAATTGTCGGATGGTTGAAAGAATAAATTGTTAAATAAGAGCACTCTCAATGCCCCTACAGTGTCTCAATCAAGAAAATCCTTTTTAAGGACAAAGAAAATTCATAAGAGGGCGAGGAGCAGGGGCTCGACCTGTAGGTGACTGGCCACATTTTCCCTTGTAATGCCTTCAACATTCATCAAGTCCAAGATTTTCTTAGGGACAGCCTCTGTATTGACAGTAACAACAAAAGGCGGTTCATTCAAAGGAGAAGATTTCTGCAACAGTTAGCATAAACAAGAACAAACAACCAAACTATGTTGCAACTGCCAAGAACTCACTTTCAAAGCCTAATTGATGAACAGCCGAAACAAACTTGCGATGCAGATCAACAGACCAAACAACTCGAGGCTTTTTTTGGGTTGACTGGTCATCATTCTCGTTTCCATTCTCTTCACTGTCTTCTTCCTCGTCCGCCGTCTGGTCCTTCCTTTTCTTGTTGGGCTTTCCATTTGGATCTTCATCACTGGTTGATATAGGTCCTTGCTCACCAGCCCCAGATCCATCCAAAGACTTGACTGCATTGGCAAATTTGCTTCTTTCCTTTGGTTCGAACTTTTTTCTCCTCACTACGTGTTGCCATATGTTTTTGAGCTCCTCCATTCTGGCGGGTTTCAACAAATAGTCACAAGCGCCATGAGTGATTCCCTTCATCACAAGTTCAGTATCACCATGACCTGACAACACTGCACATAATCAAATAGACCAAAATTACATCGAAGCCGACGAATTTACCTCAAGGAAAGCAACAGTAGATAAAACTCCCAAGAAACAGGGGATTTTGGCTTACTGATGACAGGAAGATCCAATTCAAGACCCACAAGCTCTAGAAGCTTAAAACCATCCATGTCAGGCATGTTCACATCACTAATCACCAGGTCAAACTTGTTCCTTTTATCCCTCAGCATTTTCAGTGCCATGACCGCCTCATTCGTTGTTGTAACTACAAAAGATGAAAGAATTAAACAAGAACAAGACGCAACTGAGATAAGAATTCAGATCCATTTCAAATACAAGACCAGAACATCACAACTTGCAAACATAATTTCAATTGAATGAATTCCTCAAAACCCTTAAAGGCAGATAAACAATATCTAAGGCCCACAAACTGTCCAGCAATTGTAAATTAAAGCCAAAATCCAAAAATCTGTACATTTCACTGATCTGAAGCCATTCTACGACACAGAATTGACACCAAAAACTCCACCAGCACTTGCAGGAAAGCAAGTAATCCGCCTATCTAATTGGCCCTTACACACATGGGAAATGAAAAATCACCAACACAAACAGACATCCTCAAACACACACTGGAAAGGCATGTAAACAAGGGTGACAGAAATATCAATTGCAGTCATAATTAAAGACACCAATCCAACCTTGATATCTGCACTTCCGAAGCATACCCTCCAACACTTTAAGGCAAGAGGCATCATCATCAACGGCCAGAACTCGCATCCCGACCGGAAATCGGTCCTTCCCATCTTCGTTCACGAGATCACTTTTCTTGTCCTCAAATTTCATCGGTTCTCTCACAATTCAAGGACACCCAAAAGATGAAAAAGAAGAAGCACCCACCAAGAACAGAACAGCAAGTTTAAAACTTTTGAGCGTGAAAGCTCAAAAAACAGTTCTTGAAAGCGAGAAAGAACCAATAAAACAAAGATCTCTTTTTTGTGTTTTAGTGAAGCTAAAGTCTTTTCAAGCTTTTAGCTTTTCTCGATTACAAATTTCCTCGGAAGCTTTTGCCCTTTTTTATAATGTTTTCCTCCTCTCGCAGCTCAATTCAATTCTTTTATGGTAATCACACACTTTCCCTGATTGGGTTTCAGTGTGGGGGGACTTTTTTAACGAAACAGAGTGTCTGGCTTTTCAACGTTTGTCTGGTTTTCCTTTCCTAATCAGCAGACTTTTTGCCTTTACCTTATGGGATTCATCAATCTCAACCGTCCATTTCCCATGGATTCTGACTCGGGGAGCTAATCATGGCCTCTTCTTACCTTGGTAAATTGATTAACGTACTTCCAATGTAAGCACCCTTTATTTTATATCCTACTTTGTCAAAGTTACCTTTCTCATGACAAAGGTAAAAAGAAAAGGTCATCTTTTTTATGGAATTTATGGTTCATACCAATAAAGAAGAAGTTACCTTTTTATGGGTTGGTGACAACTTTTTGAATTTGGATGAGCATTGATAAGTCCAATTCAACATACCTTGACTACCTTTGAGGAGAATGAGCCCTTCTATATTCCCAATATGACCTTGGCTAAACCAATTTTGGACATTCCAAATGAATAACATAAGCACAAAAACAATGAGACTTAGAAATTCCGGTTTAGATATGCTATGAAATTCATGTTTGTTGTTTAGTACACTTATGCTAATATGTTTAACTGCTCCCTGGATTTTTTGCGATGGCAAAATCTATTTCCTCTAGGGTTTGTGAAATGCGTACATCTAAAAGCTGACTATGGTTATCCATAACTCATACAAGCACACACATCCCTTGAATACACATGCAAGACGGGGGGAAATGGTGTTTTCAGTGGCGGACGGGTGAGTAACGCTTAAGAACCTGCCATTGGGAGGAGAATAACAGCTGAAAAATACTGCTAATACCCCGTAGGCTGAGTAACAAAAGGAGGAATCCGCCTGAAGAGGGGCTTGCGTCTGATTAGCTAGTTAGTGAGGCAATAACTTACCAAAATGAGGATCAGTAGCTAGTCCGAGAGGATGATCAGTCACGTTCTAGAATAAAAAGAAATTCAAACATATAAACAAAAACAAAAATTGTTGTTATTGCTAGGCTCCTTCCTATGCTTTTGATGAAGATCATGACTGACGCACCCGCGTGCATCTACACATGGATTTGTGACATACTATTAAAATCTAACAATTCGTTTCAAATATTCACAAATAGATTTTGTATTATGCGATTTTATTGATTTACGTTAGTATTGATTCGTTTTCGCTTCTTTATACTCGCACTGATAATCGAACCCCGAATTTGTGTCTTATTTAACATTATTTCCTTATGTTGAATGCATAATTTATGCACTAAATCACTATTTTTCCGCTCATGGTGGTTTCTCTCCATCCCCTCTCTCTCATCCGAGGGTTCATGGTACGTTTTCATCTTCTTGACCAAAAACAAAATGTCAGAAAACGTACGTCGTGAAGACTGCAAAAGTAGTAGGAATGATGAACTGCTGTCCCCATCGTACCACTCGAAGAAGAAGAAGAAGAAGGAGGAGGAGGAGGAGGAGGCAAGTTTCTTCTTGTTGTCATTGTCAAAAGGATTAATTATTTCGTGATCATAACTTTCTAGTTTGGACATTATCGATCCAGAATCTGTTAAATTATTCACCCCCATAAATGCTGAATGATAAATTTCTAATCCGGCATTTATAGAAAACGATTTAATCCCGCCACCCCTAAATTAGTCATCCTTCCAAATACAACCCGTGATTCCTGGATCGCCAAATGAATATTCCAAAATTATGGAAGTTGGAAGATAATTTCGTCCGAATTTATCCACCACATATGGACCCAATCGATTGATTTTTTTTTTTTTATAGCTGTTGAATGATGTGTTTTTGGAGATTGGCTAAATTAACGAGTCATGTGGACGACATATTCGTTTTGGGTCGAATGACTGACATGCGTATGACATGAGGTAAATAACGTTATATGGGTTAATTTATGTGTTCATATCGACTAAGGTGGTTTTCTCATAATCCTATCCTTTGGCATGTGGAAGTAGAGCGAAGAAATTCTAGATCGACATGATTAGTCATCTTTTTAATAATGACGTGTGATTTGTGGATCATCAATTAATATTCCAAAATTTTGGCAGTTGGACAATTTTGTCCAAATTTATCCAACACAAATGGACCCAATTGATTGAGTTTTTAACTGTCGAATGATTAAGAAAAAGAATAACGAGACCGAGTCACGAAGGGAACCACATGGGAAATGACTTGTTTAATTCTGAGGGTACCTTCCGGCGGTGGCTTCCATATGGCAGGTGAGGTGAGCTTTCGATCGAGTAGGTTCGTTCTTTCTCGGGTTCCACTTCTCAAAGTTCATGCGTGATGCCATGGCAGCTTCCACAACCCCACCTCGGATCTGGGTTCTGCTGTTGACGAAAGACTTGGTTGTTTCTTGACTTGCAAATGTGCCAGAGGATCTCGGCTATTAACTCAGGTGAAAGAGTCTTGTTAAAGTATTTCCTTTCTCCAGAAACCAGTCTTCCATTCGTCTCAGGCCTTGATCTGTGATTGTAATGTTCACACCAGGGTGCGTTCAGACATCTTTGGTCCATACACAAGAAGAAAGAGATGTTCTATAGTCACTGGGTGCTTGCCACAATAAGGGATCAGGTATGATTTTCCTCGTATACAAATTCTCTATCTGGGAATAGCGTTTTGGCACAAACTCCAAGTAAACAACTTGACTTTCTGAGGGGTGTTCAGGTTCCATATGAGATTCCATAGTGCTTTGGGTGGTTGATAGGAAGATATGCCCTCTGTCGTCGTCGTCGTTGTTGTTCGTCCGTCCCTCTTGCATAGTTGTAGGCACTTTTCACTGAATATTGCCTTGACTTGGAGCATGTCCACACTAGCTTGTCTTTCTCAGCATTGGGTCTTAGCGGGATTGCTAATATTTGCTCAGCTATCTGCTCATCAAACATACTCCTAATCATCTGTTCATCCCAACTGTAGTCCTCCTGGTTAATCAATTCCACTACTTTTTTAGGTTCTCCCTCTGATACCTCACCTCCAATTATTCCTCTTCGGATCCACCGATCATTTTTTATGCTTATGTCTTCTCCATTACCCACGCTCCATCTCACTGCTTTGGAAATACGCTCTCTGCCTATCAATATGCTTTGCCATTCCCACGATGAATGGGATCCCTTCCCTGCACTACAGAAATTGCTGTTGGGGTAGTAGATCCCTTTCAAAAGTTGCACCCATAATTGCTATGGGTTTTGAAAAAAATTCTCCAAGCTTGTTTTCCAAGCATGGCTTTGTTGAAGGTTATCAAATCCCTAAATCCCATTCCTCCATTATCCTTACTTCTTTTTAGAACATCCCATCTCTTCCAATGTAGCTCCGCCTTAGATTCACCGTTTTTCCACCAAAAATGTTGCAGTTTTCTTTTCGATAGCACGACAAATGGATACGGGGATTTTGAAAATTGACATTACATATTGTGAGAGGACCTGCACCACTGCTTTATCAGTATCTCTTTCACTGCCCGCCTTGGATATTTGCATCTCTTTCCATCATTCAAGTTTCATATTTACTCTTGCCAAAATCCATGCAAATATTTCTTTTTTAGTGTGTCCCTGATATGATGGAATCCCCAAATATTTTCCGGTTTTTTCAATCTCCGGCACCCTCAATTCTTTTGCCATGTTCCTACGAAGACTCCCTGGACATCCGTTACTGAAAAAAAAATCCCTGATTTGTTGAGATTGATAGCCTATCCTGTCGCGAAGCAATACTGGTTTAAAATTGTTCCCCACATTCTGGCATTCGGTAATCTGCCCATCCAGGAAGAAGTTAGAGTTGCAATTCCTGTTCAACTTGATCCCTTTGATGCTTCCGTCTTCAACTGCTTTATTAAGTAGGTTGGATAACACATTGGCCAATATAATGAAAAAGATAAGGGGAAAGAGGATCTCCTTGGCACATCCCTCTTGAGGGATGGAAATAGGCTAGGGGTTCCCCATTAAACTTTATGCCCAAAGACACCAAAGTCACATAATGCATTACCCATGAAACCCATTTGCATAAAATCCCATTTGCAGTAAATAAGCTTCCGAAAAAAATCCCACTCAACTCTATCGTAAGCCTTTTTCATGTCTAATTTGAGCACTGTTTGAAATTTCTTCTTTCTTTTTATAATTCTGAGTTGATGCAGAACCTCCTGTACCGTCAAAATGTTATCCTGAATTTGCCTTCCTCTAACAAAGGCGCTTTGTTCATCTGCTATCAAGTCCGGCAGCCAATGTTTTAGGCGGTTTGCCATTACCTTTGATATGATTTTATAGTTAAAATTACACAAACTAATAGGCCGAAATTGATCTAGACTCTCTGGATTTGGAGCTTTTGGGATGAGTGTCATGTGTGTTCAGTTCAAGTGGGGATGAAAGGTACCTGAATCAAAGAACTCTGGAGTTCTTTCAGTCCCTTTATACGTTCACATTGACTAAGGTGATTTCCTCGTAATCCTGTCCTTTGGCATATATAGCGGAAAAAAGAAATTTTAGGTGGACATGAAATTCCAAACACGATTATGATACGTGAGTACGAATTGTCAAATGACATTACCTCCATCGTGAAATGGACAGTACTATAAATCTTTTTTTATGTTGAAACTCAATGTACACACACGTCATGCTTACCATTTGAAATTGATTTGGAGCTAGTCTACACGCAAGGAAAACACACATTAAATGGAGTTATAAAGGCGCGCGTGCTCACACATAGATATATATATTTTGCAACTTTGCAAAAAGTTGAAGCGTGTGTTTGCAAGATTTGTAGGGAAACATATATTTTCCATGAACTCCACGGATTAGGTCTTAAATGAGATCAAAATTCATGAGGACAATTGAAAATCGGACGATGGTATTTGCCTATATCAGCAAAGGTTTAGGGAGCCGAAATCTAGGATGGAGGGTGTTTCAGTTAGGATTTTGAGCGATTACAATCAAAACCGTCAACACAAATTAGATGAGACCAAGCAATTGCCCACGAAACCCGACGGTTAGTCGAACCGCAAGAACAGTCGGGATCTTGCATCTCAAGAAACGCGAGGTCGTCTCGAGCTCGGTTCTTACCTGGTTCCACCCGGAGTTATGCAACAGGAAATAAAAGTAATTCCTTGCGAATCTCTCAGCCTATGAGGAGAAAGACGTGGGGGTGGTTCTAAGAGGGGACCATTTGATACACGTCCACTTGAGATTCCGAGAAGGGGGCCATTGATTGAAACGAAACATGTTACGAGGTCGGGAGCCGAGGACACTCCGGTCCTGTTGGTCATCATCGTCTGGCCTAGTCAAAGATTTGTGGGATGAGACAAAAGTCATATGATCGAAGCTTCAGAATCTTACGGACACAATCCTTCGTTTGATTATTCAATGGATTATGTAGGCTTAACAACTGACTAATCCCCCTAAAGTTCAACGGGTTCTAATTTCATATTTTGCTTTACCAACCGGGTTTCGGATTGTGATGATCTCCGGGAAGTGGAAAACAAAGCAAAGTTCAAAACAATTGGATTTTTTTTGGAGATTAGATGCGGTTACTAATTCATGATCTGGCATGCATAGAATAATGCAGCCAAAGAAACCCTCATTATCATTCCAAGTTTCGTGGAAAGTTGTTGGTCCATCAAGTCAAGGGTCGACCTAACCAAATTCCAAAATGGCTTCGAGAATCCTTGGAAAAAGTGACGGCTTTCTCAAAAAGGGTTTAATCATGATTTTCTTGATCATGGGAAGATTGAATTTCGTAATTCATATATGTTATGTAGGCCTGCTAGTAAATGGGTGGGTAAGGCTGAGTTGAGTTTTGATCGGGTCGAAAATGGTTCGTCCCGAATTAACCAATTTATATACAATATATATTCATATCTTTTTATAAAAAAAAATCATATCTTATAATTTTTCTTCTTGAATTGTTGCCGTTGAAGAATGGGCGGCTCTATCGACCGGCTCCATATTTGCCACGAACTGACCCACCAACACCCATTTTTTTGGGCGGCTCTAGCAGACTTATATTTTGAGTGTAAGATGACTTCTCTATGATCCTTTTAGATAAACGTGGGTTAAACTTTAATGTTAAGTAATTATATATTGCATGGTGCTTTAAACTTGAGTGGATTTTTTTATTTTTCGAAAGGAAAATTTTCATTTTACATAAAAGAGAAATACATGACTTCTAGATAAAATCAATCCCAAAGTGTTACAATGCAGTGCAAATCTGAAAAATTAATGAACTTGGTAAAACCTGCCTGCGACTTGCTCGTCCCACAATAACGGATTTTTTCGTAGCATCATAATACCATCGATGGCCGTTCACCGAAACTTGCATCATCATCCATGATGAGCACGCGCGGAGAATCTTCTCTCTAATAGCTATGACTTCGCCAAAAGGCGATGTGCGCCTAAGTTTGGTGTTCCTAGCACCATCATCGTATAAAGAAAATAACAGCACCCAAAGGTTGAACGAATACAAATAATGCATTGTAAATTCCATATCTATATCTAGATCGATATAGAATAGCACCCAAATCTAGAGCTAACTCTAAATCGGGAGAGAGGAGCAGCAAAGCAGATACCAATTGATTAGCAAATGCCAGGTAAACACACTGTTAAGCTCCGCGAGAGAGGAATTTCGAAGGCTTGGGGAATGCTCGACTTTCGAGAGTAAGCACTTAGGTTAAAACGAGCGAGCAGATGCAGAGAAAGCTAATTCTTTGGAACGCTTGCGCTTCGATGTTCAGAATTCACGGGGACAAAATTTTCCACTTCGGTGGAGGAAGTCGACAACGTTACCACGAAATCAAGCTTGAGGTTTGAAGGAGTCTTGTAAAAAAAAAAAAAAAGGGAGGGAGTGGGGAAGAAAGAGAGAGAGTGGAAGGGGCGTGGGGTGGTGACTGACTGGTGGCTAACTTGAGTGGAACATGGCGCACAGACTTTTGGGGGACCATGGACTCGATGGGCTGATCGGACCCGCAAAGCCTTGAGCTACAAAAATAAGCCCACGAACCAGTCGAAAATTTTCGAAAAAAAAAAAAAACTTGTTGGAGAAATTGTCTCCCAAAATTTTTTTTTGGGGTCGGGAAATTGTTTTTCATTTGGTGTCTATATACTTTTGCATTATTATCAACTATCGGATCTCGATGACATCTTGACATCGTCGTTGAGACATTGTGAAGATCTAGCCATCAGTACATCAGTCACGAGGACCAGATATAAGGATGAGCACGGGGGCGAGAACGAGATAGGGTGGGCAAGTCCTTGCAGGAGGAGCTGTAACCTCGGTGTGGAAAATAATTAAATAAAATTTCAAATTATAAATATCAGAAATATACAATTGGTAAATTTTTGATAAAAACCTATTAGTTATGACATCTTACGGTTACTCACAATTTACAATTGCTAAAAGTATCACTATCTTGACATTGTATTTTATATCGATTTCTTCATATCGTTAACTTAATAACACATTAATTTTTAAGTTTTACTTTCATTTTTTTTAAAGTAAGTGGATAATTAATTCGATGAGTTATATGATAATTAATATAAAATTTCATGAATATACAAATGGAGTTCATTGTTGAGTCATAAAGAGGATGTTTGTTTTGTTTTGTTTTTTCACTTTTAGCAAGTAATCTATTGCTCATTTCATCGGCGGAAGGGAGGGTACGAGATGTCTAATTATAAGTTACACGGTCCGCATGAATAAGATTAATCCTATAGTAGAAGAATTCTACTTTTCGTCCTTATACTTTCATACATTTTTCAGTTACGCCCTGATATTTTGAATTATTCTAATTTCTAACCAAGTGATTCTTCTTCCACATATCCGTCTAATCAAATCTCTCCGGTGCTAAATCCGACCAGATCAAGCTGACGAGACCATCGGATGATGTCGGAGAGTGACACGGATGACATATTTCTCGGTCATCGTCCCTTGTATTTGCACCATTTGAACCTTTTGTTCTTCGTCTGTTTCCAGATCATGAATTTTACTCAATGCAAGAAGCCAGGCACAAAAAGCCACTTACTACCGGTTAGAGGTTTAGGTACGCCCACGAGCCCTTAACTTAAACAAATCATCTAACTGACTGTTGATTATTTTCGAATATGTTTGTATTCATATGGTCGTTCCGTTCTACATGATAAATTGCGAAATCATTGTGCTATCATGTTTAGCTTTACATCGATCTTATCGTCTTTTGCCATGAACTACAATCGCTCGGTCCGCTCACTCGTGAGTGAATTTCCATCGGAGATTAGACTCGAACCCATAAGATCGAATTTAATCGCAAAAAAATAAGTTTTCTCACACTCTCAACTATCTTGGGCGACGGCTCACATTGCTCTCTATTATTGTCTCTTACAAGTTTTCGGACATGTTTAGCGAACTCATTATGTGCGCATTGCGCAAGATCAGACTCAACGACAACGTATTTGTAAATTGTATGCAAAAATATTACGACCACTTCTCCGACGTCAACATAGACTTCATCTTCAATGAGGAAAAAGAAGCCTTGTGAGAAATTAATTTTCCTCTTCATCACCACCCACGATCCTATTGGCTAGAGTCCAATTTGGACTTCCTTAACATGGCCCGAGTTTCCTTATAGTTTAGTTATGGGTCGCATTTCAAATTAATCGGCATTAATTTTGGGCCATAATCGACAAATCTCCAATTTGACGAGAAATTCTACTCCATGCCTGTCAAAAGTAACATACACTAAGGGCCTGCATGGATCGTAGCCAGGGAAATTGTTTTTGTTCCAAAAGTGTTCTGGGAACACTTCCGGAACAGAAACGCGTATGGTTCAAAAATGTTTCAAAAGTGTTCCGCGGAACACTTTTGTACTAGGAAACACTTTTGAAGAAATAAAAAAAACTTGCTTCTGAGTTTTGAAACACTTTTGGAACCACCACCCATCGTCGCTGACGCGACCACCACCCGCCGACCGCCGCAGGTCACCGGCCGTCGGCCGACGACGGAAAAAAGTGTTTTTTTTTTTACTTACCAAACGCTTTTTTTTCCTAAAAATCGTAACCGGGAACAGAAACACAAAAAAATATTTCTATTCAAAAAATGCTCCATGGAACAAAAACGTTACCATACGCAACCTAAATAACCAAAAAAATTCCTAAACCTATTATCTGCATTTCGCTAGCGTTTTTGAGGAAAATTACAAAAAAGTTATAAACCTATTTCGTTTGTGTCAATTTAATCATAAATATATATATATATTTTGGCGAATTGAATCCGAAACCTTTTGCATTTGTGCCAGTTCAGTCTATCCGGACATTTTGGCAGGTTGATGCTAACGTGGATAATTTTTTTTAATGATATTTTAACATATTTTTTGAATTTGATTTTTATTTTTCCTTTCAGTTCTTTAATAATCCTTCTTTGCCTGTAAGAGACGAGGGCTGGCAAGGATGACCTCACCCGCGCCAACCATCGTCTCTCGTCGAGAAGAAGAAGAATAAAAAAGATTTTGAAAGAAAAATAAAAAAGATAATTCGAAATACATTACAATACTATTAAAAATTATCCATGTCAATGCCAACATCTGCATTAGTGTCGACCGGTCAAAATTAGCTGGATAGACTGAATCGATATAAATGTAAAATGTTTAAAAATCAATTGGCAAAAAAAAAAAAATATTTAGGACTGAACTGTTACAATGAATTTATCACCTTTTCGATAATGTTTTTTTTTTTTTTTCGCATTTTTGTGAGCTTCACCTCACCATCAATACTATCGTCTGTCTGTCGTGGGTTGACTCAAATCTCCTCATTGGCAGTTGGCTCGGGGACCTCTATCATCACTAATATCAAATTGATGTGTCATATCCAATTGGGCCTCCACCTTGAACGAACGAAGATAGGACCGCACAACACCAAGTGGTGGACCGTCGCACGAATGAAACATCATCATCACAAGAAACAAATATCAGCACAATGACTTTGCAATTGCATTAAGTGTTTCTGGAACAACATTTCTCTCTGATCAATCGGGACAAAAAAATAGTCAAAACATACGAGATTTGATAAAAAATAATCAACATAGTTACGTAATGTAAGAAGCAACTTATGAAAGTCCCAAGAGCGATTTGCGGTTTTGACTCTTTTGAGCGTCGATTTCATTCTAGATTGCAAGCTAAGTCAAACATGCAATTAGATGTACTCAACAACATGAACTTGCATGATCAATCTCCTTTGCGTTCAAGTTTGACCTCATTTAACTTTTTTAGCACAGGGTTGGTATTGAATTTTGAGCTCAAGTTGATACCTGCAAAATCATCATTGACTTTCCTATCGCCGAGGTAAATTAAGTCAACCTTTGCCCCCATTCGATGTTCGGTAAGAATAATGACATGATCCACTTGATGCCCGGCGACCCTTGCCGGCCGCTAAAGAAAGAAAAAAACAAGGGGAAAAAAAAAGAGAGGAAAAAAAAATACTGTTATTCATGTTAGCGGGTTTCAATCAAAATTGGCCGGACAAACTCAATTGGCAAGATATCCAAAAGTTTAAGACTCAATGGACAAAATTGAAAGTTTAGGGCTGAATTGGTAAAAAAATACAATAGATTTAAGACTTTTTGGATAATTTTTCTCAACATTATGGGACTGAGAATGATGCCAAACCATAAGAGCTCCAGAGATAATGGACAGAACACTTTGGACTGAATAATGGAGCGGGTCAAGAAAGGCAGCCTTCTGGAGATATGTCTGAATTCGTATTCTTTAATGCTGTTTTACCAATGAAGACAGCGATTCTCAACTATAATCAAAACCACCATTCGCTAACACGTTCTCCATTTCTTTATCCTCTAGAACGTGGCTCCAATATCACGCTACTTACGGACAAAATCAACAAAATTCGCGGTCCCAAGAATTTTCTTTTCGAGAACCTGATCCGAATATATGTATGTATATATATACTTGGTACGCATGCTTCAGACACTTTGAACCCTTTTTTTCCAGCAAAGCATGGCGAATTTCAGCTCCTTGAATTTGCTCTTCGTAGTTCTTTTTTCGATAGCGGCTGCGGAAGGTGCTGCCGTGGCTTCGGCTCCGGCTCCAGCGGCGGCTGTTAAAGGCGCTTATTACCCTTCGTGGCTCTCGAGCGAGCTCCCTCCATCGTCCATAGAGACGTCGCTCTTCACTCACATCCTCTACGCTTTCCTTTCCCCGAGCAATTCGACTTACAAGTTCGAGGTCTCGGACTCGACGGCCCTGCTGCTGTCGAACTTCACTGCCTCCCTCCGCCGGAAGAGCTCACCCGTGAAGACCCTCATATCTATTGGAGGGGGAGGCGGTGACCCGGCTCTCTACGCCACCATTGCGTCGAGCGCTTCGACGCGGAAGCTCTTCATAGACTCGTCCATCGAGGTTGCGAGGAAGTATGGTTTCGATGGGCTCGACCTCGATTGGGAAATGCCCGAGAACCCGAGACAGATGGCCGACTTGGGCCTGTTGTTCCTCGAGTGGCGGAGCGCGATAACGAGGGAGTCCAAGGCCACAGCTCGGCCTCCGCTGCTTCTCACGGCGGCCGTCTACTTTGCAGTGGACTTCTTCCTCTCGGGGACGTATCGTAAATACCCTGTGGCTTCGATGAATCAGAATCTGGACTGGATCAACGCCATGTGCTACGACTATCACGGCTCGTGGAACACTTCGGCCACGGGGGCCCAAGCCGCATTCTTCGACCCGAATAGCAACATAAGCTCAAGCTATGGGCTCAACTCATGGATTCAGGCCGGGATGCGGCGCAAGAAGGTGGTCATGGGCTTGCCCCTTTACGGAAGGACTTGGGAGCTCAAGGATCCGAGCGTCCACGGCATCGGGGCGCCGGCCGTCGGACTCGGCCCCGGAGTCGACGGCGTGCTTACCTATTCCCAAGTGGAAACGTTCAACAAGAAGAACAAAGCCACCGTGAAGTACGACGCGACCACCGTGTCGACCTACTCTTTCAAAGGGACGTCGTGGGTGGGGTACGATGGTGTCATCTTGACGGCTACTAAGGTTCGGCTAGCTCGGGGCCTTGGGGTAAGAGGGTACTTCTTTTGGGCTCTAAGTTACGACAGAGATTGGATAATATCAACCCAAGGTAATCTACTCTCTCTTAAGTTGCTGACCATAATTGAAAATTCATTAGTAAAAACGCTCTGCAAAGATCGGCCAATGTTGATTCACCTTTTGTATTTTGCAGCTTCTAGGGCATGGGTCTATGGAAAATGAATTGGACAATGTGGGACTATGTGTGGGCCTCTCTGGAGCTTGGGAGAGGTTAAATCTCTGGTGGGAGCTCAACATCCAACAGAGACCATGATGTCTTTAGAAGCTTTGATTAAGTTGTAGGTGATGTTGATTATGTCCAATAAAATCCCCAATGTAACCCTAGTGGGGTAGAGAGATTGGAAGGAATAGATTCAAAGCGAGTCTTTATGACTATGTGAAATTTGAATGCACTTGCGAGGATGGATATCTTTCCAACATTAAGACAACTGTGTGAAGCAAAATTATTGACTGAGCAGGAGAAGGTGAATGTTAAATGACATGGTAAATGCTTACGACGGTCGATCAAAAGCTCGCTTGTCAGAGTCACTCGGCAAAACAACTTTCATCCATATTTATTACCGCATGTCATTTCTCGGTATTTAGCATTCACAACGAATAAAAAAGAGACAGTACAGACTTCGGCACGAAGCTCATCGATATCGGTCGCGGGTCCTTGTACCCCGGCAGTACACATGGAGGTCCATCAATTGCCACTTTCTCATGTAGTTGAAGCCGCGAGATGAAACATGTATACAAGCCAATTGACATCAGCATGTAACGAGAAAGAATTGGCATTCATATTTTCCATCTTTCATTATTACTCCATCTCCTACAGATGAACCAAGCCTATACCTCCTTGTTGTCCTTTGGTGGAAGGATAACAGAATGTTGCAGGTACGCATCCTTCTTTATCAAAACTCATGTTGCATTTATGACATTCGAAAAGGTCATGTATTTGGACATCTGCCAAATTATTTGTCAATTTCAAGCAAATTAAGCTCCTGGCCATGCTCCATTGACAGAGACAAAATAGGCTTTACTCATTCTGGTTATGCATGGCACCAGGGCTTTGACTATCATCCTTATAGGTAACGCTTGCATGCTGAACATATACACAGAAATATTTTATCAGATTCATATAAAATCAGCCTAATGCATAAATGATATGCTCCTGGCCATGTTTTGCTATTACTGACATATTCCAATAAAACGTCGAAAGTAAGACATTATGAGACACGAGAACTGACGAATGTCTTGAAAACATACCCGTCAGATCAACAGTATACCAACTTAGATTCTTCGTAAACTAAAAATAGAGTGCACATAACAAAAGGAACGGGAATTTTTTTTTTTCCGGAAAAATCCAACATTTGATGTTTCTGTATAAATTTTTTATTTTATAAATAAAGAGCCTCACATTCTTTATGAAAAGTAACGTACAATTAGAAACGCATTTTTTTAATAAAAAAAACGAAAGGGACATAATAGAAGGAACGGAAAAAAAATCGGAAAAACCAAACATTTGATGTTTCATTTGACGTTTTTGTATAAATTTTTTATTTTATGAATAATGAACCTCACATTCTTTACGAAAAGTAAGTAAAACTAGAAACGCTTTTTTTTTTTCGTATATAAAAAAACGAAATGGACATAACAAAAGGATCGGCAAAAATAAGTTAAGCTCTTCTGTCGGCACTTGTAATCAACCTTGAAAGGGAGAGAATGTGAAATGGGGGATCAGCCCCCATTTGGAAGAAAGAGGTATACACCAATGGAAAGGTCTGGAAGGAGGATAAGGAGTTTCTGGAAAGGTAGTCGGAGCTTGAGAAAGGCGGCCAGGACAAATATAGGTGCTGCAGGAAACAATTAGAGAGCAAGCCCAACGGGCACGGCTGTTGCGGTGCTAAAGTCAAGATAGATGATGGCTGTAATGGAAGACAGGAGAGAAGCTGAGCGAGAGGGAAAGATTGCAATTTGCTTTTGCTGCTTTTGGCATTTTCCTTCATCTGGTGCAGACCATTATATGTTAGAAGGATTGTGATGTACTTCTCTGAGGATGTAATAATAATAATCGTCAGAGGAATTTATGTTAGCCTCGTCAAATCTGCAAGTGATTTTGCTGAGAAACATGTTGAATTTGATGTACATTCTTTCATTCCTAATGTCCAAAACTCCTGCAAGTTCCTTTCTTCATTCCTGATTTCCTATTACCCCAAAAGTCATCATGTGAGCCTGATTTACGGTGATCATATGAGCTCAGAGACTGCTAAGAAATTAAAGTCAAACTTGGGAGAGAGCAAGTTGCATCTCTATAGTCCAAGGCACGTCTAAAGTTTGATATGACAAATCTAAATTTCTTCTTTCCTGTTTTCTCACACGAGCATCACTAACGAAAATCGCTACGAATTAAGCCAAAGATCGATAAAGCCACATAATCTGGTCCCAGCAGTGAACGTCTCACGGTTCTTCAGCCGAAAGGCTTTTGGCTGGAGGTAGAAGAGCCACACTACCTCGATCGGGACTCAAGAATTTCTTATAACCGGCTTTCATCTTAAATTCTGCAGCCTGAGTGAAAGCGAAAAAGAAAGAAACGTACAATTAGAAACGCATTTTTTTGTATATAAAAAAAAAGGACATATCAAAAGGAACGGAAATTTTTTTTTTTTGGAAATATCATTCATTTGATGTTTCGTTTGACGTTTCTTTATAACTTTTTCATTTTATGAATAAACAGCCTCTAATTTTTTACGAAAAGTAACGTACAATTAAAAACGTTTTTTATTTTTATATATCAAGAAAAAGAAAGGGACATATCAAAAGGAACGGTAATTTTTTTTTTTGAAAATATCATACATTTGATGTTTCATTTGACGTTTCTTTATATCTTTTTCATTTATGAATAAAGAGCCTTTGGTTCTTTACGAAAAGTAACGTATAATTAGAAATGCGTTTTGTTTTTGTATATAAACAAAAACGGACATATAAAAAAAAAACGGCAATTTTTTTTTTCAAAAATATCATACATTTGATGATTCATTTGACGTTTCTTTATAACCTTTTCATTTTATGAATAAAGAGCCTCTGGTTCTTTACAAAAAGTAACGTATAATTAGAAATGTATTTTGTTTTTATATATCAAGAAAAAGAAAGGGACATAACAAAAGGAATGGCAAAAAAAAAAATTCAAAAAATACCCTATATTTGATGGTTCATTTGACTTTTCTGTTTAACTTTTTATTTTATGAATAAAGAGTCTTATATTCTTTACGAAATGTAACGTAGAATTAGAAACACATTTTGTTTTTTTTTTGTATATAAAAAATGAAAGGGACATAACAAAAGGGAAATGAAATTTTTTTCGAAAATACTCAATATTTGATGTTTTAGTTTAACTTTTTTTATTTTATTAATAAAGAGCCTCACATTCTTTACGAAAAATAACCAATTAGAAACACGTTTTTTTGTATAAAAAAAACGAAAGGGACGAGAAAAAAATTCCGAAAGACCCAACATTTGATATTTCATTTGACGTTTCTATTTAACTTTTTTTATTTTATGAATAAAAGGCCTCACATTCTTTACGAAATGTAACGTAGAATTAGAAACGTGTTTTTTTGTATAAAAAATAAAAGGGACATAACAAAAGGAACGTAAAAAAAAAAATGCCTTACATTTGACGTTTTTGTTTAACTTTTTATTTTGTGAATAAAGAGTCTCACATTCTTTACGAAATGTAACGTAGAATTAGAAACGCGTTTAAAAAAAAACGAAAGGGATATAACAAAAGGAACGAAATTTTTTTTTTCGAAAAATCCAAACATTTGATATTTCATTTGACGTTTATGTATAAATTTTTTATTTTATAAATAAAGAGCCTCACATCCTTTATGAAAAGTAATATATAATTAGAAACGTGTTTTTCTTTTGTATATAAAAAAAACGAAAGGGACATAATAAGAGGAACAACAATTTTTTTTTTTTTGGAAAAACCCAACATTTAATGTTTTATTTGACGTTTCTGTATAAATTTTTTATTGGGTTAATACCACCAAAAACCCCAAATTAGTACACCTGTGACAAATTTACCCAAATTATTTTTTTGACCATGAAAAATACTAAACTGGTATACATGTGATAAATTTACCCCAAACTAATACAACTGTGATAAATTTACCATCTGTTAGTTTTCATCAAATTGCTGAGTTGGATTACATGCGACAATTGTCAAATGTATACGCTACCCTATGTTTGCTACAAGTGCATCAATTTGAAATTTTCGTGGTGTTAACTCAATTTAACGAAAACTAACAAATGGTAAATTTGTCATATGTGCATCAGTTTGAGATTGTTTATAGTAAAAAAAGTTAGTTTGGGGTAAATTTGTCATAGTTGTGCGAGTTTACGATTTTTGGTGATCAAAAAAATAATTTGGGGTAAATTTATCACAAGTGTACCAGTTTGGGGTTTTTGATGATAAAAAAAATAGTTTGGAGTAAATTTGTCATAGATGTACCAGTTTGAGATTTTTCATGGTATTAACCATTTATTGGATTATTTTATAAATAAAGAGTCTCACATTCTTTATGAAAAGTAACGTAGAATTAGAAATGCGTTTTTTTATATAAAAAATGATTCTTTTTGGAAAAACCCAATATTTGATGTTTCATTTGATATTTCTGTATAATTGTTTTATTTTATAAATAAAGACCCACACATTCTTTATGAAAAGTAACGTACAATTAGAAACATCTTTTTTTTTTTGTTTATAAAAAACGAAAGAGACATAACAAGAGAAACGGCAAAAAAAAAAATTTCAAAAAAACCCAACATATGCTTCATTTGAGGTTTATGTATAAATTTTTTATCCTATAAATAAAGAGCCTCACATTCTTTACGAAAAGTAACGTAGAAACGCTTTTTTTTATTATATGAAATTCGCCCATTTTACAACTAGTATAGACGGGCATTTTATGTTCATAATGTTAATATTGAGAAATTAGGGTACTTCACTGATCAGTGATTTTTTTTTTAATAGTCCCGTTAGGTGGGGCTTTCTGCCACGAGCAGGTCTATGGGATAAAAGCCACTTGGTGAAACAAACTGACTAGTAACTTCTTATTTCCCCTTCAGAATGCATTTAATCCCCAATGAAATATATGAGCAATCAAGAAAGTCTCATGAATGTTCGTTTGGTTCAACATTGACAAATGCAGGTATGCTGATATATACACATCAAGAGTTTCGAATTTCCTACACTACACTCCCTTCATTTACTTCCGCCCGCAGGAACAGGTACTGGAATTGCCTCGGCTTCTCTCATTTCTCCCTTTTTTCCCTGCTTGGACTTGTGCTGACACGGTTCACGTTCGTGTTCTTTTGATGCAGTCGCTGCCACATGACTTATTCCTCGATGTCCATTGGCCGAGCAATGAGTGAAAAAGTTGCCTAGATGCGTAGCAGCCTGTACAATACAGAAATGAGTGAAAAAAATTGCCTCCTGTTGTGTCTTCATTTAGGGAAAAAGGAAATAAGAACTATTATAAACAACAGATGCCTGTATCTAGTCTAGACTTTTATTCAATCAGTTCCAACTTCCATCCAAATCCCTACATGCACCAGTGCCGTTTGATAATTCACAATCAATCAATAAAGCCCGAATAACATGATAACAGGATATGTTCCAGATCACAAGTTACTTCTTTCACCAACACATGAAACTATCCTTCAGACTTCCAGATCATGCTTAACTTTACAAACTAAATCAAACTCAATGCAATGCAACATAATGGGTAACATCAGTATAATGAAGTGTCCACGATGAAATGTCCCAAGTGTCCCGAGTGATAAGCCTAAACATCCGCAAAGAAATGTGCCGAGTGTCAGTAAATATGAAAAACTCTGCCCCTCAGAAAGTGAAAACACAAGTAACTTACGAGCAACAAAAGCAGAAGAGAAAGAGAAAAAGAACAAGGGATCAAATCGTTGGGAAATGGTGCAAAATTAGAGGAATCTGGAGTTGAATTTTTTAACTTTTGGGAGTAAGAAGAGGAGGGGAAGTTTGAAATATGAAGCATTTTCATTCTACTTTTCTTTCCTCAGAATGCTCCCAACATAGCCTTAGGTTACCATTAATGATGAAGCAGAAAAAGCTATATGATTCACCTTGCCAAATAAAATCTTCCACACCGTACTGTACAAAAGATAGAATACCCAACAAACGGGTTTCCCTCCTATTGCCCAGTGACAGAAGCAAAAATAAGCACCAGATGAGCAAAAAAATATCATATGCACAATTACCACTCCTATAGCATCACAGTCGAACGTAAAAGGTGCTTATTCATGAGTTATCAATGAAATTACATGGCATGGCAACACAGGCAGCACAGAATTCTTGAGCCAATATTATATTGTCTTAACATAGTTGTTTGCATGTCTTTAACAACTAGCCCCAAAAGAATAATTGACAGAACGAAAACGGCGAGTCATCAGCAAGTTGAGAACATGAGAAAAAACAACAAAAGCCCCTGATGCAAGGATGATGGAAATGATCAACAGTCGGAAAATGGAGGGGCACAAAGCAAAATGAGCATGAAGAAATTTTTCAGTTGTTCATTGGCAAATGTTGTGAAAAGAACACAAGCTTCCAATTTAACAGTAAGAATCTATTTCAGCAATAAAAAAACATTAAAAGATTTAGTTCAACAGGATTGCATAATAAAAAGACAAGCACCTGGCCACATTATAACTCTAACTAGCTTACAGCAAATATGGAAACAGTAGTTAACAGGCCATACCTTGACCTCAGGCAGGCCAATAACACAAGCACGTTCAACTACTTCAGCCCCAACTCGCTCTGGCCAAAAAAATTTAAATTCAAGGTCAGCATAAAACCATATGAGATGTTCGAGGCAAGATTATAGGACAGACTTACCCAAAATTTTTATGGCACCAGATAAGGTCCCACCGGTGGCGACCAAATCATCAATCACTATTACACGCTCACCCACATGCATTTCAAGATAGTTCCATACTCCAAGACATAAGATTCTGATATTAAATCACCTGCATGAATAATCAACAAGCATTGCAAGCCTTGTCACAATTAACATCCTTTCTATCTCTATGAAACAAACAACGCATCCATGTAGCAGATGAAGTACAAAACATAGACTCACCTCCAAGTAAGGCCTGTACATTTTGCAACGAGACTCGTATCTTCACTTAAACCTGTCAAATTTCTCAAAGACTCACCTCCAAGTGGCATTTCGTCGAGAGATTTGTTTATGGTCAAGATCATCTTCTTGATAAATTTATATCTTTGAATAGTTTGTGAGCCCCTGACTGCTATCTTCACAAACTCGGGACACACCTCTCTATATCTATCAGTAGCATCCATGTCACCATTCCCCTGAACGAATATATAGAATTTATAAGAAGTTACCAATCAATTAAAACATTAAATTGAGTAAAAAAGAGTATTAACGACAATTTATACCTGAGTATCTAAACCATGCTTCTCTAGTATTCCATTTCTTGCTTTACGTGTCCATCTCTTCAAAATGTAAGCACTAGGAATTAACTTTATGTCTAAGTTATCAAGCACCTTCAAGGCATGGCAACATAAGATCCCAACGGTCTCAAAATGATTACAAGCACAATTCACCACTTCATTGCTTGGGCCACCCATGACCTTGTACTCTGGATCATTTGTACCAAATGAGCCAACAACATATTCCCGCAAGAGACCCATCTCATTACGTTCCTTGATAACCAGACCTAAAGTTTTCATCCATTCTGTTTGAAAATTTTCAAACATTGAAGGTGTATAGACCTTACTTGCTTGCTGCAACATAGGTGATGTCTGACACAAAATTGTTGGCAATTTCTCTTTAGCATTAAACTCAGCCTGTAACTCTTTGTACCGCTTATCACTCACCACCTTATCAAATCTCTTGAAAAATTCATTTAGATTTATATTACATGCAAGATAATCTTTCAAATCTCCATTCAAACCCTCACTCAACTGTGTATTACGTATCCCCAAGGTCACTGTAGATTTCATATAACATCTAGCCCATTTCTCTTTGAACTTATACAGATTTTGGAGCCAAGAATTGTCAGTAGCTTCATATGATGAAAGTAATGAATCCCAAGCCTCTTCAAATTTTTTCACTTCTACATATTCATACACAAGCTTCTTCAAATCGGTCAAAAAATTAGATCCATTCTTCATTAAATGATCAACGTTTTTTATGGCATTTTGCATTAGATGCCATGTACACAATCCATGTCTTGTCTCGGGAATCACCTCTTCTAATGCCTTCGACATTGCTGCATCTTGATCAGTAAAAATTGTTGCAGGCCTCCTATATTTGTGTGTCTCCAAGAATGTTTCGAAAAGCCATCTGAAGGAATCAACGGTTTCATCATATAAAAGTGCAGCCCCAAAAATCACAAGCTCTCTATGGTGATTGAATCCAATAAATGCACCGAGTGGCCTGTACTCTTTGTTAGTGGAAAATGTGGTGTCAAAGGTCACCACATCACCAAAAAGGGCATAATCAATAACCATCCTAGAATCTGCCCAAAATAGATTTGTTATTTGCTCATCACTATCAAGCTGAACAGCATAGAAGAAAGATGTGTCTAGGATTTGTCGTTTTTCGAAGTACCTCAATAAACATCCTGCGTCTCCAAACTCCATGTCTCTCCCTCGTTTAGTGCGAAGATAGTTTTTCTCATCAACCCTCGTGTAACCAACATTTTCTCTTCCCCCAGACTGTACACTAGACAAGTCATGCTGCTGTCTCTGTGTGAGGCATACATTGTTAGCCAATACAATTTGCTGAGCTTGGACATTGCTTATTTGCCTATGTGACTGTATCAAGTGAGTACATTCTGCAAAGTTGAGTGGATGAGAATGATTTGGCTCAAAATCATACACAAAATATTTACCGCTCTCTCGAACTAATTTGATTCCCATTCGGGCATGGCAATCCATCCTCGTTTCAGGCCTAGGCTTTTTTACTGATTCCAGCCGTTTATCTTTTCGTCGATGTCCCTCTTTTGCACAACAAAAGCGTGTAGAAGTTATGGAACCATCCTTCCCTTTGTTAGTAACTCTCCTACGTACACCAAAACCAATTTTCAATGCATACATCTTCCAAAACTCCCATGCCTCATCTACATCATTGAATTCCATACCCATTTGTGGAGTCCAGTTATTACTGCTGATAAAATCACACAAAAAATAGTGGACAAAGTGGCGTCATTGGACGATAAACTTGAACAAAAAATAATAAAACATAAGAAAAACTAACATACTTTCATGAAGACATTAATTACCTTGTGCCATCATCATTCATTTGAGAGGCAGTCTCCATTTGAGGGATAATTTGACTGTTAGTACTAAGCATGACAGTTAGTGCTCCCTCCCTATCCATTTGAGAAAAATGACAGTCTCCTGTAATGGATCTAGATCTTTTAACTCAACCTTTATATCCTTTGTATACCACTAAATACTGAATAACTTTCCTTAAGCCACTGCTGCATCAACTGAACTGCAAACATGAATTAGAGCAGCAAAACATAGGTCAAATAAGCTTGGATATTGACAAAAGGCTTATAGAAGAGTGACATATCAGGACACATATTTCTCAGAGATGTAAAATGTATGCTTAAATAATTACTCAAGTGATTAAAGAAAAAAAAAGATCCTAATTGTGTGCTTAATATATCAATAGCAGCATGACTCGAAGAGTGAGTTACGGAAACATGACAAGACAAAACAAAATATAACAAAAACACAATTAGAACCCATCTTATCTGGAATATGCATTTAAATATGAATCAACATGGACAACTGCCTATTTGGAATATCAATTTGCATACAAACCAAGATGGATGGCTGCCTACCCAATGACCTCTTTATCCTTGAGAACAAGAATGGCACAGGACATTTGCAACACTCAGCATGTGCTTTACATAGAGGAGAAAACGTTCTAAGCAATCATTAAAATAGAAAAACCTAGACATGCTTTAGACTTTGACTATGGACAAGTCAATTAAAGCATTTAGTTAGTGCTTTTGGAGCTAAAGCTAACAAAATGTCCTACTAAGAATTGCAGATCACAAGAGAGAGGGAGACATACTCAAATGATTACATCTGCACATGAGGCTTAATGAAATAGCACCAAGATCCTCTGTTATTACTCACAAAGGTAAAAGGAAATAAATAAGGACATTCCTAACTAACTTTAAATCTATACACTCATCTATTAACCACAAACATCCAATTTACCAAATACTCTTCAACAGGTTCAACCATACGCAGTTCTTTAAACTATCTGTTCCACTAATCTCTGAACAAAGTATTACCTGCCATACATTTCCCATGCTGTGGCACGGAGCAAATATGAAGCGCCAACCAGTTGCGACACAGATCCAGGAATATAATTAGGTTGAACAAAGAACTGGAAGCATTAGATCTATTCCCAGGTTCAGTTTCTTGCGAAACACTGAGAGAACAACTCGCCTTGGTCTGTCCTCTACAGCTACAATTACATTAGATAGTGAACCCTTACTTATGTCTATTTGAACAACATTGACCCTTACTTACGTCGGCCATTGCACCTGCAAGGTAACAAAAACAATTTACACTTCCAATCGTCAGATTTTGTAATTTTCAATCATCAAATTATGTACTTCTTGATTAAAAAAAAATTGCATATGTATTCCTCATTTTCCCAGTGGCATCCATAATACTAGGAAAAGCCGCAAACAAAAGAAATCACAGTATCACCATGAAAATCTTCAATTATCAAAACATGCAAAACTGGTAGTTGCAAATTATATTGCGAGATTGAAAATGCTATGAGATTCCACACCAGTGTGAACTGGACTGAATCATTGGATGGGTCTATTAACATGTAGAAGCAATACGTGGAGTAAATTTTAATGTAGCGGTAAGAAGGTAACCATAATAAACTCCAGTCAAGCCACGCATTCTCCTCATTGAAGAGTTCAGAAAGCTAAAATAAAAAAAACACAGATGCAGAGGGAGAGAGAGACGAAGAACAGACGAGCATTGAAGACGATTGAAGAGGACGATTGGTTGAAGAGGAGAACGAGCAATTTTTAGGGCTCGCGATTGGGATTTAGGGCAAAACAGAGGAACGAAAAAATTTTGCAGAGAGAGAGAGAGAGTGAGTGAGACCTGCGCGTGGAGGGAACTTGGAGGTAGTCGCCATCCCCGTCGTCACGTCACTCGAAAGCTGCCGAGACTCCCGCGGGACGAGCCTTTGCACGAGAACTCCAACGTCCGAAGGAAGTCGAACTCCCTCGCGAGTGGGACCCAAATCGCCTTGGTCTCGCCAAGCTCCGGATATCTGCTCGCCTTCGAAGCCACTGACGCGCCTCTGGATTTGGTGTCGGGAAGGTCGACGTCGGTTCCGCGGAGGCTGGCGTCGAAGAGGTGCGTCACCGGAGCGAAAGGAAGAGGAGGAGGGGGGCGGATTTGGATCCCCTGCCATAGAAGGTTATGACAGGGGTGACGTACTTTAAAATCCAACCGTCCGTTCGTAACTTCGTATCCGACGGCCCAAATTTCATTCCATGTCATCCGAAATTTTGGGCGGTAAACACACATTCCCTGAAAATATATATATATTATTTTTCTCTCTCCCCTCCTCGCTTCCGAGATATCGACCGTCCCTTTCTCCTCCGTCCGCTTTTAGAGCTCATTCTCTCAAATTTCCTCTCCGTGTGGGAGAAGAGGAAAGAAAGCAAAAGCTGCCAATGATGGAGGTGAGGTGTGGGTGGAGAAAATATTAACCAGGCAATGAGTTGGGTTTTGTAGGGAAGTGGCCTTCTTAAAAAATGCTTATAAATGCAAACCAAAGGTACCAACATCTCATCAGAATCTGTGGCTTTGAACTGAGTAGAGAGTAGAGATAGAGAGAGAGGAGCACAGCAGAGATACCAAGCAAGCAAGCAAGCAAGAATGGCGACTGATTCGGTGTTGCATCGTTCGACGTCCATTAACTTCTTGAGTTGTGTGGTTGTGCTGAGCTCTCTTTTGCTCGGCTGCATCTGCTCTTCTTCTCCTGATGATGCTCGTCACACCATTCGAGTCAGCTCTCTCCTTCCCGAGTCTTCTTGCAGAACCTCCCTCACCCCTCAACAAGGTCTCTCTCTCTAACTCTCTGAGTTTTTGTTTATTAAGCTTTTTGCAACTTTTTTTGGGTGGGGTTGATGGGAGATTCTAGGAGTTGCTTGCTTTGTCTGTGCTTTTACTATCGAGATATCATACTCCACATGTTTAATCTTAGAGGGGTTGGTGAGGGACAATCCTTAGCTTCTCGCGAAGGAGAGGGAGTCAACTCGCTCATCATTTTTCCACTGGAGGCAGGTCATCAACGAACGCCGACCATAAGGCGATCACTGCGAGGACTTTCGTTTCTCTAGGTGGAGTATTCATCGCATTGAATTCCTCATCACCGCCTTTCCCTTCGCCATTTCGTCGCTCTCGGTATGGTTCCTCCCTTCTATCGCGATTCTCTTCGCCTAACGTCCGTCATTCCTGATTTCCTTGCTGTTGTTGCATCGGTTTCCCTGCATCCCCTGATCAGAGCGCGTGGCTCTTGCTTCCTGTTCCTGTTGGTCTTTCTTACATATTATCAGTGAATCTGTTTGCTGTTTCTTCTTTATAAATTAGTTCTCGATCGCATAATTTTACTGTGCATTGGGAAGAATACCGAGCATAGGGTTTCTGTTCATGGCTCGATGAAGAATTGCATGCCAGGAAAGAGTTGGGAAGGTTTGATCGAGAGAAGACGGATGAGATCGTATCAGAAAGAGCTTGTACAGTTAGTGAGGAATTGGAATGCATTTTCAGCTACTGCTGCTTTCAATTGCCGGATAAGTTTGTTTAGGCCATTAATTATGGTGTTTACCAAGCGTAGAGAATCCATTCGGATGGAAAGAGTATAACTGAGTCATAAAGTGTGGCTATAGACATAACAAATTCACTTACATGTGGGTATAGTAATGATGCATCTGAAAGAGATTTCTGGGGCTAAGTCTGGTATAGGTGAAACTCACCCTTTTCTTTTTCAATGTAATTGCAATGATCCTCATCAGAGGTTATATTCTCTCACTGTTGTAATTACAATTATCACTTTTTAGGAGTCATTCATGGTTGCATGGGGCTTAGATTGTACTACAGTTTCCAACCCTTCATTGAAAGATTATTCCGAGAACTTGGTTGAATATTTTGTTACAGACTGGTGAACAGATATGGATCAAATTTTAGGAGAACCAACTTCAGTCCAATTATCCAAACATAACACACTGCCCTTTTTAAAATGATATTTCAGGAGAGTTGCGTCGTTTATGTATGACCTAGAGAAATGCTTTGGGCCACCTGTGGAATTTGGCAATCCTTATTGTAATGCTCATGTCCATATGTAAAATTTGCTGAGTACCCCAGTTTCCTTTCTCCAATGTGTAGGTGTGGACTCTAGCTTCCAAGCTTCCCTACTCCAGTGATATTTCCTTCCTTAGCCTTCTTCTAGCTGCCACTGATGGGATGGGGGAACATTTACAGAAGACGAATGAAAGTGTTCTCTGTTGCTTTGGTAATTTATATGGATTATAAGGTACATCTTGCCAACATTTCTTACCTTTTTCTTATCTATTATGTTTTATTATGGTGGAATCTCTTATAGTATTTTGGTTATGCTTTTTCTCGCATATAATTATATTGATCTTATAGGCGCTGCAACAAAGAGAAAAATGGGCTAAGCAAATCTAAAAGTTACGCTTTGTGGGAGAAGGCTCATCAGCGCAATGCAAGGCGTGTTCTCAATATGATTATTGATTTAGAAGGTTTGCGGCTTAAACTTGGACAGTATCTCTCTACACGCGCTGATGTGCTTCCTCAAGTTTACATTACCCTCCTTAAGCAATTACAAGACTCTCTTCCTCCTCGTCCCTTGGAAGAGGTTCAGTACATTTTTCTTGTGTTGTTATTGTTTCTGTACTCACTTTTCTCTCCACAGGATGAAAGCAACTTCTCCAAATGTTTTCCTCGTGGGAATCTGTTTTCCAACTAATGGCTTGACATGCATGGCGAAAATTATGTTGTCTCATGAGCATGTTAATTTACTACGGAAAATGGTGCAGATATACAAAGCTTGCTAAGGTTGTGGTTTTAAGCTGTTAGTATGTAATGTGGCTGCCACCCTAATGTTGTTAGATACCTTTTGTGATTAGCGGATTGTCTCTCCACCACAATCATAATTCTACATATCTTTTTTAAGCTGAGTGGTAAAAGGTCCTATCTGTTAATGGTGCAGACTTGCTCTGTGGGATGAAGTTTGTGTGATAATCTCTTGTAGAGCCTTTGTTGTGTCTTAATTTTTTTTTATTACTTTATTTCACCATTTGCTCTCTGCTCTCTTTCTGATATTGTTGCGAACTTGTTCGTCTGGAAATTCTGTGAGCAATTGATCAGTGGTCTTCTAACATCTTATGCAGGTCCACGGGACTAGACTATAGAGAGGGAGTTGGGTAAAGCTATGGATGACTTATTCTCTAAGTTCGTTGAATCCCCTTTGGCTACAGCATCTGTCAAGTATAGTTGATTTTGGTGAAATACAACCTATATCTTGCTGGGATAAATGTCAATTGTTGGTTCGGACTATTTCATGCTAGATTTCCTAATATTGCTTTTTTTTTTCGATGCAGATAGCACAGGTGCATCGTGCAACGTTAAAGGATGGACAGGAAGTAGTTGTTAAAGTTCAACATGAGGGCATAAAAACAATTGTATTGAGGTTTCTCATGATTTTCTAGGTTGTTGCATGAAATGCAATTCAATAAATTATGTAGTTGTGTTATAGCTATTAAGCATTTCTTATGTTCGGTAGGATTTAAAGCATGCCAAATAGTCGATTGGATAGCATGGGCAGAACCTCAATATGACTTCAATCCCATGATAGATGAATGGTGCAAAGAGGCTCCAAAGGAACTCGACTTCAATCGTGAAGCCGGTGTGTGACTAGTTGTGAGATTGTCCATTGACTATGTGCCAGTGTTTAAGAGATGTTAATTTGAATCTCAACTATTCACTTTTTCCCAGAAAGAATAAAAAAAAAAGGAATATCCGGTTTGCAGGTTCACTTCACTCGTGCTTGCAGCAATTTGGTCTTGTTTCATAGTCATTATGCTGGTTAAAGTTGTTGAAATGTTTTTAGAAATTAAACTGGGTTTAGTTAGTTGAATGGCATGTAATAGCCTTATATCTTATTTCTGCAAGTATCTTGCATTCGGTGTTCCCACCTTAACTATTTCTCTTCTCCTTCACCCAAGCAGTCCTAAGGAAAGCTTAGCCAACACATTTGGAAGGTGCAGGAAGAAATGAAAATGTGAAGATTGAAATTAGAAACATGAATCTTGTCATGTTATTCTTATTCATTTTACATCCTTGTACGTTGTATTATCTTGAAAATGTGAAGTTCGAAATTAGAACATGAATCTTGTAATATTATTCTTATACATGTTACGTACTAATTCTTAATAAAAATCAAACTGAATTCAAAAACTAGGTTATCATCTGTCAAAGTGGAGAAGGCATCTTGGCCTAGAGGGGAGGTTATTTAAGAAAATTAGCAGTTCATGTTACGTAAAGCTTTTTTATTTAGCTCCTTGATATCCAATGTAGAAATGCTCATCTTGCTGTGTAGTACTTTCTTTCCTGAGTATGTTTTCTTTTCTTTTGCCTGTGTGTATTGAGAATACGAGAAAGGTGTCCACAAACCTTCGCTGCAGAAACAGACGTGGTGATGGGACATCATCCCATCGAGTAGAAGTATTGATTCCAGAAGTTATTCAGGTGTAGTGCTGCCTTTGCTCCCATGATTTGGAAGTGCTCTGACTGATAACTATGAGCTAAAAATTTGATATCTAAAAGAAGCTGTTATTTCTTGCTTTAATTTTGTCATTTATATATTGTCTGGTGAGGATGTTCAGGCAGTTGCTAATTTTAGTTTATTTACTGGAGAGAGATGCAATCTGTCAAGAAAAGTATCCTTTTGACATTAGCTCCTTTAAATTTGCCTCTGCAAGTGGTGTACTTCCTTGTTTAAGAATTTTCTGAAATAGCTTATTCACTTGATTAATTTATATCCATGTGCCTTCGTTTTGTGAATCTGTAATTCCACTCCTATGGGGGATGAACGTAATAGGGGTTTTGAAAAGTTATACTCCCTCATTTCATGTTCTCCTTGTAGTAGACTTCAAATTATGCAAAGCTATATTAGAATGGGGAAACTTCCCTTTCCAGTTCCTTCGATGACTTTAAATTTGTTTTTCCTACAAGGATAGTCAACTGAAAAGGTGCTGATTTTGGAGTACATGGATGGAATACGCCTGAATGACTTTGAATCATTGGAATCTTTTGGTGTAAATAAGCAAAAAATTGTGGAGGAAATTACGCGTGCATATGCCCATCAAATCTATATCGATGGGTTCTTCAATGGTGATCCTCATCTGGGTATTCTCTTTCAACCCTTCTACTCATTTTGGTAATGTTTTTAGTAGTCTAGTTGTTAAGGGGACAACAATTGAAAACATGAATATGCTCAAGTTACCATGTATGGATATCTTCAATAATAATCTTTACTGTCATTTTTGGATACTTTACAGGAAATTTTCTGGTGAACAAAGAAGCCCCTCATCGCCCAGTTTTGGTGGACTTTGGGCTTACAAAGTCACTGTCGTTTCCCATGAAGCAGATGTTAGCAAAAATGTTTCTGGCATCTGCCGAGGTTTGTGTTTGAGATTTAATACTTTCGACAAGAAGTGGTACAATCACAATCGATTATCTTAACAAGTCAAGCGATTTTATGAAGAAATTTGACAGCACAAGCCCTGTTCTCAGGGGGATCATGTGGCGTTGCTCTCCGCTTTTGCAGAGATGGGACTTAAATTGCGCCTAGACATCTCAGAACAGGCCATGGATGTCACAAATGTATTTTTCCGCACATTGACACCAGCAACTGAAGCTTTTGTGAGTTTTCAGTGCCAGTGTCTTGAATTACCTTTCAAAGTAAGATCTTTTATCTTATGGACCTTTGCTTTAATCAGGAGAATGTGAAATCCTTGAATGAGCAGAGAACAAGAAATATGAAGGTGATACAGGAGAAGATGAAACTCGACCCAAAGGAAGTTAAACGCTTTAATCCTGTAAGTGTTTGCAGTCATTTTTTTGGTAAAGGTAAGAAACATATTAACCAGAGCGCAACTATACAAAAGCAAAGGGAACCCGACACTACATAAAAAAGAGGTCCTGCACTCGTGATGACACCAAAGAATGTCATTACGAGTGCAAGAGTGTCATGGGTCCAAAAAAAGGGGCAACGGTCCCTGAGGAAAGGAGAAAACGGTCAGAAGACAATTCGGCCAATGTACAAAGCAGAAAAACGACAGCTGGGACGACCCTCACATCAACAAAAAATAGTCGAATCAATAGTCCAGCCGGCTTGCATCCTCTTGTTTCGAGGGGTGTCTTCAACATGCTTGAAGGTCAGCGCTTTATCCTGACGACCTTCTCAAGATGCTTCTTAATGGCGGGCAATAGAGAACCTGGTTTTGGAGCAAAATCTGGTTTCTCACCCTCCAAATGATATAGCATAGGGCTCCAAAGGAGAAGCGAGCTATCTGTTGGTGGAAGCTTCGGCCACTGATATGCTGCATGGCCCAATGCAGGTTGTCCCACCAAGGCCCATTAAACCACGCGAGGTTGCACTTGGCTACCCAAAAAGAGGCAAGGGTCCCAGTGTGGTGGCAGCCAAAGTAAGGATGATCAACACTATCCGGTGTGCATTGACAAAAGGCCCATATAGCGTCTGCAATCCGGTTATAATTAAGCAAACGCACCTGGGTGGGAAGTCGATTCAATGTGGCCAGCCACAAGTGGAAAGAATGCCGAGGGGCAAGAGTATGATTTCAGATGAAGGCGTGCCACGGCACCACTTCTCCTCTCGACCACATGATATTCCAAGCTGAGGCAATGGAGTAATCACCAGAAGAGCGGCCAAGCCAAATAAAGCGATCAGAGCAACGATGGTCAAGGGATGGGAGCTGCTCAGGCCATGTCTCAATGGTGGCTACAATCTGTGATTGGCGACCCAAAGAGGCAAAGACATCAGCAACTGTGGCTTTCCGAGGAATGCCTGATCGATATATGTTCGTATTAGAGAAGTCTTTGTTAAGCGGCCCACGTGGATGCCAAGAATCAAACCAAAAGGACACATTGCATCCGCTGCCCAATTGCCATCTTAAAAGATGCTGAAAATCCACATGAAGGTCGAGTATCTTTTTCCACGCCCAAGAACAAAACGTTGGCTTGATAGCTATCCAGAAATTCTTGTTCTTTAGGAACATGGAATGAACCCATTTGCACCATAAGGATTTCTTGTCAGTAAACAAAAGCCAGATCATTATCCATTTTGTGAATAATAATAATAATGACGTAAGTACCCTGCATAAGTTGATTGCCACAAAAAGACAGTGACATGGATCCATCCAACAACGATTGGGTTTATGTGTAACATATTTGTCGAACTTTAGATGTGGCCATATATTGATAAAAATGTTCACATTTATACATTTCATCAAACATTTTAACGTGTGGGAAGGAATGACTTACTGGGCGCTTGAATGGGGGCTATCCATGTTTTACCATATTACAGAGGGTATTAAGCTGCCGTTGTGAACTATATCTATTTAAAGATGCTTGTGAATATTCAATTGGGAATAACATCTTTTAATCGTTTAGGTTGATGCATTTCCTGGTGATATTGTTATTTTCTCTCGGGTTCTGAACCTCCCTCATTGACCTCTCTTTTGCAATTTGTTGATAGTGTTCTTAAACATTTACATGAAATAAATTCTCCAGGGATTTCTTCGACAATGAATGTCCGCATAATATATATTGATATAACGAGACCATTTGCAGAGCATGTTTTGCAAGGGTGAGTCATCTTGAACACTAATCCACTGCTTCACTTTCATGTCTGCCTTATTTCCAATTGACTCTGCATTTTATTGTCAGAACCATCTATAAGGCACCTGCGGTGAATGCACAGTGGGTCTGTGATACACCTGTTGATTCTGCTGTGGAGACCAAGCTGAGACAGCTTTTGATTGATCTGGGAAATGACGATAAAATACCGGGGATCCAGGTACACTGTACTTTATTTACATTAATATTACCTTTCTTGATCCCATCCAACATTCAAAGCTTTGTTCTTTTCTTTGGATGAGACCAAGTAATGTTCTTCACTATCTATAACTGATTAAAATAGTGCTTTTGTCAAGGTTGTTGCAGACTTTGTTCATTCTCAGGAGTGTCCTTAGCTTCCTTGAGTTTTGTGACTTGGCTTCTGCTCTTGAATTTTTGAATTCTGACCCTGTTACAGCATTGAATGTGTTACAAATATCCGACTGGATACTTTTTTGGTGGTAACGATGATGAAGAGGTTTAGGAACTTGTTGCTTTATATCATTCAAATAATATCAATTTGTGGGGTTACATATTCTAAGATTCATATTATGATCGATTTCCCTGCTTTAAGGTGTGTGCCTACAAAGATGGGGAGGTTATAATTGATACTGCTGCTGGAGTGCTTGGAAAGTATGATCCCCGTCCACTGCAGGGATGGTGCATTGGTTGGTTGAGAAGGGGTAAGGGACACTACTGCTTTAATATGAAGCAGTTTAGCTGTATATGTATTATATTTGATAATGATCGGATCTGTATCTATCTTTTCCTGTCTACTTACCATGATTTGATGTCCTAGTGCTAATGGGTGCTAAACTGCTAAAGTTGTTTATCATCTTGCTGAAAACTCAGACTAGATGAAAACGTGGCAAATATTTGGCCAGAATTTGGATGCAACGGAAAAGACCTTAAAGTTTTAAAAGTTCGATTATGATAATCTGTGGTCCTTTGAAATTATTGATTTCATTGGTGCTATTGCTGCTCATTTCAGGTCCATCATGTGCTTAACCATACAGCTGGTCTGCATAATGCATTAAGTGAAATCAGAAGTGAAAATCCTTTGTTAATAAGTGACTGGAACGAATGTTTAAAGCGCATTGCTGCTTCAGTACCAGAAACTGAACCTGGTCAGCACCAGCTTTATCACTATCTATCGTTTGGCTGGATATGTGGTGGAATTATTGAGGTATGATAACATTTACTCATGAGACTATTCGGTATTCAAAGTAACTGGCTCTTTCTCTATCTGATCAGGGGATAACTATCTAAAGATTAGTTGTGGGTTATCATGCTTTAGAGGATTTATGATGGTTCTATAAGATATTCATTTTGCTTTGTCCGTTAGACATGCTGCTACACGTGTGATGCTACGATTTTTGGATCCCTTTTGATTATTCTTATAATATCAGTGTTATCATTCATGGAACTCTTTAATACCTTTGTGCTGAACTCTTGTTGTCCTCTGCTGATTGTTCCTGCACTAAGAATCCACCAGTCTTCTCTCTCTCCCTCCCTCCCTCTCCAGTGAGGGTTTGTGGTGAGCGGGTTCTCCGTCATGCACGTTTGTATGTGCGCTTGTATGCACTTTTCAGGTGTCTGTGTGCAACTGGCATGCATAGTCAGGAGTTTGGCCGTTTTCAGATGTTCCAATCAGCAATGTATTTGCTTTTCGACATACATTGCATGAGCTTTTTCCCAGATTCAAAGTTAAACGTGTCAATATAAATTGCTTGCTAGAAATCAGTCGCCTCTGTTTCAAGATTCTTTATAGGTTCGACTAATTTTATACCCGGACTTATCATCTCCATTGTGTTGAACGTAGCATGCGTCGGGAAAGAAATTCCAAGAGATTCTGGAAGAAGCTTTTATTCATGCCCTCAACATTGAAGGAGAACTGTCTATTGGAGTTCCTCCAGGCATGCCTCAAGCTAATGATTTCTTGTGTTCTTTTATCTCTCTTACTTAACGAGCACTAAGGAAACTAAACAAGCGAAAACTCTTTCCTTTTGGTCCTTGAGAAGGCCATCTAAATGAACCAACTTCAATTGTTGCCATCGCTTTGTCTTCCGTTTCAGGTGTGGAATCTCGACTTGCTACACGTACTGTTGACCGGAATGACCTGACTAAGGTATTTCAGATCGGCAATCGTCCTGAGTTACCATCTTCTTTCCAGGCAGAAGCCAATCTGGAAAGTATTGTAACCCTACCTGCATTATTCAACATGCTTAATATCCGCCGTGCAATTATACCTGCTGCTAATGGACATTGCTCTGCGAGGGCTCTGGCACGTTACTATGCAGCTTTGGCTGATGGTGGTTTGGTCCCTCGACCACATTCAAGTTCCTTTCAACCAAATCTTGGTAGCCACGGCCACATCCCCAAATTCCCCTCCCTAGAAGTCACCAGAAGGCATAGAGGGCGCAGACATAATGGTGTGCTCACGTTCCTGAGGAACCCATATCAACAGATACCAAACCGCAGTATTGATCCCCAAGGTGATTGTGGTATAAGGGCTACTGGACAGAATACCACCAGCCCTTATATATATATATATATATATATATATATATTTATTACTTTATTTCACCATTTGCTCTCTGCTTTCTTTCTGATATTGTCGTGAACTTGTTCGTCTGGAAATTCTGTGAGCAATTGATCAGTGGTCTTCTAACGTCTTATGCAGGTCCACGGGACTATAGAGAGGGAGTTGGGTAAACCTATGGATGACTTATTCTCTAAGTTCGCTGAATCCCCTTTGGCTACAGCATCTGTTAAGTATAGTTGATATTGGTGAAATACAACCTATATCTTGCTGGGATAAACGTCAATTGTTGGTTCGGTGGGGTATTTGAAGACTATTTCATGCTAGATTTCCTAATATTGCTTTTTTTCGATGCAGATAGCACAGGTGCATCGTGCAACGTTAATGGATGGACAGGAAGAAGTTGTTAAAGTTCAACATGATATAAGGAATGTTCAATTCCCTAATCCGTGCATAAAAATGGTTGTAATGCTTCTGGTATGCCATGGCTAAGAAATAATGAATGTTTAAGTTGAGCCAAAAGTATTCTATAGCTCCCTTAGAAATTGTTAAAAGGTGCAATTACGAACCCATCAAATTTTCTTGCTTCTTTTTGAAATTTTCGTTCTTTCTATACATAAGCTTTTGGAGATTCACATAGCTGTCTTCCATGAGTAAACTCCTCTTTTTTTTTTTGGACTTTTCGTTAAATGTATCAGCCAAATTACTGAATCGAATGACACGTATAGTTCACAAATGTATCAATTTAGGGTTTTAACCCTATATTTGTCACATGTGTTTTAATTTGGGACTTTTCGTGGCATTAATGCAATTTGATTGAAGGTAAATTTGTCACGGATGTACAAGTTTAGAGTTTTTCATGGTTAAAATAATTAATTCAGGGTAAATTTGTCACAGATGTACCAGTTTGAGATTTTTTATGGTAAAAAAAATAATTTGGGGTAAATTTGTCACAAGTGTACCAGTTTGGAGTTTTTCGTGGTCAAAAAAATAACTTGGGGTAAGTTTGTCACATGTATACCAGTTTAGGGTTTTTCGTGGTATTAACCCAAAGAAAAAAAACTATCGAGATGTACCAGTTTGGGGTAAATTTGTCACAAGCGTACCAGTTTAGGATTTTTCATGGTAAAAAATATAATTTGGGGTAAATTTATGTACCAGTATAGAGTTTTTCGTGGTATTATCCCTTCTTTTTATTTGGTGTAAAAACACATTCTCTCTCTCTCTCTCTCTCATAATAGTCACCCATGCAGATTGTACAACCCGACATAGGAAAAATAGGAACGTCACGCAGCCATTTGAAGAAAAAACCATAACAAATTTCTCTGTGCCTTTGTAATAAATAAGTTAGATAGTAGTTTGTCCGTTTACGTTTGAGGTTTTAATAACGTTCCGGTACGAAGGAAATAATTAATAAGATGGATATAGAAATGGGTGAGTGCAATCCATAAAGACAAGTTAAATGAAATAAAGCAAAACTTTGCCGAGGACGAGGAGATCCACAGAATGGCCTCACAAAGCATCAAAATGTCCAATTTGCCCATGGGAAACGTACGAGGAAGTAGAAGAATGGAGGTTTGCCCAAATTAAACACGGTTTCTGAGATCGATGGCAACGGTGCTCAGTTCACTTGGATCAGCCTCCGTCGCAGCATCATCTTCATCTGAGTGTTGGAGGATTGAACCACTCGTGGCTTCCCTTGCTTGGATATCTCTGAATTTAGGCTTATCAACCGATGATGTACTGCTTCCAACTGAAACCGATTTGCATCCAATTACACATCGGATTCTCCGCATCAACAAAACAGTAATTGGGACAAGCGTCACAAGTATAAGGGAGCATCCACACCGAGGTCCGACTCTTACCGAAAATGGACGAGTTAGAATCAGGAGGGGAGTGCATGGTAAGAAGAGTGTGATACCAGAGAGAGGTGGTGGTGGCGGCCATGTCATGTCGATGATCACTACCAGGGCCATTGATGTCCTGCAAATGCAAATGCTCATGATGAAGTGCCTGAGTCTGCTGGTAGGACTAGATAGGAGACAAGACCGAGACTGACCAAATTGTCAAGCGAGAGAGGAGGAGCATCTGTGATGCTTGAACTGGTAGCATGAGGACTGTCGTGACAATAGTCATGAGGAGGATGAGGATGATGGTCCTGCTCCTGGTGGTGGTGCTGAGGAGGAGTGGTGATCATCATGATCCGGATCAACTCCTCCAGCGCCAACTCTGATACACTTCTCTTCATCTTCTCAGCTCCTCCTCCTCCTGCTTTGCCATCCTCCATATTCTCTTAAGCTCACTTGGGATTTCCTACTCACAACACAATTCCAATCCAGACCGGAGTATCAGTCGATTAGGTAACAGGAAGACTAGGAAGGTCCAATGTCCTGCTCTCACTCCAGCCTTTATAGAGAGATGAAGTGGATGGCACGTTGAGCTTTAGGAATACTCTTTTCAAAGCATGAGAGAGGAGAGTCACCTTGCTTGGTCTTGGCACTGTCGATAAAATGTCTTATGTAATGGGCAGCTACTTAGAGGCGAAGGAAGGAGGAGGGAGGAAGTTCAGTACGACAAATCTTTCCCTGTCTTTTTGCCGAAGGGAGACACTTTAAAAGACATAAAAAAATTTTACGCCATTGCCCCGACTATCGAGCTCATGCTATATAGTTTACATTGTCTCACTGAGTTGATATGGGGGGAGAGAGATGTTAATTATTAGGCTAAAAAGCAAAGCGGTGGGATATAAAAGGGGAAAAGGCAAAAAGCCCAAGTTGATTTGGACGGGCACCGACCCGACCGACCCCTCCCCTCCAAACTAAACCAAGTTGAGAGGCTAACGTTCGGTCTGCTATTTAGAGAGAGAGAGAGAGAGAGAACATCAGCTTTTTTTTGCTTCTTTTATTCAAGTCTGGCCAAAATACATTAGCTCTTTTTTCTCCCCCCTTTATCTTCTTGATCTTGGGATTGCGATGGAGTGACCTTGTTACCTAACTTCCTTACTTTCATCGATCACTAAATTGGAACCTCCTCTAGGGCCACCTTTACCCTCCTTTCGGAACTCTTGGTAACTTGAGATAATAACACAAGTAGTTTCTGAACTTTGGTTTGATGTGCGATGACACCTATAAATTTTTACTTGTACAATGTGATCTCTAACTTTGGCCCAACACAGAATGCATCCTCTAGATATTTAATTTGTTCAATGTAGTCTCTGCACTTTTGTCCAATATTCACGTCAAAATGCTTAAGGTTCAGAGACCACATTGAACAAATTAAAAAACATTGGATTAAGATTTAGACACCATTTCTGTCTTTTCCCACGTCACTTCTTTGGTCATGGCATGGGATCGATTCTTTAGGACGTAAAACAGGACCATAGCCAATGTATAAGGGTGGGTAGTAGCACTGGCCCCAAAAAAAAAAACAATGAAGTTAAGGTTAAATTGTACTCAGTAGACGACGAGCAACGCCCAATGGGGCAATCGTATTGTCCAAATGACAACCAAATTTAGCCCCAGTCTCACTGCATTTCGAAAGTGAAATCCCCCTTCTCTCACTGATGGGCGAAGTCTCGACACGAAAATGATTAGATCGGAAGAGCCAACCAATGTCTTTAAGTATGTGCCACTAGCATCAATAGAGGAGGTTTCTTTAATGCGCAAGTTCATGCCTTTGCTCGTTATATGAGAAAATCGTCGAAAATGTCTTAAGCTTATCGTATTTTTGTCAATTCAATCCTAAATCTTTTTTATTTTGCCAATGGCCAACGGGGCGAGTCTCGCCCAGATTTGCTTCACTCCTTCCTCAATCTTTCTGTGAAATGAGCATGTACTAGAGAACCCAAAATCAAAGTGCGCCACCCTATCAGCCAACGGCAATCCTAGACATATCCCTTGTTCGACCTCGATCTGGAACGAAAACAATCCGAGATTGCCTGCACACTCGGGTCCTGCCGCATCTCCTGATGCCGATGAGGCTCGCCCTCACCAATGGCCAGCAAGAGAGAGTTTTGCCTAAGGCCGGCGAGGTAGACCTTGCTGGCCCTAGCCTGTGGTCGGTTGCTGGTTGGAGGAAGAAGAAGGGAAAAGAAAAATGAAAAAGAGAGAAAAGAAAAAATAAAAAATAATTTGAAAAAAATATATATATTAGAATGATATTAGAAATTGTCCATGTCAGCACTGGTTTCACGTCGGGCTCGCATCCACATCGGGCCGACTGGTTAAAGTTGGCTAGATGAACTGAATTGGCACAAATGCAAAAGGTTTAAGATTGAATTAGTAAAAAAAAAGTTTAGACCTGATTTGGCATAAATGTACAAATGTTTATGACTGAATTGGTAAAGTTAAAAAGTTTTAGGACTGAATTGACAAAAGTACTGAAGGTTTAGAAAGTTTTTTGAACAATTTTCCCTCATTACATTTCTTCACCATTTCAACAATTTGAGGCAATTGGAACACCTGCTTGCTCCCCTAGGGTTTCCCCTTCCCAAACCGCCGCCAACGCCTCTTGCGGCAACCTTTCGAGGGAGAGACCTCCTCATTTCCCTTTTTCGTTTTTCTATCTCTTCGTATCCTCAACTTCTTTTGGTATATTTTTTTTTCGTTGATTTCACGGATGATCCCGTCGACTTCCTCCAGTAGAGAGTTTTGTTCAGTGAGCACTATAGCCAGAAGCGTGAACACCTTAGAAGAATAAGCTATTTCAGATCTACTTGCTCGCTTCGCCTCTTGTGCTTACTTCATATAGTCGAGCGTGGCTCTTTTACTGCTTCAGCAGTCGGCTTATCTGAAAGTAATTTTGCAATCAGCTAGTCTTTGTTTTGCAAGTCTTCTCTCCCAATCTAGGGTTAGATTTATATTTGAGTGCTCTTCCATTCCGACCTAGAAATAAATCTGGAATTTATATGACTATGACATTTTCTATATTTTTTCAACCTCTTGGTGTTATTGTTATCCTCTTTTCGGCGATGGTGCTCAGGACACCGAACTTAGGTGTGCACCATCTTTTGGGAAAGCCGTAAGTGGAGAAGGATATCTCGGCGTGTGCCCATCTTGATGCGAGATTCAGATATCGGCCGCCGGTTGGGCTTTGATGCTATGACAGACCCGTATTTATGATGGAAGGAGCGAGTCTCTACAAGCCGTACGAAGTTAATTTATCTTTCAGATTTACTTGCTTTGTTTGTTTTTCATCTTTATCTTGAAGCTTTGTACCTCTATTTCAAGTGAAATGAATACATTCTGACAAAAAAGAAAAAGAAAAGAAATTGGACAAAGATCCTGTGTGTCCGGTCTGACCCGGGTCAAGACCTCGTTTGTTCAGTTTGGAGGAATGAGAAAAACCAAAGAGAACCATCAACCATGGTCTATGTAGCACGGATACGTGCCTTTGGATTTTTTTTTGCGTATCGGATACGCATCCGATACACGAAAATGCGGACGCCAAGCTCCCACAAAATTTGGCACTGCCAAAACAAAACTTGTACTGGCCCACTGGGCCTCCGCCCCATCACGTTTCTAATAGACATGTTTTGTGGGTGATTTGTTCTCTGAAATGCTAGAGAAGTGGACAACACAACTCGGCACGTACCCATGATGAACACATAAATCCAATTCTACATAAAGCAGTAAAAAAGGTTGGGTCATGCAAAGTGGGTGCTGGTGATGGTTACGGTTGTGGCGCTAGTATTGCTGAAGGATTTGGGGTTGAGCATGGAGTGATCTGATTTGAGGAAGACGAAATCAAGGTTGTAGAGGATGGGGACAAGAGTGAGAGAGCATAGGAAGACGAGGACCGGCCCAAATATCCACAGCAGCAGCGGCAGACCCGCGTAGAAGAGGCGGTTCCCGACCGTATTGAGCACGAATCCCCTCTCTAGCAGCGCCGCCACGTACTCCGGCGACACCGCCCCATCACTGTCCTGGGGGGAGTTGATGAGGATGTTGACCTGGTTGATGAAGCAGATGGAGAGGGAGTGGCAGAGGAAGGAGAAGAGGAAGAGGGTGAGGAGAGTGACATACTTGAGGGCCACCGTGAAATCCCCGTGTGCCCCGTACACCGCATCGTTCAAAGGCTTCTTCATGCTGTACGTGCTGCTTATCACCGCCGCCAGCCCTGTGCTCAGAAGTATTGATGTCGTTGCCATCAACGTCGACCCCATTATCGTGTTCCTCCGCGTCTGCACCGCTAGAATGTTCTTCTTCTCGTTGTCCTGGGCATGCACCGACACAACCCAAACCAGTTAGCATTTAGGTTACATGTTAGACATAAGCCCTAATAATTGTCTATGTCTATTCATACGTATCATCTGGCGAACACACCATTTTGTCCCTAGCTCACACATCTTGCACAATGATGAAAAAGTAGGGACGACAATATGACATTATGTAAGTTTCTGATCTATACGTTTTGACAAGCTCCTTTCTTCACCTACATACGAGGGTTCTCATCTAATCCTTGGCATGATAACATTCAGTTCATTCAACAGATTGGAATTATGGCACAAATTGCTCAAAAATAGTGATGCGCGAGCATATATAGGGAGTAGGAGAGAACTAGTCGTAATTGCACCAGCAGAAGTAGTAGCTGAAGTGGATTGATTGCAAATTTATCAGGAGACAGAGATGACTTTTGAGAAAAGAAGTTGAGGAGAAAGGCAAGGATAGAGGAATCTTCCGGGTAGATCATATGGTGGAAGATGCATATGCACGCGTGCGGGCTTCAAATCGTTCATTTTACCGGCATATGTATGTAGTGGATATAGCTCTCTCACAGCAACACCGATATTCCAGTCACTAGCACCAGCGGCGTTAGCCACACACACTCTCTCTCTTTCTCCAACTCTAAGGTCGACAACCACGGATCAGGGATGACAACCTCAATTCCAGGTAGAGAGAGGACTCGAGGAAGGCAATTGGTGGCGGCGACGACAAGTTTGCATAGCTTTGGCTTGGAAGAGGAGGAAAGATGGGAACGAAGAGGACGACAAGTCTGCGGGTTTGATATATGCAACGTCTAGTTAGCTAGAAATGGATCAACAAGCAGCGATCGTATATATATACCTACTTTTGGAATGATATAAACAATCTGTTTCGACGAATTATGAATCTAACATAGAGATATTCAGCACAATGTATGTGAATCGGAATGGAAATTAAGAAGAGAGGTACGTGCCTTGATCATGGCGGAAACCCAGAAGCGGCGGCCGCGAGCATTAGGGCCGATAATGGTGGAGAGAGGATGGGTGCGGACCTTGTGCCATAACCAGACATGGTAAACTATCATCACCAGGAACCCCAAGGGGACAAGCATCACGTCCAGGTACCATTTCCTCCATTCCAGACCACCCATCCCTTCCGACTCTCTTTCTTCTTCCTTTGGCTTCAATATTTTTACCAATTAAGTCCATTCGGTTAATTTTAGCATGAAAATCACCGACGTTTTAATAATATTTCAATATTTTTCATTTTTCGTTGATTTTTTTTTTATTTCTTATTTTCTTTTGCAATCGGGTCTTTAAATAAACAAGTTGTCAAATTTACCTAACTTTTCTAATCAAGTACTTTCGGCTCAATTGGAGCTACAAGCAAAAACGAATGCCGAGACACTCGCTAACAAAATTCTTTGTAAGCGTTGAGGACTAAATCAAAATAATGTGCAAATTCAAAGACCAACAACGATGTTTTTTTTTAATAAATATGATAGAGAATACTTATGCTAGAGGTATGTATACACTAAACTCCACTTTGGAGTAACTAATTACTTAAGAGAGCGAGAGTTGAACCAAGTGATTTTAGTTATTTCATTCATACTTAATCATTTATCACCTCATTCAATAAATAAAATTTAGTATACTATCAGTACACTTTCCTACATTAACGGCTCATTTCAAGCATTCTTCATACATGCAAAGTTGTCATTGACAACTAACACAACCATCAAACTAAAATTTTGAAATCTGTGCGCTAATCACGAATTACTCAAAAGGGCTTCTCTCGTTAAATGTGAAACTTGAGATGTCACGATAGCTATAATTAGCAAATACCACAGAAGGGGGGGGGGCGGGCCGCTAAGTACATTGCAAGATTCATGTTCCTAACAAATCATTCTTTCCACGAAAAAAAAAAAGGGGACATAATTCGTCATCACCTCCCCCACAATTGTCAAGAGTTTCGTGGAACATCTGAAATTAGCCATGCGAATGATGTCCAAGGGCTAGACCGCAGAGTCTGGCATGCCACAAATGCCAAAAACACCATGTTCAACTAGGAAAGCTGCTGTCCGAGCGTCTCTCTGTCTCTCTCTAGAATCATATAAAGAGACCACAGGCCCTGAAGCTGAGCTCCTGGTAATTCAAAGGAATCAATCCCACCAAATCTCTCACTTCCTTGAGCCTCTCTCCTCGTTCTTCTTTGGAGGAAGAGGAGGCTTTCAAAAAGAGAGGAATTTTGGCACAGCTGGCTCTCTCTTCTTTCTTCTGTCCGCCATCTCGTTCACGATGGCCTCCGGCGACATCTCTTTAGAACAAATCAAGAACGAATGTGTCGACCTTGTAAGCATTTTCTTGGTTGCAGAGAATGTCTCCTCATGGACATGAGAAATCATCATCCATTCTTGCATTCCAAGGCTTCCATTCTAGACCGACTTAACCTTTTCTTTCCATTTTAGCGTTCATGTGTATTCTGCGTTGTGCTTGCAGGAGAGAATTCCCGTGGATGAAGTGTTCGAACAACTAAAATGTACAAGAGATGGTTTGTCGACCGCAGAGGGCGAGAAGCGGCTTCAAATTTTCGGCCCAAACAAGCTTGAAGAGAAGAAGGTAATAATTAACATGTCATTGCATTATTTTTTGTTTTTTCTTTTTTTTTTGGGGTAAGTAAACTTTTTGTTTTTTCCCCCCTTTAATGTTCATAGATTTCTTTTACTGTGAATTTCACATGTATAGTAACATTGATCTGCATTGTGTGACAGGAAAGCAAGTTCCTCAAGTTTTTGGGTTTTATGTGGAACCCTCTATCATGGGTCATGGAGGCTGCTGCTATCATGGCTATTGCTTTGGCTAATGGAGGGGTAATCACATCTCTCTCTCTCTCTCTCTCTCTCTCTCTCTCTCTCTCTCTCTCTCATAAGGAAAAGATGCATGAAAATTACAGGGAAAGGCACCAGATTGGCAAGACTTTGTTGGCATTGTGACATTGTTGATCATCAATTCAACTATTAGCTTTATCGAGGAGAACAACGCCGGCAATGCCGCGGCTGCTTTGATGGCTGGCCTAGCCCCCAAAACCAAGGTGTTTTCCTCTGTTTCCATGTTTATGAAGCTTCGACACGCAAATTAGGCATTATTATCATAAGTTCATTTAACTAAAGTTCACGAATTAATGAAGGTATTGAGAGATGGTAAGTGGAATGAGCAAGAGGCTGCAATCCTGGTGCCTGGAGATCTCATTAGCATCAAGCTAGGAGACATCGTTCCCGCCGACGCTCGGCTCTTGGAAGGAGATCCCCTCAAGATCGATCAGTCCGCCCTCACCGGTGAGTCGCTGCCTGTGACAAGGCACCCGGGCGACGAAGTTTTTTCAGGTTCCACATGCAAGCAAGGGGAGATCGAGGCTATTGTTATCGCCACCGGCGTCCATACCTTCTTTGGCAAGGCAGCTCACCTTGTCGACAGTACCAACCAAGTTGGTCACTTCCAAAAGGTATCGATCATACGTGAAATTCCATTGATTCAACACTTCGAAATGGCTGTCCATAACTGAAAGTCAAAGTTGAGATTATGCTAATTTGAGTGCGTGATTCCTTTCTGATTGTCCAAAGGTGTTGACAGCTATCGGGAACTTCTGCATTTGCTCGATTGCGTTGGGCATGTTAGTTGAAATAGTAGTGATGTACCCGATCCAACATAGGAGTTATAGAGATGGCATCGACAACTTGTTGGTCCTTCTCATCGGAGGGATCCCGATCGCAATGCCCACGGTTTTGTCTGTGACGATGGCCATCGGGTCTCACCGTCTCTCACAACAAGGCGCCATCACCAAGAGGATGACTGCCATCGAGGAAATGGCCGGGATGGATGTGCTTTGCAGTGACAAGACCGGTACTCTCACCCTCAACAAGCTCACTGTTGACAAGAGCTTGATCGAGGTCAGTAAACAGGCTATAAATTCCAGTGATTGCACTCTAACAAAAGCCTTCCTCACCGCATTAGTCATAACGTACATGTCAAAGTAGAATCTCAACATTTTTCCGGGGTCGATCTCCGTTACAGGTGTTTCCAAAGGATGCAGACAAGGACACTGTTTTGCTGCTTGCTGCCAGGGCATCCAGGGTTGAGAACCAGGATGCTATTGATGCTTGCATTATTGGAACGTTGGCCGACCCCAAAGAGGTGGTTAACATGCCGAGCGTGCTCTTTCATGTTGCATCAATGTTGATGTTGCCAACTTCTTCAAATTTCAATTTGGAATGTCCTTCTACAGGCAAGGGCTGGAATTACAGAGGTGCATTTCCTGCCTTTCAACCCGGTGGACAAGCGCACTGCAATAACCTACATCGACAGTAATGGCGATTGGCATCGATGCAGCAAGGGTGCTCCAGAACAGGTGGCTAATTCGTACTTTGAATTACTCCAAAATTTTCTGAATCATCTTTAGTGACTTCTGTTCTTGTATGCTAGATTATGGAACTTTGCAAACTCAGCGGGGATACAAACAAAAAAGCCCATTCGATCATCGACAATTTCGCCACACGTGGCCTCCGCTCGCTCGCTGTCGCTCGACAGGTTTGTAAGCTTCCCAAGCCAATACAAGATATTCCTTTGCATTTTCTACATAATACTGTCCGGAGTCATCACATTGTCTGGGCACTCACCAGACGGTTCCTGAGAAGACCAAGGAGAGCGAAGGAGGGCCATGGGAGTTCGTCGGTATCCTGTCTCTGTTTGATCCTCCGAGGCACGACAGTGCAGAGACTATCCGCCGTGCCCTTGACCTCGGTGTCAACGTGAAGATGATCACCGGTGATCAACTTGCAATTGGCAAAGAGACTGGCCGTAGGCTTGGCATGGGTACCAACATGTATCCATCATCTTCTCTTCTTGGTGAGTCTAAGGACGCATCTACTGCATCTATGTCCGTCGAAGAGCTCATTGAAAAAGCTGACGGATTTGCCGGCGTCTTCCCCGGTAATGATAAGTCCCATCTGAAAATTTCTCCTTTTTAAGCATAAGATGGACTAACACATACGTTGAACACGCAGAGCACAAGTATGAAATTGTTAAGAAGCTCCAGGAGAGGAAGCACATTTGTGGAATGACCGGAGATGGTGTTAACGATGCGCCTGCACTTAAAAAGGCAGATATCGGCATTGCGGTGGCGGATGCGACCGATGCAGCTCGGAGTGCGTCGGACATTGTCTTGACGGAGCCGGGACTGAGTGTAATCGTAAGTGCCGTGTTGACAAGCAGGGCCATATTCCAGAGGATGAAGAACTACACCATCTATGCCGTCTCCATCACCATCCGTATCGTGCTGGGTTTCCTGCTCGTGGCTCTCATTTGGAAGTTCGATTTTTCGCCTTTCATGGTCCTCATCATTGCCATCCTAAACGATGGGACCATCATGACCATCTCTAAGGACAGAGTGAAGCCTTCTCCGGTTCCCGACTCGTGGAAGCTCAAGGAGATCTTTGCCACCGGCATAGTTCTCGGAACCTATCTTGCTCTAATGACAGTGCTCTTCTTCTGGCTTGCGCATGATACCGACTTCTTCCCTGTAAGCCAAAGTTAATTTTATGGCAACATACAGCAAAGAAAATATACTTATACTATAATTTATGCAGGATGCTTTCGGTGTGAGGCCGATCAAAGGAAGCGAAGATGAGCTAACTGCAGCGCTTTATCTCCAAGTTAGCATCATTAGTCAAGCACTCATCTTTGTAACCCGATCACGAAGCTGGTCCTTTGTCGAGCGCCCTGGACTCTTGCTTGTTGGTGCCTTCTTCGCTGCACAATTGGTATGTAACTTTCATGCTTTCGATTATCTGCACACGCCTAATCATCTGCCAAATACCGCGGCTCATGGTATGATTTCTTGCGAAGGTGGCAACGCTCATTGCCGTGTACGGAAACTGGGGCTTTGCTAGAGTTCAAGGCATCGGATGGGGATGGGCCGGAGTGATCTGGATCTTCAGCATCATCACATACTTCCCACTCGACATCCTCAAGTTCTTTATCCGCTACGCGTTGAGTGGCAAGGCTTGGGACAATCTATTCCAGAGCAAGGTTCTCTCATCATCTTTATAACATCAATTCCCTTAAAGAAATGTATTTCCCCTTCTTTGGCTTTAATAGCTCCCTATATTAATGCTGTTTTTACTACTAATATCGACAGACCGCGTTCACGACCAAGAAGGACTATGGCAAGAGCGAGAGGGAGGCACAATGGGCTTTGGCTGAGAGGACGCTCCACGGTCTTCAGACCCCACAGGCACTGTTCAACGACAACAGCAGCTACCGGGAGTTGTCCGAGATTGCAGAGCAGGCCAAAAGACGTGCCGAAGTCGCGAGGTGACTAGCTTCACTTGTGTCATAAATCAAGTTATGAATTGCCTAAAGGCATATCCACTCATTGGCTTCAAACTTGTTTTCCTTTTTGGGAAAAATTTGGTAGGCTAAGGGAGCTCCACACACTCAAGGGACATGTTGACTCAGTGGTGAAGTTGAAGGGGTTGGACATGGACACCATTCAACAGAACTACACAGTCTAATTAACTAAGTTGATGTAGTAAACAAAGGAGGTCCAAGTTTCGTTTTGAAATGTAGGGAGGGAAGAAGGAAGGAGACAGAAGAGAGGTTTTTGTTTTCTTCTGCAATTTTGCTTTTCGTTTATGTGGGTTCTTTTGTACTATAAATACTAGGAGCTTAAGATTGCTTGTTGCCAAAGATTTGTAGTGTTTCACCTTTGAAAATGCAAAGATCTGTTGGGACCATCTATGAATGAGCTATAAATCATATGAAATAACTTCTATGAGCTTTTACTTTCATGTCCTATGTCATGAAACAAAAAAAAGTTGACTATGACATTGACAACAGGGGAGAAACTACAGCAATATGAATTTACAGCATTGATGTTCCGACCCTCCAGTCAACCACTGAGTCACTGATCACTGGAAAGTACTCCTTTTGCCAGGGCTAACCAACACGAATCGGGTTGGGCTATTTACGGATAAAGAAAATGGCGAAACGCCCGTAAAATCAACTTATCAGCACCTCAAAAGTCTAGCTAGGCCGCAGTGCAAGAGCTGGTCAAGCATTTAACCATTCTTGTAATGTAATTCTTTAGAAAATAACGTGAAAAGCTGACTGAAAGTTTTTGAAAATGCTGTTGTCACTGCAATTCTGCCAGTGTGTTCTGCATGGAAGAAGAAATTCTTACGGCTCTCACAATTTTCCCTTTAGAATTTCCAGTGTGCTGCTGAGGTTGTCATGCTTTCTTTTTCCCTTATGAAATGTTGCTTGAATTGATAATCAGAGAATAGTCATGACCATATCGACATATGAAAAGCGACAAAGGCTGCCCGTCGACACTGGTTCACCTACCAAAACCAGTTCTGAGATCAACATGCTACCTGAAACTATATTACAACTTAGCATGTAAAATAACACTGATCTTCAATCGGCAATTTCAATCCAATCAAACACAAACTACTTTAAACCAATCCCGCACCATTCAAGTCCTATTTAATTGGATGTTTCGTCTTTCGGTTATGGTACCATCTACAGGATTCATCGTAATAAGATCATTCCCTTTCATTCATGTTTAACATCTAATAAAAGCAACCATTTGTTTCAACTATTTTCTACTCATTTTTGCTTTCTAAAATTCTACCGGGGAATTGAAAATGTTACCCTGCTATCTTATCTTCTTTCTCTTAAAGGTCAAATCGCAAGAATCTTTAACCAAGTCGTCACCAGCCACTTTTTTCAACGACCCTTTCCTTCATCTTCACTTATCCAGAACTTTCGTTCGTGAAATCGAAATGGAAAAGAAATCAAATAGCTGAATTCCATTCCTTGTTCAGCATATAGGGAGAGATGCAACCTCATTATTTAGCTCTCTCCAGTATGAAGCATATTTTTAAAGGTCTGAATCCCTTAAAATTGCGTGTTGAGGCCAGAAGTAGAAAGGTATAATTCTGGCATCTGAATTCCTAGAGGCTTGTTGAAGTTTAGAATTTCGACCCCAGAAAAAAATTTGCTAAAGTTGTTTGTAGGGCATCATAACCTGTTTGATGTAGTCATGCAGGCAACAGTCATGAGGCATTCATATGTATGTAGAGCTTTCAAGTTTAAAGCTCGGCTGCCATATCTGAAGTACATGCAATGAACTAAGATAATATAGAAGGAGATGTGAAGAATTGATTTAGATAAAAAAAAAAAAATAGATGAGAAGAAGAGATAGTGAGTTGAGAGAGATTACTGTTCTGTATTTCATTTATTAAGGGAAATACCCAAAGAGATGAGCTTTTATATGCTCTTACAACTTATGCCACTCACATTACAATTGTATAATAGCAAATCGACCTAAAGTAAACTTCCACATGGTAATTGTCCCACTACTATTTATAACTAACAGCCATGTGACAATCATCATTCTCTAATCTACTCTATCATAAGGTGAATATTATCACCAAATTAAGCAATTTTGAACAATGTTGTGATTCCAAATCTGTTAAAAAAATCAGTTATTATGTTTTGACAGGTTGATGATTGTGGTTTTTTTTTTTTTCCTTCAACTGGTTGATCGTGAGCTGACAATGAAAGAGAAAGAAGTAATTTTCCAACTGACTAATGATACTGATACCTGGAAGGAGAGGCTGCAAAATGTGGGGAATCAATTGAACAATGACTTACAGAAAGAATTTGCAAGAATGCAAGTGAAGGAGAAGACATGTCAGAGTCATACTTAGTATTGATAGGAGCTTTGATTGTGCTAATCATGTGTAAGGTTCATACGAGGGTGCAACATTGCTTGCCGCAGATTGCGTTACAAATGTAATTCTGAAATGTGTAGTAAAATGAAGGAAAGCTCGAGATTTGAGATGAGATGGAGATGAGGTTGGGGTTGGTCTTCTGCTTCTTCAGTGTTTGATGTTGTTCTTGTTCTTGGTCTTGTTGAGATAACCTAAACAAGATCAAAGTAGATTGAAGATTTGGCTGAAATGAAGCTATTTCTGAGATGATGTAGGGCATTCTGTAGCAAGGGCTGGCCACAGCTAGTAGGCTGGAGCTTTGGCTGTATAGGCTGGGGTTTTCGATATACTTGTTTCTAATGTTAGCGAAAGGCCTCTTTGAGCTGTAATCCTTGTTGATATTGGTGTACAAGAGTTATGGTATCAGTTTCTTCCATTTTATCCTCAGCTTTACCGAAAATGCATAATAAAAATGGCAAAGTCTGTGCTCAGCAGAGCTTTCTGTGAAATGTGAACTTGTTATACACACAAGACTTATCCCATCAACAAGGAATATCAGCACGGACAGTTTCTGTGCTCAGGGATCGCACAGCACTGATTCTGTGCTCAGCAAAGCACACCATGATACAGCGCAGAAGCACAGTTTCCGTGCTCAGCACAGCTCTGTTGCATATGGACTAGAGAGAGAGAGAGAGAGCCATGTACTCTTTAAAACACAAAACAAGGAATATCAACACAAGATATATCCCATCAAGAAGGAATATCAGCACACACAAAAACTGAGTTCAGAGATCGCACGGCACAGCACTAGAGGCACAACTCAGCACAACACTGCATAGCACGGTTCCTGTGCTCAGCACAGCTCTCTGTTTAGATATGGACTTAGAGATAGAGAAAGAGAAAGCCATGAAGCTCTTTGAAACAAAAAACAAGAAATATCAGCACAGGATTTATCGCATCCCCAAGGAATATCAGCTGTAAAATAACGTAGGATCTTCAAGAGAGAGGAAGAGAGAATCAAGAAAGGCTACATCTTTACTCAATCAACTTGAAATTATACTTCAATAGGCATATGAAAGGAAATAGTTAATCTAACAGAATCGTAGGAAATCACATAATATCAATCATATCCCTAATATCAAGAATTATCTCCGAGAATATTCTCTGACAGGGAAATCTTCATAATTATTCTTCAACAATCAGCACAACACAAACTTTGTTCAGAGAGCGCACAGCAAAGCACAGGAGGCACAAGTCAGCACAGCACTGCAGGCACAAATCAAAAGAATGCAAAGCAGACTAAACAGCATTAGACAAACCTAAACTGATCCACCACATTGTTTGATGCAAAAGACAATCATCCTAACACAATAAACCTTTTCCAATACAGCAGGCACAACTCAAGAAAGGGTACATAGCCAAAACATCCCAAATACTAAACCACATTGCCAAATACCCAAACACGTCGTAAACAGCCAAATGCACTTACAAACAACATAAAAACTAGCCTTTTCAGTCTACAACTCAACATCCTCATCTAACGGCAGGCACTGAACATCCACTAACGTTTTCCAGTCCACAACTTCACATTCCACCATCAATTCTAGATTCTTCAGCGCAAGATTCCGTGGTATCAATTGAATCCTGGTTTGGTGAAATTTGAACAGTCCTTTCTCTTGTTCGTCTCTTGGAGATGGATGGACCTCCCATGTCAATGCCCCTATCACTATTAGGCATCTGCAGTAAAAACAAAACAAAAAACCAAAAAAAATTCAACACATCAATTTGTTCTTCCATTTGATACACATATAAAACATTAGACAAAGAGATTACCCTTTTCCTTCTGTAAGGTGGGGGTTTGATTGGCTCACCATTGACTTTGGGCCACATTTTTTTTCCATTCATAACTGGGATGGGAAATTGGTAACATCTTTCATAAGCATCTTTCTTAAAGCAGTCATCCACATAATCATCAATATCTAACCTCATGAAAGTAATGCAAGATATTGCATGTCTACATGGTATTCCAGAGATATCCCATTCCCTACAAGCACAGGTCTTCTCAGCTAAATCAACCACAAATCTATCATCATCCACTTCAACCTCAAACTTACTCGTCGTAGCTGCTCTAGGAATACAATATCTAGACTCCAATTTAGTCTTATCCAACTTCATTCTAATCCTTGGGCAAATTGGATCTGTTTGATCAACCATTAATTGTCTTCTCTCTACCATCCACTCCATCAACTTAATTCTTAGCCCTTCAAGCATCTCAAGTATGGGTCTTTCTCTTGGTAGCCAAAAGTATTCATTGAAGGTCTCACATAAGTTGTTATCGACCGAATCACAGTTGGTACCCGTCTTGATAAAAGCCCTACAAAAATGCTCGGGGCCTTGCCTCATGAAGTCTTCGTAACCTTTAGGGCATACCATCTTCAAATCCGCAATTGTTAGGTCAAAATCAGCTTCAAATGTACACCTCACAGCCCTCCAAAAGAGATTCTTAAGAGCACCCCCTTTGTACAATTTTTCCCAATTAGCATATATGTGCACTGCACAATATCGATGCTCTGCAAGTGGAGATAGCCTTGAAACTGCATTTATAAGTCCCTGCAACCAAAATCAGCCAATAAAAAACATACAAATCACATCAATGATTACATTAGTGCAGTGTAGTAACATTTAAAGACAAAAAGTGAGATATTACCTTTTGCTGGTCACTGATGAAAGTCCAACCCTCGCCTCTGCCCACCCTCAGGTCAGTGAACAATAGGGTGAGAAACCAGCTCCAAGATGCCTCAGATTCAGCGTCCACAACTGCCCAAGCAATTGGAAACATTTGATTGTTTCCATCTTGTCCAACAGCACACAACAACATCCCCTTCAATCCTGTCTTAAGGAAGCATCCGTCCAATCCTACGACAGGCTTACATCCTGCTAAAAATCCCCTTCTCAACTCATCAAACCCCACATAAAACCTCTCGAATATTTTGGTTGCTGGGTTGACTTCCATTCTAAAAGTTCCATATTCGCTAACTTGCTTCAGCTCCCCCAAATAAGATCTTAGCATATCATACTGCTGCTCCATCGGTTCCTTTATATGACTATGGGCTTTCCATATGTTTCTCCAAAATTCTTTTTCATCAAGTGTTAGGGCAAAATTTTCTCTTGCATATGACCACATATCAACAAATGAGTAAATGAGTCTGGCTCTAATCTTAGGTATGTACTCACGAGCAAGCCGTGTACCAGTCGCTTGGCTTTTTGTTACCTACTATCTGTTGTGGCAATTTCACCTAGAAGATATGCTATTTATTCCGATGGCTTTCCTTTCACCACACTGCCGAGTAAAGTTTTGTCATCCGGTATCAAACTAGATGTCCACCGAGTCTCTCCCTCATACATCACAAGCGGCTTAAAATATATCTCCAGATGAGGATTTTCTATCTGCAAATTGAAGAGGTGAACGATGGTAGTTTAAAGCAAAAGTTAATCAACTGCTTCACTCAAATAAAAGATGGTTCTAGAACTCTGTCAAGGCTAGACTTTTACATGCCTCAAAGAAAGAACATAAGCTAGAAAAAGCCAAAGTAAACACAAAAATCATAAAAACCGTATGATGTTTAACACGTCCAAGTACAGCTAAGTGTGGGTTTCCACTTAGAGTGATGGCAATCATCATAGGCCCAAGTAGAGCTAAGTATGTGTAGTGCTAAATCCATAGCTTGATACAATCATGAATTTGCAAATTGGACCCATCTTTATTCCTAAAGTAGGACACATTCTGCAGTGATCAATGATCCTATTTTCAGGATTCCGTAACAGATGGGATTCCTTTGGCCGTTAGGTGTCAAATGGGTGTGTTGGGTCGGATAAAAAACAGTTGACCCGTTTTAACCTATTTATATTTTTGCCTTGACCCATATTCAACCCCACCCATTTAGACCCATACCCATCTGCCCACCTTCATTAGAATTTGAAAGGTGTTTTATGTTGAGTTTTGTAAGATTAAATTCAATGAGATTTTTAGTTAATGAAAGTAGTATTTGCTTTATACTTTGAAAATAAAATATATTTTTTGGAAAAATCTAGAAAATCTTGTCCAATATGTCAGTAAAACTATTTATTATGGAAAAAGAAAATCACAGGACAAATGTAACGAGCAATCAAAACCAACGCCCTCACCTTTCCCCAGCACAATTCTCTCCCTCTAGCTCTCTAATGGAACGAACGTGAAAAAATGGAGAATATCGCATAAGAAGTTCGATAAAAAAAAAAAGGATGGAACGATTATACACATACACCCCTCTCACTCTCCAACAACTTCACCTTCTTCACTGATTTCACGCAACACGAGCTCTCTCTCACAGCGCACAAACTCAGCGAACCCACGCACGAAAAACATACTCTACTTTCTATCGAACATTAACAAAAAAAAAAAATTCCTTGGTGCGCAACTCAGAGAGCCAATGTATGTTCAAGAGGAACAGGAAATGGCCTCCGCAGATCACCAGCACGAACCCCAATCTCGGTAACCGGACGCAACAAAAAACGCAACACTAAGAAAAGCACAATGAAATGATCATCCGCGCAGTGCGTTCAAATGAAGAGCCCACGATGAGCGTCCAAACAGAACCCTTGTACCATCGGTGAACGAAAGAGCATGACCTAGACAACATGCGAGCGAAGGCGAGAAGAAAAGCCCGAGAATCGCGGACGCACCTGTAACAGTCCCGAGCTCGGTGGAGGGAACGAAGCGACGGGAGCGGCACCTTCACAGAGAGAGAGAAGCCCGGATATCTCAGAGAGGAAAGGGGCAAACCTTCCTCTTCTTCTGTCGGGGAAAAGGCGCGTGGAAATGGATCGATCGAAGAAATTGGCGCGAACTCCGAGAGTGAACCGAGGGCTCGATCGGGCTCGAACGAGCGATACAAGAAGAACCGGCCTGACAGTAAATGGGCCAAAAATGGATTCTGCGGAAGCCCATTAACACAGATACAAGAAGAACCGACCTGACAGTACATGGGCCGAGAATGGATTCTGCGGAAGCCCATTAACACAGATACAAGAAGACCCGGCCTGAGAGTAAATGGGCCGAGAATGGATTCTGTGGAAGCCCATTAACACAGAGTTTGATTTTTTTTTTTGCGTCAGAACACAGAATTTGATTGAAATTTAGACAACACACATATAATCCGACCGAAAAAGAAAACACGAGTCGAAAAATCAGTTTTATGACCCATTTCGACCCCTCTACCCGTCTCCATCTTTAAGAACGATGCATGAAGATGCTAATTTTTCTTCATCTTTTTCCCAAATTGATTTGCGATTAATCTCGATTCTCGGACTATTTTGTTTATTTATTTGTATAGATTGTTAAACCCAATGTTTCATCCTTGGTCATTTGATAGTTGATACAGCACTAACAATTTCTTTTCTTCCTCCGCTTTTGTAATTTTGTTAATTGATAAATCTGCTGATTACCGCCGATCCTAACTAATTTGGGATAAAGTGTTATTGATGTTGATGTTGTTAATAAATCTGCTGATTATTGAGTTGTGCTCCTACCTACTTCACTTGCATGGTCATAAATCGCAACTGCATATTGTGCCCTTTAACTGAGATATCTCACTTTAAATGATCAAATCTTCTCCAAATTTTTGCAAGTCAATCCAAACACTATTAATACTAGAATTACATCCCAAAAATAAGTTCTTCTAATACAATAAATATGCATATTAAAGAGTCCAACATTATGTAATCATGAACTTTTTCTTGTGGACTAAAGAAAACCGGAAGCAATTGGTTTTTTGCTATTTAATGGAGGAAGCTATTTCATTGCATACGACTCTTAAGGTCCGTTTGTTTAGTGGAAACTGAATGAATTGAAAAAAAAATTCAAAAAAATGATCGCTTGTATTTCTTAAAATAATTAGCCAATGACAAATGTTTTTAATACTGATATCAATTTATGTCTAAATACTTATATGGCCGAAAAAACAGAGCCGGTGCAGAGAATAGAGGGCATGGATGGAGGAGTGTCTTCTATGGACTTGGAAGCTAGAGAGCTTCCCAAGATCACAAGGGTCACCGAGGTGTGCACTTCTCAATTGCAGAACAGTTAGTCCTAATGTCTTTGCATATCAAACGTTTCTTCACCCTTCTTTGAACATGCTCTGGTAACAACACGAGAATATCTTCATTGGCAAACACAACGAGCGTTTTTCAGTGTCGGCCCGCCGCCATCTTCAAATGTTCAGAGAATTAACAAGTAAGATAGTGGTTTTGCTACCAAAATGCACTTCACGATGAGGACTAGCGATGAATAACTTGGAGCTGCCTAATAATATTTACCGACTTCATATGAGTACAAAGCAAGATTTTGGCATTGAACCAATTTGATGAACATTTTATACCGGTGAATCTCGTGGATGTTCCCCCATGTGTTGGCCTAAGGTCCTCATAAATTTCCCAAAGATGCATCTATGGAATCCTCAAGCTCCAAAGTGTAAAGCTGAGTCAGGCGTCAGACGGTTTAGCCGGACGGTCCCAAGAATGTACTCAGGCAAGTCACTCTCTTCCTTGGCCTGCAAATAAAGTAGCTACTATTAATCAAGAACACTACACAAACATATATTTAGCACATAAATTTAGCCTGAACAATGGTATTTTTCTATAAACCAGAATAAACCCACCACAATACGATGGTACTTGTCAAACTTAACCAGCGTGCTAGAGATAGTTTCTACCCTCAAAAGGGTTCTAACGATAGAACTCTACCCTCCACACAACCAGGATGTTAATGAAAGGACGCCATCTAAACTCATTCCAGATCCTGTATACCCTTTTGTTCCTACTTAAATTGAGTCGACCGCCAAGATAAAAATTTGTCGAGATGGACAGCTTGTAAATTTGTAATCAGGAAAATATGTAAGTTGATGGACATGGACTGTAAGGCACTGTGCCATACGTCAAATTCAATTCATTGGCAAGAATCGTTAACCAGAACATGAATACAGCAAAGAACAAACTCATCTATTCTCTATTTGGATCACTAACCAATCAATGAGCTAAACAGATCGAATGATGGTGCATGAACCCAATAATTGTCTGCAAAACTCTGAGCAAAGGCAAGTGGAGACACCAACCACCCTATCCCCCTCTTCACCAAGGAAAAAAAAAGGAAGAGACAGGAAAAAAAAACCCTCCAATATGCTAGGCATTGTGATACTAGCTAGCCTATCCAAATGCAGCATGAAGATGATTATATCACTACTTTGATACTCAGTTGGACAATAGAACATTATGATACAAGCACCTCCCTCATAACATTACAAATCCTACAAGCAGCTATGCTTGAATACAAAGAAAACCACCCGTTTGCATCACAAACTCAACAAGAAATCAACTTGTTAATAGACATCCAAATCAATGGAACGGCTTCTTCGAAACAGATAAGAATGAGCAATTGTTTATCCACTATACAAACCTCCACCAAGATCGCGAGATCAACAACTATGCTGGTGACATATCCGAGTACAAGACCAATGACACTCCTTGCTACAGAAGATGATCCAATATCCACATCGATCTGCATATAGGAATTATGGTTGTCAAGGAATGAGCCTATACAGCAAATCCGATAAAAAAAATTAAAAAGAATGTGATATGGACATTAAGTTCATAACATCAATAAATTGCTGATGTGCATCATACTTTCTATTTGATGAACTGTGATAGTCGATAGAACCTGTGGGAGCTACCTTTCCATTAAAGGACCCCATAATGAGCCCCACAAGTAAGCACAGGAGGCCTTCCTATGTGTTCTCTGATAGGAGAACACGACAAAGAAATCAAGCAGATTGACGCTGAAATTTTTGGTCGGACCACAACAAGGTGGCATTCCAGTGTAAAAGTAGTTAACAGGGCTCGATATCTGGCTCTATGTTTTAAATTGATGACTGATAGGTTCTGTTTCGATTTCCAAAACATCAATGTTTACTGTGAAGTTAACTCACCACTGCAAAACTTTCTTCACCCCAAGGCTGAGGTATTTCTTCCTCCCGCTAAAAGAACATCAAAACTGTGTTGCACTGCCGAGATTTGTCTAAATTTTATGTTAATAGTACAATTTCATATACCTAGAATATAAATGATATTTGTAAGAGAGAGCCCTAAATTTCAGTGATATTTCCAGTAACTCTAGATCCTGCTAAAGCAAGCTACAATAACCCATTTTTTTTCATTTTTTGAAGGCATGGAAAGGGACGAACATGGGAGCTTAGAGGGGGTTAGAGTCATTCTTTCTTTTTGCAAGAACAAATGGCTTCAAAATTTTTGCTTTCAAATTAAGTAGCAGAAGGTGATGTTTAATCAGCACCCCAACGGTTGCTCCTGCTAGTGACACTATACCTTAAGGATGAAGCAATCAACATTTTGTACTGATGTCTAGCTCATTTATAATTTAACTGAGAAAGGCCCCAAAAAAGATCCAATTACTTACTTCCAAAAAGTTGTCCTGTCTGAGATACTTGCATGTAACAGCTTTCCCCAACAGACAAGCTTTCGTGCCCACGGCACGCTTGACCATCCAATATCCCTACATGTGCTGAAGTGATTAAGCTCCGCACAAAAGGTATTATCCTTTAAACAAAGCAATCCAATAACATTCTATTCAAGTGTTTCTACCTCAACAATACTTGGGATCAACTTAAATCTGGAGTCTCTGAAGGCATCACTTCCATCCACAAATTTACCCAATAAAGAATCCTTATTTACAGGCCTATCACTGGCATAGTACATAACCAAGCTATAATTTGGTCTCGCTGGAATCTGACAAGAAGAGCAAAATGGAGGCCCTCAAAATGTATCTGAATGAACGAGAGAATTCATTCCTTGAAATCAATAGGGGAAATAACATAAAAGAAAAGAGTCTGATGGCATCAGCATATACAAACCACATAAGCATGTCTTTATTTAGTCAAACAAAATAGTTTTTGCAATTTATTTGAGACTAGATGCTTCTAGAGAATTCAAGCAATTACAAATCTACCACACAGTAATGTTGGTTCTACTAATTCATGCTTTGCTTCAATTTTAACAGGAAAAAATTATTTGAAGGATATGGCAATGTCAAATTTTAATCATAGACAACCAGTCTCTGTAGGAAGATGAAAGAACACGGACATACCTGGAGATTAATGGCTAGGATGAAGGGAAGCTTTTTACCAGCTTCTGACTGAATAGACAGAGAAACCTTCATCAGTCACTCTAATCATTCAAAAGTATTAAAGTCCACATCATTTTGATTTTTCTGCTATGGATAAGTTTTCCTCGCTGTGATCAGACAGAATTACGGTTGAAATATACGAAGGTTTCTTAACATCTCTACCAAGCAACATGGGAGGGACGAAAATTTGATACCAACTTCCTTGGCTTAAGCATAGCGTGAGAAATGTCAGTGAAATCATACAGTGTTTATGTCCTAGATTTAAGAGCAAGTATAATGCAAGTGATAGTGATAGAGTCGATAGCAGCAAGGAAATTTCAACCCTGTACTGTTCATGCATGATGCTACTGAGCCAAAGAAATGGGCAAACAACGTTGCCATTTGTCAGTTATGGGATGAATTTCAGTACAGCTTGTTGGCTACTAGACAATACAGTAATAGCAATATGTCAGAATGACTCCTGATGAAATAGATGATGGTACTCTACCGTTGAGTTAGCAACCCAAAACAAAAAGCAAATATAGATGAAAAAATAAAGAAATTCAATTGCACGATGCAATCAAAACATCGAACTAGTAATACAATTTGAATTGATTCTGAGATTCTGAATCTAAAAAATAAAATAAACATATCCAATAAGAATAATAAAATTTTCAGATAAACAGAAAGGCGAAATGTGGAAAAGTCAACCACTGCCCCTGAGCAAAATTTCTCAAATAAACAAAACAGAAAGGCCTCCTCTGGCAAACTTTTTGGGTATTGTCAGCTTACAATAAAGTGCTCATTTATTTCCACAAATTATATTATTCTGCTCAATTATTCTTACGAAAATTTGTTCCAGTTTGCCTTAATTTTCTCCACTGCACTTTCTTCCTTTCACTTCCTTTTTCAGCTCTTCATGCACAGTGGCTTTCAAAGTTAAAGATAACCTACTTTGTACCAATCCCAACCACCAGAGGTGATTGCACCAAAATGTCCTGCTCAACTTGCATTTGTCACCTACATAAACGAAGCAATGTGTTCCATTTCACTGCATTAAACAGCTAATGAAGACAATCTGTAAATACCTGAACAAGACACTTAGGATGCAGGGCAATCCTATCGATCTTTTCATCCACTTTGAGCCAATCAACTGCTAAGAGCTTGAGAAGTGGCTCACCCCCTATCACCTGAAAAGGATTCAACAGCAACACCTGTGAGCTTGAAAACACTCCTAAACATAAATACTTCACAGAGAAAGCCAATCTTTAAAAAGGAACTTCAGTTTCTCTGGCATTTCCTAAATATTGGCAAAGCAAATTAAATGCCAAATTATATTCATAAATATTGAACTGGGTATAACTATCCGTGATGGCAAGTCATTACGCTTTTTTCTTTACTGTTTCGGTCCTTTTACATGTATTTAAATCTGAATAGGTTTCCCTAATTGGTGCTCTTAAATGAAGCTATTCTTGTTAATTAAATTAAAACAAAACAAAAATTGAAGAATACAAATTCCACTCAAAAGATAATCTTCGAATGCCAGCACCTTGTACCAAGCTAAGGAAGGAAACGGAAGAAAGAGAATGACTGCTATGAATGAGACGCTGTTTACTGTCAAAAACACTAATATTTCAGCCAGATATCTGGGTTCCACAGAAGATTCATATTGGTGTATCTACATAAAAGTCTATTTTGGCGAAAAGCAAATTCATCATATGAGAAGGTAGTTCAGAGAAATAACAACAAGATCGAATTGCATCTGGCATTTTAATGCATCAAATGTTCAAAGATGTGGTACAACGCTCAACATAAGATGCTGTAGAAGAGCAACACACACCTTAGTGTTATCTTTAAGGTAGTTCTTTCCTCTAATCATGAAGCCAGCACCACTTGGAGATGCCCAACAGTTTGTATCAGAATCGCCCTTACCCTTGCGCAGGGAACCAGGAAAATTGCTCAGATCAATAGTGGCAGGAGCTACATTGGCGTCTAATTCCTTAATGGCACCTACAACTACATCCACACAGTCAAGTGCTTCAATTCTGGGTACAACACCATCTAAAAAGGAAGACCAACAAAAGATAAAAGTACAGTATTTATTAAACTGCAAGTGATAATAAAAAATTCAGTAAAAAGGTTTTACTAGGAATTCCTCTACTTACGGAACCACACACTTGTCCTCACGACCTGTAGTTGCTATACACGTAGAAATAATAGCTCATTAAACTTGATGGTAGTCATTAGATGTAGTATAATCAAGATTAAACAACATATCACTTTGCATCTTTGACCTTAGTTGGAAGAATAGATACTCTTTCTTAATCTCAGGACGCATTAATTTTGTTTTATCTTTAAGGAGCTTTCACTCTTGTTGTAGGCATATTTTGTCATGGAAATCTCTTGCTTTATAGTGCTAGACATTCCTTAAATTGGAAAAGACATGAATTGTCATAAATCCATCGAGGACCCACTCTCCAGAAGTAATCAAGACATCAAAAATTAAGTTAGTTAATTTCAGCAGACACTAAAATTCTACATTGCTTTACACATTAGCAAATTGAATAAGTTAACATTAGGAGTAAATACGCACAAGACTGACTACCAATTACCATTACACAATTATCCTACTTATGTATCAATAAATATCTAACCCGAGGTTTTCTTCGTAGCCAAGCCTGCAATGGCCCAGGAGACATTCTTCAGCCTCACTTTTGCCACCTAATAAAATTTTTGCAATCAAGATTCAGTTCATGTTCTTGAAATAATTGGAACCCAATTATCCACGAAGTCGTAACTAAAATCTAACTACATCGTGTCAAAGTAAAAGACCAAACCTTATGATCAAGTTCTTCATCATCACTCTCTTCCTCTTCTGATGATGAATCAGCTGAAATTGCATCATAAAACTCATCCCGCACGTCTTGCTCCTCATACTCGCTATTGGAAATCGAAACATCAGAAACTTTTGATTGAACAACTGCCATAGTAGACTGCACCTTTAGTGACGGATTTGCTTCTATATATTCCTTCAGACCTGGGAGCAAATGAACTAAGAAGGATAAATTCACTAAATGATAATGAATGTTCGAAAACAGCTGTACAGATTGTTAAATTATGTCTCATTTTGAGCCCGTTTACGGAACCCTACCCAAATTGGAGGATGTCTACTGTCTCCCAATATGTGACGTCTGACTTATCCTCTAAATATGTCGGTCCTTTTTTCCCAAAAAGTTGCTTTGCTCATCCCATATCTCACTATACATATACAATAATGGCCAACTACGTAACACGACCTGTAATTCTCATTGATTAGCGGACCTCTTTGCGGCTGGCTCTCTCAGTGCAGTAGGTACTGACACTAACACCGAACCGCATAAACTCTAATGTTTTTTTATTGGTCCTGGATTTCTCTGGTAATTTCGTTCTCTCACATTAGACTATGTAAGATCCAATAGCTTCAAAGCATTAATTTACAACACCAAAAATAAAACTTGATGAAAGTGCCTCTAAGTTTGGCGCATAAAAGGAAAAGAGGTAGAAATGTGGACAAGTTTCTCAAGAACATTAAAAAAATTCAAAATTGGAGGGAAGATCAAAGCTCTGGGAACATTAAAGTTGCAAATAGGTCAAGTTAAATACAGGCAAGCAAGAAGAGTCAAAGGCTATAATGGTCTTGTTTGACTGGCTATGTTGTCCAATTAGGTGTTAAGGACTAGAAGATGATGAGGAAATCTAGCAGTGGAATAACTCTCACAGCCTTGGGGACAATAAGCTGCAGGTTCCCTTTAATTGGACTAGTCAAGGCTAAAAAGAAATTGACCATGGACCGCTCAGTTGTGCACGTAATTAGAAACAAAAAAATGTATTTATTACAGCATTCCCAGGAAGAAAGAGGAAAATGAAGAGGATAGAATACTGCACCTGACACCTGGCACATTAAAGCATAGGGTATAGTCTTCTCAAACTTTGAGCAATGATTGTTCTTCCATCTCGTCCATCCTACTTCATGTATCTCCAGTGTTTGTGTCACAAGACATTTTGCTATATTTGTACCCATTGGTGTATTTATACTTCTGATTTCCCATGTAGATGCTACGGAATAAAAGAAGACAGAGCAACCAGTGAGTAGAAGTATATATGCCCACATTCTAGAGTTTATGAATGAAAATTCTCAACTTAAGACAGAAGATATAACTAAAAACCTTGCAAGTTTGTTGCCAACTCATCACTGTTATCAAAACAATCGTCATTTTGTAGCTAAAAGTTTCTACAAAAATCCCAAGGTACACTAGTGCAAAAAACACTATCATATCCAGGGAAAAAGTCAACTGAGCCAAAAGTTATCGGCTTTCCTAATTTCTAAGAAGATTGACCACCTAAAAACTGTTTCAAGCTCCTACTTGAAGTAAACAATATCTGGATCTAAGAAAAACTTGTGCTCCATTGACCTGAGCTGACTGCATAGGTAAGGTTTCACCAGATCTTTTCCATTGACCTCAGCTTAAGGGAAGGTCAAGAATTAACGCACTAATTCTTTAGATGCTTTATTACTGCAATTAACAGCCGCTTCAAACTCATAGACTGTCATTGGGATAAAAATTCCAGCTTGTTGTCCATCCTGAAAATATGGACTATTCAGCCCCACAAATTCACTCATGAGAGACACTTCTGCAATCCTCACCTTTTCTATTCTTCCACAATCATGCTCCCATGTTCTATGGGCTTCATGCAACTTTCTCATTAGAGCATCTTTATTTGATGATAATAAACAATTTTATTAAAACAAACAGTTCAAGTACTTCAGAGACGTACAAAGACAAAAATAAACCCTCGGGGACTATATGGAATAAGATACACAGAAGCAACTGGAGACTTGAAACCCCAAAAAAGCTTTAGTTGCATCATTTAAGCATCTTTATGACCCTTCTTCCTTGTTTTTCGCTAAAAGTTTAAGATGGATTTCTGTTTTCAGCAAGCCATGATATATATGCTGTCAAACTTCTGACACTTCCTTACTGAAGTTTATTAAAAAACAAAGTCCCCCCATCATGCTGAAACCATTCTCTTTCAGATGGAAAAGGCATGCTCCCCAGATGTTCAGCACATGCACTAAAGATGTTCCCCGCGGGTCATCATACAAATGATGGCTTAAAACAATTTGAATGGAGCTCCATGTTCTCATGATTAGGGGTTAATTGTCAACTGATGTGTCTGTCACAGATACCTTCACATCCTTTGTTTAATCATTATGCCACATATTATTTTTCAAATCATTGCAAATACACCAAACCATCATGTTCATGCTATTGCCTCCACTCATCATAAGAAATGCCCCACACGGCCCAAGAGAATTTCTAAACATAGAGAGTAGCCATTGGAATTGATCACATGGATAAGTGCACATTCTGCAGATTGACTACTAACGTCCTATGTAGTCATTTTATCAAACTACATTGTTGTGAAATTACATGCTTATACAAAACGATTAGGACATAATCATTTCAGAATAGTTACGAGAACTTAAAATACTTTAGATGTTACACAGAGCAAAGAAATCAGAGAAGCACAATCTCACGATTAAGTGTTGTACGCCGATATCCAGATATTGGAGGTCGCTTTTTATGGGCAACTGGAAGTTGCAGGATAGCTGCAACCATTAAAACACATTTAGCATGCTATGCAAGCATATCATCTCATGTTGCCCCGATTAATCATAACAGAAATGCCAAGCACTTATTACTTAGCCTTAGGAGATATATTGTTCTTCCCCTGAAAGCATAAAGGCACAAAATAAAGCAATGTAACCAGGACAAGGTTCAAAATCCAAGATTCTCTGCAAGAAGCAGAATGGCTTTGAAGATTTTATGTGACATGAAATGCATTTGGTTTATAGAGTCTTAAAACTTTATTGAATTTGCACATTCTAGAGATTTTTCATATACTTGACCAAAAAGGAATGCCACTAATGTGTTCAGACAATGGAATTGATGACACACTTAGACAAGGAGGACATCATTTACGGCCTGGAAAAAAAAAAAGTCACTTTATGACTAGCTCACGTCCAAAGCAGAGGATCTCAATGATAGGATTTAAATTGGTTTCAAGGTGCATATTCCTCATTAGCAGCTAAAGGTGTAATTGTTCTTTTTTAACTCAAGGTGCTTGTTGAAGTTGTCATATCTTTCACCAATAAAATTGTGTCATCATGTGGAAATTAAATCTGGGGAATTGGCAAATAACCACATAGGACAAGGTTCGGAACTTCAATTGGAAAGCATTTTGAGAGAAAGAAAGAAATGCAGTACATCTGTTGCTCAGACAATAAGTTTAAAGAAAGAGAAGCAATCTCAAGAGAAAATAATGTTCTTAAATGGCACATGCACTGCTTAATTTTGACAGTCACTTTCTCCATAGGCATTCTCCGTTTGACTTTTTTGGTGTGATATGGCAATTTGTAGAGCTTCCCATTATGTAGTCTATTTCATGTACCTTGCAAGTAGCATCTCTGTCTACTATAACTGCTTTTGAATTTTTAGTGATAGAAATACTTCTATATCTCCTATACACTATGGCCAAGGATTCTCAAAATAAGGATCCGAATTCACTTGACATTTATACAATAATTAAATTTACAACATATGATGCCAAATCAAATTCTGACATATCTTAAGAATATTCCTTACTATATGTTCCATCTTGGGCATGGAACCACTGTCTGGAGAAAACAAAATCTCTTTTACACTGCCACCTGAAAAGCATAAATCATGTGAATATAAGCTAATGAAGTGACTAATGTAGAAGCAAAACTGAAAGAATGGAATAGATCAAATGCAACTTTACAATGGGAAGAAGGTGAGGCATCAAGAACATTAAAAAAATTCCGGAAAACTTGGAAGTCATTGAAGGGTTGTACAAAGAAAGCAACGTGTTACAAATCAACAACTGCAAACAACTAAACGGCAGGAATATATACACAAAGAAGATAAGCAATATCCACGGCACAACTTACATTAGTCCTAACCTGCTCTCCGAACATAAGTTTCAGGAAGAGGCCACTTTAGCATCTTGACTTATCTATTCCTCCAACCAATGGACAAGAAGCAAACCCCTTTTCTGAACAGAAATTTGTAAACATCTAACTTTCTAAAGAAATAACTATTAATCACTTTTGCTAAACCAAGAAGGATGGGGAGGGACGACCAGCAGTGACTACCCTCATGAGGGTTACAATAAGGTCCCACACCCGTCATGGAATGTTCAGCATTCACCAAACCCAATCATAAGACTACTGATGCAAGTTAGTTTCAACCCTATGACCTGAAGATGGGAATATCAGTGTGAGACCAACTAGGCCCCCACTACCAGTGGTAATACCGATTAGTCAATAAAAACAGTTGCTTAGTTTTATGAACCATGAAGAATGGGGAAGATGGAGCTACAGCTTTGCATCTTCTCCTCTTTGCAAATTCAGTACGGATCATATTACTCAAGCGGCTTCCCATACAATAAACACTAAGAGCCAAAGTAACTCTGATAATTCTTCATCCAATTTATTTTTTCCAGGAATATAGCAGAGGCAAAGAAACTAAAAGATTTGATAGCTAACATGCAAGCCTTGGTAAAATCCACACACTGATGAGTACGAATATGGCAAAAACATTATGTTTGGGATGTAAAACTCCAGAAAGATCAAACTGGAAGACAATAGAAGTATGGACATGAGGCTTTGGTCAAATATAACTTAAAAAATTATAGTGTAAGAATTGAGCAAACGTCATTGAAGGAAAAATCTGTATTTCCTCACATTCTTGAGTAATTACAAGGTCAATATATATACAAGAGAAAGGAGACCCTAGTTAGGCAAGAAACCTAATTTAGGTATGGACTCACCTAAGTTAGGTATAGACTCACCTAAGTTAGGTATAGACTTACCTAAGTTAGGTATAGACTCACCTAAGTTAGGTATAGACTTACAAAGTTTCAAACAATCTTTACAACTTTTCAACACCCCCCCTCAAGTTGGTGCGTAAATATCTATCATGCCCAACTTGCCGATGAGATGCTCGAAGTTAGGTCTGAACAGTCCCTTCGTAAGAATGTCAGCTGTTTGTTGCGTTGTTGGCACAAATGGCATACAAATAGCTCCTGCATCAATCTTCTCTTTGATAAAGTGTCTATCGATCTCAACATGCTTAGTTCTGTCATGTTGTACTGGATTATGTGCAATATTGATTGCAGCCTTGTTGTCACAGTACAGCTTCATAGGCAGTTTCACTGGTACTCGAAGTTCTTCTAGCACTCGTGTTAGCCACAACATCTCACAAACTCCATGGGCCATTGCTCGATACTCAGCTTCTGCACTACTTCGAGCTACCACATTCTGCTTTTTACTTCGCCAAGTAACTAAGTTCCCCCAGACATAAGTACAATATCCTGAAGTCGACCTTCTGTCAGTAATTGACCCTGCCCAGTCTGCATCTGTGTATGCTTCAATTTCTTCTTGAGTAGACTTTTTGAATAGCAGGCCTTTTCCAGGTGTGCTCTTTAAGTATCTCAAGATCCTATACACAGCCTCAAGATGTCTTTCATAGGGAGAATGCATAAATTGGCTTACCATACTCACAGCAAAGGCAATATCTGGCCGAGTATGCGACAAATAGATTAGTTTTCCTACAAGTTTCTGGTATCTCGATGTATCAACAGGAACCTCATCTTTGTTGTCTCCAAATTTCTGATTTGGATCTATTGGAGTATCTGCTGGTCTACAACCACTCATTCCAGTCTCCTTTAGAAGATCCAGGACATATTTCCTTTGTGAAACTACAATTCCCTTCTTTGATCGAGCCACCTCCATTCCAAGGAAATACCTTAGAGTTCCCAGGTCCTTGATCTCAAATTCAGAAGCAAGACATTCTTTCAACCTGTTCATCTCGGCAATATCATTCCCAGTGAGAATAATGTCATCAACATATACTATCAGAATTGCAACCTTCCCATCACGAGAATGCTTCACAAACATGGTATGATCAGCATGTCCTTGATCATACCCTTGTTTCTTCACAGACTGAGTGAACTTCTCAAACCAGGCCCTTGGTGACTGTTTCAGTCCATATAGTGACTTCTTCAATTTACAAACCTTTGACCCAAACTTTTTGTCAAAGCCTGGGGGGAAGTCCATGTATACTTCTTCCTCCAAATCTCCGTTCAAAAATGCATTCTTCACATCTAGTTGTTGCAGAGGCCAATCAAGATTGGCTGCAAGTGATAGGAGCACTCTGATAGTGTTTAGCTTAGCAACTGGAGCGAAAGTCTCAAAAAAAATGATTACCTTGATGGGCTGAAGAACAAGAGGGATTTAAAGAAGGTTGAAGTTTGTACAGATGCTCTAATTGTTCCTTTGTGAATGGAACCAAATCTGATTTTATTTGCTCTTCCTCATTTGTCGCCTGGAACGCGCGACCATCATTACTGCTCCTTTTTTTCCAGCCTTCTTTTTTCCAATTCTGCGGTTTCCCATGAATTTTCCAGCAACGCTCTTTTGTATGCCTTGGCCTCTTACAGTGGGTACACCACATACTATCTCGGTTATCCCTCCATGTAGGCTTTGAAGCATCCATTCTTCCTCTTCTCTTTAAAGGAACAACAAAACAGAAGCAACGAAGGCTTTAAGTGACTGAGGTTTTAGAGCAAAAAGTTAGACGAGCTTGAAGTGGGAAAAATATGGCTAAAGGGATCACAACAACGACGGTTGTGAAAATAATCCAGCAATGAAGGCTGTGATTGAAAGATTAATGCAGCAATGAAGGCTGAAAAATAAATCAGCAATGAAGGCACGGCTGTGAAAATAATCCAGCAATGAAGGCTGTGATTGAAGGATTATTGCAGCAATGAAGGCTGCAAAGACAGAATCAGCAATGGAGGCTGGATAAGTCAGCAGTATAGCTGAGAATGGAAGATTATTGCAGCAATGAAGGTTGCACTGCAACACTTCCCAGAAAAATGAGCCTAAAGCTCTGATACCATGAAGGAAAAATCTGTATTTCCTCACATTCTTGAGTAATTACAAGGTCAATATATATACAAGAGAAAGGAGACCCTAGTTAGGCAAGAAACCTAATTTAGGTATGGACTCACCTAAGTTAGGTATAGACTCACCTAAGTTAGGTATAGACTTACCTAAGTTAGGTATAGACTCACCTAAGTTAGGTATAGACTTACAAAGTTTCAAACAATCTTTACAACTTTTCAACAGTCATAAATCACTCGGTCCACAGAATGTTATCTTAAGAATCTACACCATTTCCTCAACAGCAACAAAAGAAGAATTACCAAGACAATTGTATCACTCAGTTGCATGTTCATAAACATGAATATCAATAAATGATAGGGGTAATCAATCTTGGAATCACAAAGCCATAACACCTCTCATTGATTAAGCAAAGAAGACAGGTCTATTTAGTATCTACCTTACCTGGTGAGGTATTTTGGATCATATGTCCCATAAACAACATCGTAGTGTCCATCATAAGATTCTACCAACTCCAAATCACTAGTGAATGTGTCCCACCTGCAGAAATATAAAAGATGAGCCTGAGCCATGTATAAGGCAATGGCTACAGACAAATTATAAAGCTTACTCATATCTCCGCTGGCGCTCAAGGTTTAAAAGCACTTCAAATACAGCGTCTTCACTGGCATCAACAACACCAACAGACTTCACAAGAATACCTTTTCTCATCTGCAAAGCACAGCAAGCACTGTAACTGTTTGGTACCAATTTGGCAGCGAATTTACACCTCTGGCTTGGATGTATAAAGCAAATTTGATTACTCTTACCAAAGCGTTCGGACTCTTAAGAGAAGCAAATTATATAATGTGACAACATAAACACTGGCAAGTATGCTGATTATACTTTTTACCAGAAGAGGCATCTTTTAATTCTGATCAAGTAAAAAAGCCCTTCAACTTATCATTTCAGAAGTCTCTTCCTATATTATATCTAAAGAACCACAAGGACACATGCAGAGCAAACATCATCCCTGTATCTTAAAGTAAAGTTATTTTGCGCAGGAAGAGGAATGAGGCCTTGATTTGTTTTTTCATGTATTATCTTGAATGTGGCTATTTCAAGGTACAAGAGTTGTTGGAGGTGGATATAAAATCTAGCTTCACAACATGGCCTACCAAATGAAATTTGCACTCTTTTTTTTTTTTTCTATATCAACGGGGTACCTGGAATTAAAGAAAATTTACACATTACAACATTGTAAATGGCTTTCTTTTTCCCCTTTTTCAAATTCAAGTGTTGGTGGATTCTAAAGCAAGTGCTAAAAATTATATATTTTACCAGCATGATTCCTATTAACTTATTTCATTCTGAGATAGTTTGATGCAACAGCAAAATGTTGGTGGATTCTCGGACAAAGCAGGAGAAAACTAAAGTCGGGGTGAGCATTTCACCCATAAAATATATATTCTCCAAAAAAAAGCGGTGCAAAATTTTTTGTGATAAAAGCCTCAGTAAAAACTATAATCCAGCTCTGATTAGGAAAACAAAGTACAGCATGGGAAAAGCTGTACAGAAAGTTCTATGGAAACATAAGAGACATATGAGAAATGACAACAGACGAAGAATGCATGAGGCTTGCATATACCTTGGTCTCAGCAACATCCTCAAAGATTCTAACACCTGAAATCACAAAGAAAACAACATTATATGGACTAGACAATACTTAAAAGTTTGCATGCTTATTTGCCACGGAAATCAGTTCTCAAAATGCAAACAATTCTTTACAGGGAATCCTCATTCAGAATTTCAACAGGAAGAAAAAAAGCTAAAGAATTACTCCACAACATACAGAGGATCGCTCGTATCAAAATGAACAGCAATATTTTGACAATGACGGTTGAAGCCTCTACAAAACCTCAGTATTCTGTCACATGATCCACAACATAGGATACTGAAAACTCCCAAATGAAGCAGCCTTTAACATCTTACGCTGATGACTCGGATGCAAATCCCATGAGCAAAAGCACTCTCTAGATTCATTACCATTAGTTCAAAGCTTTTTAGTCAAAATCAGTCAGGCAAGATCAGTGTTTACTCTTGCATTGGTCTAGAGTGAACCTGTCTAACAGATTTGAACAATTCAGAAATGATCTGATCACTATCGCTCACAATTGCATGTTTGAAACAATCTTTCACAACTGTGTTCAAATTCAATCTTTAGATCAGTAATTTGCATATTAGACCTTATACTTGCTCCAACCCCATTTTGTTGATTGCATGTAAATGCTGACAGGTTAAACCAAAGAATTAAACTTCTCATAAACATAAAACGTTTGCCAATCTCTAAAACTTAATGCTTCCTTTTCACTACTATATGGACATGTCTCCTCACCCTTTTTTTAAGCTCTTGGATGAGCCAACCATTTTCTTACTCCTTGAATTTTGTAGTTGACAGAGTCAAGTACAACTGGGAGAGAGAAAAATGAGCCAAAATGAATGTCAAACCAAAGCAGAACCTCATAGAACAAATAAACCATGACTATATACTGAGGCTCACATTCTTTTCCAAAAAGAAATACCATATAGAAAAAACTCTGAAGATTCAAAGATCATTGTAGGCCATGACTCACTACTAAAGCTGAGATAGTGTACCATTCATTGTACGAATACATTTCCACTCATTTGCTTCTATTGCATCTCCAACATCCCCCTCATTGTTTCCACCCGCTCCGATACCCAACCTCGATGATTTCCTTAGGAGCATCTCTGGACCTGTAAAAAAGGAGACAATGGTGCAAAACATTGAATATAAGAATTCAAGGTCCATGGTCATACATATTTCTAGGTGAGCATCATTTAAGCATCTGTACTTCCTTGTGTTGGTATGCATTGAGTGTACAGTGACATACTAGTATCTAGTCATTGACATTTTACAATAAACAGATATTAAGTACTCAGATCACCCCAACCATTCAGTCACAGATCTCTTTCCAGTCATTTACTTTCACAAGGGTCACGAAGAGCCCAAATCAAACATGGACAGCATGACAAATCAATTATGCAACATGTTGATTGTAAGATACAAACAGTACCAGGATAATGAAGAAAGATAATTCCCATATCATGGTTAATGACAAATTCGGTGAATACTTAAAATGATTAATGCATTGGGCATACATTATACTCCAATTGTGTAGAACAAAACCAGAAGCAGCATCTAGCCTTTTCATTCAACTTTCTTACTCACTTCAGTGCTCCAGATTCATCAGTCACCAGCAGAGTAAGTTTTCGATAATTTAGCAAGAAGCAGTATGTTCCAGTGTCTATCATCCATATATTTCGCTGTAGTACAATAAATTTCTTCAGTAATTTGAATCTCTTCTTGACAGTATCAGAATTTTTGGACTAGATAACTTCTCAGACCGACTGCCATTGCTCAACTACAGAGAAAAACTTTCCTATGGAGTTGACTTGTCTGAATTGGAGTATGTGAGATTTGGTGGGACCACTTGCCAACTGCTCTAAAAGCTTAACCTGATAGAAGAAGGCGTGGTTTAATATTTATATATTCCAACACTCCCCCTCATGCTTAGTCTGGTCTTTTGCCTAGTACTAAGCATGGAAAAATTAATTGGGGAGGGACCTCCTGCTCTGATACCATGTGAGATTTGGTGGGACCACTTGCCAACTGCTCTAAAAGCTTAAGCTGATAAAAGAAGGCGTGGTTTAATATTTATATATTCCAATAGAGTACAGCAGGCACTATTACCTTAGAAAAGGGGACCAACTGCTTGATCAATTTTAGCTTTCTTTAGGTTGCTTGCATTAGCCAGTTCTAGGATTCTTTGATCTATTACAAAAGTGATCCTTCAATGACATCCAGTCTATTACTGAATACCAATTTAATTAGCGTTGACTGAGTGTACTAACTTATTTAACCATAAATGAGGCTTAATCTAAAGGTCAAACTTATGATATACATCGGTGACATGACATGAATTACGTATGTAGCATTTTGCCCGCCACTAGTTAAACCAGACCAGTATTTGGCATGCATGGAAGTTGAAAGTTTTCATATTTTCCCCCTGTGAACACCATTCCTAAGACAATGCAAATAGTTATGGTTTTCAATAATCATGTACCCCAACATCTTGAAAATGTTGACAGTGTTAATTATGAAATACAGGTGTCTTTACGGATGTCACCTTGATAAAGAAAAAGGTGGTGCTGGCTATAGTAAATTTGAACAAAAGTACCAGACATTATTTCGCGAGCCTTTCAACCAGTTACAATTCTTGCTTTCTTTTGATGTTCTGATAAAATTTCAAATCCAATTATTTTCACTCTTGACGTATCATCCCCATTTACAAAAATTAAATCATCTTCCCATCAGTTACTTGTAGCGGAACAATGAAATTTGACAGTAAGGTCTATAACTGTTCTTAGTCCTCCAAATTTATAGGATATCAATTCACCTTTTTCCTAACTCATTCAGTTCAAACATTTGCCTGAATCCTTAAATTGAACTGAAGCGAAGTTCTTTATATTTTTAGCCTAAATCTTACATGACATACCTAATAGGTAAGTATACTTATCTTACATTAATATCAATGTTATCCAGAGAAAGGATTTTAATCTACATTCCTTATGCAATCATTCATATTAAACGCTAAAGGAAAGATCAAGGACCAATGAAAGGCCACAAGGCATAATACCAATTTGAGGACCTACTTTGAACCTTAGGCCAAACAACAATGAAAAGAAAATATCAAACTAATCAAATCTAATGAGAGGACACTTTAGTAAGCCTCCCTAATACAAGCTTCATCATAATATAACTTCAGCATGAGCCAAACTATTCAAAAAAACTTCCCTTGCAGATATAGTGTGTGTGTGTGTGTGTGTTAAAAAACACCACCCAATAATGTCTCTAAATATATGTACGTATATTGTTCTCGGTTGTCATACGTTGTCCACAACCTCATCTCCTAGTCTAACTAGGACCCCCCCTCTATCAAGACATTATTAACCAACACAAATCTAATCCAAGTCAAGCTACAGAGAGAATGGAATGCAACTCATAGAGTGGACACAAAAATAGAAGATGAATATTCTACCCAAGGTGGCTTTAATTTACAGGTAACAATCTCAAAACGTGCATCAAGGCATAGCATACAGGAAGGGAATGCTTTTCTTTTCCTCATTGCACCAGACCTATGCAATATAGCGCATGGAATTTTAGTTATGATATAAAGAGAGAACAATCACAAAGATAATATATTCAATCATTCAGTGCATTCTGATTTTGTACATTCAATGTTTTTTCTTCATCGTCACAACAATTATATTTCTTCTTCATTATCACAACAATTGGTGGCTAATACAAAGAAAATATCTTTCTCTATTACTCGCTTTTAGCAATCGAACGAACTTAGTACAAAAGACGAAATATATGTAGCCTTAGAAACAGTGGTATTCGTAAGTTTTTGTGCTATCTTAATGGATAGTAAAAAGGCAACTGTAATTGTTGAAGGAATAAAATTCTAGTATATATTTTCCTCATTAATTATATGCATTGGTTATTGGGAGATGTCTACCCCTTCTTCTTTTTTTGGTCTAAGGGAGATGTCTACCCCTTCAAAAGGTTTTTTTGTATTTGTTTTACTTTGTTTGAGCAAAGGACATGTAAAATTAGTGGATATCATAAATAATTGGATACACGTTTAAAATAATATAAGTAGATTCAACCAACCTTGTCCAATTCTAATAAGCTTCTTCAATTCATGGGCATAACGCCTGACTCTGTGTCGGTGGCCCTCTAGAGTGATCCTACAGAATATAAGAATTCAGAAAATGTATTCATCAGAAGTGGCACACTCACATGCACATCCGCCACACACAAAAGAAAGCGCGTGCAGCTGCGGGCGTGCAGAGAGAGAGAGAGAAAACATATTTATCAAAATTGATGTAAAAGCATCAATAGTTAATGGAAGTGTATCATAAACCACATGTAAAAGCATACTCTGTCTCCATACTCAATTTGTTCCTGGCACTGCTGCCTCTTGACAGCTCATACTCAGCCTGTTTTAAACCAAAGAGTTCGTGAAAAAATACACGAAGTTCACTTTGCTATAAACTTCTACTGCCTCTTGTCTATTCAGCGCTTCAAAATCAAAGGCCTTAGCAATGTATGACTACAATTCACAGCGCAAATCCTAAAATTGAATATGGAGTGCAAAGGAAAATGAAGACGGAACAAATTTTTTATGCTAAATGTCATTACTCTTGTGACACTTTTGAACCTGTTGCTTGGCATGGTCAAAAGCCTCCATCCACTTCTGCACTTCTCCAGCAGTGGCACAAGCAATCTTGAAGCAAAGAAACAGTCAATCGTCATTCATTTTAGGCAGATTTAATAAGGAAATACACTTCTATAAGACAGGACTACAATTAGACATGAAAATCGAAGCAAAAGAAAAATCACAAAGAATATTTATCCAGAGTATACTGTTTTCCAAAATAAAGCCAGACAAGCTACTTTAATATTTTCTTGCCTCCTCAAGAACGGGGAACATATTAGATGCGAAATTTTAAGAACCTAATAATATGCAGTGAATTCATTGTCTTGAAGTCAGGATTTGAGTACGGTATTATGATGCTTCAAAATTTATTTCCCTCCTTTTTTTTATCAACAAGGATCTGCATTACACTTAAATGGTCTGTGACTCATTAATATATCTTGAAATCGTTTCGAATCTGCTGAAAGGACAATCATTTTCTCGTCATTTTCATTGGCATTAAGAACATGGCCTTCTTCTCAAAGGAACTGCCGTATGTTTCTGCAAAAAAAAAAAAAAAAAAAAAAAAAAAGGGAGAGCAACGCAGGTATCAGCTCCCCCCCCAAGTGAAATTTTCCATGTGACAAATCCATCATTTACACTTACAACAGATTTCCAAATCTGAAACATGCGACTGGAGGCACTATAAGACCCTTCTATATGAGCAACTTCTCTTTTTAGATAACTTGATGGGATGTAGTGATAAGATTATCACTGTTGGCTATAAGAATCACAATTAATCTGGTTTCGAGTTCTATAACAGTTGCTACATTGGCATGCTCTAATATTAGCGCAACAATTGGTACTCCCTGACCTGATAGAAGAAAGAGAACAGGTTATGAGTGTCCCATATCGCTTGTCTACGGCTTTCAATGGACATACTGATCATGTAGTCTCCTTCCACCCATCAACTTAAGCTTTTGGGTAGGACATTCTAGTATGGAAACAGAGCAAAGATTCACAACAAATTTCGTTTGCATGTGAAGTTCCATGTGCCATTTTTAGTCTAGTTTGCATGCGAGAGGGGGTTACAATAGCCCATATCACTTGCCTAGGGGTTTCCATTGGCCTTATAATTCATATATACCTATCAGCTTAATTTCAGTTTAGACAACATAACACTTGACATAAAGGATACCTAATAATTGCAAGCTTATTGCAGCTCTTTCAATTTTGCTCGACCATCCCATCCCTATGATCTAAACTTCACTTCCTAGCACCTGCTTTTCAGGTCTTTTCACAATTTCCGCAATTATGCTCCATTGTCATTGTTGCTATGACCCGAGTCCGCTTGTTAGCCCCACTTTGTCTTGGTCCAGTCCACATGATAATACAACTCAATTAACTTATCCTAGTGCTTGTTCCATCTTTGTAATTTCTCTATTTGCAATAGTGAAGTACCTTTCATAGCATGACCTATATAATGTTACCATAACACATGGTATTCGTTAATTTTCGCTTGAATTTTGATGTGCAGGGCTAGCTTGTCACCCAATTCAAGAAACACAATTGAGAAATTTTCATGAGGTTTATGGCGGAGCCTGCGTGGGGCAAGTTAGTTTCAGCATTTGGCATTCTCTTTTAGGGTTTAAGTGTTAATATTCACTTCGTACTATTTCAAAGGGTGTGAGAAATAGCTGCTTTATGTGCGACTAGGGTTTTGAGAGTCCGCTTTTTGGTCGTAGTCCAAATTCTGATTAGTGAGCTCCTCTTTTGCCTGTGCATGTAGGCCAATAACCAACCCATGTAAATCTTATTCTTCCACTTTCTCAATTCTCCATTATGTTGGCACTTGTGCTTAACAATGAATAATATGAGGATGAGAACCAGACCAAGCTTATTAATTGCAGAATCAGCAAAAACTGATTGCCAGTTCTAAGTTAAGAAAAAGTACTCCAACAATTATGTATTGTCCATAAAATATCATCTTCCAGTCTCATGTCAATCACTGGTAGAAGAATAGCACAAGAAAGAAACAAAAAACTCACCTCTCCTTTCTTTGTCTCATCTAGCCTACTATAAAACCGCAGAACATAAACATCCTGCCAAAACAGAAGAAATCCCCTTAAAAAAGAATCTAAAGTTACATCAGCTTCTCACCTAGAGGATGTGAGTGAGCTTTTGGAGGTTGTAGAACAATTCTGATGTCTGATTCCCTTGGAAATGGCAAAATGCTGACAAGATATTGGGGAAAGAAAACTCACACCACTGTTGACCTTTCGACGCCCTAGCTCTTCCACCATAAGTGAGGGCCCCACAATACCCCTCCTGATAGGTTGCTGCGCCAAGGGAAGCGATCAGGGAAAAAAAATCATTTGGAAGAAAGTAAAAATAATAGAGCATTTTTTTTAATTGATCAGGCCATGACAAATTGACAAAACCTCTGAAAAGATTCTGAGGAATGAAAAAGAGGAATATCCCAGGAATGGCAATTACAGTGTAAAGGGGAAAAGAGTACAAATGCAAATTATTGTTTTGCCCAATTGAACAAAGGCTAAAAGAGTTCACTCAAAGCAAGCGAAAGTAGAGATGCGCTAGTATCCGGGTGCATGCATATGATAGCATCAAGAATAATCCATGACCAATCAAGTTGATAGATCTAGATGATGGGAAAATCATATTGACTACACTATGGTGAGGAAGAGACTGCAAAATAGTTTCATAAATAGCATTCAGCAGTCATTTTCCTAAATTATACTTATAATCATGGATAACTAGGAAAAGGTAAAGGAGCGAGAAGATGTATTTGACCTCGCCTCTACATTTAATTAGGAGAAAGGACAACAACAGTCAAATATCAAATAATGCAGAAAAGGGATCACGATGCAACAATCATTCATGAAGAAATTAAGCAATGGTCATTAAACCAAGTGTTTTGCTGGGGAAGTCAATTTTGGCGTCGGGGCATCAAACCATTGCTAATTGATTGTCAAACTTTCCGCTACTTTGGATTAATGAGTGTCTGATCCTAAGGAAGTTCATGGAACCCAAGCAATGTTGCACATCTTTGAAATTGTTGAAAGAATGTCCCGGCAGGTACTTATACTAGCATTTAGATATCAGAGACATGACCTATTACTAGGCTATAATCGGGAAAGAGCTTATTACTCGGCCAAAGCAGTAGCTTAGGGCCTGTTAGATAACTCCAGTAAGTGTTGAAAATTCATGTATTCAGCACTTCATAAAATTAAGCACATTCGATAGTTTTATAACTAGCTTTTACTTAATCAAGTCAAAAACATCACTCAATTAGCTAAGTAAGGATAGTGTTACTTACTTTATTCAATAGAAGACATCCAAATAGGAATTAAAATTTTACCCATTACATTGCTAAAAGCCTAAAACCTACCAATAATATTCATGATCCTATATTTGGCAAGAATAGAATGTTATTCAGTACTCAATATAATACTAACAACATTTTGCTTTCATTTTCAGCACTTGAATGGCCGACACTTCAAATTCAGTATTCAAATTACCGGCACTGAATTTTCAGTTTTGCCAAACAGGAGGCTCGAAAAAGAGCTTGTCTCATTCACACTACCGTTTGGTTGGCTAATGAAAAGTGATTATCACTTGAATGGGGTTAACAAAATTTAAAATAAGAATTTTTTATAAACCAGATTGTAACAGAAAGAGGGCTTATTAGGTTCGTGAAACTTTAGCCAATTTTCAGTTTTGCATGTTACAGTACTCTTCAAGTCAAATTGCAGAATGTCCTCATTCCCTGCATTAATGCCATCAATTTGACTTGCCCACTAAATTGATGACAAAAACCACAGCTCGCAGCAATTCGCAATTCTAATTTTCCACAAGTAAGCAGGAAGGTGATCAAAAATCAATATGACACTGGATCGTCACTTTGGTATCCAAAACACCTGCCAAGTTTCATTAGTCCAGTTCAAAATTATGTATATCTTTTCTTCAAAACACAGCCTTTCCCTTTCAAGCTTTCTACTATCCAAAAGAATTGCTGGGAGAGGGAAAAGAAGCATGAGCAATCAAAGGCATCTGAAGGATATGTAAAAATATCCACTGAAAATGGTCTGAGATGGCATCAACGTATGACAATGAACAAAGGAGAAAATTGCTACTAGTACTCAGTTTACAAATACTGGCAGATGATAGTGATCACAGACAGCTACAATACTGCTGTTAGCCGCTATCGAACAGGCCAAAAGAAATCCAAGAATTAATCGTTAAACAGCTACTGATCCTGGCATAGCACTGATAGAAGCCATTAGTTATTAACTCGGAGCACTGTACAGTCCGCAAGTACCGATACAACGGCTCTAATTCATAAGTCACCAGCCAGACTAACTACCGAGATTTTAATAACAGCAGCACAATGGAACCCTTTCTGATAATTGCATAGTACTGAGCAGCTCATTCATGCAAGAAGGGCATTTGAATCACGACGACAATTCACATTCAAAATCCTCTGCCCCATGAGCTGATTCCCTGCTCCCCCCAACATCTAAAGCTGCTCGCAATTACTTTCCCAAACCAATAAACAAAACACAAAAGCCAAGACAAAACTCAACCAGGAATTCGAAGTTGCAAAAAGACTGCCCACCCTCGAAAATGCGAGGGCAAGGGAAAAACAAAGACACGGTCACAGAGACATCAAGAACAAGAAACAAGGAAACATCCTCGGAGTCGAAATGCTTACAATGCCGGGGCTTTCGTGAGGATCGCGCTTGTACATCTGCACGTACTTGCCTCGGATGAACAGGAACCTCAAGTGGCAAAACTGGTGACCGATAGAGTTCAGGCCCAGATGATAAACCCACCCGAAGAACTCAAAGACCTCTCTTTTCCCTCCTTCTCTGTCGCTCTCCGACCCCTCCCTCTCCATCGACGATCTTTCGCTGCCGTTGCTGCCCACTTTCTTGTGCATGGCCATCGTCGTCGGCTTCGTCTCCATCTCCATCTCCAATCCCAACTCCAAAGATTCAATCTTCCCGAGCTACGAGAAAAACAAGAAACCAACGGAAAAGCTGAAGAAATCAATGCGGAGAGGGGGAGAGAGAGAGAGAGAGAGATTTCCGGGGATGGACACCGGAAGTGGAAGGTGGCAATACCGGGGCGACAGATGCGCATTACGCTATTTGACGTTTCTTGAAAAGCATAAAACTTTCAGGAACGAAAAAAAAAAAGCAGTGAGAAAGGAAATTTAAGCCTTGCGCTTTTTCCTGCGAGAGATTTGGTGGGTTGTAATTTGTAATGGGAACGGAAAAGCTGTTTCTTTATTTTGGTGGCATCCGAGCCGTCCACGTCATCACGTGGGGGCCCACTAGTCGTAAGGCTGTTGGGCCCCACATATCGATTTGGGAAAAAGAAAATTAAATGTCAACTTGCTGGTTTGTGGAACGTGTCAGAGCTGCAGTGAGAATGGGACCATGTCCACGTAAAGACGTGGCCGACCTCGGATGGGATTTCAAAGTACATATTTTCGAGCAAACGACGTAATCGAGCTCGAGATTAATAAAGTACAATGTCGTGTGATTTCTATGTACATTGTCTTTTCGTAAGCATGAAATGTTTTTTTTTAAAGAAAAATTACAGTAAAAACTCGATTAAGTCAGCATCAACTCAAGTATTAACAAGCTCTAGCTCGATTGAATCAAATGTTCCGTGAAGATGAATTCGAGGCTAGCCAAGTCCAGAGGTTTGACTCAATCAAATCTTTTTCCATGTGTCCTTGACGAGGTTTAGGACACATGGAAGAAGATTTGGGATTGGTGGGTGTTTTGTCCTATGTAGATGTAGATAGATGTCGGTGATCTTGACATGACAACGCTCCAAGTCCAATCTAAAAAAATTTGTATATATTTTGTTTGGTCCAATTGGGCTTTTTGCTTGCTGGGTTCTTAAACAGCATCTTGACTCATCAATCCAGAATTATTTAAATATGGAAAGGACTTGACCCCACCGCGTCGGCAAATCACTTTTTCTCCATATTTCTCATTAAAAAGACGAGATAAGGCACTGTGAAATTGAAATGCCACGGATGGATGGGGGAACCACCATTTGACTCCAAGGCCCTCCTCCTCCTCCTTCTTCTTCTTCTTCTTCTTCTTCTTCTTCTTCTTCCTTCTTTCTTCTTTTTGGTGGCCAACCATGGCAGTTCTGTTGTGACGGGTGATAACTCTTTTAGGTTTTTCGTTAACTCCTATACACAACATTATGATCAGAATAACTTCAAAATTCTTAAGATTAATGGATGGGATGCACGTTTTATATATTTATTGGTCATCAAGGGTCGGGAACTCGTTTCCAGCAATCTTTATGCACGTTTCCCAATATCGGATCCGAAAACTCTTGTCCAAGCTCAATATGATTTTTTGAGTTTTAACTTTATGAGGAGTATTTCAAATAAAAAATTTGAGTGCATTAAGCCGATTTTGAGAAGTAGATTTTCAAAACACTCTGAAAAGGTGGACTAATTGAGATGCATAAACGAATCCATCTAATTGCCAGAAAAAAAAAGAAAAAAAAAATCTTTGTCCATTTACTTTCAATACTTTCTTAATTGAATCCATGTACTTCCAATTTTCTAATAAAAGTATTCTTCCAATTGAATCAATGTTCAACTGTGTGGCCCATTTTTGACCTATATAATTGAACTCTAACTTATTGGACTCATTTCACTCGGTCATTTAAAAACTCACGACCCATTTATACAAAATATGAGTCAAAAAATGGGCCATCTACTCCTTGCATATATAAATATCATTTGCCAAGTATAGTTGCTCATAAGTTCATCAACTTTCTGCTTTGCAAGTTTTATTGACTTAAGTCGGCATTGTTGGATGGCACCGACATGACGTGCTGAAAAATATAAATAATCAAAATCCATCCTTGAGCAGAAAGAGAGGAAAGAGAGGCGTGCGCGTGAGGTATAGGTTTATATTTAGCAACTTATATATATATATTAGGTCTGGTTCCTCCTAAAACTTGAAACCGGACCAACCATACCATTTTCAATTTTGTGGAATCAAAAACTGGACCGGAGCCTCCTGGATTTGGACCAAATCGGCATGTTCCTGATTCGATCGGTCCATTATGTTCAGCCCTACTTCAAACCAAGTCATGTTTTCGTTTTCAAGATAATTAAATATGCTTTTGTCATAAATTGGTCAGAGCGCTTCAACACTTTTTGGAAAAAAATTCAATTAAGGCCACAAGTATCTTGATTTTCTCAAATAGGGTCATGAATTCGACTTTATTTCAAAGAAGGGCCCAAAGCGCATTATTTGTTTCCAAAAAAGGCATTTTTTTGTCTTTTTCTCTCTTTTTTGCAATTTTATCTTTCTTTTTCTTCTTTTCTTTTCATTTTTTTCCTTCCCCTTTTTCTTTTTTCCCTCCCCTCCCCAGCCACGGTCCACCATTGTTGTCTGCTTCTCTCTCTCTCTCTCTCCATCTCTCTAGTTGTCCACACTATCTCTCTAGTTTTATTTTATACGTCTGCTTCGGTTCACAAGACACCATAACCGAGTCCAACATGAAGGAGCTCGTCGCTGGGCTCGAGGTCAATGAATGGATGTTCATTGTTGGAAAATATGAGGTATTTTGATGGGTGGGTGAATGAGAAATTATTTCTCAAATAACACTTGAGTTGGAAGTGGAATTGGCAAAGCACTAGTCACACATTGGAAATGAGGAAGGCAGTGAAGTGTTTTATACGTAGTTACACTCCTTTTGAGTGGTAACTATCATAACGCAAATACTATATCTCGCGCGCACACACAGAGGGGTGCAAATTCCAGACCCTGACGGAGGCCCGACAAGGTGAAACTTGGGTACAAGCACATGACATGCGTATGCGAATGCAGGATCGAAAAATGGGTCTCGCAACAAACTCATTTTTGCCTTCTGTTTTAATTTTTTTCAACTCAAGCCGTTACAATGTAACCGTTCTTAAGTTAATTACCGGCATGTTAATGGTATTAACTAAGCAACGGCTATTATAATTATGTGATTACAGAATTAATTGCATAACGGCTCTAAACGGCAATTTTATTTAGCCGTTATTTTTTATTTTCGAAATGCCCCACTTAGCCTATAAATATGTGACTTCCCATTCTGTTTCAAGAGATTAAAGGACGAAAAAAGAGATCAGAAAACAAGACCACAAAAATCTCTTCTCCCTATTTTCCAATTGTCTGCATCATGCATTGTTTTCGATAGTAGCCACGTTGAGTTCAAGTTCGCAAAAAGTTTTGGAGTGCTGTGCTTGCCTCTATCGCTGCTTAACCGTTGTATCCTAGGAGACAGACGTTCACGAAACCTCGAAGCACGTACTGGAGGGGACAAATCTGTTTTAAGGAAACTATGTCGTACACATGCCTCGGTATTTTTTATTAATTCAGTTTCTTTTAATACTGTTATATTTTCATTTAGATTTTATTTTTCATAAGGTTTAGTTTTTGTCCTTTTGAGGGTTCAGATTCATGCTTCTGACGGGTTCAGATTCAGTGCTTCTGAACGGTTCAGATTCAGTGCTTCTGAACGGTTCATATTCAGTGCTTCTGAATGTTCAGATTCAGTGCTTCTGACGGGTTCAGATTCACTGCTTCTGACGGGTTCAGATTCAGTGCTTTTGACGGGTTCAGATTTTGTGCTTCTAACGGGTTCAGATTTTGTGTTTTTTTTTTTTGTCGGGAGATTTTGTGCTTCTAACGGCTCATACTTTGTGCGTTTAAAGGGCTCAAACTTTGTACTTCTGAAGGCTCAGACTTTGTGTTTCTCAAGGCTCAGATTTTCTGCTTCTGCCACTTAATTATTTGTGCTTCTGCCAAATTGACTTTTGTGCATTTGTCAATTGAATATATTTACAGATTTGATTTTTCCACATTTACTATTGTCATTCAAACTTTAAGTATCCTCCATTTATACAAAACAGAATTGTTATTTTAACACTGTGTTTCCCAACATTCATACAGGTCGTAAGGTCGCCCTTCGGGTTCGACATGGGGAGTGAGATGAGGGATGAGTGGTTGCCGCCAGGGTTCCACGAGCGAGTCCCAAGGGCAGAGAAGAAGAGAGGATTGCTGGTGAGGGGTTGGGCACTATAGTTGGAGATCTTGCGGCACAGGTCGACCGGGCATTCCTTAGCCATTGCAGCTGTAACTCGACAATGGAGAACTTGAGCCAGGGGGTGCCGATCATCAGGTGGCCGATGGCGGCGGAGCAAGCGTCCAATGTGAAGATGATGGTGGAGGAGATGGGAATTTGCATCGAGCCGGCGATGGGAGCGGCAGGCGAGGTAAGCCAGGAGGAGGTGAAGAGGGCAATCGCGGCGTTGATGGATGCAAAGGGTGGGAAAGAGGAGGAGCTGAGGGAGAGAGCCATGGAGGTGCGGGAGAAGATCACGAGGGTAGTGAGAGAGTGAGCGTGGATGACGAGAGAGAGAGAGAGAGAGAGAGAGAGAGAGAGAGAGAGAGAGAGAGAGAGAGAGAGAGAGAGAGAGAGAGAGAGGAGCAGACTTCAATGGTGGACAGTGGCAGGAGGATGAGAGGGGAGGGGAAAAAGAAAAAGAAAAAAGGGAAAGGAAAAAATGAGAACGAAAGGAAATAAGAAAAAGAAAGACAAAATTGCAAAAAAGATAAAAATCAGACCCTTCTTTGAAATAAATAAAGCACTTCGGGCCTTTTTTTGAAATAAAATTCACTTTGGATCATTATTTAAGAAAATCAGGGCACTTGAGGCCTTTAATTGGAATTTTCCCAGACTTTTTTGAGCCACCCAGGATCGAATCTTTTTGCTACAACATCTATATGCTTTTTATTTTTTCACAAATAAAATATTAAAAAAAACTAGTTAAAAGCTGTTTCTACTTCTAACCCGAAATCGGCTTGGGTAGACCGATTCTCGAGAAGAACCGGCGCTTTAGGGTACGTATGGGAACGTTTCTGTTCTTAGGCACAGTTTTTAAACAGAAATACTTTTTGTGTTTCTGTTCCCGGCTACGATTTTTGAGAACATAAACACGTTTGGTAAGTAAAAAAAAAATACTTTTTTTCGCCGCCACCGTTGACCGCCGACGGCGGCGGTGGGCTACAGGAGAAGGCGGCTGCGTCGGGCGGGCGGGTGGCGGCCGACTGGTGGTGACTGCATCGACGGCGGTGGATGGTGGTTTAAAAAATATTCCAAAATCTAGAAGTAATTTTTTTTTATTTCTTCAAAAGTGTTCCCCGGCACAAAAATGTTCCGCGGAATACTCTTGGAACATTTTTAAACCATAGCGTTTCTGTTCCAAAAGTGTTCATGGAACACCTTTAGAACAGAAACACTCTTCCTGAAGCGTTCCCATACGCACCCTTAGAGGGATCCGGATCGTCTGCCCTTCCCTTAGAAGGGCAGGTGCCTGCTCTTGAAATTCGGGCCATCCGTTTTTAGACGGACGACCCAGATATCCTATTTTTAAGGGGCAACCTTTTGGGTTTTTATTTTTTTAGTAATAATCTGGGCTATCCATTCATAACACGGACGGCCCGAATTTCAAGGGCAGGGCTTGCCCTTTTGAGGAAAGGGCAGACGATCCTTTCACCCCTTAGAGAGCCAAGTCAACGCCTAAACCCGGGGATCGAAGTTGAAGTGTCGAACCCGCCTTGACCGGTTCCCAGGGCTTTTACCTATGAACCTACCCGGTTCACGTGAGAACTGGCCTGGGCCTTTATGTAAGCCCACTAATCGAAATCTAGAAGCCCAATAATCAAGCCCATGAGCACAAAAAGGCCTGTACTCACTCATCTTCTGGCTTTCCTTTTTTAATGGCGGTTTTCAGATCCAACTCAGCAAGACCGTTGATTCTATAAATCCCCTCGCAATACTCGAGATCAAGACAATCATTGCGTAGCGTGTGCTTCTCTCTCTCTCCCCTCCCCTAGACATGGCCACCACCACAATCCTCCGCCGAAGCCCTAACCCTCGCTACCTGTCCGATCCCGACCACAGCCGCCAGCGTCGGCGAAAGCGAAGCCCCGAATCGATCAAGTCGCGTACCGCCGCGGTCCCGTCGAAGAACCTCGTGATGGGCCAGGTCAAGATCCTGAAGCGCGGGGAACCCTTGACCGGTTTCTCGGCCCTCCACGGATCTCCTGGCCTCCCCCGCGATTACCACGCGGCTGTGAACGGGAAGACCAAGAAAGGAGATCCCGACGTCGCGCTGGGGTCTACCGACCGGCTCGGCCCCGACCCTGAGATCGTGCAGAGGCAAATCCGGGTTGGGGAGTTGCCCGGCTTCTATGCGGGTCCAGGGATGTGCGTCTCGTCCCCGCCGCCGTGTTCTGTCCCCGTGCCTTGCTTCTTGGGCAAGAACGACTTAGCGACGTGCAGTTTAAGGCGGCTCTTGGGCCTCGACTTGTCGTGAATTTGGGGGAAAATTTGCCTGCTTTTGGAGACTTGCCGCAGATGCGGCAGTGCCTGTGGATTCCGCGAATCAGATGGATGTGTTTTGCTGGAGATTTACTTGTTTGAGAATCAAAAGGGCTCTCCTTTATCTTTTCAAGAGGAAGGGGCTTTTGATTGCAAGCAAAAAGGAAGCTGTTGAAGATGGAAGTTTGGCAGTCTTTATATAGAGGAAATTCGGGATCGTTGATCAGGGAACTTGAACGGTTTCTTCTCGGGGTTATGTATAGTTTAGATGTGTGTATGTGGATCTAATACGGAGTATTTATTGTAGCCTGTGTGGTTTGTAAATTTAAGTATTGATCTGCAGAATTGTCAGTGTAGGCATTAGTCTGCCACTTTGGAAAGAAATATTTGTTAGCTTATGATTCTATGTTGGCGAGAGTTGCTGTTTTTTATAGATATGTCTGATACTAAGTGTCTGTTGCTTCTATGTAATACGTCAGGTTGATGGAATAAAGCTTATGGTGTTGTTTTATGATATTGCTGTTTGGTTGCCCTAATGAGCCAGTTTCATATCGATTTGCAAATGGAATTCAATTTTCATTTGTTAGAAATTCCAACTCTTGCTAAAGATCAGCTGAGAAAAGTGTGGTAGGTATCACGAACCACACCTACAATGTTGATGAGGTGCGATATGAATCAGTGGTTCTGTTTGAGTACCTTATGTTATGCAGCTGCAAATCATCATATTTTCGTCCCTGTTGACGGGTTCTTCCTAGTTTGATTCTGAGGTGTGGTATGTTATAGCCTAAGCCGTTAGGCAGAAATTTCCAAGTTCTGTAGCAGCCTCATTTTAGCAGATGTATATGAGTGGCTTCACGAGCCATCTTCCTCCAGGCATATTGAATCCAAGTGACATATTGGGTTTGTATCGCCGGGAATGGAGATGATGGGTTATTTTGGTTGATGATCCGACGGAATATCTGTCTTTAGCCTTGATGTTATTTGAGACAAGTCTCTTGTGCTTCTACTAGCTTCTCTTTATAGTCCTCTTCTCTTTATAGTCCTTTCCTGATGCATCTGTATTTCAAGCTGATCGTGAAAAGTTGGAGGCATGGTATGATACAATTGGTAAAGACATTACTTTTTGAGTGCACGCTGCATTGGACAGTTGACACTCAAAGACGCAACTGTTTGCTTTTCTTACTTTGGCCATAACAGCTATATGCTTTCAAATCGCACCTTTTATGTTCCCCAAGCGCATTGGTTTTTAATGCATTGTGGTTGACAGTGCGTGCTCATTAGGTTGGGATTGAGATGGCATCTTCGATTTTGCTTATCAGCAATAGAAAGTTGGCAAAATAATTAGGGGTGTGATCCTCATCCTTCAGAGGGTTATTGCCTTGTTTAGATGTATGATGGGGCAAGAACTTTAAAGATCTGGCCGCTCCAACCATGGCCATCCATTTCCGAAAATATATTTCATCAGTTGTCTTCTACTTTGCACTGTAAATGGGATATATACATTGGCAAGCAAGACAATTGAATAATGCCAGCATCTTGAATCCTTGCCCTATCTTCGAACTCATGCTGAAACAGCCATTACTTTCATGACATTGTGATTCACAAACACTAAATACCTCCAACAGGCCCAGAGTAACACCAACCAAAAGCAAAAAGTAACAAACATGAAATGTTCTTTAATCTTTGCAGCTGTCGACTAGTTTCTGTAACCACAGATTCTCTTGAAAAAGCAAGCACAGGCAGGTTTAGTGTAACATATGATCACCTCGCACCCATCTCTGTGGAGTTGCTTTCTATGCCATTACTTTCATCAAGTTCCGGATAAGCAGGCACTATCCTCTTCCAGAACCAGTGCTTTCTCCACACGAATATCATCTCTTCTATCGGGACTCCCTTGGTTTCAGGTAGGAACACGTAGACGAAGATGGTCATGATCGTGATCCACCCCGCAAAGAAGAGGAAGATCCCGAACTTGAATGCGCAGAGGAGGGAAAGAAAAGCCTGCCCGATTATGAAGGTGAACAGAAGGTTCACGGCCACGGTTATGCTCTGCCCAGCTGATCGGGTCTCGAGGGGGAATATCTCACTCGGGACGGTCCAGCCAAGAGGGCCCCATGACCACCCAAAAGCCATCACAAACAAGCAGATCACGGTCACGACCAGTATGGAGAAGCCCTTTGACAGCTCTTGGTTGTTGCCGAACTTGACTCCCAATATCACTGCCACTATGCACTGTATCACAGGCAAAAGGAACATGTTTAATTCTGTTGAACATAACTGGAGTACGTCTATATGCATTTGAGCGCCTCCACATTGGAATGGATGACCACAATTTTGTGATAGTTATCAATTTTTTGTTGTGAAATCACAAAGTGAATATGCTGCATCATGTAATCTGCTGCATAAAAATCGATATTGGAGATGAACTTCTTGTGTCTTTAAGTGCAGAATGTGCAAAACAGAACAGAAATTCTTTTTACCTGGCATACGACCATCTGAATTCCTCCGCTAATAAGTAGAGCTCTTCGACCCAATCTGTCAACCGTAGCAATGGAAATGAACGTGGATGAAGCGAGAACCGCTCCCGTCAAAGCCGAGGAGTAAAGGGATGCACTTCCTCCGAACCCCATGCTCTGAAACAGCACCGGAGCATAGAAAAGAATTGAATTTATGCCCGTGAGGATTTGGAACGCGGGCATGAAAATAGCCATAACTAACTGAGGCCTGTTTCTTTTCTTGAGAATATTTCGGAACGGATGCTTGATCGCATTTGCTAGTTCACTGGCATCAGCAATGTCCTGAAACTCTGCATTGACATTCTCGGTTCCTCTAATCTTTTCTAGGACTCGCCTTCCTTCCTCATTATTTCCACGTTCGACTAGGCTGTTGGGTGTCTCCGGTAGGAATAGTCCTCCAACTGTCATCAACAGAGCCGGCACTGCAGCCAGGCCTAGAGAGAGCCTCCATCCCCAAGGCCTGAGCTTCTCGGTTCCGTAGTTTATCATGTTCGCAGTGAATATGCCCAGAGTTGTAGCCAACTGAAACATCATGTTCAATGCTCCTCGAAGATGAGCAGGTGCCATCTCTGACAAATATAGTGGAACAGCCTTCAGAGAACAAAGAGGCTAATGAGTTTCACTTGGGTAAAGCAGAATATGAGTAGAGTATTTCTGAAACTTCCCTTCTCATTCGGTTCAATGCAAACAAATCCCTCACTTCTGTAACTCCTAATAATCCTACAAGACATTCGTCTTCAATTCATCATCCCAAGAATACTATCACTCTGCATCCTACTATTGTAAACATTAATATTCATTCAACAGATTCGCGTAGATCCCTTCTCGACAGGTGCTTCATAATTTACTGCTTTTATACTACAAAATAAATGGAGAAGAGGGCATTACTTGATTTCCAAAGCCAATGCCAACACCAAGCATAATCCGACCGAAGAGAAGCATTGTAAGATTTTGAGCTGCAGCATTTAAAGTTGCTCCAACAAGAAAGCTGAGTCCGCCACAAATAATACTTGCTCGACGTCCATAGTTTCTTGTGATGGGAGAGGCGACCAGAGAGGAAACCAACCCAGCAAGGTAAAGAGAAGACGTAAATGAGGCGAGGACTTGGTTGTTGTACTTGCAGTAGTTGTTTTCATGTGCATGCTGCTTGTTTCTGTAAACTTCAGGGAAGAATTTCTGAAGAAATCCATTCATTGAGGTTACTCCTCCTGCAAAAGAGGTCAAAAAGTTATAGCACAGTTCTGCAGAAAGACACTCTGCATTCAGTCGAATTAAATTTCTGAGTTGGGCCGTTCCTCGTCATTCGGGAAATCATGTGTAGAGCGATCTTAAATTTTCGGTATTCCTAACATTAAGCCGCTGTAGTTGAAACTGTAGAATGTGCTGCACCATCCTAAAATTATCAAGATATACCCCTACTTGGATTCATTTACATCTAAAGTATGAACCACCGATCCATCCAAAGTTAATTTTGGTTCTAAACTAAGATTAGCATGGTATACTCTCGATATCTTTGACATAATATGATCTGTTCTCGTGTATTTGAAGTATGTGAAGCAACCAGACTGTCTTCAATATCATGATTTTTTTTTTGTTTACCAGTATGGCTCTGCAAAATACAGATCAAGATTCCAAACCAGAGCTCAAATATCCATCTAAGTCTCTTCGCCAACAACCATGCAACCCAGACAAAAAAAGGAACCTCTTGAATATCATCGTTATTGTAAACTCAAAATCAAGACATCTTCTACTGTCACATACATGTTCTGCTGTTTCTTTTGTCTCCACCATCGGGAATGAGGAGGATGTGTATCAGGAACCCGTTAAGGCTCATTTCTGGCACTTACTGGTTTCCCACCACCCTTATACCGAGAAACGTGAACAGAACTTCATACAGACGGCTAACAAGTTAAAGAATTGATTTTGCACAAACTGAGATAATCACCAGATATTCCAATGTCATAGCCGAAGATTGAACCGCCGACTGCAGCGATGAGGCATGTTAGGACCACGTAACCGGTGACCCTCCCTTGGTACTGCTCTGCTCTCTCCTTCGCCACGCCGGTCGGACCGAGAGACCCTCCCGCCATGTTTCTGAATCCTTTCTTCTCTTCCCAGCTCTCAAGAGTTCACTTCAACAAGCTGCCTGAGCACTAAACCAGACTCCATACATATATATAGTCACCAGGGGATCAATCAAGCCAAGTTGACCACCCAAGAAAGGACCTCCCACCTACCTAACCATGAGCGGAAAAAGGGATTAACAGACTTGTATGAGGTAAGCCATGGTAAGGGAAAAGAAGGGCTCTGGCTCCATTGTATTCTTTTTATCGCCCTCTTTCCCACAAATACAAATATTTTAACTTTTGTTGGAGTTGAACTGTGCAGATGAGGAAACAGATTTTGGGTTTTTGACTTGTTCTGTTGATCATGTGGTTGAGAGTGAGTCCCCTGTTTCTTGAAATATGATTGGCTTGATCTAATAGAATAATCCCCTGTTTCCATTCTCTCTCTTTCTCTCTCTCTAACATCTGTAACTCAATGACGAATGAAAGATGGTGCCACTCTTATCTACTGCTTTCTACTTGTTGGGCGGTTTTTAATGAAAGAGCTGCATGTGTTTGTTTCAATTTCAATGCTTCGTTTGCAAAATCTTCAACCTCTTTCGTCTTTAATTCAAACCTACGTCTCTTCTCTCTCTCTCTCTCTCTCTCTTTACCATTCAAGAGTCAATTCAAGAGTCAAGTCGAGTAACTCAAGCCGCCACTTTACACTTGTTCAAGATAACATAAACAAAAAAAAGGCAACTCAAGCAACGGGAAAAATAGAATTTCAAGAAAGTAAGATGATAAGGACCTTTATGACCTTTTTTTTAAAGATATTCATTAAACTTATTAAACATGCTCTTTAATCGGTATTTTAATAAAAAAAATAAATTTTCATACTCTCTGATTTTATCGAATGTTTTTCAATTTGTCATCTAGTGGCAACACCCTAATTCTCGAGAGATCAATCACTTTATTCATGGACATCTCTTAACTATTCAAAGTCATTTTACTCTTTCTAATGTTATGGTATTTTCAGCATAGGTGAAAAGTAATCATGTATCTATAATCAATTCATGAAAGATGAAACCAAAGAAAAGGACAAAGAGGCCACGTACGCCAATCCCTATTGCGACCTTATAATAGATGAAAAATCTGCAACCATAATAATTAAATGGTCAGAAAAATTCTCAATTTTTTTAAATTAAAAAAACGGAAATTAACGTGGAGGAGATGTTATCTACCAAGTGTATTGTGTTGACAAAAGGCGAGATCCTAAGTTGTCCTTCGTTGAATGGTTCTTCTGTCTTACCATGTTCATGATCTCTCTATCTATCATCTGGTCTGAGGCAAGTGTGTTCGTGGAATTCTGCCTCCACGACCCTCCTTTATCATGACTTTTGCAGCCACGAATTGAGATTGGCATGTCGTGACGTTGATGGAAGATGATGGTGATGAAAATTTCTTGGAAATTAGGGGGTGCAAGAGGTAGTTATTGAAATTCGAGGACGAGCGCGATTCAACACGAAATCTAGTAACGGATTTCGTGATTGTTATTCTTAAAGAAAGTCAAGGTCTGATTTTGATATGACTATTGATAATTGTAAGAAAGTCTAATCCAAAAACTTAAACTATTAAATGTTAGGCGATGTGGGACACAATAACTCACGTGCAAGTCGAATTTGACTAATGGGGGGTGGGCCCACATGCGCGGACAACACCGGCTTTAAAATCATGTAAGAAAGTCTAACCAAAAAACATAAACTATTAACTAATGGGAGGCCACATGAATATAAAGAACATATAAGACTCATTGTTAGGCGATGCGAGACACAATAACTTCAACAATAGTCACGTTTAGTCCGGTAAATCAGATAGATTATATAAAGTAATATCATGGTGGGGGATGATGATATTTTCATATTCAGCCTCTTCACCTATTATTTTGTTTTTTGTAAAATTGAAAATGGACTTTTTTTTTGGGGTCAAAAAATGGACTTAGTTGGTATGTGAACGGGGGTCTCAAAAGGATTTCTTGGGACCACTTGATTAGAGCATCAAAGACAACAAAAAATTCCATGACTTGTTAAATGGTTCATTGACTTGGGTTAGCTTTTTAAGGAATCTTGCGTCCGCCGCACTCGATTTACACGGTTGTCACTTATGGATCAAAATCGTATTTGACGTTAAAATGAATACAGACCGTCGGCTCTGCAGAACCCACGTGAAACCTGCGTAGAACCAAACTATATTAATAGTCCAAATTCTTTTAGACACGTATGCGCTGGGTTCATGTAAAGATGTCTCGATCGACCTAATACAATTTTTTTTTTCCGGCGTGTTTATCCATGTTGAGATATTTTATTCGCGCCACAAGCTAGCAATTTTTTCTTTTTTGGCCTTTTACCCAAGGAAGGCAAATCCAAAACATTTGAGTCTAGGTTGAAAAAGAAAAAAAAAACGGTCCAGAATGTCATCTGACAATAAGATAGAAACATTTCCATCCGAACTATGGTATCTGTAGAATGTTTAGTTGGCATTTTCCAACTCTATGACAGCAAAGTCGGAATGCATTGCTGGGATTTTTTGTTCTACACGTCTGCTGCTTTGAACTTTCTTGGTTAAACAAATGGGAACTTCATTAAAAAAAAAAAATCCAACATAGTCGGACGGGTTGACTACAACATCAAGTTGCAATATAGAGTGTACCCATCATAGCTTTGAATTTAGGTCAGATATGTAATTTAAAGCAGTGGCATTTAAGATTAGGACTCCCCCATATGCATAGCTTACCACTTGGAATTTTTGTATTGGTAGAGCAGCATGGAACCAGCTGAATTCCAATGTTCAAACTTGAAAAGGACAAAACTGTTGTTGACTTCAAGAAAAAAAAAAGAAAGATATCTGACGATTTAATTAGATATTTTCTGCTTCATTGGCAAATGGAGATCGGAACTTGGAAGCATCAGCCTATACTCGGTAGACCGATTCAACAGGCAAAGGCTCTGACTCGCTCGAATGAACAATGAGAATGACAGAATATACTTCAGAAAAAAAACAAGAGAGAGGGAATATATTTGAATGTGCGTGCTTTCTGCCTACATAGTAAGTTGGTGTGGTATCATGTTCAATGGGACAAATTGCAGCAAGATTCAGGTTGCTGTATACACATGAAATTTAGGATGGACATAATATCTGGTGCAATTCCCTCCAGGGTCAGCCGAGATAGTGGACGACTGAGGCCTTGTTAGTCAAGTAAAGTATGAAATATTAGATTCCATTGATTTGTACTGAGCACCGGACACGATGTGGTTCATGCCTCGGCGTGAAATTCCCTTCTTTGGGCTTGTCCATCTTGACCTTTTTGGACCCGATCAATTTTGTATGAGAAATTCGAAAAGCTTTTTCATGCATGGATAAATTTGAGTAAGAATTTTTTGTAATCCCGGGCCACCCAATTAACTGATAGGGATAGGTATATACGAAATTATCCTTCTAAAACGTTGTCATCTTTGATGTGAATGACTTGTCTTTGATGGGATCAAGATAGTGAATGCGGTCTTCGTGCAGTCGATTGCAATACGGAAAATAAATGATGGTTCATGTTAAACGAACTTAAGTTTAGAAAGGAGTTAGAATAATTGCATTATTCCGTCTACTTTATAATGTACAAGAATGTCATGTTTATCCAAAGCAAGCACCTCCATAGGAAGGATGTCAAGGCAAGAATCATGCAAATGATCCCCAGGTTGAAACCTATTCTTTGGCTTCACATCTTCTACATTACTTTGACCAGATTCCTTTGCCCATATGTGTTGCCTGCTGTGAACACCATTTACCACATGCCAGTCAAGATATACGTTTGATAAGTAATGAAAGTCCCACTGCTCGAGATTAATTGTGCACCAATCCAATGTCATAAATCCGAACCAAATTTTCCTCTACCTAAGTCTCATTTTCAAATAATAATATATAAGATAATACAATATAAAATAAAAATAAAAAATTGGATTTAAAAAAAAAAGAAAAATTTCAGAAAATCCCTAAAAATAGAAGAAGCTTAGATTATGCTAGTTTGATCTCATTTTCATAAATTTGGGCTCAAATTCCCTAATTTCATAAGTTTTGTTCTTTATTAGTAAAATTATAAGCACCTTTACAATTAAACTCGAACCGCATTTCTCTAAACCCTTAGGGCTTCATTAGGATGTTATGATGCGATTTATCAATGTCATGATTCGTTGATTACGCACTTAATTTCATTTGTTGTGATCTGCGTAGGTTTATGTACTACTTTAGATTTTGTGTAGTTTTATTTTTTTTTTAAAAAAAGACAAGAATAACCATTGTGAACACTTATCAAGCTCTCTTAAGTGTTTGATTAATTAAGTCTGTGATTTGATTTTCTAGAATAAAAAACATACACCAATGCAGGGTAGTGTCATGCAATTTCCTTGCAAAAACGAGGGTATAGCTCGTGTCGATTATTCACTCGTTCAAAAGAGTTTGATGAAACTCCATAATAAATGGCGAAAATGACTTGTGATGATTCTTGATGTTTATTTTAACATTTCAATATGCAATATGTTATATAAGATAATCATTATGAATTAATATTTGATTAGTTTGAAATGTGGGATGAAATTTCATAAAGTAACTACATAATTATTTGACTTAAATCGCAAAAATTGGCAAGAGTAATTGTTTCCAAGAACAGAAATTGTGTGCAATTATCAAATGCAATCTGTTCTAGGAATAAAAATTTTAGGCAGTTACCAAACGCGTTCTGATTTTGTATCACTCATCTACGGAACATAATCAGAATGGTTGTCAATTTAGGGGTTGCATGGTAATACTTATCATTCTCTATTACTCTACCATAAGTTAATATGGCAAAGAAATCTATTTGATAAAAACCCTGTTGAGGTAGAAATCCGTTTGGTAAAAAAATTGACTTATGGTGGGATTTTTAACTTTTGGTAGGATTTTCAACTTTTAGTTGAGTTTTTGACCAACTTTGAGAAGTAATTTTTTTTTATTTATCGGCTTCAGAATCACTTCTTTGACCACACCAGCCTCTGTCGACCACCGCCGATTACCACCGCTGCCAACCACCACCGCCGACCGCTGCCATCGACCGTCACCCGGCGCTGCCAAAGATTTTGTTAATAATGTTTCAAAAGTAGAAATTTTCAACCGTTACCAAACGAATTTATCTGATTAGAGGTCAATCTGGAGTAGAAGTAGAAAAATTAACTTCTACTTTTAAGGAAAAGTAGAAAAATCAACTTCCGATCAGAAGTTGATTTCTGGTTGAGAAATGTTACTATGTGTGTCCTTAACGAGCATCTTGACATCCTTTTGTGATGATTATAACATCATTTCAAATAGGAAAAATTATCAAAAAATTTATAAACCTATTGCCATTGTGCCGATTCAGTCCTAAACCTTTTTTTTTTGTCGATTCAATCTTAACCTTTTGCAATTATACAATTTAAGTCCATCCAGCGAATTTTGGCCGGCCGACGCTGACGTTGACGTCGGCTAGCCGGCGAAATAATATTTTAATGTATATATTTTTTGAATTTTTATAATTTTTATTTTCTTTTTTCTTTCATTTTCCTTTTCCTTTTTTTTCCCCTCTTCTCTCACCCTCCCTACCTCCAGCCGTTCGCCAGTCGGCGACTGGCCAAAGAGGCCAAGCCTCACTCGACCCCGACCTCGCCGTCGCCGGGCAAGGCAGCGACGGCGAGGTTGAGCCCCGTGACGGCTGGGCGAGGCTCGACCTCGCGAGCCCAACTGCGGAGCGACCGGGTGAGGCTACACATCACTCGGTGACTGCAACGAGGCGAGCATCCAAATCAATCTCAATGTCTTGAGTACAAGCCCAAAGACTCGGCCTCTCATCCCCTTCAAAGATCTCCTTCATCTCTACGCTTGACCGTTGTTTGTATTTGCAGGTCACGCTCTCCTCAATCAAGTGCTAGTGATCCCCAAAGGCCATAATTTTTCTTCCAAGGAGTTTCCGACAAGACCTCACTAGACACTAATCCATAGATGCTCCCTTGTCACCGTTGCCGCGTGAGGTCAAGCCCCACCATGGTCATGGCCGGGCGAGGCTCGCCGTCGCCAGGCCATTGCTCCCTCACCTGGCGACGGCGAGGCTCGACCTCGCCGGGGTCGGATGAGGCTCAGCTTCTTCGGCCGTGTCTCTAGCTGGTCATCGACCGACAAACGGTCGGAAGTAGGGAGGGTGAGGGAAGATGGGAAAAAAAAGAAAATGAAAAAGAAAGAAAAAATTTGAGAAAATAAAATATTATGTTGCCGGCCGGCGTTAGCACCGACCAGCCAAAATTTGCCTGGTGGACTTAAATGGCACAATTGAAAAATATTTAGGACTGAATCGACAAAAAAAAGGTTTAGAACTGAATTGACACAATTGCAATAGGTTAGAACTTTTTTGGTAATTTTCCCATCTCAAATAAGACCAACTCACAATTGCAGAACCTTCATGCTAAGTAACAATAAAGGTGCAATTGGACCTTTATGAGCCTATAGAATATCTTTTATACCATGACCAATGCCCAAGTTGGTCCTATACATTTGTTTCATTAACATAACACAAGACTCCGTATTTCCACAATAAAGTAGTCTCCTAACAACTTAAACAGAAAGAAATCTTTTGATAACTTATATGAAAGGATGCATGAGCCAATGTCACTAGTTTTTATGTTGACATTACATGATACCGGGATTACAGATTCCACCAAACTTAAGACAGAATTAGAATAATTGTCACTAGGATATTCACAAGCATAATCTTGACTGCAAAGTAGAATTAACTTACTAAGCAGCTGCTCGCTGAGGTTGAAGACAAATATATCTTAACCAGTGGCACCCAATCCTCGAGACTTCGGGAGCCTGACAGCGGCCAAGGGGTTGACTATGCCCTGAGAATCCTTTCCCAAGCCCATACCTTCAACAAATCCCATCTTCGCCATCATCCTGGATCCAAACCCTTTCGTATGCCTTTCAAAAGCTCCGACACTTTGAGGCATTCTTCTCACGGATCCTCCTCTGCCACTTTGCTTTGACTTGGTGCATTGAGATTCAGAGTCCCTATTCCTTTCTGATTCTTCCGCAGATTCTGGGAAGTTCATCCCTAATCCAAGAGATTTAGGACGCTTAATCACTTCAATGGGCTCCGCCATACCCGCGCCTCACTTCCCCAACCCTTGGCCTTCTATGAATCCCATTTTCACCATCATTTTCGACCCAAAGCCCCTTGTGTGTACCTCAAACGCACCAAAGCTCTCAGAAGTGACCAGAGTTGCGTGCTCCTGACCATTTTCACTGGCCCCAGCTAGATTGACGGGGCTGACCTCTGTTGTTTCAGATGGCATTACACCACTTGACATAAAAAGACACCGGTTGACTGGCCAATGACACCTTTCCATTGGAAGGGTTGACGGAGTTCTTTAATGACTTGCTTCTGCCAGATTTTTTAGCTTCTTGAGGCCTTACCTGATTTCGACCTCCACTAGACGAAGAACGAAACACCAAGATTTACGTGGAAACCCTTGCGGGAAAAACCACGAGAGAGAGGAGAAGTAAAATCCACTATGAGAATCAGAGATTACAAAAGATGCAACGTAAGCTTCTCTATCCGACAGAATAAGCAAAGAGCAATATTTATAGTATTATCCCTCAAACCCTAATGTTGGCCCAAGGCCCATAACTTAAACCCTTAACTATTCAAGGCATATTAACAAATCTCCACCTTGACTTGAATTTCCAAGTAGACATAAATATTAAGTCAATCTTCTCCTCCCACTAACATAAAACTCAGTTGTTGTAAACATTAACCAAATTCAAGCAGTGCTTGAACTTAGTAAAGGGCAATGACTTTGTCAACATATCAGCTGGATTGTTTTCTGTACCAATATTCAAGACCTTAATATAGCCATCAGCAAGGATGTCTCGAATATAATGATACCGCACATTAATGTGCTTTGTTCTCTCATGATACATCTGATCTTTAGTAAGATGTAGAGCACTTTGACTATCGCAATGCACAACAGTCACATCATCATCCACACTGAGCTCTCCAATTAAACCTCTTAACCATATAGCTTCTTTGATTGCCTTTGTAATAGCCATATATTCTGCCTCTGTAGTAGACAAAGCAATTGTATGCTGCAAAGAAGCTTTCCAACTGACTGCACAACCCCCAACAGTAAAGATGTACCCTATCAAAGACCTCATTTTATCAAGGTCACCAGCATAATCAGAGTCAACATATCCAGTAAGAGTTTCACAAGTTTTTTCAAAATCTAAACCATAATCTGAAGTACCCTTCATATATCTCAAAATCCACTTCACTGCTTGCCAATGAATTTTACCTGGGCATGATAAATATCTACTTACCACACTAACAGCATGTGATATGTCAGGTCGAGTGCAAAACATAGCATACATAATGCTACAAACTGCCCTAGAATATGGAATATGTGACATATATTTTATTTCATCATCTGTATGTGGACATAAATCAGCTGATAATCGAAAGTGAGCAGCAAGAGGAGTACTCACTGGTTTGGCATCTTCCATGCCAAAACGATCTAACACCTTCTCAATGTAGCTTTTCTGTGAAAGATGCAATTTTCCTATTTTCCGATCTCGCTGAATTTCCATGCCAAGAATTTTCTTCGCAGAACCTAAATCCTTCATATCAAATTCAGTGCTCAACTGTGCCTTCAAATTCTGTATATCAAATTTATCTTTTGCTGCAATCAACATGTCATCAACGTATAACAACAGATAAATATAAGATCCATTTAGAAGTTTGCACAGATATACACAACTATCATATTTGCTTCTACAATAGCCAAGTTGCATCATAAAAGAATCAAATCTTTTATACCACTATCTAGGTGATTGCTTCAAGCCATAGAAAGATCTTTTCAATAAACAGACATGATCTTCCTTACCTTCAAACTGAAAACCCTCAGGTTGACCCATATAGATTTTCTCTTCAAGTTCACCATGCAAGAAAGCTGTTTTCACACCGAGTTGTTCCAATTCTAAATCATGCATAGCAACTAACGCAAGAAAGACCCGAATAGAGCTGTGTTCAACGACGGGTGAAAACACATCATTAAAATCAACTTCTTCAATCTGACTATAGCCCTTAGCGACTAGACGTGCTTTAAATCTAATGTCTTCAACTCCATGAATACCTTACTTTCTTTTGAAAACCCATTTGCAACCCACAATCTTCTTTCCTTTTGGTGGTTTGACAAGCACCCAAGTTTGATTCTTTGCAAGAGATTCTATCTCTTCATGTCGCGACCTAAAATTCGGTTTGAATTTCGGGTTGATGGATTACCAGATTAATTAAATAAATTAACTAACCTAGTCCGAGCTCTCCCAAGCTCTACCAATTCGCAACTTAGGTTTGAATGATTTTTAATTTCGGAGCCGCCACTAATCTGTTTTTGGTAGGTAGATTAGATACCTAAATAAAGTACGGGAGAATACTTTATTTTCTACTAACCAGAGGTTTAGGTTCGGGACTTGTTTACATTAATCTTTCAATTAATGCCCTTTCGGTACCAATTTCATGAAAAATGTTTGACTTGGCAATTTCTTATGAATTTTGACTTGAAGTTCAAAGGTGCAATTTTTGTGTTTTCTTTTTATGAATTTTTATTATTTTTTATTATGAATTTTCGAAATTAAAAATTAATGAAAAATGAGAGTGAATTGATTCAGGATTAACTTAAAATTTTAGGATTTAAATTGCATTAATTCCCAAATTTTTAAGAAAATCTTTTCACCCTAAGTCTACAACTTTTAAAATCTATCCTAATGGACACAATCGGATTTGATTTATTGAATATAATCCATGAGATAGGATTTCTAAGAAATCCTATCTTTCTAAAAGAAACCATATCTTCCTAATTTTTTAATTTTTTTTTGTGATTTTATGACATGAAAATTAAACATGAGGCATGAGTGATTTTTATTTGTTTTTTTTATTTTTGTGATTTTATGTTTTATGAATGAATTTAAGTTAAGGTTGCAAATCTTTTAATGGAAAGATAATTATCGCCATCTATTTCGAATCAAGGTTCAATCTGAAGCCTGACAGATCGACCCTCAAATTCGAAACACCCGCTATGAAAATAGCGTTTGCGGATTAGGAAATTTCCCTAATCAATCACATTTTGAAACATTTTTGATATCTTGAGTATATTAGATATATTCAAAGGATTTTTTTTAGAATTTTTGACAATCTTCAAGATCTTAAAAGATATTCCTATTTTAGATTTTAATCTTCGAAATTTAGGAAACTGTCTCTTAGACTTGGAAAGATTTTAGACAACCCCTAAATTTCGAAAATTAGGCACCAGATTCTGATTTGATTGAAATTTATCCGATTTCCTCAGAATTTTCTAAAATTCGAATTCTATTTCCACAAAAATCATTAAATTCCGAATCTAATAAAAAATCCAAATCAATTTTGAATCTATCACAAATCCAAATCAATTTCGAATCAATCTCACCCAAGAACATTCCAAATCGGCATGAGAACGCGGAAATTCGACCAAACAAATTCGACATAAAAAATTCGTACATGGCAAATTCAGCATAGAAAATTCATACGTGGCAGATTTTGCATCCCAAAATTCGGATATGATAGATTCATCATAAAAAATAGGAACATGGCAGATGCGGCTCATAAAAATTCGTCCATCATGCAGGCCATAAAAAAATTGACCGTAATCATCATCAGTAATCATATCATGCTAGACTCCTCACCGAAGCATATGAACGTCCATTTAATAAACGTACACAGATTGCAATTCGAATATTAGCAACATACCTTTGCAGCAGAATTCCTAGCAAACTCGGTTATGGAAAATTGTCTAGAAACGCGCTGATTTCTCTCAAAAATCTAGCACGTATAGAAAATATGTCAGAAATTGCTGACAATGTTAAAAAACGACGTTGGATCTCATGAAAATAAATTGGTTCGCGCAAGAAACACAGCAGCAGGATGAACAGCTCGGCGGGACTGGTGACGCACGAACAAGAGCGATGGTGAGGAGCAGCGACGGACCAAGCAAAACGGGCGCCGGCTCTTCTCAAGATGGACGAATGGCAAGCGGCGGTCTTCAATCGACCTGGGGTGTTCGGCAACGGCCAGAGGAGGTCGTAGAGTGGTGCGGCGACATTGAGAAGGGCGAGCGGCAGCAACAACGTAGTGGGGCGCGTCAGAGCGACGACGTGGACGGAGGAGCAATCAGCGGTAGAGTCATGAAGGGAGAGTTGTGCGAGAGAGAGTGAGCGGCGAGAGAGTGAGTGCGAGAGAGAGAGAGAGAGAGAGGCGTGAGAGGCAAATGTGATCTGCAGAATTTTTTTGTCCTCGCCCCTTAAGCCTAGGCTTAGTGAGATATATATAGTGAATATTAGGGTTATGCTCCCAGATTCAATCCTAGCCGTTGACTCTAATAATTTCAGACAAGATATCAACTGTAGGATCGTAATTTGATGATTCTTGAATAATCCTATCGGGCTAGGGTTTCACAAAATTCGGCCACCATGGTGGATAGGGCTTTTAGCTAAATGGGCTTATTCGTGCGAATAAATGAATTTCCTAAAATTAAAATTTAGGTGCTAACAGCTTGCTTCTCTTTGAGTGGAGGCTCAGAGAGATTTCGTTCAAAGACCAAAAGTGACACCTAAATTTTCATCTAATTTAATTTTTTTTTGAAATGATGCAATGCAAGGCTGAAAATAACATGCGTCTAACTTCTTTTTTCAAAAAACTCGCGCATGGACCGCGTAAGGGGTATCTGTTTCTGCAAATACGTTATACGCTGAGGATTCCCTTAATCACCAGCGCTGTGAGGATCTTAAGGTACTGGGCCCACCCGTCCTCAGGAATTTCTTTCTTCTTGACTCGGGACGACGCAAGATGTCTGTAGGCCGAATTTGCGAGTTCTGGATCGCAAATCGGTAATGCTTTTGCACCACGATCATCCGCTCATCACGTGAAACATCAACAGAGGTTGAAGCTTCTGAGTCGCAATCATCTTCTCGTCATGCGAAACATCGGCTAAGAATAAAGCTTTCAAACCACAATCATCTTCTCGTCCTGTGGAATGTCAGCTAAGAAATGCTTCTGCATCACGATTCTCCGCTCATCACGTGAAGCATTAACTACGAGTAAAGCTTTCGAACCATGATCATCTTCTCGTCATGTGGAACGTCGGCAGTGAATAGTGCTTCTACATCACGATCATCCGCTCATCTTGTGAAACATCAACCGAGGGCCGGATTTGCGAAATGCTGGTATCGCAATCAGGTAAAAACTGAATCACATTCATCCTTTATGTGAAACAGCGAACAGATTTATGAAATGATGGTATCGCAATCTGAGAAAATCTGAATCACATTCATCCTTTATGTGAAACAGTGGACAAAATTACGAAATGCTGGTATCATAATCTGGGAAAATCTGAATCATGTTCATCCTTTACATGAAACAGCGAACAGAATTGCAAAATGCTAGTATCGCAATCTGGAATGGCTTCCGATTCATGATCATCTTCACGTTACATGAAACCTCGGCCGAAAGATCAAATCTGAATGGGGTGTTCGAGTTATGGATCGAGCGGGCCTGATTGTCTTTTGGGATCTTCTGTCTAGATCACCGTGCTTAGCTTGATACCTGCAACATTGAAGATGCGGTTATCCAAGTCTGAAAAAGAATCAGAAAACTTACCTGAGTTGACTGAAACCCGACTTTTAGGATTTGCTGAATTGGCGTGCTCAACCTGTTCAGTTCATAAGAAAATGGTGTTTTGCATGAACCTTAATGTAAATGCAACAATTTGTGAGCTTCTACTTGCATTGTAAAGCTCCACTGGAGATTTTGTCAATAAGGAAAACTGTCTGATCCTTTCGACAAAAATTGACCAAATAGAATGAGGAACCTTTAGTCAGAAAGGACTTTCTCTCACTCTCTTTGAAAAGGCTATTTGACCCGACCATTAATGCGGGCATGGGAATCACTCGGAGCTGTCCTCATCACACTTGATAAGAGTCCGGGTAATCTTGCAATTAGTATGACCAGACCAATCCACGAGGTCTTTTCAAAGATTGTAATTCAGGCTTGGTCAAAAGCTATTCAAAGGGGACTCGTATGAGTCGTTAGGCCATGAAATGAGATCTTCATCAGTTGCATTTGGTTTACAAGTCAGGAACCCTGCCAAATGAGATAAAAATGATCTTGCTCGCACTTCTTCGAGCAATATTTATAAGCATTTGAAACCCTATATTAACCCAAGTGCCTTAATCTGAAGAGACTTTTGGTAAGGGTTGCGATGTAGGTTCATGGTAGGCTTGAAATGAATGGCTTATTTTCCACAAAGGGGCTGTGTAAAGATGAGACTGGTGATCATCCATTCTTGATATTTCCGGCAAGAGTGCCGCTGGTAATCTTTGTTGATGTACTCCATAAAAGATCGTCCTTTAAGGAACATTTTGTGAATCAACTTAGGTGAAACCTCCATTCCTTTCGGAGATTTTTTATGAGAGAGCTCTTTTCTCTTTCCCTTTTCTTTATAATGGGAGTGGGCTCTTTTGCATGGCAAGCATCACCATTTTTTTTCTTTTTTTTTTGTTTTTTTGCATGGCTAGCTTTTTTTTTTTTTTAAAAAAAGAAGAGTCTCATCTGAATTGCCTGCATGTTGTGCTGGTAAATTTTTAAGTTTCAGCTTGCCCCAAGGCACTTTGCTCATATGTCAAATAGTCTGAAATGATTTCCTTTCAGGATGATCACCAAATGGGTTTCAAGAAATGAATCTGATGCTCAAGTTGGGCTAAGCAAAGAGATGAGTGTGTATGGGTATAGAAATGAAATGCTCTTCATCATGTCTAAAGCACTTGAGCTAACATAGAATTCGCATGCGATAAATACACTTGAAGATTGATGTAAGTGAAAGCAAGAAAATTCTACTCATGCTTTGAATTTTTTTGAAATTTGCCCCAATGTGGGGTTGTTCCTAACAGGGGTATGAAAACGAAACCGCCATTCAAAGGAGTTTAGCAAAGGGAGACCTGTAGTGTTTGGATAGAGGAAATGAATGCCTCACATCATCTTGGTCGTCATACTTTTCGCAAGATAACCTTTCACCTTGTAAGCATGGAACTCTTCACAATTAGTCACTAGGGATATGATACAGGACGTGTATGGAAATAGCTTGCCTTTCATCGTCCTGGCGTTCCTCATTCAAAATGATCAACATCAATTGACCAAACAAATCTCCTGATTGCAAAATTCAGTGAAGATTTATAATACAATTAGAAAGTAGACAAAATGTGCATAAGTATTAAGATTTGCAAAAACAGTACAACATCTCAGGTATAATAATTCTTGACTGAATCAGCATTGACAGGATTAGTGAAGACACGTCTATCCATCTCTGCCAAGATCAAGGCGCGTTTTCACTATGTAGGGTCCGCCATAATTTGGAGCGAACTTCCCTTCTGGCTGTGGGATGATGGGCAGAAGCTTCCGCAGAACAAGGTCTCCCTCCTGAAAATGTCGAGGTCGCACCTTCTTGTTAAAAGTTCGGGCCACTCTCTGCTCATAACATTGGCCATGGCATAAGGCTTTAAGCCGCTTCTCGTCAATCAAGTTCAGCTATCTATCCTCTGTTGGATCCAATCTGCTTCAGTCAGTTCTATCTGGGATAAAATGCGTAGAGAAGGAATCTCCACTTCGATCGGTAATACTGCCTCCATACCATATACCAGGGAGTATGGGGTTGCCCCGGTTGATGTCCGGACTGAAGTCCGGTATGCCATAAGTACGAACGGCAACCTGTCGTGCCAATCTCGATAATTCTCAGCCGTCTTAGACAAGATCTTTTTGATGTTCTTGTTCGCTGCCTCAATTGCCCCGTTCATCTGAGGGCGATATGGAGAAGAATGCAAGTGTCTGATCTTAAATGCTTTGAGCAGTTCTTCCACCTGCTTGCTATTCAGATTCGTACCATTATCTGTGATTATAACCTCAGGGGCTCCATAACGAGCAATTAAATCACGTCCGATGAGCTTTACCACATTTCGGGACGTGACCGTTGAATACGATGTCGCCACAATCCACTTGGAAAAATAATCAATTGCCACCAGAATGAACCGATGTCAATTGGAAGCTTTAGGGTTGATCGGGCCAATCACATCTATTCCCCACATGAAAAATGGCCAAGGCTCGGATAACTGATGCAACTCATTTGGAGGGACATTGTTCTTGTCATCATGAATCTGACATTTATGTCAACTTCTGACATGGTGTATACAATCATTTTCTAAGGTAAGCCAACAATAGCCCAGCCTCATGATCTTCCTTGCTAGCATATGGCCGTTCATGTGAGGGCCACAGACGCCTTCATGCATTTCTGCCATTAAACGAATCGCTTCAGTCGCATCAACACACCTTAGCAGGACCGAATCGAAAGACCTTTTATAAAGATTTTCTCCGCTCAGGAAGAACTTTGAAGCCATCTTCCTTATATACTTCTGGTCTGAAATAGTACTATTCTCAGGAAACTTCTGCTCCTAGATATACATCTTGATATCCTGATACCAGGGTTTGCTATCTGGCTCATCCGCCACAACCATGCAGTAGGCCGGCTGTCTTAAGACTTCGAACTTTAGTGGTTCGACTTCTAATCCCTCCGTGACATGCAACATTGATGCCAGAGTGGCCAAAGCGTCTGTAAATTGATTTTGAGTTCTAGACAAATATTCAAACTTGATATCCGTAAAACTTTCCATCAATTCGTCTAAATACTCATGATAGGGCAGCAGCTTTGAATCTCGCGTCTTCCATTTACCAACCGTCTGGAGAATAATTAAGGTTGAGTGTCCAAACACCTTGAGCTTAGATATTCCCATTTCTATCGCCGCTTGTAGACCAAGGATACAAGCTTCGTATTCGGCGATGTTATTAGTGCAAGGGAACACCAATTTTGCTGCTACTGGATTATGTTGACCTCTAGGAGATATCAGGACTGCTCCCATGCCGGACCCTGACAAGTTTACAGCTCCATCAAAGTACATTGTCCAAACATAATCTTCGACCGCCATAATTCGATCTTCAGGTCGATAAAGATCATCACCTTACCTCGGATTTTCTGCTAGAACATCCGCTATAACTATTCCTTTCACCGATTTCTGAGGCAAATATCGAATGTCAAACTCGGAGATGAGAATTTGCCACTTGGCAAGTTTGCCAACCAATGCAGGCTGATTCGGGAGATATTTAATGGGATCGCACTCCGTCACCAAAAGGATTTGGTAATGCAGAGTGTATTGTCGCAGTCTGTGTAACACCCATACCAATGCTGCACACGTTTTTTCAGCCTCTGAGTAATTTAATTCGGAGCCCATGAATTTCTTGCTCAAATAATAGATGGCCCGTTCTTTAGCATCTCCCTGACTTTCTTGGGCTAGCATGGCTCCAAGTGACTCATTGTTTATTGTGAGGTAGAGAATCAACGGTTGCTCCAGTGTGGGTGGCACAAGGACAGGTGGATTCATAAGATGCTGCTTCAACTTCTCAAACGCTTCCTCACATTCTTCATCCCATCTAATAAGTGCATTCTTTTTCAGGAACTTGAGAAAGGGTTTGGCGGTCTCCGTCAACTGAGAGATGAATCGAGAAATATAGTTCAATCTTCCCATGAGACTCCTAACCTCCTTCGCCGTGGTCGGTGGTTTCAATTCGCAGATTGCCTTAGCTTTCGATGGATCAATCTCGATACCTCGGTTGCTGACAATGAAATCGAGCAATTTGCCACTGCTAGCCCCAAAAACACACTTCGCTGGGTTGAGGCGCAATTTGAACTTCCTAAGCCGCTCAAATAGCTTTATCAGAGTCTGGACGTGGTCTTCCCTTTTCGGGTCTTGGCAATCATATCATCCACATATACCTCTAACTCATTATGAATCAGGTCATGAAATAAAATCACCATGGCTCGTCGATATGTTGCCCCGGCATTCTTCAATCCAAAAGGCATCACCCTGTACTGAAATAATCCCCATGGGGTAGTAAAAGTGGTTTTCTTCTTATCATTTTCGTTCATCAGAATTTGGTTGTACCCTGAGAAGCCATCCATGAAAGCAAACAGCTCGAATCCAGCTGTGCTGTCCACTAGAACATCGATATGTAAGAGGGGAAAATTATCCTTCGGGCTGGCCTTATTCAAGTCCCAGTAGTCTACACAAACTCGAACTCGACCATCATTCTTCATCACTGGAACGATGTTGGCAATCCAGTCTTGGTATTGAGAAGTCTCGATGAATCCCACGTTGTCGCGACCCGTCCGGAAGCGGACGCGGCTAATGGATTACCGATCACTGGTCTTGGATCGGCGCGGGCCCTTCCAGGCCCATACCAAATCGCGGCGGGAGTATTCTTTTAATGGGTTCGACAATAGGAGTCGATCGCTTTCGACCTTCAGTGTGGTCGTGGTGGCATGTGCAATGTGTGCATGCTTTTGGAGTCGCCACCGGTCTTTCTTGGAGGGTAGACCGGAAACCTTATTGACCGATTGGGAGAGGTCGATCAATTCTGCGGAACCAGAGACTTTGGGTTCGGGGACTTGGTTACGCTGGTGTCATTACCAACGCCCTTTCGGTACCTAACGCGAGTGATTTCCTAGCTAAGAATTCATGCAGACGCAATTTTAGGTGGGGTAGGTTTGATTCAGGGTTTCATGCAGATTGGAAGACTATTCTTATCAATCACAATCAATTTAAATGAAAGCGAAATCAAGTGCATAAGTAAATCGCATCAATGCACGTCAATTCACATCACATGGCCTCCTAGTATAGCCATAAGGGCTTAAGGAAGGCGTGATTTAGGATCGAGGTGAAATGAGAAGATTTGGAGGCGATTTAGCTCGAAGGGCAAAATCGTCAATTTTTGGGAGATTTGGATACCGAATTACCCAAAATATTCCATGGCCAGTTGATTGTGGCCATTTCCCATTTTTGAGAATTTTTTTGGAATTTCTTGATTTTTCTTCAATTTTTGGGAGACGATTCGCCCAAAGGGCGAAATCGTCATTTTTAAGAAGGATCGGGTTCAAAACACCCGGGATGAGCCTTGGCCAGTTGATTGTGGCCATTTCCTATTTTTTTGGGATTTTTCTAGAATTTTTAGAATTTTTTTTGGAAGACGGTTTGCCGGAAGGGCAAAACCGTCATTTTTGGAAAGATCGGGGGTCGAAAGACCCGAAACAGGTTGTGGCCAGTTGAATGTGGCCATTTTCTATTTTATGGAATTTTTTTAGAATTTTTCTGAATTTTTCGAATTTTTTTGAATTTTTTTATGATTTTCCATTTTTTATTGATTTTTCAAATTTTTATTATTTTTTTATTATTAAAAAAAAAAATTATCCGGACCGGGTCTGATGACCCGGCCCACGCCCAGATCCACGGCCCAGACCCGGCCCGCCTCCTCTCTGGTCAAAACGGCGCCGTTCCACGAATCAGACGGACGCCTCAGATTGAGACACGTGGCATCTTCTAGATCGTCGGATTGTTTGACCGTTGACCGCCGGCGACTTCACCGGAGAAGATGATGAATAGTGAAATTTCCGGCGAAGTCGCCGGAAATCTCGCCGGAAAAAGCAAACCGGCCCCAAAACTTAGTATTTTTAGCCCGTTCTTTTGGCATCCGACTCCCTAGGACTTCGGCATCATCATGCAACTAAGAACGACGCCATGCGCACGTCAAAACCAGCGAACCAGACCTCCTCAGTTTCGTCTCCGGCGAACAATATGCAGAAAAATTTTCTAACTTGAAGCTTGATTCTAATCGTTCAGAGAGCATCTATGGAGGGTCAGAAGACTTACCTGAGATCACCCATTCCTCGGTGATGTCTTGAAGCTGCCCGTCGAGCTTGCGGTCCGGAACCGCGGCCGGCGAAGCTCGGGTTCGCGTCCTCGGCGGTTCTCGACGTAAAATGAAGACTATCCCGAGCTTGAAGATGGTAGCTGAAGCTTCGACGGTGATCCACCGCAAGTCCAGGACGCCGGTTCGGCCTTGCTTCGCTCGCAGCTCCCCCCTATTTTTTTTGGCTCACTCCCGGCCTCTCCATTAAAACCGAACCTTTCCTTCACCGTGGCCGACCGGCTTTTCCGCCCTCCTCGACCACCTCCCTTTGTCCCCCCATGTTGACATTTTTTTAACAAAATCCATGCCCCCACCTTCGGCGCCGTTCCCCCCTGCTTTCCATCTTTTTTTTCGTTTTTCTGCTTGTCCTGCGCGGGTCTGCAACTGAGTTGCAGACCCGGTTCGGACCGGGTCGGGTCGGGCCTGACCCGACCGGCCCGGTTCGATTATCCTCGCCCAATTGAGCCCAAAATCGATCTCTTTTCATGAAATTGATGGCAAAATCGGAATCCTTGACATGTTTTCTATCAAATAGGGGTATTTTCGTGAAACAATTGATTGAAATTTATTGAAAACCCCAAATTGCCCTTAGGATCCGAAAATGATTTTCGCCTAATCGGAGGTCCAAACGACCAAATTAGTCCAAATTGAGGCCACCAATGGATTCATCACGATGCAAAACATAGGGTAGAGGTGTTTAGTTTCAATGGGTATGCCCGTGTGAGATTTAATTTCAAAGATTGTGAAACCGGGGACTAAATTGAAAGATTTTTATGCAATTAAGCCCTTTTGATTAAAATTGATCAAATTGGAGGGCAAATTGACCCAATTGCATTTCAATACGTTGTCGCGACCCGTCCGGAAGCGGACGCGGCTAATGGATTACCGATCACTGGTCTTGGATCGGCGCGGGCCCTCCCAGGCCCATACCAAATCGCGGCGGGAGTATTCTTTTAATGGGTTCGACAATAGGAGTCGATCGCTTTCGACCTTCAGTGTGGTCGTGGTGGCATGTGCAATGTGTGCATGCTTTTGGAGTCGCCACCGGTCTTTCTTGGAGGGTAGACCGGAAACCTTATTGACCGATTGGGAGAGGTCGATCAATTCTGCGGAACCAGAGACTTTGGGTTCGGGGACTTGGTTACGCTGGTGTCATTACCAACGCCCTTTCGGTACCTAACGCGAGTGATTTCCTAGCTAAGAATTCATGCAGACGCAATTTTAGGTGGGGTAGGTTTGATTCAGGGTTTCATGCAGATTGGAAGACTATTCTTATCAATCACAATCAATTTAAATGAAAGCGAAATCAAGTGCATAAGTAAATCGCATCAATGCACGTCAATTCACATCACATGGCCTCCTAGTATAGCCATAAGGGCTTAAGGAAGGCGTGATTTAGGATCGAGGTGAAATGAGAAGATTTGGAGGCGATTTAGCTCGAAGGGCAAAATCGTCAATTTTTGGGAGATTTGGATACCGAATTACCCAAAATATTCCATGGCCAGTTGATTGTGGCCATTTCCCATTTTTGAGAATTTTTTTGGAATTTCTTGATTTTTCTTCAATTTTTGGGAGACGATTCGCCCAAAGGGCGAAATCGTCATTTTTAAGAAGGATCGGGTTCAAAACACCCGGGATGAGCCTTGGCCAGTTGATTGTGGCCATTTCCTATTTTTTTGGGATTTTTCTAGAATTTTTAGAATTTTTTTTGGAAGACGGTTTGCCGGAAGGGCAAAACCGTCATTTTTGGAAAGATCGGGGGTCGAAAGACCCGAAACAGGTTGTGGCCAGTTGAATGTGGCCATTTTCTATTTTATGGAATTTTTTTAGAATTTTTCTGAATTTTTCGAATTTTTTTGAATTTTTTTATGATTTTCCATTTTTTATTGATTTTTCAAATTTTTATTATTTTTTTATTATTAAAAAAAAAAATTATCCGGACCGGGTCTGATGACCCGGCCCACGCCCAGATCCACGGCCCAGACCCGGCCCGCCTCCTCTCTGGTCAAAACGGCGCCGTTCCACGAATCAGACGGACGCCTCAGATTGAGACACGTGGCATCTTCTAGATCGTCGGATTGTTTGACCGTTGACCGCCGGCGACTTCACCGGAGAAGATGATGAATAGTGAAATTTCCGGCGAAGTCGCCGGAAATCTCGCCGGAAAAAGCAAACCGGCCCCAAAACTTAGTATTTTTAGCCCGTTCTTTTGGCATCCGACTCCCTAGGACTTCGGCATCATCATGCAACTAAGAACGACGCCATGCGCACGTCAAAACCAGCGAACCAGACCTCCTCAGTTTCGTCTCCGGCGAACAATATGCAGAAAAATTTTCTAACTTGAAGCTTGATTCTAATCGTTCAGAGAGCATCTATGGAGGGTCAGAAGACTTACCTGAGATCACCCATTCCTCGGTGATGTCTTGAAGCTGCCCGTCGAGCTTGCGGTCCGGAACCGCGGCCGGCGAAGCTCGGGTTCGCGTCCTCGGCGGTTCTCGACGTAAAATGAAGACTATCCCGAGCTTGAAGATGGTAGCTGAAGCTTCGACGGTGATCCACCGCAAGTCCAGGACGCCGGTTCGGCCTTGCTTCGCTCGCAGCTCCCCCCTGTTTTTTTTGGCTCACTCCCGGCCTCTCCATTAAAACCGAACCTTTCCTTCACCGTGGCCGACCGGCTTTTCCGCCCTCCTCGACCACCTCCCTTTGTCCCCCCATGTTGACATTTTTTTAACAAAATCCATGCCCCCACCTTCGGCGCCGTTCCCCCCTGCTTTCCATCTTTTTTTTCGTTTTTCTGCTTGTCCTGCGCGGGTCTGCAACTGAGTTGCAGACCCGGTTCGGACCGGGTCGGGTCGGGCCTGACCCGACCGGCCCGGTTCGATTATCCTCGCCCAATTGAGCCCAAAATCGATCTCTTTTCATGAAATTGATGGCAAAATCGGAATCCTTGACATGTTTTCTATCAAATAGGGGTATTTTCGTGAAACAATTGATTGAAATTTATTGAAAACCCCAAATTGCCCTTAGGATCCGAAAATGATTTTCGCCTAATCGGAGGTCCAAACGACCAAATTAGTCCAAATTGAGGCCACCAATGGATTCATCACGATGCAAAACATAGGGTAGAGGTGTTTAGTTTCAATGGGTATGCCCGTGTGAGATTTAATTTCAAAGATTGTGAAACCGGGGACTAAATTGAAAGATTTTTATGCAATTAAGCCCTTTTGATTAAAATTGATCAAATTGGAGGGCAAATTGACCCAATTGCATTTCAATACTTTATAGTCCAATGTCATAGCTTATGAAAACCAAGAATTGAAAATTAAAAGACACGAAAGGGATTTTTTAGGCTCGTTTCAGTTTTAGGTTTGTGAAGGGACCCCATGAATCGAGCCAAATTTCCCTAATAAAAAGTGAAAATATTAAAGAGGGAATTAAAATAAAATTTCTGAATATTTTTTTGTAATTTTCTGACCACGGGTGGTATTTTTTGATTTTTTGGTTATTTTTAATAATTAAATAAATAACAAAAAATATTAAAAAATACAAAAAATATTTTTTGTTCAAAATTGGTTCCCAAGGCTAGGCTAAGGCTTCCAAAGTTGATTTTGCAATTTTTGACCTTTTTTTTGCTATTTTTAATTAATTTTAGAAATAAAAACTAAAATAAAAGATGGTCGAAAATCAGGTGTCAACAGCTGCCCCTCTTTGAGAGTGAGCTCGTCAGAGGTTGCTTTCAAAGACAAAATGACACCTGAATCTTAACCGACTCGACTGGGGAAAAGAAATGCTATGACATCGGATCCTTAAGCCTTTTTGATGAATGCCCAAATTAATCACCGGTTTGCTCTAACCATTGGAACGTGGGCTAGGATGAGAGAGGCTTACCTGAAGCTTACCTACCAGATGCTGCCGGTTGCGACAAATTTCAAGAAGATGCCTAGGACTCGTCACAGAAAATCCTAGGGAGATTAAGTTCTGACCTGTATGGTAGGTCATACCATTATGGGATTCCTAATTGGTAGGAACCTAAGGAAGGCGCATCCTCACGCTTTGGGATTTACCAGAGATTTTAATCCGTATGGTGGATCGGACCTTCGTGTTGGTCTTCGAGGCGGTATCTACCTCGTGTTGACCCTTATGGCGGTTTCTACCTTGTGTTGACCCTTCAGGCGGTTTCTACCTTGTGTTGACCCTTCAGGCGGTTTCTACCTCGGTTTGACCCTTCAGGCGGTATCTACCTTGTTTGAAAAGGGGTCTCATGACGAGGGTTCTCCAAGTCCGATGAGACTGTTTGATATTTTGAAAATGGGTCCTGGGACGAGGGTTCTCCACGTCTGATAGGACTTTTTCTTTTAAAAGGATTTTTCTTCCCCTTTTTTTTGAGACCCCGAAGTTTGTCGGGAATTCAGTTTTTTGAAGCAGTGAAAGATTTTATTTTGACAAAACTTCACTTGAGTCTGTTGAGGCGACATTCTGGGAGTTGGGTTCTCCAAGTATCCTGCATAAGTTTGAGCCTGAAAGATTTTTCTTCACCAAGAAAACGTTAGTAATCTTTGGGAAGACCACGGCTGTCCATTTTGACAAAACCGTATGATTTAAGTTTTAATCATGAAATGTGCATTTTGATGCTGGGGGTTATCCAAAGCATTCTTGCAACATGCAAATGTGATCACAAATCCCTTGCACGGAAAATCTGGATCAACAGTTTGAAAATTCCAAAAAGAGTTTGTTCAAAACATCAATTGGAATATTTCTCGACAATGAGGTCTTCTCACCTGTTTTGCGATCGTGTTTTTTTATAGGGGATACACTCGATTCCCTACTAACCCGTGCCTAGGTTTTAGGCTCATTCGTAGCGCATACATTTTGATCGGTCGGGAGGTCTTCCACGGGACCGTAATGTTGGGCTTGGATATTGGTCTTCAAGGGGGACTCACTTTTGAGTCAAGGTCATTGAATGAAAGTTTTCACCATCTGCTCCGGGTTTACAAGTCAAGAACCCTGCAAAATGAGAAAGAAATAGTCTTGCTCGTACCTCTTCGAGCTGAGCTGTATGTTAACCCAAGTGTCTTAGTCAGAGAAGACTGTTTCAGGGTTATGATGTTGGTAGGATTGGGGACCGAAAAAGGCTTGTTTTTGGCCCAGAATTCATGACGAGTTTGACATTGGTGATCATTGCTGATTTACCTCCTGTCTTTTCCTTTCTGCATCTTTAGTTTTTGAGGTGTACAACCGATTTTGAGGTGTGCACCAGCTCTTTAGAGAGCGTCCCTTGTTGCATTCAGAGACCGACTCTCTCCATGTCTTTGTTCTGTGCTTGGCAGCATTTGGGGAGCAACTTTTTTTATTTGACTCCTTTAAGAATTTTTTTTTTCATCCAAGTTTCACTGGGGATCAAGCAAACAGCTTTCATGAGCATCGGCCTTGCTTTTACCAGGCACTTTGCTTTTTCTCGATGCCGTGGATTTTTCTCATTCATTTTTGAAATCCCACTTTTTCTCATCTTCATAGGATCGCGTTAGACCTATGATCAAAGGTCTAACAAGGTTAAACATTAACTTAGGAATTCTTTTGCAAACCCTAAGTCTTAAACTCCTTCGTTTCTGAAGTGATGCTGCATCCGTCTTGGAATGTGCAATGATCACCAACGGGTTTATGAAATGATTCTGCAGGCTCAACTTGGCTATGCAAAGGATTCGGTGTGTGGGATAGAGAAATGAATGCTTCTCATCATCCTATGGCACTTGGATTACCATATAAACAACACACAAAGATTAATGTTAGTCCGAGCAAGAAAATTTCTAACCATTTTCTCCTGATGCTGCTGGACTCACCTCCATTTTGCCCCGATGTGGGGTGGTTCTTGACAGGGTTAAGAATGAAAACCGCCGTTCAAAGGGGTTATCAACGGTCACCTGTAGTGTTTGGGGGATATGAAACGAATGCCTCCGTCGTCCCAACCCATGTAATCGCTGCGAATGGTCCCTACTTCCGTAGGTCCAGATTCTGCTGTCTTATCCGCTCCATTTCTCTCTTAAGTGTGTATAGGACGTGTTTGGACTAGGCTTTGCCTCTCGTCTTTTGAGAAAACGTCCTTTTGAAAGTTTTGAACAACTTTTGATTGGAAAAATCTTTTTCGTTTTCTCCAAAAATTTTACCCGCCAAGGGGATTTTATGATGCACAACGCATGTTCAGATAACCTCATGTTTCAAAACATGAATGCCAATGAAGTTAGAATCCTATGTCTTTTCTAGACATCAGATTCTAAAAGCTTTTCTTTTCTTCTCTCTTTTTTATTCAACATCTTCAAGGGATTTGGGAGAGGGATACTTACCTGTCCCTCGCGGCTGGAGATCCCTGAAAATGCAGAAGAAACATGTTATTGTTCGTTCATGCATTTTTCAAAAAATTAGAACGATACATCTTACCCTTGGTCATGTACTCTAACGAGTAGTACATGGGATGTAAAAACCTGTTCGTCTGTAAGGCGATTCCCCTGTCAAGGATAAATAACGAGTATCAATTCATATTCTCAAATTCAAGACAAATTGGAACGATACAACTTTACTCTTGGTTCTCATCCCGTTCTGATGTTGCGTATTGATATGAACAACATCTATCAAATCCGCCTATCCATTCTTGGAGTGTTTGCAACATCAATGGTTCATCTGCCCCCAGTTAGGCAACGTCTGTTCTGTTATTCGAACAAATGGCTCCTTGAGTGATTTATCCACGTTTATCACCTGAGAAGGGAAAGAAAGGAGACATTACTTCGGTATTCGATTGAAGATCGTTTAGGAACGATACATCGTTTTAACAAATAGGTGGATTCGCGGCCAAACGTATTTCGTATTGTAGGGGTAGATCCCATTATACTCCGCGGGTAATAGTCATTGTTCGGGGAACTTGCTCCACGGATTAAGCGATTAATCCACGGCCCTCGGCTTGAAGATGCTCAAAGGGTGATGTTGACACTCACGCGCAATTAGTTCTAGACATTAATGAAAGATGTTCCCGTGGGAACCTTACAGTGCGATCAACAACATATTCAATAGGAGTGTTCCACCCCTTTCGTCTAAGCATTTTTCATCGAGTAACCATGCCTTGCATCAGACGTTTGGTCACCTGCCTTGCGTCACCACTGCGATGGCCCTCCGGCTCCAAATTGATCGAGCCAAAGATTGAACTCATCGCCAAGGAAATTGCTCGGGTCTTCGAGCCATTGATGTTCAAGTTGGGTATCAACAATTGTTGGGGGCAGATTTCTTTCATCGCCTTCATTGTGAGGGACTGGAGTCTTTGAGCTGGAACCTTCATCATTGCCCTGTTGGGGTCGAGACATACATTCCTGAAGAGTATTGATCCAAGTGTCCAGCTCCTTATCAAGGAAATCGCCTGTTCTTTCTAGCCCTCGGTGCCCATATTGGGTGTCGTCGACTGCAGGTGAGGGATTCCTCTCTTTGCTCTCGCCATGAGCAATTTGATCCCTCGAATTGGAACTTCCTCCAATGACCGGCAGGTTTATATGTGCACTCTCTACCAATGCCAGATCCGCTTCAGGGACAGCATTAATGACCGAATCGCGCTCAAACTGAGGAATCCCTATGTGCTGGAACTGTGGTATATACTCTTGAGGAGTATTGAGATAGCTCGGCGGAGCATTCTGATTTGGGTTAGAGGAGTCGCTGACACGACTGCTGGTCCCGTCATTACTGAAACGCGGTTGGGTGCTCTCGGCCCTCCAATCATCGTGGTTGTAACTCTGCCCGGAACTTGAGCTCCAACTGGCTTTATGATGGTTTAACGCTATTCTTCCATCCCTTAGCAATCTCCTATAGTACTTGAGGTGAGACTCGACGTTAATTCTAGAGAGCCCCGGCACATTCATAATCTCGAGTATGCGTAGTGGGCTAGCCGAATCAACTCCCAGCTCTCGAATTGCATCAACAAATTTGGTGTGAAGTTCATAGGTCCAGTAAAACCTTGTCCTCTTGTCACCCAAAATATCGTCAATACTTCTGTAGCTATTCTCTACGGGATCTAGTCGTTTCAAAAGTTGTCCAGGGAGGGACTCACCGACTTTGGATTGGCTGGCTGCGACAGCGAGTTCGTCATTGGGAGAACTCCACCTGTGATGATTCATGTCCCATTTCTCAGAGGATGTTGGTGTTGACTCTATGGTGTTGACTTGCTCATGCAGATCTCCGACGGTATCTGGCTGTGTCGGAAAATGCTGTGGAGAATGCGGTAACAGCTGAGCGTTATTCGTCAACAGGGATGGTTCATCGAGGAACACCTCGCCGAGGACAACAGGATTACCACAATTAAGGCAGGCGGCCTTGGTCAGAGCTTCCTTATATCTCGCGCTTTCAGCTTGAAGCTTCTCATTCTCCTCCTTCAGGACCAGTAACTCATGGTCTGCGTATTGCTGTTTCACTCGGGTTCGTTTGTTGGCGAACCAAAACTTGACCTTCGAAAGCTCCAATCCTATCTTTCGGCTCAACTCCATTTTCTGTTGTCTGCTTGGAGTGGGGCATTCATTGAAGAAAGCTTCGAGCTCTCGGATTTGGCCTGGAGTGTGGCGTTGTAGTTGCTTCCTTTTCCGGCTCCGGTCATCATTGTATACTCCTTCTTCGTAGCTGAAACCTAGAATTTCATCGCTGGAGGAGTCAGTCTCTATGGCCTTCGGGCAGGATTCAGCTCCAGGATCTTCAAAGTCTCCCAGCAGTTCGTGCTCAGAAACGTCCAGGTCGGGCGTTTCTAGCAGATGGGAATAACTTTTAAACATGATGGATCGGGGTATCTCGGGCTGATCTAGTTCACTCAGCTTTCTCAATTCGCTCTTACGTGTTTGCTCACTCTAGAAATTTTCTCAAGTGATTGTGCGTGTCCTGGAACCATCCTTCAGGCTGCATATGAAGACCAGCAAGCAAGCGCTCCTCCCGAGATTCTGCAATTACTCATCGTCTGTATTCCCCTTTCTTTTTCCTCGTGATAGGATCACAAACTTTCTTGCATTGATTCGGTTTCATCGAGTATTGCGCTCGTCCCCTAGTTCAGTCTTCAAAGTGGTGGGTCTACAATCTTTCGGCGCCTTTTATGATTTGCTAGGCCCGAGAACGTGGGGAGCAGCGGTGGACCCGCAATTAATGACTCCGTTTAATTGATTTAGCTCCATGGGAATTAACGCTATGACCTTCTCTCAACCCCTTTTCATCGTTCAAACGAAAGTGACATTTTCCCTGTGCATGCTGTTACTCTTCATTTCAGCATCCCGGGCGCTTGGTGAGGAATGAGTTCGTGGCCACTCAAAATTTTAAAGACCGTCTCTGGTTTCAGACTTAATCTAACAAGGGATCATCACAACTGAGCATGACGATGTTCGTCGATAGCGTTGGTTTTAATATAGAATTAACTATAGTCATTAAAGAAAAATGTTCCCGTAGGAACTTTACAACGGATAAAATGAGTGATCTACTGGTGAACATGTTCTTCTTTCTATGGGTGTTCGTGGTGACCGACCCATCGTGCCCCGAGTCAGGTGCTAGATCATGGCTGTCCAAGCATGCCAGCTTCCCACTGATTGAACAAGGTATCGAGCCCCTCATCGAAGAAATCGTCTGTCGTGGGTTGACCAGCGGCAGGCAGAGCACCAGCCGACTGCTGCTCGAATGGAGGAGTGCGCACTCGCTGTACTTGTGACACGCGCTCTTGAGAAGTGTTGAAATGGCCCGGAAGGACATTCTGATCAGCTTTCAGTTTGCCGGTGGTCGGGTTGCTAGCTTGATTGATGCTTAGATTTGGCCGGGTATCTCTTGATGCCTGAGCATTACAATGGCGGTCGCCCCTAGCTTTTGAGCTCGAGACGGATTCCTCCCGGTTTAGCTCCGCTCGACGTTGTTTTAATAGCTTTCTGTAGGCAGCAAGGTGATTCCTGACCAGCTCCTTACTAAGCCCCGGTACATTCATGGCCTTAAATATGCGCGTCGGAGTTGCTGAATCGATCCCCATTTGGTGAACCACGTCTAGGAATCTGGAATGCAGTTCAGGGGGCCAAGCGAACCTCCTCTTATCGTGGCCCAAAATTGCATCGATGGCTTGACGACTGATTAACTCATCTCCAGCAGGACCCGACCCTATCGAAAATTGTTGTGCATGAGGCTGATATGCTTTGAGCTGGTCGGCGGTAACATCCAGCTCCTTGAAACTGTAACTCCAATCAAAGCGATGCAAATCCCATCCCCTAGGAGGTATTTGTATCATCTTCGTAGGATCATCCTGCTCCTGCGTGACTCCGGCAAAATCTGGTTGAGCAGGAGATGCCCCGAGGGAGTAAGGTGGTAAATGAACGTCTTCAATCATTGCGTGAGGCTCATCGGGGAATATCTTACCGCGAGCGATGAGGTTATCGCAATGAGGGCAAACGGTAATATTGAGAGCTTTTTCATACCTCATGTTTTCTGTTCGTAGTTTTTGGTTTTCTTCCTTTAAAATCTCGACCACCTGACGTTTGCGTTGAGCCCTCGATTTGGATCTCCTATTTTGAAACCAAAACTGGATCCTCGACTGATTAATCCCCAACTCCCGGCTCAATTCAATTTTCCACTTCTTTTTCATGTAATGGCTTTTACTGAAAAGGGTTTCCAGCATTTGGGTTTCCTCTTGAGAGTATTGGTGAGGACGTCTTCTTTTCCCGAGTTGAACATCGTGGATGTCGTTGTCGTCGTCGCCGTGATCTTGATTTCCGTTGCCAGAAGTGTTGGGCTCCATGGTTTTGGTGTTAGACTTGGTCTTGGAATCTTCGAGATCCCTCAGTAGTTCAATTTCTGAGATTTTTGAGTCAGTCGCCTCTAGCAGCTGACAGTAACCTCTTAAATATGTTGGATTGAGAAATGTTTGATTGGTTCTTGCCCACTCAGAGTTCTCTACTCTCTCCTGTATGCTCATTCCCTATAAATTTTTCTTCGAGTGACTTTGTATGTTCAGGGGACGCTCTTCAAGCATCATTAGGCAAACGTTCCCCCTCAAGACCTTGAATTTCGCGCTTAGCTTTTCAACGTGGTGGGACTGCTAAATCCTGTTAGGGCTTTCTTCGATAGTTGCGCTTAGCTCCCACCTAACTCTAATAATGGTGATCCCGACAAATCTTTTGCATCTTTTAATTGATAAGCCGGAAATCGCGGACCTAAACGAATCCAATGGTTCTCATGAGGGGACCTCCTGCTTTACCCCCTAACTGGGCTCCACCAGCATTATTACTGAGACCCTTCATCATCCTTGAGTTGCTATAAAATGAGGGATTAACGTATGGCAGGTTAGCGTTCTCGCATAATCAGCTTCTTCCTTCTAATCTCTCTATTAGCCTCGTCTTATTCTCAAGCCAACCCAACGCAAATGGCCTCCTCTCCCGTGCGCACTTTTTCGACTGATGTCTTGGCCCAGTGGGAAAAGCTTTATAACCTATTGGGTCGCGGTTACGCGCACATAACCGATCATTCTGCAACCGCGGATGAAATCCGTGTCCTGCTCGAGGACTTAGATACCACTTCCCTCGAAGGTACTACGCTGGGGAGGGAATATAGAACTTTCCTGACCCTCTTTGCACACTCCTTAGAGGCCTACCGTGTTGCTGATCGGGAGGTTCTCGTGGCTCGCGTCTTGCGGGCTCGTTACCAGGATCGGTCTGATCATTTGGTGCTGACCAACTATCTGGCCGATAGTCACAAAAAGGCCGTCGAGTTTGCCAATGAGAGGGTCGCGACGTTGCTTCGCGAGAGGAGAAAACTGGTGGATCAATTGGCCCTATCCCTGACCGCTGGCGAGCACGACCGCCACAATGTCCTATTGAGGCTGCAAAGCGACTGGCAGGAAGAACGGCTCGACAAAATAACTGCAGACATAGCTCACGGGAATGGATTAGTTCGGGACTTGGAAATAATCACCGAAGAACACGAGGTCAAGGTCACTGAGGTTAAGGGAGAATGCAGAAACCTTTTCCTCAAGCTCGCGGACCAGGACATGCGAAGTCGTGAGTACGGGCAGAGCATTAACAACATGGAGGGTCAGTTGGGCTCCTTTGTGTCGTTAATTAGGGCTCACTTTGGCTTTACTTTTCCACCCCGAATTGTATGACCTGCTTTTGAAAACCCTCCGCTGAGCAAAATAAATGAAAGTTCTCGTGTGTGTTTTAACTTCTGCATGGTTCCTTTCTTCGAGCGTTCGAACATCTTCAACTTAGGTGAGCCGAACCATAATATCAATAAGTCGAGCAAATATGGATTTTATAACTCGCTCATGATCAGATGAAAGAATAGCCTCAGACTTATCCAGGAAAAGATTTCTCTCTGTTACCTATTTTTTACTTGCAAATGAAAAGACAGAATCAGAAGGAATAATTTGAAAAAGAAAGCAAAAACCCCTTTCAATCTTATGCTTACCCATGATTAATAAGGACAAGAACTTTTACAAGGGTTTTAATCTTGCGCGAAAAGTTTTTTTTATCAATATTCTTCGAAAGAAAGCATACTATTGAAAGGAATGTAATTCACAATAATTGCTTTTGATCAATTTCGAGAGGAACGAATTACTCAAAAGTACGAGGCATAATAACGTGTTTTAAATTTAATTGAAGATACGACATCCAAATCAAGGCCGTTTTGTTAAGAACGAGAGTAATTTGGATATCTATCTCGTCATTAAATTCAAAACAACGCCGATATTCTCGGTCAATTATCGTGGATTACCAGCGGCGCACAATCATGCATGAACCAATTCAAGTGTATAATTCCTTCTAGCGAAATTGGGGTTGGATTACCCTATACGACCAAAAAGGTCATGCAAGATTTCCAATTTTGATTTCCTCTAAAGGAATTATAAACTTGACTTGGGAGTATTCGGATGATTAGAGAAAATGCCACTATCACATTCCCATGTCCCGTCAAAAGAAATACAACCAAGTTCCATCTGAATATATACACCAATAGGTCCCTAATACAATCACTCTAAGGGGTGAGATAGAGAAAGCTTCGATAAAAATAAACCCTATACAAGAGGACTAGTAATGGAAAATGAAACAAAGGAATGTGATCCTAACGTTTAAGGATGCCCCAAGTTCGATCTGTGACTTCCGGATCACTTGCCCCAAATCGTCATCTTCATTGGACGATATCTCAATAATGTCCATAGTAGGCTCCTTTGTTGCTCACTCGGTGCTTGTCATGGGATATCATCCTCTTCGTCTTCTATCAAGGACGTTTGGGAAAAACACACACATCTATCCTTGAAATGGCATTTAATCTAATCACCAGAATGCAATGAATGAAATGCCTATATTTATATGAACTGTAATAGATTTGAGGGATAGAGAGTCTTACCAACCAAACTCGTCGACTTATGTGCGGTTTTAGGTGTACCAACCGCCCAAAGACATGCGCATGAGACAAGTGATGGTGAACTTCTAAAAATCAGAAGGTTTGGCACCTAAGGTTAAGGTTCCCACTTCGAGTTCTGAAAAGAGCCGATTCCATTGCACAGCTATCGTTGCATTGGGACTCGATCCATAGTTCGAAGCGAGCGGAATTGAAAAGTGGATTACCCCGCGTTTTTCCTCACGGAGATTCCATTTTCAATTCCTTCTATTGTGTTCCTATAGGCGACGCCCGGGGTTTTAGGCGCGGTTGTGTGTGTCCACGTGTTGTGATCATCACAATGCAATTCATGCATAGCAGTTTATCAATCAGCACTTCAAATCATCCACACAACATACATTCCTACGCCCAACCTGCATAAGACAATGTTAATCACGGACTACACCCCTTATTTCTCCGATATGCAAAAACATATAACCCCTATCATGAGCGGACTTACCTCACCTTCAAGAGCGCCTGCAAGGTTAGAAATATCACTCAACGTTTTAATTACGGCCTAAGTCCACTTGAGGTCTAGAACCATAGGTTCTAGAACAAAGTCCCCAGCGGAGTCGCCAGCTGTCGCGACCCTTCCGGAAGCGGACGCGGCTAATGGATTACCGATCACGGGTCTTGGATCGGCGCGGGCCCTCCCAGGCCCATACCAAATCGCGGCGGGAGTATTCTTTTAATGGGTTCGACAATAGGAGTCGATCGCTTTCGACCTTCAGTGTGGTCGTGGTGGCATGTGCAATGTGTGCATGCTTTTGGAGTCGCCACCGGTCTTTCTTGGAGGGTAGACCGGAAACCTTATTGACCGATTGGGAGAGGTCGATCAATTCTGCGGAACCAGAGACTTTGGGTTCGGGGACTTGGTTACGCTGGTGTCATTACCAACGCCCTTTCGGTACCTAACGCGAGTGATTTCCTAGCTAAGAATTCATGCAGACGCAATTTTAGGTGGGGTAGGTTTGATTCAGGGTTTCATGCAGATTGGAAGACTATTCCTATCAATCACAATCAATTTAAATGAAAGCGAAATCAAGTGCATAAGTAAATCGCATCAATGCACGTCAATTCACATCACATGGCCTCCTAGTATAGCCATAAGGGCTTAAGGAAGGCGTGATTTAGGATCGAGGTGAAATGAGAAGATTTGGAGGCGATTTAGCTCGAAGGGCAAAATCGTCAATTTTTGGGAGATTTGGATACCGAATTACCCAAAATATTCCATAGCCAGTTGATTGTGGCCATTTCCCATTTTTGAGAATTTTTTTGGAATTTCTTGATTTTTCTTCAATTTTTGGGAGACGATTCGCCCAAAGGGCGAAATCGTCATTTTTAAGAAGGATCGGGTTCAAAACACCCGGGATGAGCCTTGGCCAGTTGATTGTGGATATTTCCTATTTTTTGGGATTTTTCTAGAATTTTTAGAATTTTTTTTGGAAGACGGTTTGCCGGAAGGGCAAAACCGTCATTTTTGGAAAGATCGGGGGTCGAAAGACCCGAAACAGGTTGTGGCCAGTTGAATGTGGCCATTTTCTATTTTATGGAATTTTTTTAGAATTTTTCTGAATTTTTCGAATTTTTTTTGAATTTTTTATGATTTTCCATTTTTTATTGATTTTTCAAATTTTTATTATTTTTTTATTATTAAAAAAAAAATTTATCCGGACCGGGTCTGATGACCCGGCCCACGCCCAGATCCATGGCCCAGACCCGGCCCGCCTCCTCTCTGGTCAAAACGGCGCCGTTCCACGAATCGGACGGACGCCTCAGATTGAGACACGTAGCATCTTCTAGACTGTCGGATTGTTTGACCGTTGACCGCCGGCGACTTCACCGGAGAAGATGATGAATAGTGAAATTTCCGGCGAAGTCGCCGGAAATCTCGCCGGAAAAAGCAAACCGGCCCCAAAACTTAGTATTTTTAGCCCGTTCTTTTGGCATCCGACTCCCTAGGACTTCGGCATCATCATGCAACTAAGAACGACGCCATGCGCACGTCAAAACCAGCGAACCAGACCTCCTCAGTTCCGTCTCCGGCGAACAATATGCAGAAAAATTTTCTAACTTGAAGCTTGATTCTAATCGTTCAGAGAGCATCTATGGAGGGTCAGAAGACTTACCTGAGATCACCCATTCCTCGGTGATGTCTTGAAGCTGCCCGTCGAGCTTGCGGTCCGGAACCGCGGCCGGCGAAGCTCGGGTTCGCGTCCTCGGCGGTTCTCGACGCAAAATGAAGACTATCCCGAGCTTGAAGATGGTAGCTGAAGCTTCGACGGTGATCCACCGCAAGTCCAGGACGCCGGTTCGGCCTTGCTTCGCTCGCAGCTCCCCCCTGTTTTTTTTGGCTCACTCCCGGCCTCTCCATTAAAACCGAACCTTTCCTTCACCGTGGCCGACCGGCTTTTCCGCCCTCCTCGACCACCTCCCTTTGTCCCCCCATGTTGACATTTTTTTAACAAAATCCATGCCCCCACCTTCGGCGCCGTTCCCCCCTGCTTTCCATCTTTTTTTTCGTTTTTCTGCTTGTCCTGCGCGGGTCTGCAACTGAGTTGCAGACCCGGTTCGGACCGGGTCGGGTCGGGCCTGACCCGACCGGCCCGGTTCGATTATCCTCGCCCAATTGAGCCCAAAATCGATCTCTTTTCATGAAATTGATGGCAAAATCGGAATCCTTGACATGTTTTCTATCAAATAAGGGTATTTTCGTGAAACAATTGATTGAAATTTATTGAAAACCCCAAATTGCCCTTAGGATCCGAAAATGATTTTCGCCTAATCGGAGGTCCAAACGACCAAATTAGTCCAAATTGAGGCCACCAATGGATTCATCACGATGCAAAACATAGGGTAGAGGTGTTTAGTTTCAATGGGTATGCCCGTGTGAGATTTAATTTCAAAGATTGTGAAACCGGGGACTAAATTGAAAGATTTTTATGCAATTAAGCCCTTTTGATTAAAATTGATCAAATTGGAGGGCAAATTGACCCAATTGCATTTCAATACTTTATAGTCCAATGTCATAGCTTATGAAAACCAAGAATTGAAAATTAAAAGACACGAAAGGGATTTTTTAGGCTCGTTTCGGTTTTAGGTTTGTGAAGGGACCCCATGAATCGAGCCAAATTTCCCTAATAAAAAGTGAAAATATTAAAGAGGGAATTAAAATAAAATTTCTGAATATTTGTTTTGTAATTTTCTGACCACGGGTGGTATTTTTTGATTTTTTGGTTATTTTTAATAATTAAATAAATAACAAAAAATATTAAAAAATACAAAAAATATTTTTTGTTCAAAATTGGTTCCCAAGGCTAGGCTAAGGCTTCCAAAGTTGATTTTGCAATTTTTGACCTTTTTTTGCTATTTTTAATTAATTTTAGAAATAAAAACTAAAATAAAAGATGGTCGAAAATCAGGTGTCAACACACGTCTAGGAGTTTCATAACCTCCTCTTTGATCTTATTTTCCAACTCCGATCTAGCTCTTCGTTTCTTTTGTGCTACTGGATCACAAGATGGGTTGAGCGGAAGGCAGTGTTGTTGACACCTAAATTTTGATCAACTTTTCTTTCATTTATTTATTTATTTATTTATTATTATTATTATTATTATTATTATTATTTTAAATTCATAGAAAATCTATAGAAAGTTGAAAAATTGAAAAAATCAATTTCGGTGACCTTGGCCAAGCTAAATGAACCATTTTGACCAAAAAAATAATTTTCATAATTTTCATTTTTTTTAATATTTTCGAAAAAAAGAATTATTACAAAAAAAAGAGAGAAAAAAAGAAAAAGCAAAAGAAAAGAGGGATATTTGACCAATGATGTTGTCTTGGCTTTTATTTTTATTTATGTTATTTTATTTCACTTTAGTTTATTTAATATTGTTATTTTATTATTTTATTTTCCCCACTCACACGCTCCCTCACGTTCCTCTCGTTCCTTTCTCTCTCTCCCCGTTCGTTCTCTCTCGGGGCCTCTGCAAAATCTTTTTTAGAGAGGGCAGAGTACAACCCTGACCGAGACTTGTGGGAAAAAGAAATTACTCTAGTAGACAGGTCATACAAAAGACAAGATTTGAAGGTTGGAGACAAAGCAAGCTGCAGAGAGGACTAAAGAGGTTCCCGGTTGGTTGAATCTCGTGTTTTTTTGTACAGAGGAAGTGTGGCAGCTAGTGAAGTCTGGAAGTCGAGCTAGATCAGTCGACGAGTGATAATGACCTATATTGCGAGTGACCGTGAAGTTGTGGCTTGCTGAGAGAGAGCATACTTGCAGAAGCCTTCAAGAAAAGGACGCCTTCTTCCTCCCAGGCGGAACGGCTTCGACTTCTTTTTTTTTTGGCGACGCCCACTTTGCGGACCGGGAGGTTTTTTTTGTCGCTTCTTTCCATCACCAGCCCTCCATCGCATCTTCCTCAGTCCGTCACCTCCCCTTAGCACCGCCGTCACCGCCGGAATCGCCAGAACAGCCACCCGGAGCTGGTTGCTCTGTTTTGCGCCGGTTTCGGGTCTGCTTTTTCCCTGTCCTCTCCGACATCTCCAGCCACCACCACGGCCAACTCTGACCTCCACACCACTCTTTGGAGTCCCCTCGACCGTCACAGACCGCTCGTCGCCGCCGTAGATCCGCCGGAGAGCCAAGAACCGAAGCTCTACTCTGTCACCCTGTTTCTGCGGGTGTTCTGTCCAGACCCGGTTTCCACCGCCTCCAGCTCGCTCCTCCGCCCATATCCGACAACCAGAGACTCCCACACACCTCCACAAATCACCATACGAAGCCCCGACGCATTTGAACCTGAGGAAATCCACGAATCCGCCCCGACAGCCCCAGCTCCGTGCAGGTCCCCTGTTCTGGTCGCCCGCTACAGCTGCTGGTCGCCCCTTTTCCGGCTTCCTCCGGCTTCCTCCGGCCACCGTGAACATCCAACGACCTCCCCCCGACATCCCTCGAGACCACCAGGACCCAGCCACCCCCCCACGCCACCAGTCCGTGAAACCTCAAGCCGTCGCCACAGCCTTGATTCCCCCCCTTGCTCGGACACCCTGTTCTGTGGGCTGTTGCCCTGCTTTGGGCCTGACCCGTGGGCCAGTCTTATGGGCCGTGACCCAATTGGGCCTAGGCCGTGTCCTGCGAGGTGGGCCGAGTGAATGGGCCGTTGTGCCAGGTCCATGGGCCGGGTGGGTTAAGAGATTGGGCCAATTGTCCAAGGTTTTGGCCCGTGATCCGATCAAGTTCGAGGTTCGCGCCGAAGGATTTTTCGAGGATCGCAACCAATCTCGACTCGAGTATTTGACGGCAACGCACATGGAGATGGTCGTATTGCTGGGGCTGAGCAATTGAAGACCGGTGTCCAATCAGGTATATTTCGCGTACCCGATCAGTATATTAGAGTTATTTTCTTAAAGTATTGTCATCATAGATTTGATTTGCATGTATTTGTTTCAGTCTAGTGGTTAGCTTATTTATCTGGTTGAGTGTTATCAATTGTCAAAGACATGCTTTTTATTAAAATATTTTTCGAAAATATTAAAAAAAATAATAAAAAAAATCAATCAGAAAATTAAAAAAAAAATTCTAAAAAATTTTTCCAGGTTGAAAACACCAAAAAATTGATTTGTTTTCATTTTCGGGATTTTCTCCCATTTAATCCAAAATGACGATTTTACCCTTCGAATGGTAAATCGGTTTCTAAAATTCCCGAAAATCACGAAAATTGCCAAAAAAATAGGAAATGGGTCAATTGAGTGACCAAACCTATTTTTGACTCCGGATTCATTCCGAAGTGTTGATTTTGTCCTTTTTGGGCAAATTGTCCCCTTTGTCTCAAAATTACGATTTTGCCCTTGATGGACAAAATCACGTCTAAATCATTCCTAAGCCTGATTGACGCTTCTCTAGGCCAATATGGCCTTATCAGGAATGCCATGTGATTTATTTGTACATTTGAATTCATTGATTTGTGCACTTTATTATTGATTGTGATTGCTAGGATAGTCATTCCTATCTGCATGAACTCCTAGATTTAGGACTCGTACCCCCACTCATCTACATGAATTCTTAGCCAGGAAAATCACTCGGGTTAGGTACCGAAAGGGCGTTGGTAATGACACCAGCGTAACCAAGTCCCCGAACCCAAAATCTCTGGTTCCGCAGAACTGATCGATCTCTCCCAATCGATCAGTAAGGTTTCCGGTCTACCCTCCAAGAAAGACCGGTGGCGACTCCAAATGCATGCACAATTTGCACATGTCACCACGACCACACTGAAGGTCGAAAGCGATCGGCTCTTATCGTCGAATCCTTTGAAAAATACTCCCGCCGCGATTTGGTATGGGCCTGGGAGGGCCCGCGCCGATCCGAGACCCGCGATCGGTAATCCATTAGCCGCGTCCGCTTTTCGGACGGGTCGCGACAGCTGGCGACTCCGCTGGGGACGTTTGTTCTAGAACCTATGGTTCTAGACCTCAAGTGGACTTAGGCCGTAATTAAAACGCTGAGTGATTTTTCTAACCCTGCAGGCGCTCTTGAAGATGAGGTAAGTCCGCTTATGGTATGTGTTATATGTTTTTGCAGATTGGAGAAATAAGGGGCGTAGTCTGTGATTAACATTGTCTTATACAGGTTGGGCGTAGGAATGTATGTTGTGTGGATGACTTGAAGTGCTGATTGATAAACTGTTGTGCGTGACTTGCATTGTGATGATCACGACACGTGGACACACACAACCGCGCCTAAAACCTCGGGCGCCACCTTTAGGAACACAATAGAAGGAATTGAAAATGGAATCTCCGTGAGGAAAAACACGGGGTAATCCACTTTTCAATTCCGCTCACTTCGAACTATGGATCGAGTCCCAATGCAACGATAGCTGTGCAATGGAATCGGCTCTTTCTAGAACTCGAAGTGGGAACCTTAACCTTAGGTGCCAAACCCTCTGATTTTTAGAAGTTCACCATCACTTGTCTCATGCGCATGTCTTTGGGCGGTTGGTACACCTAAAACCGCACATAAGTCGACGAGTTTGGTTGGTAAGACTCTCTATCCCTCGAATCTATTACAGTTCATATAAATATAGGCATTTCATTCATTGCATTCTGGTGATTAGATTAAATGCCATTTCAAGGATAGATGTGTGTGTTTTTCCCAAACGTCCTTGATAGAAGACGAAGAGGATGATACCCCATGACAAGCACCGAGTGAGCAACAAAGGAGCCTACTATGGACATTATTGAGATATCGTCCAATGAAGATGACGAGTTGGGGCAAGTGATCCGGAAGTCACAGATCGAACTTGGGGCATCCTTAAACGTTAGGATCACATTCCTTTGTTTCATTTTCCATTACTAGTCCTCTTGTATAGGGTTTATTTTTATCGAGGCTTTCTCTATCTCACCCCTTAGAGTGATTGTATTAGGGATCTATTGGTGTATACATTTAGATGGAACTTGGTTGTATTTCTTTTGACAGGACATGGGAATGTGATAGTGGCATTTTCTCTAATCATCCGAATACTCCCAAGTCAAGTTTATAATTCCTTTAGGGGAAATCAAAATTGGAAATCTTGCATGACTTTTTTGGTCGTATAGAGTAATCCAACCCCAATTTCGCTAGAAGGAATTATACACTTGAATTGGTTCATGCATGATTGTGCGCCGCTGGTAATCCACGATAATTGACCGAGAATATCGGCGTTGTTTTGAATTTAATGACGAGATAGATGTCCAAATTACTCTCGTTCTTAACAAAACGGCCTTGATTTGGATGTCGTATCTTCAATTAAATTTAAAACACGTTATTATGCCTCGTACTTTTGAGTAATTCGCTCCTCTCGAAATTGATCAAAAGCAATTATTGTGAATTACATTCCTTTCAATAGTATGCTTTCTTTCGAAGAATATTGATAAAAAGCTTTTCGCGCAAGATTAAAACCCTTGTAAAAGTTCTTGTCCTTATTAATCATGGGTAAGCATAAGATTGAAAGGGGTTTTTGCTTTCTTTTTCAAATTATTCCTTCTGATTCTGTCTTTTCATTTGCAGGTAAAAAATAGGTAACAGAGAGAAATCTTTTCCTGGATAAGTCTGAGGCTATTCTATCATCTGATCATGAGCGAGTTATAAAATCCATATTTGCTCGACTTATTGATATTACGGTTCGGCTCACCTAAGTTGAAGATGTTCGAACGCTCGAAGAAAGGAACCATGCAGAAGTTAAAACACACACGAGAACTTTCATTTATTTTGCTCAGCGGAGGGTTTTCAGAAGCAGGTCATACAATTCGGGGTGGAAAAGTAAAGCCAAAGTGAGCCCTAATTAGCGACACAAAGGAGCCCAACTGACCCTCCATGTTGTTAATGCTCTGCCCGTACTCACGACTTCGCATGTCCTGGTCCGCGAGCTTGAGGAAAAGGTTTCTGCATTCTCCCTTAACCTCAGTGACCTTGACCTCGTGTTCTTCAGTGATTATTTCCAAGTCCCGAACTAATCCATTCCCGTGAGCTATGTCTGCGGTTATTTTGTCGAGCCGTTCTTCCTGCCAGTCGCTTTGCAGCCTCAATAGGACATTGTGGCGGTCGTGCTCGCCAGCGGTCAGGGATAGGGCCAATTGATCCACCAGTTTTCTCCTCTCGCGAAGCAACGTCGCGACCCTCTCATTGGCAAACTCGACGGCCTTTTTGTGACTATCGGCCAGATAGTTGGTCAGCACCAAATGATCAGACCGATCCTGGTAACGAGCCCGCAAGACGCGAGCCACGAGAACCTCCCGATCAGCAACACGGTAGGCCTCTAAGGAGTGTGCAAAGAGGGTCGGGAAAGTTCTATATTCCCTCCCCAGCGTAGTGCCTTCGAGGGAAGTGCTATCTAAGTCCTCGAGCAGGACACGGATTTCATCCGCGGTTGCAGAATGATCGGTTATGTGCGCGTAACCGCGACCCAATAGGTTATAAAGCTTTTCCCACTGGGCCAAGACATCAGTCGAAAAAGTGCGCACGGGAGAAGAGGCCATTTGCGTTGGGTTGGCTTGAGAATAAGACGAGGCTAATAGAGAGATTAGAAGGAAGAAGCTGATTATGCGAGAACGTTAATCTGCCATACGTTAATCCCTCATTTTATAGCAACTCAAGGATGATGAAGGGTCTCAGTAATAATGCTGGTGGAGCCTAGTTAGGGGGTAAAGCAGGAGGTCCCCTCACGAGAACCATTGAATTCGTTTAGGTCCGCGATTTCTGGCTCATCAATTAAAAGATGTAAAAGATTTGTCGGGATCACCATTATTAGAGTTAGGTGGGAGGAAAGCGCAACTATCGAAGAGAGCCCTAACAGGGTTTGGCAGTCCCATCACGTTGAAAAGCTAAGCGAGAAATTCAAGGTCTTGAGGGGGAACGTTTGCCTAATGATGCTTGAAGAGCGTCTCCTGAACATGCAAAGTCACTTGAAGAAAACTTTATAGGGAGTAAGCATACAGGAGAGAGTGGAGAACTCTGAGTGGGCAAGAACCAATCAAACATTTCTCAATCCAACATATTTAAGAGGTTACTGTCAGCTGCTAGAGGCGACTGACTCAAAAATCTCAGAAATTGAAGCACAGAGGGATCTCGAAGATTCCAAGGTCAAGTCTAACGCCAAAACCATGGAGCCCAACACTTCTGGCAACGGAAATCAAGATCACGGCGACGACGACAACGACATCCACAATGCTCAACTCGGGAAAAGAAGACGTCCTCACCAATACTCTCAGGAGGAAACCCAAATGCTGGAAACCCTTTTCAGTAAAAGCCATTACATGAAAAAGAAGTGGAGAATTGAATTGAGCCGGGAGTTGGGGATTAATCAGTCGAGGATCCAGTTTTGGTTTCAAAATAGGAGATCCAAATCGAGGGCTCAACGCAAACGTCAGGTGGTCGAGATTTTAAAGGAAGAAAATCAAAAGCTGCGAACAGAAAACATGAGGTATGAAAAAGCTCTCAATATCACCATTTGCCCTCATTGCGATAACCTCGTCGCCCTCGGTAAGATATTCCCCGATAAGCCTCACGTGATGATTGAAGACGTTCATTTACCACCCTACTCCCTCGGGGCATCTCCTGCTCAACCAGATTTTGCCGGAGTCACGCATGAGCAGGATGATCCTACGAAGATGATACAAATGCCTCCTGGGGGATGGGATTTGCATCGCTTTGATTGGAGTTACAGTTTCAAGGAGCTGGATGTTACCGCCGACCAGCTCAAAGCATATCAGCCTCATGCACAACAATTTTCGATAGGGTCGGGTCCTGCTGGAGATGAGTTAATCAGTCGTCAAGCCATCGATGCAATTTTGGGCCACGATAAGAGGAGGTTCGCTTGGCCCCCTGAACTGTATTCCAGATTCCTAGATGTGGTTCACCAAATGGGGATCGACTCAGCAACTCCGACGCGCATATTTAAGGCCATGAATGTACCGGGGCTTAGTAAGGAACTGGTCAGGAATCACCTTGCTGCCTACAGAAAGCTATTAAGACAACGTCGAGCGGAGCTAAACCGGGAGGAATCCGTCTCGAGCTCAAAAGCTAGGGGCGACCGCCATTGTAATGCTCAGGCATCAAGAGATACCCGGCCAAATCTAAGCATCAATCAAGCTAGCAACCCGACCACCGGCAAACTGAAAGCTGATCAGAATGTCCTCCCGGGACATTTCAACACTTCTCAAGAGCGCGTGTCACAAGTACAGCGAGTGCGCGCTCCTCCATTCGAGCAGCAGTCGGCTGGTGCTTTGCCTGCCGCTGGTCAACCCACGACAGACGATTTCTTTGATGAGGGGCTCGATGCCTTGTTCAATCAGTGGGAAGCTGGCATGCTTGGACAGCCATGATCTAGCACTTGACTCGGAGCACGATGGGTCGGTCACCACGAACACCCATAGAAAGAAGAACATGTTCACGAGTAGATCACTCATTTTATCCGTTGTAAAGTTCCTACGGGGACATTTTTCTTTAATGACTATAGTTAATTCTATATCAAAACCAACGCTATCGACGAACATCGTCATGCTCAGTTGTGATGATCCCTTGTTAGATTAAGTCTGAAACCAGAGACGGTCTTTAAAATTTTGAGTGGCCACGAACTCATTCCTCACCAAGCGCCCGGGATGCTGAAATGAAGAGTAACAGCATGCACAGGGAAAATGCCACTTTCGTTTGAACGATGAAAAGGGGTTGAGAGAAGATCATAGCGTTAATTCCCATGGAGCTAAATGAATTAAACAGAGTCATTAATTGCGGGCCCACCGCTGCTCCCCACGTTCTCGGGCCTAGCGAATCATAAAAGGCGCCGAAAGATTGTAGACCCGCCACTTTGAAGACTGAACTAGGGGACGAGCGCAATACTCGATGAAACTGAATCAATGCAAAAGAGTTTGTGATCCTATCACGAGGAAAAAGAAAGGGGAATACAGACGATGAGTAATTACAGGGTCTCGGGAGGAGCGCTTGCTTGCTGGTCTTCATATGCAGCCTGAAGGATGGTTCTAGGACACGCACAATCACTTGAGAAAATTTCTAGAGTGAGCAAACACGTAAGAGCGAATAGAGAAAGCTGAGTGAACTAGATCATCCCGAGATACTTCGATCCATCATGTTTAAAAGCTATTCCCATCTGCTAGAAACGCCCGACCTGGACATTTCTGAGCACGAACTACTGGGAGACTTTGAGGATCCTGGAGCTGAATCCTGCCCGAAGGCCGTGGAGACTGACTCCTCCAGCGATGAAATTCTAGGTTTCAGCTACGAAGAAGGAATATACAATGATGACCGGAGTCGGAAAAGGAAGCAACTACAACGCCACACTCCAGGCCAAATCCGAGAGCTCGAAGCTTTCTTCAATGAATGCCCCACTCCAAGCAGACAACAGAAAATGGAGTTGAGCCGAAAAATAGGATTGGAGCTTTCGAAAGTCAAGTTTTGGTTCGCCAACAAACGAACCCGGGTGAAACAGCAATACGCAGACCATGAGTTACTGGTCTTGAAGGAGGAGAATGAGAAGCTTCAAGCTGAAAGCGCGAGATATAAGGAAGCTCTGACCAAGGCCACCTGCCTTAATTGTGGTAATCTTGTTGTCCTCGGCGAGGTGTTCCTCGATGAACCGTCCCTGTTGACGAATAACGCTCAGCTGTTACCGTATTCTCCACAGCATTTTCCAACACAGCCAGATATCGCCGGAGATCTGCATGAGCAAGTCAACACCATAGGATCAACACCAACATCCTCTGAGAAATGGGATATGAATCATCACAGGGGGAGTTCTCTCAATGACGAACTCGCTGTCGCAGCCAGCCAATCCAAAGTCGGTGAGTCCCTCCCTGGACAACTTTTGAAACGACTAGATCCCGTAGAGAATAGCTACCGAAGTATTGACGATATTTTGGGTGATAAGAGAACAAGGTTTTACTGGACCTATGAACTTCACACCAAATTTGTTGATGCAATTCGAGAGCTGGGAGTTGATTCGGCTAGCCCACTACGCATACTCGAGATTATGAATGTGCCGGGGCTCTCTAGAATTAACGTCGAGTCTCACCTCAAGTACTATAGGAGATTGCTAAGGGATGGGAGGATAGCGTTAAACCATCATAAAGCCAATTGGAGCTCAAGTGCTGGGCAGAGCTACAACCATGATGATTGGAGAGCCAAGAGCACCCAACCGTGTCTCAGCAATGATGGGACTAGCAGTCGTGTCAGCGAGTCCTCTAACCCAAATCAGAATGCTCCGCTGAGCTATCTCAATACTCCTCAAGAGTATATGCCACAGTTCCAGCACATGGAGATTCCTCAGTTTGAGCGCGAATCAGTCATTAATGCTGTCCCTGAAGCGGATCTGGCATTGGTAGAGAGTGCACATATAAACCTGCCGGTCATCGGAGGAAGTCCCAATTCGAGGGATCAAATTGCTCACGGCGAGAACAAAGAGAGGAATCCCTCACATGCAGTCGACGACACCCAATCTGGGCACCAAGGGCTAGAAAGAACAGGTGATTTCCTTGATGAGGAGTTGGACACTTGGATCAATACTCTTCAGGGATGTATGTCTCAACCCCAACAGGGCAATGATGAAAGTTCCAGCTCAAAGACTCCAGTCCCTCACAACGAAGGCAATGAAAGAAATCTGCCCCCAACAATCGTTGATACCCAACTTGAACATCAATGGCTCGAAGACCCGAGCAATTTCCTTGGCGATGAGTTCAATCTTTGGCTCGATCAGTTTGGAGCCGGAGGACCATCGCAGTGGTGACGCAAGGCCGGTGATCAAACGTCTGATGCAAGGCATGGCTACTCGATGAAAAATGCTTAGAGGAAAGGGGTTGAATACTCCTGTTGAATACGTTGTTGATCGCACTGTAAGGTTCCCACGGGAACATCTTTCATTAATATCTAGAACTAATTGCGCGTGAGTGTCAACATCACCCTTTGAGCATCTTCAAGCCGAGGGCCGTGGATTAATCACTTAATCCGTGGAGCAAGTTCCATGAACAATGACTATCACCCGCGGAGCATAATGGGATCCACCACTTCAATACGAGATACGTTTGGCCGCGAAGCCACCTATTTGGTAAAACGATGTATCGTTCCTAAACGATCTTCAATCGAATACCGAAGTAATGTCTCCTTTCTTTCCCTTCTCAGGTGATAAACGTGGATAAATCACTCAAGGAGCCATCTGTTCAAATAACAGAACAGACGTTGCCCAACCGGGGGCAGCTGAACCATTGATGTTGCAAATATTCCAAGCATGGATAGGCGGATTTGATAGACGTTGTTCATATCAATACGCAACGTCAGAACGGGATGAGAACCAAGAATAAAGTTGTATCGTCCCAACTTGTCTCGAATTTGGGAATATGAATTGACACTTATTGTTTATCCTTGACAGGGGAGTCGCCTCGCAGAGGAACAAGTTTTTACGTCCCATGTACTACTCGTCAGAGTACATGACCAAGGGTAGGATGTATCGTTTCGATTTTTGAAAAATTCGTGAACCTACAATGATATGCTTTCTTTACATTTGCAGGGGTCTGCAGCCGCGACAGGTAGGTAAGTATCCCTTTCCCAGTTAGCTGGAGATAAAGAATGTTAAAATCCTTTCAGCCGTCATGAAAATTATCCAATGCATCGATGTTCATGATTTAAATCGGGAGGTCGGCCAAAGCATGAATAAAACATGCACGATACATCACAAAATCCCATCGATGGATAAATTTTGGGAAAGAAAGAAATAAATTTTTCCAAATATGATTATTTGTCAAATCATTCAAAAGGAAGTTTACTCAAAAGAGAGGCGAGCCCAATCCAAACACATCCTACATACACTTGAGAGACGAGGGAAGTGATTCGGATGGCAAAATCTGTACCTACGGAGGTAGGGACCATTCGCAGCGATTACATGGATTGGGACGACGGAGGCGTTCGTTTCATATTCCCAAATACTACAGGTGACCATTGATAACCCATTTGAACGGAGGTTTTTCATTATCAGCCCTGTCGAGAACCACCCCACATCGGGGCAGAATAGAAGTAAGTCCAACAGCATCAGGAGGAAATGGTTAGAAATTTTCTTGCTCGGACTAACATTAATCTTTGTGTGTTGTTTATATGGTAATCCAAGTGCCATAGGATGATAAGAAGCATTCATTTCTCTATCACACACACCGAATCCTTTGCATAGCCAAGTTGAGCCTGCAAAGTCATTTCATAAACCCGTTGGTGATCATTGCACTTTCCAAGACGGATGCAGCATCACTTTAGAAACGGAAGAGCTCAAGACTAAGGGATTACAAAGAAATCCCTGGGTTTATGATAAAAACATGTTTAGACTTTCGATCATATGTCTAAAGTGATCTCCTGAAGAAGAAAAAAATGGGATTTCAAAAATGAATGAGAAAAATCCAAGGCATTAAGAAAAGGCAAAGTGCCTGGTAAAAGCAAGGCTGATGCCCGTGCAAGCTGTTTGATTGACCCACAATAAAGTCTAGATGGGAAAAGAGGAAATCCCCGAAGGAGCCAAATTCCGAAAAGGTTGCTCACCAAATGGCGTCAAGCGCAGAATAAAGGCGCAAAAGAGAAATGACAGGTAGCAAATCCGCAATGATCACCAATGTCAAACTCTCCAAGAATTCTGGGCCAAAAACAAGCCTTTTTCGGTCCCCAATCCTACCAACATCATAACCCTGAAGTCTTCTCTGACTAAGACACTTGGGTTAACATATAGCTTAGCTCGAAGAAGTACGAGCAAGACAATTTCTTTCTCATTTTGCAGGGTTCTTGACTTGTAAACCCGAAGCATATGATGAAAATTTTCATTCAATGGCCTCGACTCCAAGGCGGGTCCCCCTTGAAGATCAATGACCAAGACCAACATTACGGTCCCGTGGAAGACCTCCCGACCGATCAGAATGTATGCGCTGCGAATGAGCCTAAAACCTAGGCACAGGTTAGTAGGGAATTGAGTGCATCCCCTATAAAAACCACTATCTCAAAACAGGTGAGAAGACCTCATTGTCGAGAAATATTCCAATTGATGTTTTGAACAAACTCTTTTTGGAATTTTCAAACTGTTGATCCAAATTTTCCATGCAAGGAATTTGTGATCACATTTGCATGTTGTAAGAATGCTTTGGATAACCTCCAGCATCAAAATGCACATTTCATGACTAAAACTTAAGTCATAAAATTTTGTCAATTGGACGATTATTGTCTTCCCAAAGATTATTAACATTTTCTTGGTGAAGAAAAATCTTTCAGGTTTGAACTTTATGCAGGATACCTGGAGAACCCAGCTCCCAGAATGTCGCCTCAACAGACCCAAGTCCTAGCATGACGTGGAGAACCCTCGTCCTAGGACCCGTTTTCAAAAATATCAAACAGTCCTAGCATGACGTGGAGAACCCTCGTCTTAGGACCCCCTTTCAAAAATCAAACAGTCTCATCGGACGTGGAGAACCCTCGTCATGAGACCCATTTTCAAAGCAAAACAAAGGTAGAAACCGCCTGAAGGGTCAAAACAAAGGTAGAAACCGCCTGAAGGGTCAAATCAAAGGTAGATACCGCCTGAAGGGTCAAAACAATGGTAGAAACCGCTCGAAGGGTCAACCAAAGGTAGATACCGCCTGAAGGGTCAAATATGGTAGAAACCGTCATAAGGGTCAACTCATTGGTAAATATCGCCGTAGGGATTGACACAAGGGTCCGATCCACCATACGGATCAAACTCCTTGGCAAATCCCAAAGCGTGGGATGCGTCTTCCTTAGGTTCCTACCAGTTAGAAATTCCATAATGGTATGACCTAGCATACAGGTCAGAGCTTAATCTCCTTAGGATATTCAGAATGACGAGTCCTAGGTATCTTCTTGAAAGTTGTCGCAACCGGCAGCACCCGACAGGTGAGCTTCAGGTAAGCCTCCCTCCCTTCAGCCCAGGTTCAAACTGCAAGAACGAACCAAGGGTTAATTTGAATTTTTATCAAAAGCCGTAAGGATCTGATGTCATAACATTTTTTTTTTCCTTTAGTTTCCCGAGTCGAGTCGATCAGGACTCAGGTGTCACCTTATCTTTGAGAGAAACCTCTAACGAGATTCCTCTCAAAGAGGGGCAGCTGTTGACACCTAAATTTTGATCAACTTTTCTTTCATTTATTTATTTATTATTATTATTATTTTTATTATTATTATTATTATTATTATTATTATTATTATTTTAAATTCATAGAAAATCTATAGAAAGTTGAAAAATTGAAAAAATCAATTTCGGTGACCTTGGCCAAGCTAAATGAACCATTTTGACCAAAAAAATAATTTTCATAATTTTCATTTTTTTTAATATTTTCGAAAAAAAGAATTATTACAAAAAAAAGAGAGAAAAAAAGAAAAAGCAAAAGAAAAGAGGGATATTTGACCAATGATGTTGTCTTGGCTTTTATTTTTATTTATGTTATTTTATTTCACTTTAGTTTATTTAATATTGTTATTTTATTATTTTATTTTCCCCACTCACACGCTCCCTCACGTTCCTCTCGTTCCTTTCTCTCTCTCCCCGTTCGTTCTCTCTCGGGGCCTCTGCAAAATCTTTTTTAGAGAGGGCAGAGTACAACCCTGACCGAGACTTGTGGGAAAAAGAAATTACTCTAGTAGACAGGTCATACAAAAGACAAGATTTGAAGGTTGGAGACAAAGCAAGCTGCAGAGAGGACTAAAGAGGTTCCCGGTTGGTTGAATCTCGTGTTTTTTTGTACAGAGGAAGTGTGGCAGCTAGTGAAGTCTGGAAGTCGAGCTAGATCAGTCGACGAGTGATAATGACCTATATTGCGAGTGACCGTGAAGTTGTGGCTTGCTGAGAGAGAGCATACTTGCAGAAGCCTTCAAGAAAAGGACGCCTTCTTCCTCCCAGGCGGAACGGCTTCGACTTCTTTTTTTTTTGGCGACGCCCACTTTGCGGACCGGGAGGTTTTTTTTGTCGCTTCTTTCCATCACCAGCCCTCCATCGCATCTTCCTCAGTCCGTCACCTCCCCTTAGCACCGCCGTCACCGCCGGAATCGCCAGAACAGCCACCCGGAGCTGGTTGCTCTGTTTTGCGCCGGTTTCGGGTCTGCTTTTTCCCTGTCCTCTCCGACATCTCCAGCCACCACCACGGCCAACTCTGACCTCCACACCACTCTTTGGAGTCCCCTCGACCGTCACAGACCGCTCGTCGCCGCCGTAGATCCGCCGGAGAGCCAAGAACCGAAGCTCTACTCTGTCACCCTGTTTCTGCGGGTGTTCTGTCCAGACCCGGTTTCCACCGCCTCCAGCTCGCTCCTCCGCCCATATCCGACAACCAGAGACTCCCACACACCTCCACAAATCACCATACGAAGCCCCGACGCATTTGAACCTGAGGAAATCGACGAATCCGCCCCGACAGCCCCAGCTCCGTGCAGGTCCCCTGTTCTGGTCGCCCGCTACAGCTGCTGGTCGCCCCTTTTCCGGCTTCCTCCGGCTTCCTCCGGCCACCGTGAACATCCAACGACCTCCCCCCGACATCCCTCGAGACCACCAGGACCCAGCCACCCCCCCACGCCACCAGTCCGTGAAACCTCAAGCCGTCGCCACAGCCTTGATTCCCCCCCTTGCTCGGACACCCTGTTCTGTGGGCTGTTGCCCTGCTTTGGGCCTGACCCGTGGGCCAGTCTTATGGGCCGTGACCCAATTGGGCCTAGGCCGTGTCCTGCGAGGTGGGCCGAGTGAATGGGCCGTTGTGCCAGGTCCATGGGCCGGGTGGGTTAAGAGATTGGGCCAATTGTCCAAGGTTTTGGCCCGTGATCCGATCAAGTTCGAGGTTCGCGCCGAAGGATTTTTCGAGGATCGCAACCAATCTCGACTCGAGTATTTGACGGCAACGCACACGGAGATGGTCGTATTGCTGGGGCTGAGCAATTGAAGACCGGTGTCCAATCAGGTATATTTCGCGTACCCGATCAGTATATTAGAGTTATTTTCTTAAAGTATTGTCATCATAGATTTGATTTGCATGTATTTGTTTCAGTCTAGTGGTTAGCTTATTTATCTGGTTGAGTGTTATCAATTGTCAAAGACATGCTTTTTATTAAAATATTTTTCGAAAATATTAAAAAAAATAATAAAAAAAATCGATCAGAAAATTAAAAAAAAAAAATTCTAAAAAATTTTTCCAGGTTGAAAACACCAAAAAATTGATTTGTTTTCATTTTCGGGATTTTCTCCCATTTAATCCAAAATGACGATTTTACCCTTCGAATGGTAAATCGGTTTCTAAAATTCCCGAAAATCACGAAAATTGCCAAAAAAATAGGAAATGGGTCAATTGAGTGACCAAACCTGTTTTTGACTCCGGATTCATTCCGAAGTGTTGATTTTGTCCTTTTTGGGCAAATTGTCCCCTTTGTCTCAAAATTACGATTTTGCCCTTGATGGACAAAATCACGTCTAAATCATTCCTAAGCCTGATTGACGCTTCTCTAGGCCAATATGGCCTTATCAGGAATGCCATGTGATTTATTTGTACATTTGAATTCATTGATTTGTGCACTTTATTATTGATTGTGATTGCTAGGATAGTCATTCCTATCTGCATGAACTCCTAGATTTAGGACTCGTACCCCCACTCATCTACATGAATTCTTAGCCAGGAAAATCACTCGGGTTAGGTACCGAAAGGGCGTTGGTAATGACACCAGCGTAACCAAGTCCCCGAACCCAAAATCTCTGGTTCCGCAGAACTGATCGATCTCTCCCAATCGATCAGTAAGGTTTCCGGTCTACCCTCCAAGAAAGACCGGTGGCGACTCCAAATGCATGCACAATTTGCACATGTCACCACGACCACACTGAAGGTCGAAAGCGATCGGCTCTTATCGTCGAATCCTTTGAAAAATACTCCCGCCGCGATTTGGTATGGGCCTGGGAGGGCCCGCGCCGATCCGAGACCCGCGATCGGTAATCCATTAGCCGCGTCCGCTTTTCGGACGGGTCGCGACAAGTGTTCAACAATCGTGCGATCGAGCCCTGGCATATCTGCGTAGGACCATGCAAAGATATCTTGGTAATCCTTCAGGAGTTGAATCAACCATCTAGCTGTGTCCTCAGGAAGGTTTTCCCCAATCTTGACTTTCTTAAGGTTTTCTTCATTTCCTATATTGATAGACAGGGTCTCATCTCAGGTCAACGGCTTGACCGTTTCATGTTCCTCGAATTCTCGACGTATTTCTTCGTATTTGGGGTCGAATTTATCGAGGTCATAAACTCCAAAATCCATTAGATCTCCCTCCACATCCCTGAAACATAAAGTAGGGAATTCAGAAAAATAAACAGGGTTTAAAGATGTATGCCCTATTGTTTTCGGATGAGATTTTTTTCTTGGAAAATGCTTCTTCTTGGCTTTTTCTGTTTTTCTTTCTGAAAAATTTATTTTACAAAAAATTTTGAGACGAGAATCTTTGAAGAAGCCCAACTCTCGGTATCTTACCATTGACGACAATTTGTTTGATTGTTGGTTATCGTCATCGGGTTGGTTTGGAGTACTTCGACAAGATTCCAAAATGATGGATAAAAATTTCGGTAATTTTATTGATCTTCAAAATCAATTCATTATATTTATTGATTGAAAAGTGCAATACTGAAGAGAAAAGTCCTAACAACAACTGAAATGACTGAAATTAAAAGAAAGCTGGAAATATTTCACGCATGGGGTAACATAGACTAGTTACTCTGAATCTAAACCTTCAAATGGATCGTCTTCAGAGTGAACATTGTTCGAAGGCCTCGGTGGTCTGCGTTCCAGGTAGGGCTCTTCTTCAGGGGTCTCATCTATCTGCATAAGGTCTTCAAGCACAGCTCCCACGGTCATGCCACCAAACCATTCGGCCAGGTTAGGTATCTCACCTTCCACATCCAGTTCCATGGGCTATACTTCGGCAACCTGCTCCTTCATAGGAATGTGGAATACAATCCCCAAATCATCATCATACTTGGACAACTCATCATATCCTCCGACCACCGCACCAGATCAGAAAGTGACGTATAGGGGCTGTGGCTGATAACTATCTTCTTGCTTGCCAAGTCCTTTCACTACCTGCTTGTCATGTCTCCGTCCTGGATAACCAAGGCCGGCCTTATGATTTTGACCTTTAAGCTCGACAGGGGTGCTGATTCCTTGGCTATGTCTTCCCAGTCCCATGCCGGGTTGATAGCCATTCCCTATCATTACTTTGGCCACCATAATAGAAGCGTCCGACAACTCGGGAGTTGATAAGGGACTCTTAGGAGAGGCATGTATGGTCTGTATTAGCTCGAACGCGTGATACGAGCTCTCTTCATTTCCGATCGGCTCCACGTAGGGAATGGCTGTCTCGTTATAGATCTGATGGTCTTCCTCACCAAACACCATCACCAGTTTCTTCTCGACCACAAATTTAATCTTCTGATAGAGGCTCGAAGGTACGGCGCCTGCATTGTGGATCCAAGGCCGTCCAAGTAGAAGATTGAATGCAGAGGGGATATCCAGGATTTGAAACAAAATGTCAAATGTCGACGGTCCGATGAGGATATCCAGATTTATCTGCCCCAGAACGTCTTTCTTCATCCCGTCAATGGCTCTGACAAGGACCTTTGCCGACTGCATTCTAGCCAAGTCCACTCCCAATCGGTTCAAAGTGGCCAATGGGTATATATTCAATGCCGAACTGTTATCAATGAGGACTCGAGACACAAAGGTCTGTTTGTGCTTCATGGTAATATGCAGGGCTTTGTTATGGCCCCGACCTTCTGCAAGAATCTCATCATCCGCGAAAGCTACTTGATCCTTCAACAGGACCGCCCCGACAAATCCTTCCAGCTTCTTTTGTTCGATGTCCTCAGGGACGTGAACCTGCGCTAGGACCTTCTTTAACGCCTCTTGATGCTTAGGTGAGGTTTGCAACAATTCGAGTAGAGAGACTTGAGCTGGCGCTTTCCTCAGCTGATCTACAATGTTGTATTCGCTAGTCTTAATGACCGCGAGAAACTCCTTAGCTTCCTTCCCTTCGACCGGTTTAGCTGGTTTGTCTTCATTGTAGGTCCGTCCCGACCTAGTTATAAGAGCTAAGTCATAGGACCAAGGGACTGGCCGACGATCTGAATATGGGAAAGGTTGTGGGGGTGGTAATCATCAGGTTCTCGTTCACCACCAGTCTAAGATCATCATCTGATGCGTCTTGTAGAGGGGGCGTATCTGCTAACTTCGGATCTACTTGAGCTTCTATTTCAATCTCCTCGATGGGAACCGCTACTTCAGGTGGGGATATAGCCAATGCCGCCAGCTCCTGTTCCCAGTCAATAACCATCCCAGAGATGGTAGCTGTCAATCCAAACTGGTTCATCCGAACCACCAAGCCATCTCTAATCAACTTAGTAAACATCTCATCCAGTTGAATTGAGGTCACCACTTCTCCTGTTTGACAATAACCCGCCCTGATTAGGGCGTCAAGAGCTTCAGCAACCTTGACCTTAAATGGACCTGATGTGCTAATTTCCTCTCCTAAAATAGCATTGATGGCTCCGGAATGTTCAAGGAGGGGATTCTTCTGCACGTTTGGCTGCTTGTTGGGTAGCGAGATTGCCCCAATCTCAATAAGATCCTGAATACGATTTTTCAGGATGAAGCAATTGTTTGCGTTGTGGCCTACTTCCCCACGATGATAATCACACTTCTTACTCGGGTCATACCATTTTGCGTTTGGCGTGTTCGCTCTCATCGGCTCTGTAGTTAAGAGCCCTTTCTTCTGTAGGATAGCCCAAATCTGTGTCAAGGTCCCCGGGAGCGAGCTGAACTGTCGGTTCTTCCACGTATCGCTTCTCTGGCTACTACTAGCCCTCAGTTCGTCGAAGAGTTGAATGACGAGACTCTGAACCACCGGTCTCTGCGTGTATGCCAAGTTAACCTGCGTGGCTGCTGGTTCCTTCTTTGGTGTAAAATGCTTTGGACCGGTTCCGCTGTCTCCATACCAGCCTCTCTTCCAGTTGCTTTCCGCCTCCTCAGCAAAGGAAATAAGGTCAGAGAAAGATGCGACCACTAATATGAACACATGCGCTCATACGTTCTGTGGCAAGGTGGAGACGAATAATCTCATCAGTTCCCGTTCGGAAGGTACCCGTTTCAGCTGTGAGGCGAGACTCCTCCATCTGGTGCCGTACTCCTTAATCGACTCACCTTTCTTCATTTCGGCCCACTCCAGATCTTGTGTTGTGATGGCCACATAAATATTGAAACTGAAATGCTGCACGAAATCATTGGCCACCTCGTCCCAATCCTCTTTGGTATAAACCTCATAAGCAATGTACCATCTCATGGCGGCTCCTTTCAAACTGGCATGAAACATCTGGACCATGAGGGCGTCATTTGCAGCATACTTACCCATTCTAGCCTGGTAAGTCTGGATGTGCTGCACAAGATCTGACGTGCCATCATACTTTTCAAAATCCGGGACTTTGAACTTGTCCGGATAAATTATTCTTGAAAAGGCCGAACGGTCAATTTTAGGGACATGTCGTGCACCCTCAACCTCTTTGAGCCTCTGGTCTATCTTGGCCAGCATTTTCGCGTTATCATCCTTTTGTGGAATAATAATTTCAGGCAAAAAATAGTTCACCGGCGGGACAGACGGAACTTGGTCCGATGATTGGCCAACATGCCATGAGGCTTTGGCAGCGCCTTTAGCTTTTGCCTTGGCTGCAACAAGTGAGGCTACAATTCCAGGCATGTCTTCCTCATCTTCTTCTTCCTCCCCCTGTCGTAAGTCTATGTATAACCCCTTCGACTGAAACAAAGGGTTGGAATGCACGGGTATAGCAGAAGGTGGTTGTTGGCCCAAAGACAGCTGGGATATCATAGTCTTCAGCTCGGCTAGTTGATCATTGAAGACCTTGGCTTGCTCTTCCCTTTCCCTTCTCATTTCCTGCCTCATTCTCTCCTCCATTTGGGCAACTGATTCAGCTGGATTGGCCATTTGCCTGGCTTTGGAGCGAGTGTTATATGTATGCTAAGGAGGATCCGTGATATATTACCTGAAAAGAAAGACCACACGAAGATTAGTAAAGTGAAAATAGTGGGCCAGTCCATGACAACTCTCTAGACTCAATGAACAAAGCAAAAATCTGAAACAGACAGTCTTTCAATTCCAACGACCTTCACGATGAAATTCGCCATAATTCGTAAGTTGATCAAAAAATTCCCAAATTTTACAGGCTGATTTATCACTTTACGAGGAACAACTTTTATGTTCGGACTTAAGGCTAAAAGTGGACCAATCAGTACAGTTTAATATTTATTTAGAAAAATTCTTCCTAGAAAAACTGTTCTGTCCGGTTTTTGTCGAATGAGCGAAAGACTCCCTTAAAGTGCGAATTAAGGTCTGGAATTTTGTAGCTTACTAGTTTAGACATCAACCTACAACTTTCAAGTTTGGAGATTTAGCAAAGGAAGTCGTTTATTAGGGATATTATGCAAAATGTTCCGGAGTCTGGAAAACGTGAGAAATTTCAGCCCGCTCCATTATGGCCATTAACTCTGCATCAAATAGAAAACGCATCGGATTGCCACCCAACTTTTTCCCATGGTAATTATGAACCTTACGAACATTTTCATTTGAAGTGCTGACACTAGATCCAATTCGAATAAAGTGTAAAAAATCGAGCAAGCCAACAAGGTCGGAAAGAAAATAGAACTGAAATACCGACTGAAAGTGTAAATAACAAACCTAAAATCTGATGAATAATTCAAAGTGCGAACTTTGAAAATGAGAAAATTAGACTTCTTAAACAGAAACAATAAATCAAACAGTCTTTCTTTTCTTAGGGGCGACATGCTCTATAGACGAATGGGTCTTCAAGGCATGCCGTAATCGTGCATTCTCTTCAGCCAAAACATCTGCCATCTCCTGGGCCTTCACTGCCTTCTCTTCGCTGACTCTGATATGGGCTTTGAGAGTATATTGCTTTGTTACGTCCGGAATTTTTGGGAGTATTTTAGCAGGAATGGTATGACACTGAATGTACCGAATGTACCGAGCCGTGGCAAAGTGGCTCTTCATCTTTCTGGTGAGCTCATCTATAGGCCAAATCAGCTTTTGATTGGAACATTTCTGCCAAGCTTCAGAATGACGCCTGAGTTCGGCTCTGTAGTTCTCGCCTTTCTCGAACTGGACTTGGAATTCATTGGGTCCAAGTGGAGGCGGGATATCTTGCAGAACTCGAAATTGTCGTGCAACTCGAAGAGGCTGATAGCTGGTTCCCCCATAAATGCCCATCAATGGTATGGGTTTCTGATCACCGTGGCATAGCCGAGCCTCAACCACTCGGAACCATACAGCTTGCCAAAGGAAAATCTTAGAGTTCGGGTCCTCGAATAGCTTGACCCATTGCGAGTAGTGCAATTTCTTAGTTTGATTTTGTATTTGTTTAAACCTTAAAATAGGATTATCAATCATACCCACTTCAAATACAGTAATGCCTTCCCCAAATTGAGAAAGATGTGAGAAAAATCATATTTGTAAAAGCTCAATTGGAGCGCGAAAAGTCTTATCCTTTTCTTTCTTGCTTTGTTCTTTATTTAAAGATTTGAAACGTGTCAAGGAAATGAAAGTTTCAGCAAGAATAGTATTTATAAAATTAACTCCACCACAAATCTGTTTTACTATCCAAGCTATCACCGGATCAATAGTGTTCTGACGGAATGGAAAAATGATAAGTCCGAAAAAGGCTAAGATAAAAATCCTAGACCTCATGAGGTCAGCACTATTTTCAAAACATTCGATGATGAAAGATAGTGGACATGCCTGACAATTACCCCTCAGCACATTTTCAATTGTCTTTTTAGTCAAACCCAAAAATTCAGTAAGTGCTACCACAGGGTCTACTCGAATGGGAGGTTCAACTATATCTAACTCGATTGATTTTCCAATGGCAACACTGTATTCCTCTAGATTGGGTGTGAGTTCAAACTTACCTCATAGCACAAATGTGGTCATCTCAGGGCACCAAAAGTGAGCAAGTGCATGCATGATCCCGCTCTGAATATCAATGTCAAGTATTGGCAACATGAATCCAATATGCTCGAGCACATACCGCTGACCATCTGGCTTCAACTGCCGCCATAGCTTCTTAAGCTCTAGCTTCGGAGTAGGCATGAAACAGATGTCGTCACGACCCATTCTTATATAGATCACACACCAAGATAAACCAACCTAGATCATGGACTGACCCCAAAATGAAATGAGATGACAAGGAGATAAAGTACAAGAAGTTACCGCCATTGAAAAGAAAAATGTCAATCACAGAGACATGCACATGAGTCGTGGATTCAATTTTAATTCTTAGCAAAATGAAATGAGGAACGGAACGACATGTCGCAGCCTCGCGCACGTTCATCATGACCAGTTGCCGCCTTGCATACATAGTCATGACTAGTCGGGTCCAGTCATTTCAGCTTGGTTCGGTCGACAAGGGTAACGTCCATGCATTATAGCCTCCCGTGCATGAGAACGACCCTCGAGCCATTTTTGGAAGAATTTTGGGACCCAAGCAGGATAACCTTTAGCGAAGCCTTACCGCCAAGGTTAAAGAACCACTTAAATGCCATCCTAAAACTATTGGGTGACCCCGGTTTGGTCACAAGTAGATGAGGTGTAGTGCAATTACTCTAAAGACATGCACAACATTTTAAATCAAACACCGCTCCAATAGTTCAAAAATTAAAGATCAATCACCAAGCCTGCAAAACAAAGGGTTAGCCACAGACTCCTCCCCTTATAACTCCCATTCTGCAAAACCATTTAACACCTAAAGATTAGAATTCAACCATGATTGCCAAACCAAGTGACTTATTCATGAAATTATTGGCCTAAGTCCTCCCTAAATTTTAAAAAAATTCAAGTAGTCCCCAGTGGAGTCGCCAAACTGTCGCGACCTAAAATTCTGTTTGAATTTCGGGTTAATGGATTACCAGATTAATTAAATAAATTAACTAACCTAGTCCGAGCTCTCCCAAGCTCTACCAATTCGCAACTTAGGTTTGAATGATTTTTAATTTCGGAGTTGCCACTAATCTTTTTTGGGTAGGTAGATTAGATACCTAAATAAAGTACGGGAGAATACTTTATTTTCTGCTAATCAGAGGTTTAGGTTCGGGACTTGTTTACATTAATCTTTCAATTAATGCCCTTTCGGTACCAATTTCATGAAAAATGTTCGACTTGGCAATTTCTGATGAATTTTGACTTGAAGTTCAAAGGTGCAATTTTTGTGTTTTCTTTTTATGAATTTTTATTATTATTTTTTATGAATTTTCGAAATTAAAAATTAATGAAAAATGAGAGTGAATTGATTCAGGATTAACTTAAAATTTTAGGATTTAAATTGCATTAATTCCCAAATTTTTAAGAAAATCTTTTCACCATAAGTCTACAACTTTTAAAATCTATCCTAATGGACACAATCAGATTTGATTTATTGAATATAATCCATGATATAGGATTTCTAAGAAATCCAATCTTTCTAAAAATGATGAGACGTGGTTTAAAAGAAACCATATCTTCGTAATTTTTTAATTTTTTTTTGTGATTTTCTGACATGAAAATTAAACATGAGGCATGAGTGATTTTTTGTTGTTGTTGTGATTTTATGTTTTATGAATGAATTTAAGTTAAGGTTGCAAATCTTTTAATGGAAAGATAATTATCGCCATCTATTTCGAATCAAGGTTCAATCTGAAGCCTAACAGATCGACCCTCAAATTCGAAACACCCGCTATGGAAATAGCGGTTGCGGATTAGGAAATTTCCCTAATCAATCACATTTTGAAACATTTTTGATATCTTGAGTATATTAGATATATTCAAAGGATTTTTTTTTTAGAATTTTTGACAATCTTCAAGATCTTAAAAGATATTCCTATTTTAGATTTTAATCTTCGGAATTTAGGAAACTATCTCTTAGACTTGGAAAGATTTTAGACAACCCCTAAATTTCGAAAATTAGGCACCGGATTCTGATTTGATTGAAATTTATCCGATTTCCTCAGAATTTTCTAAAATTCGAATTCTATTTCCACGAAAAATCATCAAATTCCGAATCTAATCAAAAATCCAAATCAATTTTGAATCTATCACAAATCCAAATCAATTTCGAATCAATCTCACCCAAGAACATTCCAAATCGGCATGAGAACGCGGAAATTCGACCAAGCAAATTCGACATAAAAAAGTCATACATGGCAAATTCAGCATAGAAAATTCATACGTGGCAGATTTTGCATCCCAAATTTCGGATATGATAGATTCATCATAAAAAATAGGGACATGGCAGATCCGCGCTCATAAAAATTCGTCCATCATGCAACCCATAAAAAATTTGACCGTAATCATCATTAGTAATCATATCATGCTAGACTCCTCACCGAAGCATATGAACGTCCATTTAATAAACGTACACAGATTGCAATTCGAATATTAGCAACATACCTTTGCAGCAGAATTCCCAGCGAACTCGGTTCTGGAAAATTGTCTAGAAATGCGCTGATTTCTCTAAAAAATCTAGCACGTATAGCAAATATGTCAGAAATTGCTGACAATGTTAAAAAACAATGTTGGATCTCATGAAAATAAATTGGTTCGCGCGAGAAGCACAGCGGCAGGATGAACAGCTCGGTGGGACTGGTGACGCACGAACAGTAGCGATGGTGAGGAGCAGTGACGGACCAAGCAAAACGGGCGCCGGCTCTTCTCAAGATGGACGAATGGCAAGCGGCGGTCTTCAATCGACCTGGGGTGTTCGGCAACGGCCAGAGGAGGTCGTAGAGTGGTGCGGCGACATTGAGAAGGGCGAGCGGCAGCAACAACGTCGTGGGGCGCGTTAGAGCGACGACGTGGACAGAGGAGCAATCAGCGATAGAGTCACGAAGGGAGAGTTGTGTGAGAGAGAGTGAGCGGCGAGAGAGTGAGTGCGAGAGAGAGAGAGAGAGAGAGAGAGAGAGAGAGAGAGAGAGAGAGAGAGAGAGAGAGAGAGAGAGAGAGAGAGAGAGAGAGAGAGAGGCGTGAGAGGCAAATGTGATCTGCAGAATTTTTTTGTCGTCGTCCCTTAACCCTAGGCTTAGTGAGATATATATAGTGGATATTAGGGTTATGCTCCCAGATTCAATCCTAGTCGTTGACTATAAAAATTTCAGACGAGATATCAACCGTGGGATTATAATTTGATGATTCTTGAATAATCCTATCGGGCTAGGGTTTCACAAAATCCGGCCACCATGGTGGATATGGCTTTTAGCTAAATGGGGTCATTCGCGGGAATAAATGAATTCTCTAAAATTAAAATTTAGGTGCTAACACTTCATTCATAGCAACTAACCACTTTGCTGAATCTTTGGAGGAAATAGCTTTCTTGTACGTTTTAGGCTCAGCATATTCTATCGACTCTGCAGCTGAAAGAGCACAAGCAACAAAATCTGAGTATCCATATATCTGTGGAGGTTTCACTGTTCTTCTCGGTCTATCTTTGGCTATGGAATAATTCTCTTCTTCAGGTTCTTCAATCTCAATATGATTAGTCACTAACTAAACTGGTTATGAAGAAGATACTTCAAACTCCACCTTCTTTGGTGCACTTTGTAGATTTTCCTAGCAAGTATCTGATGATTTCTTGAAAGGATGAAGCATTGCAGATTCATCAAAAGTAACATCTCTGCTAATCATAATCTTAGATGAATCAAAACACCAAAGCCTATAACCTTTTACACCAGAAGCATAACCAAGAAAAATACATTTTTTCGCTCTAGGCTCTAGTTTTCCTTCACTAACATGTGCATATGCTAGACATCTAAATATTCGAAGAGAAGAATAATCAACGGGTTTACCTGACCATACCTCATCAAGTGTCTTGTTCTCAATAGGTATGCAAGGAGAACGATTTATTAACCAACAAGCAGTATTGACTGCTTCAGCCCAGAATTCTTTGCCCAAACCAGCGTTAAACAACATGTACCTTGTTCTTTCTAATAGGGTTCTGTTCATACGTTTTGCAATACCATTCTATTGCGGTGTATACACTGTAGTATGATGTCTCACAATTCCTTCGTTCTTGCAAAACTCATTAAATTCGCCTCCACAAAATTCTAGCCCATTATATGTTCTCAGTCGCTTGATTTTCTTACCGGTCTGCTTCTCAATTAATGTTTTCCATTACTTGAATATAACGAAAACTTCACCTTTTGCCTTGAGAAAAAATACCCAAACTTTTCTTGAAAAATCATCAATAAAAGTGAGTACATACCTGGAACTAAGGGCTTTCGATGGAACTCTAGCAGGCCCATAGAGATCAGAATGAATGTAATCCAGAGTGCCCTTTGTGCTGTGAATTCTTGTTTTGAAACTGACTTTTTCTGTTTTCCAAAAACATAATGTTCACAGAAATCCAATTTTTCAATTTTCTGGCCACATAAGAGACCTCTTTTACTTAGCTCTTCCATCTCTCTAATACTCATATGGCCTAGTCTCATATGTCATAATTTTGTATTATCCGAATCTGTCATATCAGAAGAGACCGCAGCTAAACCAGTAATAGTAGAGGCTTGCAGCTGATACAAAACACCAATTTTAAGCCATTTCATCAACAAAAGTGAGCCTCTCATAATTTTCGGAACTCCACCCCTAGCAATAAATCTACAACCATTGGCGTCAAGTGTACCTAAGGAGATTAGATTTTTCCTCAAATCAAGCACATGTCTGATATTATCTAAAGTTCTGATCATGCCATCATGCATCTTAATATTAACAGTGTCAATCCCAATAGCTTTGCATCTAGCATCATTGCCCATGAGAATAATTTCATCATCATATTCTTTATACGTAGAGAGCCAATCTCGATGAGGACACATATGATATGAGCAGCCTGAATCAAGAATCCAACTATCACATAATTTATCTTTATTATCTGCAAACAATAGTCAATCTTCATTTTCTTTTTTAACAATATTAGCTTGAGCAGGATTTTCGTTTCGCCTATTCTGTCTATTCTGATAGTTGCAATTGTTATGACGATTGACATTCCCATGATTTTGTTGATTCGAATTATTTTCTGTCTGCTCCTTCGCCTTTAGTTTTAGGCAATTTATCTTGATATGCCCTGGAGACTTACAATAGTTGCAAATCATATCTCTATGCTTACACTTTGATCTGCTCCTACCACTATTTCTTCTCTCAATAGATCTTCCTCGAGCGACTAAACTAGCCTCATGATTATTACCACCATCAAAAGTCAATTCTGTATCGAGTTTCTGCTTATTTAGCAGACTAGTCTTGACATCTTCAAAATCAATAGTTTCTCTACTAACAATTATGATCTCTCTAAAATTCTTATAAGAGTGAGGTAGTGAAACTAGCAATAAAAGAACTTGATCCCCATCTTCAATATTAACATTAATGCTTCTTAATTCAGCGATAAGAGCATTGAACTCAGAAATATGGGATTTGAGAGAAGTACCTTCAGCCATACGAAAAGTGAAGAGTCGTTGCTCGAGTCTCAATCGATTTGTGAGAGACTTTGTCAGAAAAATACTCTCCAACTTCGTCCATAAACCTGCTGTTGTTTTTTGATCTAGTACTTCCTGCAAAATTTCGTTCGTGAGGCACAACTGAATAGTGGACAAAGCTTTCTCATCCAATTCTTCCCATGCTTCATCTGTTGTGTCCAGTTTCTTCCCTTTAGTAAACAAAGTTTTCTTCAAACCCTGCTGCGTAAGAACGGCTAACATACGAACCTGCCACAGGTTGAAACTGCCGCTTCCATCAAACTTTTCGATATCAAATTTCGTTGCTGAACTCGAAGTTATAACTTATTCCGAGTCGAAGAAACATGCACGAAACTCCTCGGACAACACTGGACGAAGATTGGTAGGCTTATTCTTGAAGAGAACACAATTTCAGAAATCGCCCACCGAAGAAATTGCCGAAATTGTCCAAATCGTCGAAATCGCCGGCTCCTGGGACGTGGATGCTACTGTGAGTTGCTTCAACTGATAAAGAAGAAGAACGTCGGCACGTGAAATCCAATTGCCGAATTACAAACGAGGCGCTCGAAAAATCCTTGAGCACGAACGAACCCACGACCACAAATTGATCAGATTGGTCAAATTGCAGAGGACGAAAAATCCTTGAGCACGAAAAATCCTTGAACGAGTCAAATTGATCAGATTGGTCAGATTCGTTGCCGAGCACGAAAAATCCTTGAGCACGTGTCACAGTTCAGCCTTGAAGAACGTGCTCCAATTCTGATCTGATAATGCTCCAAAATCAAAATCGTCCACAAATCGTCTTGCACCGAACACACGAACACAATTCTGATCTGATTTGTGTCTATTTCCGTAGGTGGAGGATTGTGTCGTGCACCCACGAACACACGTCCACAAATCTCAACCTTGACCATGACTCGTCTTTCTTTCCACGAACACACGTCCGTGAACACACGAGCGACGGATACGTGGACACCGGGACAAGGACCTGCGATTTCGCGTGAAGACCTGCGATTTGAGCACGCCGAATTCACCGAAATCCAAACCGTCGAAATTCAAATTGACGAAATCCAAATTCCCCTTCTCTCGTGTCTCTCTTTCGACGGAAAAACCTTAGACTCTGATACCAGTTTATTACGACAATGCGGAAACAAAAACGAAATTGAGACAGAGACGAAGAACGGAACATCAAGATTTACGTGGAAATCCTTGCGGGAAAAACCACGAGAAAGAGGAGAAGCAAAATCCACTATGAGAATAATGGATTACAAAAGAGGCAACTAAGCTTCTCTATCCGACAGAATGAGCAAAAAACAATATTTATAGTATTACCCCTCAAACCCTAATATTGGCTCAAGGCCCATAACTTAAGCCCTTAACTATTCAAGGCATATTAACACCGTCAATTACCGAGAAATCAGCATCGTCATCAACAGGTCCAATGAGCTGTGATTAGCAACGCCACAATTAATTGTAGTATCTCCAGATACGACAACTGACTGAACATTGTGAAACACAGAAAAAGGCAGATTCAACATTCCTGAATGCAAACACACAGAACTAATACCTTTTCAATTGTAAGTTTATCAGTTGAAGAAGGCATGCATGTCTGTGGGGTTCGCATAACCGTTACAAATCTGGAGAAACAAGATGATAACTAGAAAAGAAAAAGCTTAAAGCCTAGAAAGGGAGAAAATAGGGGAAACATAACGTCCATTAACCTTTTCTTGCCCGATCCTTGGGAACTACTTCGCAACCGATAAACTCTTGCCAGTCGTTGGACCTTCTCACACAGAGAAAAGTTGTCATAATTAAAAGAGTTCTGACTTACAGAAGCAGACACAATCCACTACTGGAAAATAAATCACTTCATGGGACATTAGAGTAGAAATCCTTAAGGAGCGAACACGAAGATGTGTCCAAATCATGATCAAGTTTATCGAAGACAAAGGACGGATAATGAAATCTAAGAATCAGCAACATGCATCTCTGCAGCTGAATAAAATCAGAGAAAACTGGGTAGGTCATTCACATGACCAAAGTGAAAAAAGAAAAGCTATACCTACAGTTCAACAGGATTGATGAATGCATACGCAATTATGCAAATCATCTTTAGCGATACTAAACATTGGGAAGACACATATCAGCACTTGCATTAGTTTGACGGAAGTAAGAAAACTTAGGTTGATGCATAAGTGATGCAAAAGATACAGTGATAAACCAATGAGTGTACAGCAAAGTCAGAACTTTTAGATGCACGATAATAGATCGAGGATAAGCAGATCTACAAGAATTTCAATTAGGTTTATCAGTAAAAGAAAACTTCCAATTAACAAATCCTGAATCATGTTCATCATGACACAGAAAGAAATATACTTATAGAAGCAGTCTTATTATTGCTCGATGTAGCCTAACGCAAATTTCTGACTATTAGACCACTCCATTAAAATCTCTTTTGAACGTGCTTGGATGTTATGCATAAGTAAAACTAAGCATGTTAATGTTATTATCTGCATCATTACATGCCGAATTCACAGGGATAAGATAAGCAAGGTAAGGTACTTAGCCAGAATAGATAATTACATTAAAATGACAGAAATAGGTACTTAGCAATTGATTGGGGCAAAGAAAGATCTCTCTCATTCTTACAGTGTCTTCCTATGAATGAGGCCGTACATCATCATGCAAAAGTGAGCATAAGCAGGAAAGGTGAAGGATTGGCAAAGAGCCACAAACCTTTTGTCACTAAAGACAGAGATAGATTATGAAACATACCTTGGGACAATCCCGAGAATGCATAGGTTGAAGAGAATGTATGTCAACTCCATTGAGAACAATCTGCTCCAGCTTCTAAAGTATTAAATTAAGAAGAGCATTTAGATTTAGTCCTAATAATTGATTCCAGATACCACATGAAGGATAATATGCCCATACCTAATTAGACAACATAGGAGCAGAAAGGGCCAGCTGGGTGTGACATTAAAATTCAAGCACTATAGAAAGACTTGAGACACAGGTTGAATAACTTCACGCCTAACAAAGTTGACTTCTAATGATGTCAAAGAACTTCAGGGCAGCCAGATAATTTATATTACCATTTATAAAGATATTTGTTACTAAGTATAACCCCAGAAAGATTTCTTGCCCCCGTCCCACCCCATCCATCCCCCCCCTCCAAAAAAAAAAAAAAAACACAGAAAATAGATCCTCTCAGAAGAACATGTACCCTCATTCATCTCAAATTTATGAAACAAGGTCTACAGCTTCAATGCTTAAATATGTGTCAACGAAAGAACAACTCAATGCATGACGCATGAAAAAAAAATGCACGAAGCACGAGAAAATTAAGAGAAAGGGATCATCAGAGCATGAAGCAGAATACAGACACACACACACACACACACACACACACACACACACACACACACACATATATATATATATATATATATATAGCTCCTCAGCTAGGTAAAACTAACAGATTTTAATTGGCTCGGACAATGATCAAATTCAGCTGACATGGCAAAATGACCGGAATGTCCAAAAGATAACAATGCAATTTCCTGTTAATTGTACATCTAATCAAGAGGACCATTTATAATTAAGGAGAAGACAGAAGAATGCCTTTGCAACTTCCAGATACTTCCACCCTTACCTTATTTATTCTCTCAAGGTCAACGCCCCTATTAATCATTCTGTCCCGACGTTTAGCAGCAATCAATTCTTTGCGATGTTTTCTTCTTTTCACCTGTGCATCAATTTGCATTTGAATTTTACCAAAGGCGCCAAAGACTAAAGAAACATTATCCTATGAAGAGTCTTCAGACAATCTAAACTGTTCTACATCCCCTAAGGAAAAGATAAAAATTACTCATTTTTTCCCAAGACACATATAAGGAGAGCTCCGCAAATTGAAAAACAAACAGTAAACTTCTGAAAAAGAGGTCCTTGTGCCTCCCATGTGTTTCTTTCTCAGGAGGTCAAAAACATAGAGACCCCTCCAATCGTGTCATCCAAACACATTGATCTCCTTATTTCTCCATTTTAGTAATTCATACTTCAGACTTAACTACTAGTTCATGGATCAAAGAAAAAAGCCAAGAATCATTATTAATTGATCGATATTTTGATTTCACTTTCAAATCCCAATATATACCACCAAACTAGTTTTCCATTGAGCATGACTTCTTTCAAATCCCCCCTGCAGGGCTGGACAGGACGGGGCAAAGAGGGAGAGAGAGTGAGTTAAGTTCGATTAATGCATAAACAAAGTTTACCAGGAAATCTTGTCGATCTTGTACTCTTCTGAGACTCCAATGACCGAGATTGAGGCACTCTTGTACCACGATTCTTCTTGGCTGAAAGAGTCCTCACATCTTTTACCAAGAAAAAATCATCAACAGCTGATGACCGATTATTTCTCACTGTCCCGTGACCTTGATGATTTGCTTGATGCTTCCTCTGCATACCATACTTCGTGGAAGCATCCTGGAGAGCAATTCCGCCCAATTTTTCCAATGTTTCATCCAAATCGCTACTAGAAGAATCGTCTGAGTCATCTGACGAACAAGGAACCTGCTTTAACAAATATTTTGAATCTAAAAGAGAATCGCTCCCACCAATTCCTTCCAAATAATCTTGAGCAATGTCATCATCAACATCTGAACCACTATCAGACATGTCCTCGGAGTCATCACTTTCAGAAGAATCTGTTGCTCCATCCTGCTCAGCCGACTCCGACTCTGAGTCTTCCTCATCGGATATATCTTCCGTATACAATTTCATACCACCAATTGATATAAACCCCGAATTTTTCTTTGCAGATGTCTTCTTTGACAAAAGCTGAGCCCTCTTTTCAGCTGTTCCAGAGTCAAAGCTCTCACAATAATCCACTTCCTGCTCAGGCGATGACATACCACTCTCTAACTCTTCTTGATTTTTCATTTTCCCTGATGACGCTTCAATCCCAGATGAAGCTGCATTGTTTTCATTGTAATAACCCAACCCTCTGTGTGAGCTATCGCCCAGAACAAAATCTGAATGATACTCATAACTAACATTTGCCTGATCCATCGATGATGGCCCTTCATCTACATAAGCAATAATTTGGTTCTCCTTCGAACCGCACAGATGAAACTTCAGGGAAGAATTTCTGAAGAAATCCATTCATTGAGGTTACCCCTCCTGCAAAAGAGGTCAAAAAGTTATAGCACAGTTCTGCAGAAAGACACTCTGCATTCAGTCGAATTAAATTTCTGAGTTGGGCCGTTTCTCGTCATTCGGGAAATCATGTGTAGAGCGATCTTAAATTTTCGGTATTTCTAACATAAAGCCGCTGTAGTTGAAACTGTAGAATGTGCTGCACCATCCTAAAATTATCAAGATATACCCCTACTTGGATTCATTTACATCTAAAGTACGAACCACCGATTCATTCAAAGTTAAGTTTGGTTCTAAACTAAGATTAGCATGGTATACTTTCGATATCTTTGACATAATATGATCTGTTCTCGTGTATTTGAAGTATGTGAAGCAACCAGACTGTCTTCAATATCATGATTTTTTTTTGTTTACCAGTATGGCTCTGCAAAATACAGATCAAGATTCCAAACCAGAGCTCAAATATCCATCTAAGTTTCTTCGCCAACAACCATGCAACCCAGACAAAAAAGGAACCTCTTGAATATCATCGTTATTGCAAACTCAAAATCAAGACATCTTCTACCGTCACATACATGTTCTGCTGTTTCTTTTGTCTCCACCATCGGGAATGAGGAGGATGTGTATCAGGAACCAGCTGTTGGGAAAAAAACAGGCAGCGGATATAATTTTCCCCCTTTGACTAAACCTGTGAGAAATCGATTCGAGCACAACCAATGAAATATGCGAATTGAAAGAAAAACAACACCAGAATTTTTTACGTGGAAAACCCCTTCAATGCGAAGGATAAAAACCACGAGACCGCTCACGGAGTCCACCCGAATCTTCACTTTATATTAATCGTTTGGGTACACAACTCACTGAATACAACGACAATAAAATCCCAAAGCTATAAGTGAAGATCAAGCAACAACAACACCGTAAACGAGAGAACCGGATGAAAATCACCCCCAAAATATGCAGTCTCGAAATACCCACGAACAGCTACAGTAAATACCTCCAAATCACGATCCAACCGTACAGAATCAAGAACAACGAGTCTTGAAGATGCTGTCAAAATGTCAGCCCAATCGGACCACGGGAAGACTTCTGATCTTCGATTTGATCACCGCCTAACACACAGAAAAACTATTGCGTTTTTCTCTCTGTTTTCTGGCGATTTCCTCTCGATGGCTACTGTTCTCACTATCGTGCGTGTTCTGTTTTTGCTGCTTTTTTAGTTGCTGCTGCTGCCTTAGGTTTTTAACAACCTAATGGGCTGGACTCATTAAAAAGGCCCAACAAATCTCCCCCTCCAGTCCATTAAGGGAGATCCCGACATAAAAGAATTCATCAAAAATTCATGCCGGCCTGACGCCGACAAAACTCATACTTCTCTCTAGTGAGAGCCTTCGTCATCATATCTAAAGCATTATCTTCTGTGTGTACTTTCTCAAGTTCCAACCCTTTGGATTCCAGAGTTTCTCGTATCCAGTGATACCTCACATCAATATGCTTTGACCTGGCATGAAAAGTGGAATTCTTTGCAAGATGTATAGCACTTTGATTATCACAAAATAAAACATAGCTCTTTTGAGTGAAACCAAGTTCCTGCGTGAACTCTTTCATCCAAAGCAATTCCTTACATGCTTCGGTTGCTGCGATGAACTCTGCCTCTGTCGTCGACAAGGCAACACATTTTTGCAACCTTGACTGCCAAGCCACAGCTCCCTTTGAGAAAGTAATCAGATAACCTGAAGTAGATTTCCTTGTGTCAATATCTCATGCCATGTCAGAATCAGTATATCCAACAAGAATCGGCTTATCACTCCCAAATGAAAGTCTCAAACTAGAAATGCCTCGGAGATATCTCAGTATCCACTTCAATGCATTCCAGTGCTCTCTACCTGGATTTGACATAAAACGGCTAACTACTCCAACTGCATGAGCTATATCTGGTCTTGTGCAAACCATTGCATACATCAAACTACCCACTGCAGAAGCATAAGGAACTTTTTCCATCTCTTTCAGATCTTTCTCAGTTGACGGACATTGTTTATGACTAAGCTTAAAGTGTGTAGCAAGAGGTGTACTTACAACTTTAGCTTTGTCCATTTTGAACCTTTGAAGTACTTTCTCTATGTACTTCTCTTGAGATAACCATAATCTCTTCGCCTGTCTGTCGCGAGTGATTCTCATACCAAGAATCTGCTTAGCCAGCCCCAAATCTTTCATTGAAAAAGACTTGCTCAAATCTTGCTTTAACTTGTCAATCTTGGAAGCATTCTGAACAACAATCAACATGTCATCAACATAGAGCAATAAGATAATAAAATCACCTGCAGAGAATTTCTGCACAAATACACAATGATCAGAAGTAGTCTTCTTATAGGATTGCTCCCCCACAAAAGACTCAAATTTTCTATACCATTGCCTCGGCGCCTGCTTTAAGCCATACAAGCTTTTCTTCAGTTTGCAAACATAATTCTCTTTACCGTTTACCTAAAAGCCTTCAGGCTGCTCCATGCATATGTCTTCCTCCAAATCACTGTGAATGAAAGCGGTCTTCACGTCCATCTGCTCAACCTCGAGATCAAGGCTAGCTGCTAAACTCAAAACAACTCGAATTGAAGACATTTTTACAACTGGTGAGAAGATCTCATCATAGTCAATTCCCTTTTTCTGATTGAAGCCTTTAACAACCAATCTGGCTTTATATCGAGGACGTGAAGTCGTCTCATCTTGCTTCAATCTGTAAACCCATCGGTTCTTCAAAGCTCTTTTACCCTTAGATAATGCCACCAACTCAAAAGTATGATTGTCATGCAATGACTTTGTCGCGACCCGTCCGGAAGCGGACGCGGCTAATGGATTACCGATCACGGGTCTTGGATCGGCGCGAGCCCTCCCAGGCCCGTACCAAATCGCGGCGGGAGTATTTTTCAGGAGGATTCGACGATAAGAGTCGATCGCTTTCGACCTTAGTGTGGTCGTGGTGGCATGTGCAACTTGTGCATGCATTTGGAGTCGCCACCGGTCTTTCTTGGAGGGTAGACCGGAAACCTTACTGATCGATTGGGAGAGATCGATCAGTTCTACGGAACCAGAGTTTTTGGGTTCGGGGACTTGGTTACGCTGGTGTCGTTACCAACGCCCTTTCGGTACCTAACGCGAGTGATTTTCCTAACTAGGATTTCATGCAGGCGCAATTTTGGGTGAGGTAAGTCTGACTTTGCACATTAACCAGTTTAACATGCTCACGTAATCATAATAAATAAATAGATGTCAATCACATAAACATCTATCCTACGTGGTGATCATGGAATTATGATTTAATGGGTCTCGAGCCAATGAGACCACATTTAATCATTTTAATATTTTAATAACGGAGAGCCGCTCTTCGCTTCTTCTTGGTTTCTTGAACTCTTCAAGAATTGGGCCCCAAAGAGCTCGCCGACTTAAAAGGCTCCTCCACGTAATCCTCGTAGCATTTACATCAACAATTGACTATGCTAAAAATAAAGATTACATGAAAAATAAAAGGAGTACGCAGCCTCCATTTAATAATTACAACCCCAAATATATAAATAATCATCATACATTCATATATACATCAATCACATTGATTAGGATTTTTCCATGATCACCACCCTTCCACGTAAGTAATAAATTCACAATTTAAAACTTAGGAAGGCACAATAAAAATTCTACGTTGAATCATATTCAGAATTTTTACGTAAAATAAGATAGCCATAAATTTTCGATTCAAAATTGATTTAGTCTCAATTTTTGCTACGTTGATTAATTTATCATATAAAATAATCAACCTCCATTAGCCATGTAAGACGAACAATTCGTTAATACATATTGGCCATAGTATAGCAAAAATTGCAAAAAATCAATTAAATGCACGAAAACACCTAAGGATTGGCTTTGATACCACTGTTGGGATCCACGTAACACGTAGCGGAAATAAATAACAACCCATACATGTATCTCCAGAGGCGTACTTCGTGCATTTCAATCGAAAAAAATCACAAAGTCTCAAAGGGAGTAAATAGATTACCTCTCGTAGCGTGCTTGAACGGAGGTGTCGGTTCGATGTTCTTCGATCTCAGCCTCCACAAGTGTTAGGCATCTAGTTCGGACGCACCACCAATTGACGAACGGGGAGACGACTAATAACTCCACAACAATTGTGCTAGCAATATGCGGAATCAATATTCCGAACTTAGTATATTTTGCTCACTCAAGATTATGAGAATATAGAGAGTGTTTGTGTTCTTCTCTCTAAGCTCTCAAAAATTTGCACACTCTACAAAATGTCTCTCCCCTCAACCTCAAAACTCTTGCCATCCTTTTATAGCCAAAAATACCTTCCAATAAATTGTATTTAAAAATAGCACTAACAATTATAAATTCTATCTAAAAATAGCACTCACAAATAAATGACATTTAAAAATAGCACTAACAATAGCACTCACAATTTATAATACAAAAATGCTATTTAAAAATAGCACTAACAATTATAAATTCTATCTAATAATAGCACTCACAATTTATGATAAATAAATGCCATTTAAAAATAGCACTAACAATAGCACTCACAATTTATGATAAATAAATGTCATTTAAAAATAGCACTAACAATAGCACTCACAATTTATAATACAAAAATGCTATTTAAAAATAGCACTAGCAATAGCACTCACAATACAAAAATGCTAAAAAAAAGGCACTAACAAAGGTGTTAAAAATAATAACCATTATTATTATTACAAGAGTTAAAGAGGTTACCAAACAGTACAAATATGCATAACGTATAAATACGTATGACGTATAAATACGTAGAGCATACATATACATCCGTGAAACCGGGGACTAATTGAAAGAAAAATGTGCAATTAAGCCCTTTTGGTAAAAATTGATTAAATTAGAGGGCAAATTGACCTAATTGCACTTTAAGGCTTTAGAATCCAATGTCATAGCTTATAAAAAGTGAGAATTGAAAACTAAAAGACTCGAAAAGGATTTTTTTTTTTTTTTTTTAGGCTCGGTTCGGGTTTATGTTTGTGAAGGAACATAGTGACCCGAGCCGAATTTTTGAGATTTAAAGTGACACACTTGAAGAGGAAATTAAAACAAAATTATCGAATATTTTTGGGTATTTTTCTGACCACGAATGGTATTTTTATGATTTTTTGGGTATTTTTATAATTAAATAAACTCGAAAAATATTAAAAATACCGAAAAATATTTTTTGTTCAAAATTGGTTCCTAAGGCTAAACCAAGGCTTCCAAAGTTGATTTTGTGATTTTATGACCTTTTTTGATATTTTTAATTAATTTTAAAGATTAAAAATCACAATAATAAATGGTAAAAAATCAGGTGTCAACAGCTGCCCCTCTTTGAGAGGAATCTCGTTAGAGGTTTCTCTCAAAGATAAGGTGCCACCTGATTCCTAACCGAATCAACTGGGAAAATGAGAGAAGAAATGTTATGACATCGGATCCTTAAGCCTATTGATAAAAGCTCAAATCAATCTCCGGTTTGCTCTAACAATTTGAACATGGGCCGGAGTGAGAGAGGCTTACCTGAAGCTCACCTGTCGGATGCTGCCGGTTGCGACGACTTTCAAGAAGATGCCTAGGACTCGTCATTCAGAATATCCTAGGGAGATTAAGCTCTGACCTGTATGGTAGGTCATACCATGATGGGATTCCTAACTGGTAGGAACCTAAGGAAGGCGCATCCCACGCTTTGGGATTTGCCAAGGATTTTGATCCGTATGGTGGATCAGACCTTTGTGTTGATCCTTACTGCGATATTTATCAATGAGTTGACCCTTATGGCGGTTTCTACCAATGAATTGACCCTTATGGCGGTTTCTACCATATGTGACCCTTCAGGCGGTTTCTACCATGGTTTGACCCTTCATGCGGTTTCTACCATGAGTTGACCCTTCAGGCGGTTTCTACCTTTGATTTGACCCTTCAGGCGGTTTCTACCTTGTGTTGACCCTTCAGGCGGTATCTACCATGTGTTGACCCTCCAGGCGGTATCTACCTTGTGTTGACCCTTCAGGCGGTTTCTACCATGAGTTGATCCTTCAAGCGGTATCTACCTTGTGTTGACCCTTCAGGCGGTATCTACCTTTGATTGACTTTGAAAAGGGGTCTCATGACGAGGGTTCTCCACGTCCGATGAGATTTCCTGAATTTTGAAAAGGGGGTCTCATGACGAGGGTTCTACACGTCCGATGAGACTGTTTGAATTTTGAAAAGGGGTCTCATGACGAGGGTTCTCCACGTCCGATGAGACTGCCTAAATTTTTGAAAATGGGTCTCATGACGAGGGTTCTCCACGTCCGATGAGACTGTTTGATATTTGAAAAGGGGTCTCATGACAAGGGTTCTCCACGTCCGATGAGACTGCCTAAATTTTTGAAAAGGGGTCTCATGACGAGGGTTCTCCACGTCCGATGAGACTGTTTGATATTTGAAAAGGGGTCTCATGACGAGGGTTCTCCACGTCCGATGAGACTGCCTAAGTTTTGAAAAGGGGTCTCATGACGAGGGTTCTCCACGCCCGATGAGACTGCCTAAATTTTGAAAATGGGTCTCATGACGAGGGTTCTTCACGTCCGATGAGACTGCCTAAATTTTGAAAAGGGGTCTCATGACGAGGGTTCTCCACGTCCGATGAGACTGCCTAAGTTTTGAAAAAGGGGTCTCATGACGAGGGTTCTCCACGTCCGATGAGACTGCCTAAATTTTGAAAAGGGGTCTCATGACGAGGGTTCTCCACGTCCGATGAGACTACCTAAATTTTGAAAAGGGGTCTCATGACGAGGGTTCTCCACGTCCGATGAGACTGCCTAAGTTTTGAAAAAGGGGTCTCATGATGAGGGTTCTCCACGTCCGATGAGACTGTTTGATATTTTGAAAAGGGGTCTCATGACGAGGGTTCTCCACGTCCGATGAGACTGCCTAAGTTTTGAAAAAGGGGTCTCATGACAAGGGTTCTCCACGTCCGATGAGACTGTTTGATATTTTGAAAATGGGTCCTGGGACGAGGGTTCTCCACGTCTGATAGGACTTTTTCTTTTAAAAGGGTTTTTCTTCCCCTTTTTTTTTTGGAGACCCCGAAGTTTGTTGAGAATTCAGTTTTTTTGAAGCAGTGAAAGATTTTATTTTGACAAAACTTCACTTGAGTCTGTTGAAGCGACATTCTGGGAGCTGGGTTCTCCAGGTATCCTGCAGAAGTTTGAGCCTGAAAGATTTTTCTTCACCAAGAAAACGTTAGTAATCTTTGGGAAGACTACGGCTGTCCATTTTGATAAAACCGTATGATTTAAGTTTTAATCATGAAATGTGCATTTTGATGCTGGAGGTTATCCAAAGCATTCTTGCAACATGCAAATGTGATCACAAATCCCTTGCACGGAAAATCTGGATCAACAGTTTGAAAATTCCAAAAAGAGTTTGTTCAAAACATCAATTGGAATATTTCTCGACAAGGAGGCCATCTCACCTGTTTGGAGGTAATAATTTTTATAAGGGACGCACTCAATTCCCTACTAACCTGTGCCTAGGTTTTAGGCTCATTCGCAGCGCATACATTTTTATCGGTCGGGAGGTCTTCCACGGGACCGTAATGTTAGGCTTGGATATTGGCTTTCAAGGGGGACTCGCTTTGGAGTCAAGGCCATTGAATGAAAGTCTTCACCATCTGCTCCGGGTTTACAAGTCAAGAACCCTGCAAAATGAGAAAGAAATAGTCTTGCTCGTACTTCTTCGAGCTAAGCTATATGTTAACCCAAGTGTCTTAGTCAGAGAAGACTGTTTCGGGGTTGTAACATTGGTAGGATTGGGGATCGAAAAATGCTTGTTTTTGGCCCAGAAATTACGAAGGGTTTGACATTGGTGATCATTGCAAATTTACCACCTGCCCTTTTCCTCTCTGCACCTTCAGTTTTTGGGATGCGCAATCGATTTTGAGGTGTGCACCAGCTCTTCAGAGAGCGTTTCGTCGCATTAAGAGACTGATGACTCTGTCTGCGTCTCTGCTCCACGCTTGACACCATTTGGGGAGTAGTCTTTTTGATCTGACTCCTTTAGGGATTTCCTCTTTTCCCATCCGGCTTCATTGCGGATCAATCAAACAACTTACACGAGCATCGGCCTTGCTTTTACTAGGCACTTTGCTTTTTCTTGATGCCGGGGATTTTTTTTCTTTTTCATTTTTGAAATCCCACTTTTTCTCATCTTCATGGGATCATGTTAGACATATAGTCTAAACATGCTTTAAATATCAGTCCGGGAATTCTCTTCGTAATCCCTGAGTCTTGAACTCTTCCATTTTTGAAGTGGTGCGGCATCCGTCTTGGAATGATCACCAATGGGTTCATGAAGTGAATTTGCAGGCTCAAGTTGGCTGTGCAAAGGATTCGGTGTGTGGGATAGAGAAATGAATGCTTCTCATCATCCTATGGCACTTGGATTACCATATAAACAACACACAAAGATTAATGTTAGTCCGAGCAAGAAAATTTCTAACCATTTTCTCCTGATGTTGCTGGACTCACCTCTATTTTTCCCCGATGTGGGGTAGTTCTTGACAGGGTTAAGAATGAAAACCGCCGTTCAAAGGGGTTATCAACGGTCACCTGTAGTATTTGGGGGATATGAAACGAATGCCTCCGTCGTCCCAACCCATGTAATCGCTGCGAATGATCCATACTGCCGTAGGTCTAGATTTTACTATCTGATCCGCTCCACTCCTCTCTCAAGTGTGTATAGGACGTGTTTGAATTTAGGCTTTGCCTCTCGTCTTTTGAGGAAACGTCCTTTTGAAAGTTTTGAACAACTTTTGATTGGAAAAATCTTTTTCATTTTCTCCAAAAATTCTACCCGTTAAGGGGATTTTAGGATGCACCATGCATGTTCTTATGTTCAGACAACCTCCTGTTTCAAAACATGAATGCCAATGAAATTTGAATTCTATGTCTTTTCTAGACATTAGACTCTGAAAGCTTTTCTTTTCTTCTCTATTTTTTTCAATTCAACATCTTCAATGGATTGGGGAGAGGGATACTTACCTGTCCCCCGCGGCTGGAGATCCCTGAAAATGCGGAAGAAACATGTTATTGTACGTTCATGAATTTTTCAAAAAATTAGAACGATATATCTTACCCTTGGTCATGTGTTCCAATGGGTAATACATGGGATGTGAAAATCTGTTTCGCCTTGATGGCGAGCCCCTGTCAAACAATAAGTGTCAGTTTGTGTTCCAAAATTCAAGACAAATTGGAACGATACAGCCTTGTTCTTGCTTTGTGTTTCCATTTGAACACAAACACGCGGCTTGCAGAATCTGGCCCTCTATCTTGTGGCCTTGATCCCTCCGTTTGGTTGGCGATAAATCATTCTCAAGGATTTGCCCTAGAGGAGATCCATTTGTGATTTTGGACGCATTCCAGTGCCACTCTTCATAGTTCCTTTTATTCATGGAAAAAAGAAATTGTCATCGGAATGCATGTCAAAGCATGAAGTGTGGAAGCGATACTTTTTACCCTCCACTCAATCTTATAATCAAAGACTTTTTCTTGGAGTGCTGACTCCCAAGGTCAATAATTTTATTCGCCTCCTCGTTGGCGAGTTCTTTTCTTTTGAGGCTTTCGGTGCCAACGACTCCCTGTTAAATGAGTAAAAACTCACGTTAGGCATGTGGTCTTCGAAGACCAAAATGGAACGATACAAGGTTACCGTTCACCCATATTCGTATCTTGGGTTTAATTCTGATGCGGACGACTCTACAGTTGCGTCCATTGATTTTGCCAGAGAAGAAACGTCATTCTTTGTCCGGCGCACAAATGATTCACTTGCCCCTGTTGGGCATGATTTGTCGTAGCTAGGTGACGCTTGCCCCAGCTAACTTCCTTTTGCATTTTGCTGCATTGACGCATTCAGGCTATTTGACATCCGCAAGAATGGATTTACTCGTGATTGAGTACTTCAACAACCTGCGCGATGAAAGGAGTAAAAGAGTCAATCACCGCGTAAGGAGCCTTAATTGTAACGATTACGGATTTACTATCCCAGCTCTAGTCACTTCGGGAATCCAAGACGATGGAAATTCTTCAGTGGTCCCTTTCATTTTTGTCATGACCTGCAAGAATGGAAAATCATATCAGTTTGTGAATAAATCAATTTAATTTGGAACAAATATACCCTTCTCGACTTCAAGAGAGTCGATCCAAATTAGGTTGCCCCAGCTTCACGCTGTCTACTTAAGGCTCATCACAATAAATCTATCTTGTTTTTGCAAACCCAATGGGTGACATCTGCTGAAGGCACATTTCTTTCCGTCTTATAGGGAAGACGAATTTTCCTTTGTTGTCTTTGACCATCCTATCCTATTTTTCACTTGAGAGGAAAAGATAGGAAATATTATGCCATTATCTGATTGAAAATCAATTAGGAACGACACGTCTTTACGCTTGACCCGGCTGCCCCGGTTAGGTGGCGTTTGCCCTCATCAGTTGACTCTCCAAGGTGGTCCAGCGCTTTTCCATGCCATCCTGGTTCGTTTAAACTCGCGACTGATTCTTCACACAAGTCTTTGGATTTTGATTCATAAGCGGCGCTAAATTACCTTCTGGTTTCGAGGTGTACCAATCATTCACATACATGCGCATGAGACCGGTGAAGTTTGACTCTAAGAATCCAGATAGGGTTTGGAACCTAAGGCCAAGGTTCCCATCTCGAGTTCTAGAAAGAGCATATTCCATTGCACAACTATCGTTGCATTGGGGCTCGATCCATAGTTCAAAATGAGCGGAATTGAAAAGTGGATTACCCCGTGTTTTTCCTCACGGAGATTCCATTTTCAATCCCTTCTATTATTTTCCTATAGGCGGCGCCCGGGGTTTTAGGCGCGATTGTGTGTGTTCATGTGTTATGAGTATCACAATGCAAGTCATGCACAACAGTTTATCAATCGACGCTTCAAATCATCCATACAACATACATTCTGCATAAGACAATGTTAATCATGGACTACACCCCTTATCCCTCCAATCTGCAAAAACATATAACACCTACCATGAGCGGACTTACCTCACCTTCAAGAGCGCCTGCAGGGTTAGAAATATCACTCAGCGTTTTAATTACGGCCTAAGTCCACTTGAGGTCTAGAACCATTGGTTCTAGAACAAAGTTCCCCAGCGGAGTCGCCAGCTGTCGCGACCCGTCCGGAAGCGGACGCGGCTAATGGATTACCGATCACGGGTCTTGGATCGGCGCGAGCCCTCCCAGGCCCGTACCAAATCGCGGCGGGAGTATTTTTCAGGAGGATTCGACGATAAGAGTCGATCGCTTTCGACCTTAGTGTGGTCGTGGTGGCATGTGCAACTTGTGCATGCATTTGGAGTCGCCACCGGTCTTTCTTGGAGGGTAGACCGGAAACCTTACTGATCGATTGGGAGAGATCGATCAGTTCTACGGAACCAGAGTTTTTGGGTTCGGGGACTTGGTTACGCTGGTGTCGTTACCAACGCCCTTTCGGTACCTAACGCGAGTGATTTTCCTAACTAGGATTTCATGCAGGCGCAATTTTGGGTGAGGTAAGTCTGACTTTGCACATTAACCAGTTTAACATGCTCACGTAATCATAATAAATAAATAGATGTCAATCACATAAACATCTATCCTACGTGGTGATCATGGAATTATGATTTAATGGGTCTCGAGCCAATGAGACCACATTTAATCATTTTAATATTTTAATAACGGAGAGCCGCTCTTCGCTTCTTCTTGGTTTCTTGAACTCTTCAAGAATTGGGCCCCAAAGAGCTCGCCGACTTAAAAGGCTCCTCCACGTAATCCTCGTAGCATTTACATCAACAATTGACTATGCTAAAAATAAAGATTACATGAAAAATAAAAGGAGTACGCAGCCTCCATTTAATAATTACAACCCCAAATATATAAATAATCATCATACATTCATATATACATCAATCACATTGATTAGGATTTTTCCATGATCACCACCCTTCCACGTAAGTAATAAATTCACAATTTAAAACTTAGGAAGGCACAATAAAAATTCTACGTTGAATCATATTCAGAATTTTTACGTAAAATAAGATAGCCATAAATTTTCGATTCAAAATTGATTTAGTCTCAATTTTTGCTACGTTGATTAATTTATCATATAAAATAATCAACCTCCATTAGCCATGTAAGACGAACAATTCGTTAATACATATTGGCCATAGTATAGCAAAAATTGCAAAAAATCAATTAAATGCACGAAAACACCTAAGGATTGGCTTTGATACCACTGTTGGGATCCACGTAACACGTAGCGGAAATAAATAACAACCCATACATGTATCTCCAGAGGCGTACTTCGTGCATTTCAATCGAAAAAAATCACAAAGTCTCAAAGGGAGTAAATAGATTACCTCTCGTAGCGTGCTTGAACGGAGGTGTCGGTTCGATGTTCTTCGATCTCAGCCTCCACAAGTGTTAGGCATCTAGTTCGGACGCACCACCAATTGACGAACGGGGAGACGACTAATAACTCCACAACAATTGTGCTAGCAATATGCGGAATCAATATTCCGAACTTAGTATATTTTGCTCACTCAAGATTATGAGAATATAGAGAGTGTTTGTGTTCTTCTCTCTAAGCTCTCAAAAATTTGCACACTCTACAAAATGTCTCTCCCCTCAACCTCAAAACTCTTGCCATCCTTTTATAGCCAAAAATACCTTCCAATAAATTGTATTTAAAAATAGCACTAACAATTATAAATTCTATCTAAAAATAGCACTCACAAATAAATGACATTTAAAAATAGCACTAACAATAGCACTCACAATTTATAATACAAAAATGCTATTTAAAAATAGCACTAACAATTATAAATTCTATCTAATAATAGCACTCACAATTTATGATAAATAAATGCCATTTAAAAATAGCACTAACAATAGCACTCACAATTTATAATACAAAAATGCTATTTAAAAATAGCACTAGCAATAGCACTCACAATACAAAAATGCTAAAAAAAAGGCACTAACAAAGGTGTTAAAAATAATAACCATTATTATTATTACAAGAGTTAAAGAGGTTACCAAACAGTACAAATATGCATAACGTATAAATACGTATGACGTATAAATACGTAGAGCATACATATACATCCGTGAAACCGGGGACTAATTGAAAGAAAAATGTGCAATTAAGCCCTTTTGGTAAAAATTGATTAAATTAGAGGGCAAATTGACCTAATTGCACTTTAAGGCTTTAGAATCCAATGTCATAGCTTATAAAAAGTGAGAATTGAAAACTAAAAGACTCGAAAAGGATTTTTTTTTTTTTTTTTTTAGGCTCGGTTCGGGTTTATGTTTGTGAAGGAACATAGTGACCCGAGCCGAATTTTTGAGATTTAAAGTGACACACTTGAAGAGGAAATTAAAACAAAATTATCGAATATTTTTGGGTATTTTTCTGACCACGAATGGTATTTTTATGATTTTTTGGGTATTTTTATAATTAAATAAACTCGAAAAATATTAAAAATACCGAAAAATATTTTTTGTTCAAAATTGGTTCCTAAGGCTAAACCAAGGCTTCCAAAGTTGATTTTGTGATTTTATGACCTTTTTTGATATTTTTAATTAATTTTAAAGATTAAAAATCACAATAATAAATGGTAAAAAATCAGGTGTCAACAGACTTCAACTCATCTTGCATTGCATCAAACCACTCCTTCTTGTTTTTATCTTCTACTGCTTCTTCAAAAGTTTCAGGTTCACCTGCATCTGTCAACAGAACATACTCATTAGAGGAATATCTAGTAGATGAGGTGCGGTCTCTGGTAGACCTCCTCAAAGCAGTAGTTGGTGGAGCTAATGGTGCAATCTCTTGAGATGCTGATCACCCTGAGCCTGATTTTCAATCGACTGATCATTATGAGTCTGACCCTGAACTTGCTGATCTGTAGTCTGACCATCGTCTTCAACTTGATCATACAACTGTTCCTGCAACTCAAAAGGTGAGATTGAGCTAGTATCAACTAACATATCAGAATCACGGGAATCTGTCTTCTTCAACTTCTCAATATCACAAATGGTCTCATTCTCAACAAATACTACATCTCTGCTTCTGACAATTTTCTTCGCAACTGGATCATAAAGCCTGTAGCCAAATTCATCAGAACCATAACCAAGAAAGATACACTCTTCTTGACATCTAACTTGGACCTCTCATCTTTGGGAACATGAACATAAACTTTACAGCCAAACACCTTTAGATGATCATATGAAATTTCCTTTCCAAACCAAACTCTGTCTGGAACATCACCATCTAAAGCAACAATGAGAGAAATATTAAGAACATGTACCACTGTACTCAAAGCCTTTCCCCAAAAAGATTTTGGCAATTTTGCATCTGAAATCAAACATCTGACTCTCTCAATCAGTGTTCTGTTCATTCTTTCTGCTACGCCATTTAACTCAGGCGTTTTAGGAGGTGTCTTCTGTTGTCGAATTCCTTGTTGCCTGCAATATTCATCAAATGGTCCGATGTACTCACCACCGTTATCTGAACGAATGCATTTCAACTTCTTTCCAGTCTGTCTTTCAACTGAAACTTGAAACTGCTTGAATGCATCTAACACTTGATCCTTCGTTTTCAAGAAATAAATCCATAATTTTCTTGAATGGTCATCGATGAAGGTTACAAAGTAAGCTGCACCACCAAGTGTTAGTGATTTTATTGGACCGCAAACATCTGAATGCACTAATTCTAGCAACTCTGATTTTCTCGAAGGCAGATGACTCTTGAAGGAAACTCTTCGTTGTTTTCCTGCTAAATAATGTGCACACTTCTCAAGTCTTGCACTCTTTACTCCAGAAAGTAAACCCTTTTTAGCTAATAAGCCAATTCCTTTCTCACTAATGTGACTAAGCCTCTTGTGCCATAATGCAGTTGCATTCTCATCTTCCACAACATTACACATGTCCTTAGAAATCTTAGCCTGAAATAAATATAAGGAAGATTGTTTCATACCTCTAGCCACAATTAATGAGCCTCTAGTGAGTTTCCACTGACCATTGTCAAAAGTACTGCAGAATCCTGCATCATCAAGCTTTCCAGTTGAAATCAAATTCAGACGAATATCAGGAACATGTCTAACATATTTCAAAATTAGTTTTGCTCCGGTACAAGTCTCCAAGCACACATCTCCTATGCCAACAACAGCAGCCAAACCGTCATTACCCATCCTTAAGGTACCAAAATTTCCTGACCTATAGGATGTAAAGAACTCTTTCCTTGAGGTAATATGAAGAGAAGCTCCACTATCAATAACCCAGTTTGAATCATCACATGCAAAATTAACATTATCATCATAGCAAACAATAACAAGTTCATCAGTAGCAGTTGCCACCCAATCATCACTACCATTATTTCTTCTCTCGTTATTTTCATTGCCATTTTTCTTCTCATTCCTAATCTCATTTTTCAGCTGGAAGCAGTTTTTCTTCATATGACCCATCTTACCACAGTGATGACACTCAATAGTCTTCTTCCATGATCTTGACTTGCTTCGACTCTTGTATCTACCTTTCGGACCTCTACTCTGACTTCTGCCCCTGTTTTCAACAACTAGAGCTTCTGAATGAGAGGAAGAACAATGTATTTTTCTTTTCATCTCTTCATTCAGAACACCATTTTTTGCAAAATCCATGGTAACAATACCATCAGGTGCAGCATTAATTAAAGACATACGAAAAGTCTCCCAAGATTCCGGCAAGGTACATAGCAACCAAAGTCCCTGCACTTCATCATCAAATTTAATATTCATGGCAGAAAGTTGATCTATTACTCCCTGAAACTCATTCAAGTGATCTGATATAGATTGGCCATCTTTATAATGCAACTCCATAAATTGTTTAATCAAACATATTTTGTTGTTACCAGTCTTTCGTGCATATAATGACTCCAGCTTATTCCACAATGTCCTAGCATGCGATTCTTTGCTGATGTGATTCAAAACATTATCATCGACAAATTGTCGAATAAATCCACACATAATTTTGTGCTCAAGATTCCAATCAGCATCGCTCATATTATCAGGTTTAGTATCAGCAAACACTGGTAAATGCCACCGTTTCACATATAGTAGATCTTCCATCTTTCCTCTCCATACATGATAATTCTTTCCATTCAAACTAACCATTCTGCTCACGTTCGGTTCCATCGTTCAGTCAAAAACAATACTCTGATACCACTATGTTGGGAAAAAACAGGCAGCGGATATAATTTTCCCCCCTTGACTAAACCTGTGAGAAACCGATTTGAGCACAACTAATGAAATATGCGAATTGAAAGAAAAACAACACCAGAATTTTTTACGTGGAAAACCCCTTCAATGCGAAGGATAAAAACCACGAGACCGCTCATGGAGTCCACCCGAATCTTCACTATATATTAATCGTTTGGGTACACAACTCGCTGAATACAACGACAATAAAATCTCAAAGCTATAAGTGAAGATCAAGCAACAACAACACCGTAAACTAGAGAACCGGATGAAAATCACCCCTAAAATATGCAGTCCCGAAAATACCCACGAACAGCTATAGTAAATATCTCCAAATCACGATCCAACCGTACATAATCAAGAACAACGAGCCTTGAAGATGCTATCAAAATTTCAGCCCAATCGGACCACGGGAAGACCTCCGATCGTCAATTTGATCACCGCCTAACACATAGAAAAACTGCTGCGTTTTTCTCTCTGTTTTCTGGCGATTTCCTCTCGGTGGCTACTGTTCTCACTATCGTGTGTGTTCTGTTTTTGCTGCTTTTTTAGTTGCTGTTGATGCCTTAGGTTTTTAACAACCTAATGGGCTGGACCCGTTAAAAAGGCCCAACACCAGCTAAGGCTCATTTCTGGCACTTACTGGTTTCCCACCACCCGTATACCGAGAAACGTGAACAGAACTTCATACAGACGGCTAACAAGTTAAAGAATTGATTTTGCACAAACTGAGATAATCACCAGATATTCCAATGTCATAGCCGAAGATTGAACCGCCGACTGCAGCGATGAGGCATGTTAGGAACCGGTGACCCTCCCTTGGTACTGCTCTGCTCTCTCCTTCGCCACGCCAGTCGGACCGAGAGACCATCCCGCCATGTTTCTGAATCCTTTCTTCTCTTCCCAGCTCTCAAGAGTTCACTTCAACAAGTTGCCTGAGCACTAAACCAGACTCCATACATATATATATAGTCACCAGGGGATCAATCAAGCCAAGTTGACCAACCAAGAAAGGACCTCCCACCTACCTAACCATGAGCGGAAAAAGGGATTAACAGACTTGTATGAGGTAAGCCATGGTAAGGGAAAAGAAGGGCTCTGGCTCCATTGTATCCTTTTTATCACCCTCTTTCCCACAAATACAAATATTTTAACTTTTGTTGGGGTTGAACTGTGCAGATGAGGAAACAGATTTTGGGTTTTTGACTTGTTCTGTTGATCATGTGGTTGAGACTTGAGAGTGAGTCCCCTGTTTCTTGAAATATGATTGGCTTGATCTAATAGAATAATCCCCTGTTTCCATTCTCTCTCTCTCTCTCTCTCTCTCTCTCTCTCTCTCTCTCTAACATCTGTAACTGAATGACGAATGAAAGATGGTGCCACTCTTATCTACTACTTTCTACTTGTTGGGCGGTTTTTAATGAAAGAGCTGCATGTGTTTGTTTCAATTTCAATGCTTCGTTAGCAAAATCTTCAACCTCTTTCGTCTTTAATTCAAACCTACGTCTCTTCTCTCTCTCTCTCTCTCTCTCTTTACCATTCAAGAGTCAAGTCGAGTAACTCAAGCCCCCACTTTACACTTGTTCAAGATAACATAAACAAAAAAAAAAAAGGCAACTCAAGCAACGGGAAAAATAAAATTTCAAGAAAGTAAGATGATAAGGACCTTAATGACTTTTTTTTTTAAGATTCGTATTTCATTAGCCCAACACGATTCATTAAACTTATTAAACATGCTCTTTAATTTTAATAAAAAAATAAATTTTCATACTGTCTAATTTTATCGAATGTTTTTCAATTTGTTATGTAGTGACAACACCATAATTCTCGACAGATCAGTCACTCTATTGCCGATTCATGGACATTTCTTAACTATTTGTTGACACCTAAATTTTGACTATTTTTTTTTGTGTGTAATTTTGCATATAAAATTAGGGGATGACATTTAATCTATTTATTTGATTTTATTTGCTTTGCATTTAGATCAATCTAGTTCCAACTTGCATCACATTTATATTTTAATTTGATCAATGGTGGTGGATATATTTCACGCGAACTTAATTGACAAGATGAACTAAGGCCAAGGTGAGAGGAAATTTGATCATGCCCATACACGTTGCGAGCACCGAAATTCATATGGGAAATTGGTCCAATGATGAACCTTAGTCGAAATTCATTGAACGTATTCACTGCAGAGGGAAGATTTCGGGTGGAAGGTGTATAGTTTAAAAAATGATTAGTCGGCATGAGGCTATAAATTGAGCAATCGTGGTTCGTGCTCGTAATTGGTGGGGATCATGAACAAAACAAGGAAGAAATCGGAGCATGAGATGTGCTTTCGCGGCAAAGGAATAGCAAGTCAGGATTAGAGGAGTCATTGTGGGATTAGGAAAAGAATAAGAGAGAGGAATCAATCAAGACTTATCTTAAGGAAGGGAAAGGCGAGTGAATGAGCAAGAATTGATCTGACGTCGAGTCAATCAAGGATATTTGGTTGGAATAAAAGGAAGTTAATGGGGGAAGAAATATGCATGCACGGAACAGACGAGCGAAGGATGAGGAAAGAAATAAGAAATATACGTGAATGCGCCACAGTAGGAAAGCGGACCTCGTCCTTGAGAAACCTAGTTGTTCTATCTATATCGAGAGGCCACACCACATCATAATATACGGCAGATTCTTGGAGAGCACAAAACAGAGTGATACGGGTGAGAATCAAAAAGAAAAAAAAAAAAGAGGAAAAAAGAACACAATTTGTTCTTTGGTGGAGGCGACACTCATGGTAGATGAAGAAGAAGAAAAGACCATGAAGGTTCACGGCCAAAAGAGATTATGAAAGAGAGAAGGATGGGTGTAGAGAGAAAGAGAGAAAACGCATGCAATAATAGGCTTCTCCTTTTTTTTAACCCAGTCCTCTGATGATCACATGAACGTCCAGCTTGCAGTCATCGGTTCCTTCACAATTGTTGGCCTACGGACATCTGCAAGGCCGCCGCATAGCAACGCCTCAGTTTCGTGGTCACCAAGCGAGCATCCTGCTGAAAGTCAAACTGGGAACACTATCAATGATTCCTCACTGCTGGCTAGCCTTGGCGTGAGAGTTATCTAGAGTATCATTGAACCCAGTCAACGAGCTTCGATGTCGACCCACACCAATGCGAACTCGCTCGTATAGAGTGAAAGCTTCACTGAGTAGGTAGCCTCTTTCCGATTTGGATCTATTTTTTTTTTTTTGGCAGATTAATTCGAGGTCCTCACTATCGGCGAACCAAATCGTGCCGCTGTCTGGGCGGCAAGTTCCTTTGACGAATCCCTGCCACCGCAGCGTCAAGTCCAACTGCGACGAACCTGACGTCTCCCTTTGGGTTTAGCCGTGATCCGACGGCTTTGCATCGACGTTTCGTCCCTATTGAGCGGTGATGCAATTTCATTCAACTTTTGATTTTTTTTTTTTAACATCCAAAGCCATCGACACATCTGGGCGTGGACTTCAAGAGGGAAGGATACGTTGAATAGGGAGGCTGAATTTTTCATGAAAATATCATTTTGTAGTCTCTTTTTCAGAATTCATGCATAGAATATTTCTTCATGAGCGCTTTCGGACAAAAGAAAAGGGAGAATAAAAATCGTGAAAAGTGGGTACGTTCTCATCAAAGAAGAAGTTGAAGACTTCGTTCCTTGCTCCACAATCGCACCTCATCCTTCACTGCAATGGGAATTCTAGATGATCACCAGGTGCAGCAACACTGAGCCAATCCGATCAATCCACCGGTCACCGATTTGCTATCCGAACCGGTCCAGTAATTCAAATTTGGAAAGTTATCGTTGGACTAGGTAAAATATTTTTCTGATTTGATTTCATTGGATTATTGCCTATTTCGAATAAATCATTATCTTACGAAATCTTTTTGAGCCGCAGGTGATCAATTAGGAAAATCTTTTCCTAATTCGCAACCGCACACATGGAATTAATTCTATCTATGAGGCTTTAGATGGAATTAATAACATAGCGGTATTTCGAAATTTTAGGGTCGATCTATCAGGCTTTAGATTGAAACTTGATTCGAAAGAAATGGCGAAATTGATCTATTCGCTTTTCATATGTGAATAAATTCGGATTGGATCGTTATCTTGCATATCTTTATCTGCATGCTTTAAAATTCTAAAATATTCTCTACGCAGAAAATTTTCCTTTTGAAATAGATTTGCATATCACTCTAGGTAGATTGCATATTCAGATAGAATTTGCCGGATAATTTTTCATTTAGATAAACATTGCAGTTTAAGATGGAATTTGCATGTTTAGGTCAGTTTGCATAATTAAAATAGTCCATTCTAGATAGGATAGGATTAGGATAGGTTTCATGCATAATTTAGATCGAAATAACCACTTTCTTGAGGTGCTTTATTTTAGGTCTTCATTAAATCCGAAAATCATAAAAAATCATCATGCTATGTCATCATGCATTACATGTCATCTTTACCATGTCATTTAGAGTTGCATGTTTAGGTCAATTAACTGATTCATCGTTTAGATTGCATGTTAGGATTGATTTCAATTGCATGTAATCATGTAGTTCAGTTAAATTCATATGCAATCTTAGGATAGCTTGCATTTATTTATGTCATTGCATTTAGAATAAATTCTCATGCATGGCACATAGATTAGATTTCATTTAAAAAGTGAAAATCGGAAAAGAGAGAAGATTGTTTGGCGCATGCTCCCTGCTTACTTTGAATTTTGGATGTTTATTTAATTGATTGCGCACCCGCGCGATAACCTATGTTAGTGGCTTAGGTTAAAATCAATTAAAGTTGCTTGATCAAACTTTTTTCATGAAATAAAATGGTACCGAAAGGGCGTTAGAGTAATCTAGTGTAATCAAGTCCCCGTACCCGAAATCTCTGGTTCGTAGTGTTGGGATTTTGTTGTGAAATCTCTTAAGGAGTGATTGAGCAAAGAAGGGTGGAGAGTCCCACATAGGATAAAGAGTAGATGGTGGATGTGTTTAAATATTAGAACCTCACAAATGGATTTGGGCCCCAAGGGGCATCGCACTTTTGTGGACGGGGGAGGACCTACGCAAAGCTAGGTCGGCCCACACGCGCGCCGCCGCCGCCTGCCTGCCGGCTCGGTTCGTTTAATTATTTTTTACACCATTTTTTATTATTACTCTTTTTAAATTGAAGGGACACAATCTGAATAGACATGTTCGGAAATTTTCGAACATTCTTTTTCGTCCGAACATATGTGTTTGCTCGACGTTGAGCGAACATGAAAGTTCAACCGGTTCAGATTAAATCGAACGAACATGATTGTTCGAAACATATCCGTTCGGAATAAAGCGAACAAACATGTTTGTTCGAACAGAACTCCTTTGGTTCGCATTCCTTCGTCAACAGAATTGTTCGGCTTCGCGACTCTTCGCTTCATTGTCTATAAATACAAACTCCGGCGGTCATTTTTCGACTACTGAAATTTTCTACAACCATTCATCATTCATTTCATTGTTTGTACGATTGTTCTATGAAGTTACGTTCGGCGGTGTCCTTTGAAGAAGTACCGCTTCAGAGGAACGCGATCCGTTCTATCCTGGGAGACAATTGTCCAAGGTCCTCGAGTACTGATTACGGGGGCAAATTTGTCTTAAGGACACAGCGACTTTTCGTTGGGCTCGGATCAACATTCTGCTACTCGTTTGCGTTGGCTACATGTTAGTCTTTATCTTACAACACTGTTTACACGAACTTAGGAGATAACAATCTTAAGACAAATTTTCCTTCTTGTTGATCGTTTGACGATCCTCGTACTTAGTTCGTGTGGTTTTATCGTAGTAAGTATTCTGTAGCATTGAAACAGAATTGACGCAGTCATTTGAAGTTCCACAATATTCTGTTTCGCATATCACGTCTTGCCTTATCTGATAATTTTTGTGTGGTAATTTATTTCTATAAAATATACGTTACTGCACCACGTATAGTTGATTGTGCGTCATTACAAGTATTTGGTTTTACTTGTACGTTATTACTAGTATTCCGTTTATAGTCTTGTTAATTGTTAAAATTCTGATTTTGCAATAGAAATGGCTTCAACTTCAACTCCGATTAATCCTATTCCGAATCATGGAGAAAAGCCAGAAAAGTTCAATGGGTCTGATTTCAAGAGATGGCAACAGAAGATGTTGTTCTATTTCACGACCTTGAACTTGGCAAGATTCCTCAATGAGGATGGTTCTAAGTTGGACGTTGGAGAGACAAATAAAGGAAAAATTGCTGATGTGGATGCATGGAAGCATTCTGACTTCCTGTGTCGCAACTATGTCCTCAACGGTCTGGACAATACCCTTTATAACGTCTATAGTCCGCTGAAAACGGCTAAAGAATTATGGGATAGTCCAGACAAGAAGTACAAAACAGAAGATGCTGGTTTGAAGAAATCATTGTCGGCAAATTTCTGGATTTTAAGATGGTCGATTCTAAAACTGTCTTAAGTCAAATTCAAGAGATTCAAGTGATCCTGCATGATATTCATGCTGAAGGAAATGACACTTAGTGAGTCATTTCAAGTGGCTGCATTCATTGAAAAACTGCCACCGTCTTGGAGAGATTTCAAAAATTATCTCAAACACAAGAGAAATGAGCTGTCACTTGAAGACTTGATTGTTCGATTGAGGATTGAGGAAGATAATAGGCTTTCTGAGAAGAAAGTTGCCAAGAATCTGGAAGTCTCAAAGGCAAATGTTGTTGAAGAAGGGACGAAACCCAACAAGAAGAGGAAAATGCCTAGCAAGTCTGGAGAGAGATTCACCCAAGGCCAGAAGAAGTTCGTTGGCAAGTGCTTCAACTGTGGAAAGTCTGGACATCGAGCCAAAGACTGCAGAGCCAAGAAAAGACAGAAAACTCAGGCCAACATGGTGGAACGAATTTCCAATGGTGTTGAGGATATCAATCTTATTGCCATGATATCTGAGTGCAACATGGTGGGAAACCCCCAAGGAGTGGTGGATTGATACTGGAGCAACTCGTTATATTTGTGCAAACAGATCGATGTTCTCGTCCTACACTACTGTGGGGGGTGATAAAAATTCTATATGGGTAATTCATCAACCTCTAAGGTTGAAGGTGTTGGAAAGATTGCTCTGAAGATGACATCTAGCAAAATCGTGACACTAAATAATGTTCTGCATGTACCAGATGTTCGCAAGAATCTAGTGTCCGGATCTCTCCTGAGCAAGAATGGCTTCAAGTTGATTTTTGTATCTGACAAATTTGTACTCTCCAAAAATGAGATGTATGTAGGAAAAGGTTATCTGAGTGATGGTTTGTTCAAGATGAATGTAATGACTGTTGTATCCAAGGATGATATGAATAAAATTGCTTCTACCTATGTGCTTGAGTCTCCTGATATTTGGCATGCTAGACTAGGACATGTCAATTATAAGTCAATAAAGAAATTGATGAGCATGGAATTATTGCCAAAATTTGACTGTCCAAGTGAAAAATGCCAAGTGTGTGTTGAATCTAAATTTTCCAAGCCTCCATTTCATTCTGTAGATAAAAGAAACACAGAACCTTTAGATTTAATACACACAGACATATGTGATTTGAAAATAATACCGTCAAGGGTTGGTAAAAAGTATTTCATTACGTTTATAGACGACTCTTCGAGGTATTGTTATATTTATTTGCTGAGTAGCAAAGATGAGGCTGTCAATGCTTTTAGAACTTATAAATCTGAAGTTGAAAATCAGTTAAATAAGAAAATAAAAATAATAAGAAGTGACAGAGGAGGTGAATATGAATTTTCTTTTGAGGAAATTTGTTCTGAGTTTGGGATTATTCACCAAATCACTGCTTCCTACACACCACAATCGAATGGTGTGGCGGAAAGGAAAAACCGTTCTCTAAAGGAAACAATGAATGCATTGTTGAATAGTTCTGGTTTAGCACAAAATTTGTGGGGAGAAGTTGTCTTGACAGCAAATTTTATTTTAAATAGAGTACCCCACAAAAAGACATAACAAACTCCCTATGAGAAGTGGAAAGGTAGAATGCCTAATTTGAAATATCTCAAAGTGTGGGGGTGTTTAACAAAGGTTGCTGTTCCTAAACCTAAGAAGGTTAAGATAGGACCAAAAACCGTTGATTGTGTTTTTATTAGATATGCTCTGAATAGCAATTCATATCGATTTCTTGTTCACAAGTCTGAGATCCCAGATATGCACGTTAATACGATTATTGAATCAAGGGACGCTTCGTTCTTTGAAAATATATTTCCGTATAACATAGTATATAAGCCAATTGATAACGATAAGAGGCCTCGAGATACTACATCTAGAAGTGATCCAATGGAGGATGAACCTAGACGTAGTAAAAGACAAAAGACTTTTACATCTTTTGGACCTGATTTTCTAACATATTTGCTAGAAAATGAGCCTTGGACATTTAAGGAAGCTGTGACATCTCCAGAAGCCCCGCTCTGGAAAGAAGCTATCAATAGTGAAGTTGAATCCATCTTGTTTAACCATACTTGGGAATTGGTTGATCTTCCTCTTGGTAATAAGCCACTACAATGTAAGTGGATATTTAAGAGGAAAATGAAAGCAGATGGTACTATTGATAAGTATAAGGCTCGGCTTGTAGTAAAATGCTACAGGCAACGAGAAGGTCTTGATTATTTTGACACTTATTCACCTGTCACAAGAATTACATCTATACGGATGTTAATTACTATAGCAGCATTGTATGGACTTGAAATCCATCAAATGGATGTCAAAACAGCATTCCTAAATGGGGATTTGGAAGAAGAAATATATTTAGAGCAACCTGAATGATTCATTGTTCCAGGACAAGAGAAAAAAGTATGTCGACTTATCAAGCCACTCTACGGCTTGAAACAAGCACCAAAACAATGGCATGCTAAATTCGATCAAGTCATGTTGTCGAATGGTTTCAAGATTAATGAGTGCGACAAATGTGTATATGTTAAGAACACTCATAATAGCTTTGCCATTTTATGCTTGTACGTAGATGATATGCTTATATTGGGCAGCAATAGTGAAGTTGTCAAAGCAACCAAACGCACGCTCATAAGCAAATTTGATATGAAAGACATGGGGGTTGCAGATGTTATCTTAGGAATTAAAATCCGTAAAACACCTGAAGGGTTGTCTCTATCTCAATCCCATTATATTGAGAAGATTCTTGAAAAATGTAAGAATCTAGGCATCGCACCAGTAAATACCCCGATAGACGTTAATTTACATCTCTCAAAGAATACTGGCGAAAGCAAGGCTCAAAATGAGTATGCTGGTATACTAGGCAGTTTAATGTATGTCATGAACTGTACTAGGCCAGACATAGCTTGTGCGGTAAGCAAGTTAAGTTGTTTTACAATTAGTCCAAATGAAAATCATTGGAAAGCTATGAAACATGTATTGGGCTACTTGAAGCATACTCAAGACTATGCTTTGCATTACACAAAATATCCAGCGGCACTTGAAGGATACTGTGATGCAAATTGGATAACCGGCACAAAAGACACAAAATCAACAAGTGGATATGTGTTTACACTTGGTGGAGGAGCAGTGTCTTGGAAATCATCCAAACAAACTTGTATAGCAAGATCTACTATGGAATTAGAATTTATTGCTTTGAATAAGGCCGGTGAAGAAGCATAATGGCTTCGAAATTTCTTGGAAGATATTCCTAATTGGCCTAAACTAGTGCCAGCTGTATATATTCATTGTGATAGTCAAGCAGCAATAGGAAGGGCAAGGAATGTCATGTATAACGGTAAGTCTCGACATATACGTCGAAGACACAATACTGTAAGACAACTTCTTTCTAGTGGAATTATCACAATTGATTATGTGAAGTCAAAAGATAATGTTGCGGATCCACTAACAAAAGGCCTAACTAGAGAGTTGGTTGTGAAAACATCAAGGGGAATGGGTTTAAAGGCCTATAAATAAGTCGTCATAGCGGAAACCCTACCTAGTTGACTGGAGATCCCAAGATCTAGGTTCGAAGGGACTACTAAGTTATGAAGACAGTGTAGAGTACTGTAAATTTCTTACTCATTCCCAGATGAAAACAGTACTGACATGTGAAGGTTAAGCAAAGCTTTTAATGATTCTGAATAAAGTATGTAATTTAGAAATCACCTATGTGAGTGTGAAGTGAGAGCCGCTTCTGTGAGAATTGAAAAGGCCGAATTCTCTAAAACACTCATGAGACCAGGCGGTGTTCAAGGCCAAAATGAACACAACAGTGAGAACTAACTTTGTTCGAGAGATAGTTGTGCGATTTCTATTGTTTAGGCTTACACCAAAGGTCGACAGTTCAAAGACATCAAGTCTACTGATTGACCGAGTAAGTCCGATAGGTCTCACTAGGGAAAGTTCAAAGTCTCAGACTACTTATCCTGATGCAACATTTTCTCAAGGAATAATCGCACATTGCATCATATGCATACACGAAGAGTCGTGATATCTGAACGTCTCATTCATGTGGGGGATTGTTGGGATTTTGTTGTGAAATCCCTTAAGAAGAGAATGAGCAAAGAAGGATGGAGAGTCCCACATAGGATAAAGAGTTGATGGTGGATGGGTTTAAATATTGGAACCTCACAAATGGGTTTGGGCCCCAAGGGGCACCTCACTTTTGTGGACGGGGGAGGACCAACGCAAAGCTAGGTTACCCACACGCGTGCGCCGCCGCCGCCTGCCTGCCGATTCGGTTCGGTTCCGGGTCCGCGCGTTTAATTATTTTTTACACCATTTTTTATTATTACTCTTTTTAAATTGAAGGGACACAATCTGAATAGACATGTCCGGAAATTTTCGAACATTCTTTTTCGTCCGAACAGATGTGTTTGCTCGACGTTGAGCGAACATGAAAGTTCAACCGGTTCAGATTAAATCGAACGAACATGATTGTTCGAAACATATCCGTTCGGAATAAAGCGAACAAACATGTTTGTTCGAACAAAACTCATTTGGTTCGCATTCCTTCGTCAACAGAATTGTTCGGCTTCGCGACTCTTCACTTCATTGTTTATAAATACAAACTCCGGCCGTCATTTTTCGACTACTGAAATTTTCTACAACCATTCATCATTCATTTCATTGTTTGTGCGATTGTTCTACAAAGTTACGTTCGCCGGTGTCCTTTGAAGAAGTACCGCTTCAGAGGAACGCGATCCGTTCTATCTTGGGAGACAATTGTCCAAGGTCCTCGGGTACTGATTGAGGGGGCAAATTTATCTTAAGACACAACGACTTTTCGTTGGGCTCGAATCAACATTCTGCTACTCGTTTGCGTTGGCTACAGGTTAGTCTTTATCTTACAACACTGTTTACACGAACTTAGGAGATAACACGTAGAAGTAAAATGGCCCTCCCGCTGTTTTACTTGGGTTCCTAACCAACCTACCCAAAATGATTAGTGGCGGCTCCAAATTATAAATCATTTCAGTGAAAACTTAAGTTGCGAATTGATAGAGTTTGGGAGAGTCCGTATTAGGTTAGTTAATTTATCTAATTAACCTAATAATCCATTAACCTGATTTTTAGGTCGCGACACTATTCAAAGTCATTTTACTCTTTCTAATGTTATGGTATTTTCAGCATAGGTGAAAAGTAATCATGTATCTATAATCAATTCATGAAAGATGAAACCAAAGAAAAGGATAAAGATGATACTAAGTGTCTGTTGCTTCTATGTAATACGTCAGTTTGATGGAATAAAGTTATCGTGTTGTTTTATGATATTGCTGTTTGGTTGCCCTAATGAGCCAGTTTCATATCGATTTGTATTGAACTCAATTTTCATTTGTTAGAAATTCCAACTCCTTCTAAAGATCAGCTGAGAAAAGTGTGGTAGGTATCACGAACCACACCTACAATGTTGATGAGGTGCGATTTGAATCAGTGGTTCTGCTTGAGTACCTTATGTTATGCAGCTGCAAATCATCATCTTTGCGTCCTGGTTGACAGGGGTTCTTTCTAGTTTGATTCTGAGATGTGGTATGTTATAGCGTAAGCCGTTAGGCAGAAATTTCCAAGTTCTGTAGCAGCCTCATTTTAGCAGATGTATATGAGTGGCTTCACGAGCCATCTTCCTCCAGGCATATTGAATCCAAGTGACATATTGGGTTTGTATCACCGGGAATGGAGATGATGGGTTATTTTGGTTGATGATCCGACCGAATATCTGTCTTTAGTCTTGATGTTATTTGAGACAAGTCTCTTGTGCTTCTACTAGCTTCTCTTTATAGTCCTTTCCTGATGCATCTGCATTTCAAGCTGATCGTGAAAAGTTGGAGGCATGGTATGATACAATTGGTAAAGACATTACTTTTTGAGTGCACGCTGCATTGGACAGTTGACACTCAAAGACGCAACTGTTTTTTTTTCTTACTTTGGCCATAACAGCTATATGCTTTCAAATCTCACCTTTTATGTTCCCCAAGCGCATTGGTTTTTAATGCATTGTGGTTGACAGTGCGTGCTCATTAGGTTGGGATTGAGATGGCATCTTCAATTTTGCTTATCAGCAATAGAAAGTTAGCAAAATAATTAGGGGTGTGATCCTCATCCTTCAGAGGGTTATTGCCTTGTTTAGATGTATGATGGGGCAAGAACTTTAAAGATCTGGCCGCTCCAACCATGGCCACCCATTTCCGAAAATATATTTCATCAGTTGTCTTCTACTTTGCCCTGTAAATGGGATATATACGTTGGCAAGCAAGACAATTGAATAATGCCAGCATCTGGAATCCTTGCCCTATCTTCGAACTCATGCTGAAACAGCCATTACTTTCATGGCATTGTGATTCACTAAATACCTCCAACATACCCAGAGTTACACCAACCAAAAGCAAAAAGTAACAAACATGAAATGTTCTTTAATCTTTGCAGCTGTCAACTAGTTTCTGTAACCACAGATTCTCTTGAAAAAGCAAGCACAGGCATGTTTAGTGTAACGTATGATCACCTCGCACCCATCTCTGTGGAGTTGCTTTCTATGCCATTACTTTCATCAAGTTCCGGATAAGCAGGCACTATCCTCTTCCAGAACCAGTGCTTTCTCCATACGAATATCATCTCTTCTATCGGGACTCCCTTGGTTTCAGGTAGGAACACGTAGACGAAGATGGTCATGATCGTGATCCACCCCACAAAGAAGAGGAAGATCCCGAACTTGAATGCGCAGAGGAGGGAAAGAAACGACTGCCCGATTATGAAGGTGAACAGAAGGTTCACGGCCACGGTTATGCTCTGCCCAGCTGATCGGGTCTCGAGGGGGAATATCTCACTCGGGACGGTCCAGCCAAGAGGGCCCCATGACCACCCAAAAGCCATCACAAACAAGCAGATCACGGTCACGACCAGTATGGAGAAGCCCTTTGACAGCTCTTGGTTGTTGCCGAACTTGACTCCCAACATCACTGCCACTATGCACTGTATCACAGGCAAAAGGAACATGTTTAATTCTGTTGAACATAACTGGAGTACGTCTATATGCATCTGAGCGCCTCCACATTGGAATGGATGACCACAATTTTGTGATAGTTATCAATTTTTTGTTGTGAAATCACAAAGTGAATATGCTGTATCATGTAATCTGCTGCATAAAAATCGATATTGGAGATGAACTTCTCGTGTCTTTAAGTGCAGAATGTGCAAAAAAGAACAGAAATTATTTTTACCTGGCATACGACCATCTGAATTCCTCCGCTAATAAGTAGAGCTCTTCGACCCAATCTGTCAACCGTAGCAATGGAAAGGAACGTGGATGAAGCGAGAACCGCTCCCGTCAAAGCCGAGGAGTAAAGGGATGCACTTCCTCCGAACCCCATGCTCTGAAACAGCACCGGAGCATAGAAAAGAATTGAATTTATGCCCGTGAGGGTTTGGCACGCAGGCATGAAAATAGCCATAACTAACTGAGGCCTGTTTCTTTTCTTGAGAATATTTCGGAACGGATGCTTGTTCGCATTTGCTAGTTCACTGGCATCAGCAATGTCCTGAAACTCTGCATTGACATTCTCGGTTCCTCTAATCTTTTCTAGGACTCGCCTTCCTTCCCCATTATTTCCACGTTCGACTAGGCTGTTGGGTGTCTCCGGTAGGAATAGCCCTCCAACTGTCATCAACAGAGCCGGCACTGCAGCCAGGCCTAGAGAGAGCCTCCATCCCCAAGGCCCGAGCTTCACGGTTCCGTAGTTTATCATGTTCGCAGTGAATATGCCCAGAGTTGTAGCCAACTGAAACATCATGTTCAATGCTCCTCGAAGATGAGCAGGTGCCATCTCTGACAAATATAGTGGAACAGCCTTCAGAGAACAAAGAGGCTAATGAGTTTCACTTGGGTAAAGCAGAATATGAGTAGAGTATTTCTGAAACTTCCCTTCTCATTCGGTTCAATGCAAACAAATCCCTCACTTCTGTAACTCTTAATAATCCTACAAGACATTCGTTTTCAATTCATCATCCCAAGAATACCATCTCTCTGCATCCTACTATTGTAAGCATTAATAGTCATTCAACAGATTCGCGTGGATCACTTCTCGACAGGTGCTTCATAATTTACTGCTTTTATACTACAAAATAAATGGAGAAGAGGGCATTACTTGATTTCCAAAGCCAATGCCAACACCAAGCATAATCCGACCGAAGAGAAGCATTGTAAGATTTTGAGCTGCAGCATTTAAAGTTGCTCCAACAAGAAAGCTGAGTCCGCCACAAATAATACTTGCTCGACGTCCATAGTTTCTTGTGATGGGAGAGGCGACCAGAGAGGAAACCAACCCAGCAAGGTAAAGAGAAGACGTAAATGAGGCGAGCACTTGGTTGTTGTACTTGCAGTAGTTGTTTTCATGTGCATGCGGCTCGTTTCTGTAAACTTCAGGGAAGAATTTCTGAAGAAATCCATCCATTGAGGTTACTCCTCCTGCAAAAGAGGTCAAAAAGTTGTAGCACAGTTCTGCAGAAAGACACCCTGCATTCAGTCGAATTAAATTTCTGAATTGGGCCGTTCCTCGTCATTCGGGAAATCATGTGCAGAGCGATCTTAAATTTTCGGTATTTCTAACATAAAGCCGCTGTAGTTGAAACTGTAGAATGTGCTGCACCATCCTAAAATTATCAAGATATACCCCTACTTGGATTCATTTACATCTAAAGTATGAACCACCGATTCATCCAAAGTTAAGTTTGGTTCTAAACTAAGATTAGCATGGTTTACTTTCGATATCTTTGACATAATATGATCTGTTCTCGTGTATTTGAAGTATGTGAAGCAACCAGACTGTCTTCAATATCATGATTTTTTTTTTGTTTACCAGTATGGCTCTGCAAAATACAGATCAAGATTCCAAACCAGAGCTCAAATATCCATCTAAGTCTCTTCGCCAACACCCATGCAACCCAGACAAAAAAGGAACCTCTTGAATATCATCGTTATTGCAAACTCAAAATCAAGACATCTTCTACCGTCACATACATGTTCTGCTGTTTCTTTTGTCTCCACCATCGGGAATGAGGAGGATGTGTATCAGGAACCAGCTAAGGCTCATTTCTGGCACTTACTGGTTTCCCACCACCCTTATACCGAGAAACGTGAACAGAACTTCATACAGACGGCTAACAAGTTAAAGAATTTATTTTGCACAAACTGAGATAATCACCAGATATTCCAATGTCATAGCCGAAGATCGAACTGCCGATTGCAGCGATGAGGCATGTTAGGACCAAGTAACCGGTGACCCTCCCTTGGTACTGCTCTTGTAACATCCACATTCCCCTTGTCCCTCATGGCTTAGGGAGTGGGTCTTGGGATGCTTTTTAAGCTTGGGCCACCTACACTTGCGAGATGCGTTTTGCAGGGCGTTGTGTGGCGGCCCCTGAAAAAGTAAAACCGTGAGGACTGTGTGTCCAAAGCGGACAATATCTTACAAGTAGTGGCACCGCGCACCTATCTTGCAAGTAGTGACGCAGCGATGCGCGGGGTGCCACCTATCTTGCATGTAGTGGCGCAGCGTTACAGTTGATATCAGAGCCAGTTAAATATGTGTGTCTCGAATTTTTGAATTGTTTGATCGGTTGACCTACGGTGGACGTCACTCAAAACACCTACGTCAAAGTTTCCTCTTCAGACTTTGCTTTGGCAATAATATGATACAAGGATACAAAGCAAGTGGGCCCATGAGGTTGCAAAGAAAAAGAGGAGATTTGGTTTTGGTCGTTCAAAAGAGAAGAAAGAAGAATGCGCGTAGGGCCCAGAGAATAAAGAAAGGAAATAAAAGGATTTGGTTTCCTTTTGGTTCTTTCTTTCTCTACCCTGCAACAGCCGTACCAAATAAAAAGGGTGAAGACTTTTTGTGGTCTGTTCTTTTTAGCCGAAACAAAAAGCCGAGCCGCACAAAGAAGGAATTGAGGGTTCCTTTTGTCGAAACTATTGCAGAGCAGGCGCACGAAGAAAGAACGAAAGAGGCGTTCTTGTTTCATCCGTGCGGGACTGTTTTTTTTACTAGAGGTTTGCACATCAATTGCTGGCCTTCGTGAGTTTTAGTTTTATTATTTTATTTATCCAATAGAGTTGTTTATTGTAAACACTTGGGGTTTGGGTATAATTTAGGTGCGGGAAACACGAGCGTATTGAGCGATTGTAAATCCGATTCTCCGATATAGTGGATTATTCTTGCTGGCTCTCCCCGTGGATGTAGGTACCGACATTCGGACCGAACCACGTTATATCTGGTGTCCTTTATCGTTCCTCGTTATTTTCTCTGGTTTTCGCATTGACGTATTTGCAAGATCCTGGTTATTTTCGCGTTTAGTATTACAACAATTGGTATCAGAGCTTGGGTCAGATTTCTGGATTGTGATTTGGGGCTTTTTGCTTGTCTGGTTATTATTTGGAATTCTGTTGCTGCAATTATGACTGGGGTGAAAGCTGAAATTGAGAAGTTTAACGGGAGGAACAACTTTGCGTTGTGGAGCCTAAGATGGAGGCATTATTGACAACTCTTGGTTTGGCAGAAGCATTAGAGGGCAAAGCTAAGTTGCCTGAATTAATGAAAGATGCTGATAAGGATGTGTTGATGAGGAAAGCTAGGAGTCAAATCCTGTTGAATTTATCGGATGAAGTGCTAATAGAGGTAGGCGAGGAGAAGGATACCGCAGCATTGTGGGCAAAGCTTCAGTCGCTCTATGTAAAGAAGGGTTTGAACAATCGCTTGTACATGTTGAAGAGGATGTTCCAGTTCAGATATACTGAAGGTACGTCTATCAGAACCCACCTAGATGAATTTAATAAACTCATGATGGATTTGAAGAATGACGGTAAGATTCTTGAAGATGAAGAGCAGGTCATGATGTTGTTGGCTTCTTTACCAGAGTCATGGGAGCACTTTACTGACTCTCTATTGCAGGGGCGTACTTCGATTACCTCAAAAGAGGTAAAGTCCGCTTTGTTTTCTAAAGAGTGGCAGAGAAAGTTGCGAGATAACAGTCTGGCGCAGGATGTAGCGCATGGACTAGTGATTCGAGGTAGAGAGCAACAGCGAGGGTCCAGTAGTAGCAGAGGTAAAAGAAGGTCTAAATCATGCCATAGAAAATCCAAGGGGCGCGTGAAGTGCTTTGAATGTCACGAGGAAGGGCACATCAGGAGAGATTGTCCTAAGCTGAGAAATAGAGGTGATAAGCAGAAGGCTACAGTCAGTGTGGCAAATATTGTTGAGGAGAGCACTAGTGATGCAGAGGCTGTTTTGTGTGTGACTACAGGTTCGTCAAGAGACGAATGGGTGCTAGATTCGGGATGTTCTTATCATATGACGCCTCATAGGAACTGGTTTACTACTTACCAGACTGCAGATGGTGGTAGAGTTCTGTTGGGGAATAACGCTGCTTGCAAGGTTGTGGGGATAGGGACAGTTCGGATTCAGATGCATGATGGCGTAGTTCGCACATTGACAGATGTGAGGCATGTACCGGAGCTCAAGAAGAACCTTATTTCTCTAGGGACACTTGATGATATTGGGTGTAAGTACACCGCTGAAGGTGGAGTGCTGAAGATCTCTCGAGGTGCCATGACAGTGATGAAAGGGAAAAAAGCGAATTCTCTATATCATCTACTGGGAGAGACCGTGACAGGAGCTGTTGCAGTTTCATCAGGTGAGTCAGATTCTGACTTGACTCGTTTATGGCATATGCGTTTAGGGCACATGAGTGAGGCAGGTATGACAATGCTGAGTGATAGGGGGTTGTTAAAGGGTCCGAAGACAAGTAAGTTAGACTTATGTGAGCACTGCATCTTTGGGAAGCAGCGCAGAATTAAGTTTACTACAGGTATTCATTCGACCAAGCAACCGGTTGAGTATATTCATTCAGATGTCTGGGGCCCGTCTCCGGTTCCTTCGAAAGGAGGTGCCCGTTATATGCTGAATTTTATCGACGATTATTCCAGGAAGGTATGGGTATACTTTCTGAAGCACAAATCTGATGTGTTTGATCGGTTCAAGAAATTTAAGGCATTGATTGAGAAGCAGTCAGATAAACAGATCAAGTGCCTGAGAACCGATAACGGCATGGAGTTCTGTGGTAAAGATTTTACCGAGTTCTGCGAGAGAGAAGGTATTGTTAGACACCGCACAGTACCTGGGACACCACAGCAGAATGGCGTGGCAGAACGGAAGAACAGAACTCTACTTGAGCGGGCTCGGAGCATGTTATCACATGCTGGAATTGGCAAGGAATTTTGGGCCGAAGCAGTGAACATGGCATGTTACCTGATTAATAGATCTCCATCATCTGCTATTGAGTGGAAGACTCCAGAGGAAGTATGGTTGGGGAAAAATGTTGATTACTCCGGATTACGAGTATTCGGATGTCCTGCGTATGCTCATGCTAGTGATGGTAAGCTTGAGCCGAGGTCGAAGAAGTGCATATTTCTGGATTATGCACATGGGGTGAAAGGCTACCGGCTGTGGTGCACTGATCCCAGATCACCCGGTTTTCTAATCTGCAGAGACGTGATCTTCGACGAGACTGCAATGCTTCGACAGAGGAGTCCTGAGACACTACCAGCAGAGCAGACAGATCATGGTGTCAGTAGTGAGGTGGAGTTTCAGGTGGAGACTCCGGAGACCTCAGAGGTAACAGATGTTGAGACTGCAGATGAGGCCCCAATTCCTGAAGTCGGTGATAGTGAACAAACAGTACAGCTGCAGCAGACTCTAGTTGAGGGTAGACAGCGAAGGCAAATAAAACCACCGGTACGTTATGGTCATACAGATATTGCTTATGCTTTGACTGTAGGTGACGAGGTGGAGACAGATGAGCCTTCGTCTTACTCTGAGGCGATGGCTAGTTCTGAGTCGTCGCAGTGGCTAGGGGCTATGAGTGAAGAGATGGAATCACTCCATCGGAATCAGACATGAGAGCTAGTTAAAGTACCCAAGAGCCAGAAGATTGTTGGAAGCAAATGGGTCTACAAACGGAAAGAGGGCATTCCTGGTGTCGAGGCAGCGAGATATAAGGCGAGACTTGTGGCGAAGGGGTTTACACAGCGGGAGGGCATTGACTACAATGAAGTGTTTTCTCCTGTGGTAATGCATACCTCTATTCGTATTTTACTTGCCTTAGTTGCTGCACAGGATCTCGAGTTGAAGCAGCTTGATGTAAAGACGGCATTTCTTCATGGTGAATTGGAGGAGCAGATTTACATGAGCCAACCAGAGGGATTTGCTATTCCGGGTAAGGAAGATCATGTTTGCTTGTTAAAGAAATCTTTGTATGGGCTGAAACAGTCTCCTAGGCAATGGTATAAGCGCTTTGATGCTTTCATGGCTAGTCAGGACTATTCTAAGAGTCAGATGGATAGCTGTGTTTATTTTAGGAGACTGGACGATGGGTCCTTGATATATCTGCTGTTATATGTTGATGATATGCTGATAGCAGCTAAGAATATGTATGATATTGATGTACTGAAGAGACAGTTGAGAGTTGAGTGTTGAGTTTGAGATGAAAGATTTAGGTGCTGCAAAGAAAATTTTGGGTATGGAGATTTTGCGTGACAGGACTGCTGGATTATTACGTCTGTCTCAAAAGAAATATATTGAGAAGATTGTAGCACGTTTTAATATGCAGTCAGCGAAGTCTGTAAGTACACCATTAGCGAAGCACTTTAAACTTTCAGTTAAGTCATCGCCGCAAACTGAGGAGGAGGAGGAGCATATGTCTCGTGTTCCATATTCTAGTGCCGTGGGTAGCATTATGTATGCTATGGTATGCACTAGGCCTGATATTTCACAAGCTGTCAGTGTAGTTAGTCGTTTTATGAAGCGTCCTGGTAAAACTCATTGAGAAGCTGTGAAATGGATCCTCAGATATTTGAAGGGGACGGCAGACGTTGGCATAGTGTACCGGAGGAACAGTAATGGCAGTGAAACCATAGGTTATGTGGATTCTGATCATGCAGGTGACTTGGATGAGTGCAGGTCTTTAGCAGGGTGCTTGTTTAAGCTTGCAGGTGGTGCAGTTAGTTGGAAGGCGTCCTTACAGGACCACGTGGCCTCGTCGTCGACTGAGGCGGAGTACATGGCACTGACCTTTGTAGCGAAGGAAGCGATATGGTTACAAGGTTTGCTCCTGGACTTTGGGTTGGATCAGAAAAGTGTTGATATACACTGTGATAACCAAGGTGCGATATTTCTGGCGTATAATCCAGTTTATCACGAGCGGACGAAACATATCAATATCAGGTACCACTTCATCCGAGATATCTTAGCGAAGGGCAAGGTTGTTGTGAAGAAGATAGCGACAGCAGAGAACCCAGCGGACATGATAACTAAGCCTGTTCCTTTGGCAAAGCTCAAGCTCTGCTTGAGCACTATTAGCGTCTGTGGAGAGTGATCGCCTTCCGGGGCGATGGGAGAGCAGCATGGATGATGAGCACTATTGACTTGGTTTCAAATATCGAGCCAATGTGGAGAATTGTTAAATATGTGTGTCTCGAATTTTTGAATTGTTTGATCGGTTGACCTACGGTGGACGTCACTCAAAACACCTACGTCAAAGTTTCCTCTTCAGACTTTGCTTTGGCAATAATAGGATACAAGGATACAAAGCAAGTGGGCCCATGAGGTTGCAAAGAAAAAGAGAAGATTTGGTTTTGGTCGTTCAAAAGAGAGGAAAGAAGAATGCGCGTAGGGCCTAGAGAATAAAGAAAGGAAATAAAAGGATTTGGTTTCCTTTTGGTTCTTTCTTTCTCTACCCTGCAACAGCCGTACCAAATAAAAAGGGTGAAGACTTTTTGTGGTCTGTTCTTTTTAGCCGAAACAAAAAGCCGAGCCGCACAGAGAAGGAATTGAGGGTTCCTTTTGTCGAAACTATTGCAGAGCAGGCGCACGAAGAAAGAACGAAAGAGGCGTTCTTGTTTCATCCGTGCGGGACTGTTTTTTTGACTATAGGTTTGCACATCAATTGCTGGCCTTCGTGAGTTTTAGTTTTATTATTTTATTTATCCAATAGAGTTGTTTATTGTAAACACTTGGGGTTTGTGTATAATTTAGGTACGGGAAACACGAGCGTATTGAGCGATTGTAAATCCGATTCTCCGATATAGTGGATTATTCTTGTTGGCTCTCCCCGTGGATGTAAGTACCGACATTCGGACCGAACCACGTTATATCTGGTGTCCTTTATCGTTCCTCGTTATTTTCTCTGGTTTTCGCATTGACGTATTTGCAAGATCCTGGTTATTTTCGCGTTTAGTATTACAACAGAGCCAACTCCCGACAGCTATCTTGCATGTAGTGGCGCAGCGTTACAGTTGATATCAGAGCCAACTCCCGACAGCGTGTGGAGGCTGCGCCGGCATTATAGTTGGTATCAGAGCCAACTCCCGACAGCTGTGACTCAAAAGCGGGTGACGGCATTACAGTTGGTATCAGAGTCAACTCCCGACAGCCGGCGTTATAGTTGGTATCAGAGCCAACTCCCGACAGCTGTGACCAAAAGCGGGTGACGACGTTACAGTTGGTATCAGAGTTTCAGTTGGTATCAGAGTCAACTCCCGACAGCCGGTGTTTTTTTTGGTATCAGAGCCAACTCCCGACAGCTGTGACCCAAAAGCGGGTGACGGCGTTACAGTTGGTATCAGAGTTTGACGGCGTTACAGTTGGTATCAGAGTAAACTCCCGACAGCTGTGACCCAAAAGCGGGTAAGAGCCAACTCCCGACAGTTGTGACCCAAAAGCGGGTGACGGCGTTACAGTTGGTATCAGAGTCAACTCCCGACAGCTGTAACCCAAAAGCGGGTAAGGTATGGGCACAACGACCCGAGGTATGGGCACAACGACGACAGCGTGTCGGCGGGCAACTGTGACCCAAAAGCGGGTGAGATATGGGCACAACGGACACGTTGTGTTCGAAGGAGGTCTTGGGATGCTTTATAAGCTTGGGTATAAAGCATGGGCCACCCTTACACTTGCGAGACGCGTTTTGCCGGGCATTATGTGACGGCGCCGAAAAAGAAAAACCGTGAGGATTGTGTGTCCAAAGCGAACAATATCTTGCAAGTAGTGGCGCAGCTGTGCGCGGTGGGCCCAGACCGTTACACCAGGCCGTTACAACTCTGCTCTCTCCTTCGCCACGCCGGTCGGACCGAGAGACCCTCCCGCCATGTTTCTGAATCCTTTCTTCTCTTCCCAGCTCTCAAGAGTTCACTTCAACAAGCTGCCTGGGCACTAAACCAGACTCCATACATATATATAGTCACCAGGGGATCAAGCAAGCCAAGTTTTTTTTTTTTTTGGTCGAAATCAATCAAGCCAAGTTGACCAACCAAGAAAGGACCTCCCACCTACTTAACCATGAGCGGAAAAAGGGATTAACAGACTTGTATGAGGTAAGCCATGGTAAGGGAAAAGAAGGGCTCTGGCTCCATTGTATTCTTTTTATCACCCTCTTTCCCACAAATACAAATATTTTAACTTTTGTTGGGGTTGAACTGTGCAGATGAGGAAACAGATTTTGGGTTTTTGACTTGTTCTGTTGATCATGTGGTTGAGAGTGAGTCCCCTGTTTCTTGAAATATGATTGGCTTGATCTAATAGAATAATCCCCTGTTTCCATTCTCTCTCTCTCTCTCTCTCTCTAACATCTGTAACTGAATGACGAATGAAAGATGGTGCCACTCTTATCTACTACTTTCGACTTGTTGGGCGGTTTTTAATGAAAGAGCTGCATGTGTTTGTTTCAATTTCAATGCTTCGTTTGCAAAATCTTCAACCTCTTTCGTCTTTAATTCAAACCTACGTCTCTTCTCTCTCTCTCTCTCTCTCTCTTTACCATTCAAGAGTCAAGTCGAGTAACTCAAGCCGCCACTTTACCCTTGTTCAAGATAACATAAACAAAAAAAAGGCAACTCAAGCAACGGGAAATATAGAATTTCAAGAAAGTAAGATGATAAGGACCTTTATGACTTTTTTTTAAAGATATTCATTAAACTTATTAAACATGCTCTTTAATCGGTAATTTAATAAAAAAATAAATTTTCATACTCTTTGATTTTATCGAATGTTTTTAATTTGTAATTTAGTGGCCACACCCTAATTCTCGAGAGATCAGTCACTTTATTCTGGACATCTCTTAACTATTCAAAGTCATTTTACTCTTTCTAATGTTATGCTATTTTCAGCATAGGTGAAAAGTAATCATATATTTATAATCAATTCATGAAAGATGAAACCAAAGAAAAGGACAAAGAGGCCACGTAAGCCAATCCCTATTGCGACCTTATAATAGATGTAAAATCTGCAACCATAATAATTAAATGGTCAGAAAAATTTTCAATTTTTTTTAAATTAAAAAAAACGAAAATTAACGTGGAGGAGATGTTATCTACCAAGTGTATTGTGTTGACAAAAGGTGAGATCCTAAGTTGTCCTTCGTTGAATGGTTCCTGTCTTACCATGTTCATGATCTCTCTATCTAGCATCTGGTCTGAGGCAAGTGTGTTCGTGGAATTCTGCCTCCACGACCCTCCTTTTCCATGACTTTTGCAGCCACGAAGTGAGATTGGCATGTCGTGACGTTGAGGGAAGATGATGGTGATGAAAATTTCTTGGAAATTAGGGGGTGCAAGCGGTACGTAGTTATTGAAATTCGAGGATGAGCGCGATTGAACACGAAATCTAGTAACGGGTTTCGTGATTGTTGTTCTTAAAGAAAGTCAAGGTCTGATTTTGATATGATTATTGATAGTTGTAAGAAAGTCTAATCCAAAAACTTAAACTATTAAATATTAGACGATGTGGGACACAATAACTCACGTGCAAGTCGAATTTGACTAATGGGGGGTGAGCCCACATGCGCGGGCAACACCGGCTTTAAAATCATGTAAGAAAGTCTAACCCAAAAACATAAACTATTAACTAAAGGGAGGTCACATGAATATAAAGAACATATAAGACTCATTGTTAGGCGATGTGAGACATAATAACTTCAACAATAGTCACTTTTGGTCCGGTAAATCAGATAGATTATATAAAGTAATATCATGGTAGTGGATGATGATATTTTCATATTCAGCCTCTTCACCTATTATTTTGTTTTTTGTAAAATTGAAAATGGACTTTTTTTTTGGGGTCAAAAAATGGACTTAGTTGGTATGTGAACTGGGATCTCAAAAGGATTTCTTGGGACCACTTGATTAGAGCATCAAAGAAAACAAAAAATTCCATGACTTGTTAAATGGTTCATTGACTTGGGTTAGCTTTTTAAGGAATCTTGCGTCCGCCGCACTCGATTTACACGGTTGTCACTTATGGATCAAAATCGTATTTGACGTTAAAATGAATACAGACCGTCGGATCCGCAGAACCCACGTGAAACCTGCGTAGAACCAAACTATATTAATAGTCCAAATTCTTTTAGATACGTATGTGCTGGGTTCATGTAAAGATGTCTCGATTGATCTAATACAATTTTTTTTTCCGGCGTGTTTATCCATGTTGAGATATTTTATTCGCGCCACAAGCTAGCAATTTTTTCTTTTTTGGCCTTTTACCCAAGGAAGGCAAACCCAAAACATTTGAGTCTAGGTTGAAAAAAAAAAAACGGTCCAGAATGTCATCTGACAATAAGATAGAAACATTTCCATCCGAACTATGGTATCTGTAGAATGTTTAGTTGGCATTTTCCAACTCTATGACAGCAAAGTCGGAATGTTTAGTTTAGGTCAGATATGTAATTTAAAGCAGTGGCATTTAAGATTAAGACTCCCCCATATGCATAGCTTACCACTTGGAATTTGTGTATTGGTAGAGCAGCATGGAACCAGCTGAATTCCAATGTTCAAACTTGAAAAGGACAAAAACTGTTGTTGACTTCAAGAAAAAAAAAAAAGATGTCTGACGATTTAATTAGATATTTTCTGCTTCATTGGCAAATGGAGATCGGAACTTGGAAGCATCAGCCTATACTCGGTAGACCGATTCAACCGGCAAAGGCTCTGACTCGCTCGAATGAATAATGAGAATGACAGAAAATACTTCAGAAAAAAAACAAGAGAGAGGGAATATATTTGAATGTGCGTGCTTTCTGCCTACATAGTAAGTTGGTGTGGTATCATGTTCAATGGGACAAATTGCAGCAAGATTCAGGTTGCTGTATACATATGAAATTTAGGATGGACATAATATCTGGTGCAATTCCCTCCAGGGTCAGCCGAGATAGTGGACGACTGAGGCCTTGTTAGTCAAGTAAAGTATGAAATATTAGATTCCATTGATTTGTACTGAGCACCGGACACGATGTGGTTCATGCCTCGGCGCGAAATTCCCTTCTTTGGGCTTGTCCATCTTGACCTTTTCGGACCCGATCAATTTTGTATGAGAAATTCGAAAAGCTTTTTCATGCATGGATAAATTTGAGTAAGAATTTTTTGTAATCCCGGGCCACCCAATTAACTGATAGGGATAGGTATATACGAAATTATCCTTCTAAAACGTTGTGTCATCTTTGATGTGAATGACTTGTCTTTGACGGGATCAAGATAGTGAATGCGGTCTTCGTGCAGTCGATTGCAATACGGAAAATAAATGATGATTCATGTTAAACGAACTTAAGTCTAGAAAGGAGTTAGAATAATTGCATTATTCCCTCTACTTTATAATGTACAAGAATGTCAATGTTTATCCAAAGCAAGCACCTCCATAGGAAGGATGTCAAGGCAAGAATCATGCATATGATCCCCAGGTTGAAACCTATTCTTTGGCTTCACATCTTCTACATTACTTTGACCAGATTCCTTTGCCCATATGTGTTGCCTGCTGTGAACACCATTTACCACATGCCTGTCAAGATATACGTTAAATGGAAGGATCAATTTATATTTAGGGCTTGCATGGCAATCATTCTGATTTTTTGATTCTGTTCATTGGAACAAAAAAGATGAGAATCTTTTTTGGTAACATAAACGACTCTGATTTTGTACCCAGAAACAGTTTTGAAGAAAAAATAAGAATTAAAAAAAGTTGGTTTTGAAAAGAATTACAAAACAGAATAAAGTCCCATGTTTCTCACTTTTTCTTTTTAGTTCTCTTATCAATTTTTCCTCTACCTAAGTCTCATTTTCAAATAATAATATATAAGATAATACAATATAAAAAAAAAATTGGATTTAAAAAAAATAAGAAAAATTTCAGAAAATCCCTAAAAATAGAAGAAGCTTAGATTATGCTAGTTTGACCTCATTTTCATAAATTTTGGCTCAAATTCCCTAATTTCATAAGTTTTTTTCTTTATTAGTAAAATTATAAGCACCTTTGCAATTAAACTCGAACCGCATTTCTCTAAACCCTTAGGGCTTCATTAGGATTTTATGATGCGATTTATCAATGTCATGATTCGTTGATTACGCACTTAATTTCATTTGTTGTGATCTGCGTAGGTTTATGTACTACTTTAGATTTGGTGTAGTTTTAATTTTTTTTTTTAAAAAAAGACAAGAATAACCATTGTGAACACTTATCAAGCTCTCTTAAGTGTTCGGTTAATTAAGACTGTGATTTGATTTTCTAGAATAAAAAACGCACACCAATGCAGGGTAGTGTCATGCAATTTTCTTGCAAAAACGAGGGTATAGCTCGTGTCGATTATTCACTCGTTCAAAAGAGTTTGATGAAACTCCATAATAAATGGCGAAAATGACTTGTGATGGTTCTTGATGTTTATTTTAACATTTCAATATGCAATATGTTATATAAGATAATCAATATGAATTAATATTTGATTAGTTTGAAATGTGGGATGAAATTTCATAAAATAACTACATAATTATTTGACTTAAATCGCAAAAATTGGCAAGAGTAATTGTTTCCAAGAACAGAAATTTTGTGCAATTATCAAATGCATTTCTGTTCTAGGAATAAAAATTTTAGGCAGTCATCAAACTCGTTCTGATTTTATATCACTCATCTACGGAACAGAATCAGAATGGTTGTCAATTTAGGGGTTGCATGGTAATACTTATCATTCTCTATTACTCTGCCATAAGTTAATCTGGCAAAGAAATCTATTTGATAAAAATCCTGTTGAGGTAGAAATCCGTTTAGTAAAAAAATTGACTTATGGTGGGATTTTTAACTTTTGGTAGGATTTTCAACTTTTAGTTGAGTTTTTGACCAACTTTGAGAAGTAATTTTTTTTTTATTTATCGGCTTCAGAATCACTTCTTTGACCACACCAGCTTCTGTCGACCACCGCCGATTACCACTGCTGCCAACCACCACCGCCGACCGCTGCCATCGACCGTCACCCGGCGCCGCCGAAGATTTTGTTAATAATGTTTCAAAAGTAGAAATTTTCAACTGTTACCAAACAAATTTATCTGATTAGAGGTCAATCTGGAGTAGAAGTAGAAAAATTAACTTCTACTTTTAAGGAGAAGTAGAAAAATCAACTTCTGATCAGAAGTTGATTTCTGGTTGAGAAATGTTACTATGTGTGCCCTTAACGAGCATCTTGACTTCCTTTTGTGATGATTATAACATCATTTCAAATAGGAAAAATTATCAAAAAATTCCTAAACCTATTGCCATTGTGCCGATTCAGTACTAAACCTTTTTTTGTCGATACAGTCCTAACCTTTTGCAATTATACAATTTAAGTCCATCCAGCGAATTTTGGCAGGCCGACGCTGACGTGGACGTCGGCCAGCCGGCGAAATAATATTTTAATATATATATTTTTTGAATTTTTATAATTTTTATTTTCTTTTTCTTTCATTTTCCTTTTCCTTTTTTTCCCCTCTTCTCTCACCCTCCCTACCTCCAGCCGTTCGCCAGTCGGCGACTGGCCAAAGAGGCCAAGCCTCACCCGACCCCGACAGAGATTGACCTCGCCGTCGCCGGGCAAGGCAGCGACGGCGAGGTTGAGCCCCGTGACGGCTGGGCGAGGCTCGACCTCGCAAGCCCAACTGCGGAGCGACCGGGTGAGGCTACACATCACTCGGCGACTGCGACGAGGCGAGCATCCAAATCAATCTCAATGTCTTGAGTACAAGCCCAAAGACTCGGCCTCTCATCCCCTTCAAATATCTCCTTCATCTCTACGCTTGACCGTTGTTTGTATTTGCAGGTCACGCTCTCCTCAATCAAGTGCTAGTGATCCCCGAAGGTCATAATTTTTCTTCCAAGGAGTTTCCGACAAGACCTCACTAGACACTAATCCATAGATGCTCCCTTGTCACCGTTGCCGTGCGAGGTCAAGCCCCACCATGGTCATGGCCGGGCGAGGCTCGACCTCGCCATCGCTCCCTCACTTGGCGACGGTGAGGCTCGACCTCGCCGGGGTCGGATGAGGCTCAGCCTCTTCGGCCATGTCTCTAGCTAGTCATCGACCGACAAACGGTTGGAAGTAGGGAGGGTGAGGGAAGATGGGAAAAAACGGAAAATGAAAAAGAAAGAAATTTTTTTAGAAAATAAAATATTATGTTGCCGGCCGGCGTTAGCACCGACTAGCCAAAATTTGCATGGTGGACTTAAATGGCACAATTGAAAAAGTTTAGGACTGAATCGAAAAAAAAAGGGTTTAGAACTGAATTGACACAATTGCAATAGGTTAAAACTTTTTTGGTAATTTTCCCATCTCAAATAAGACCAACTCACAATTGCAGAACCTTCATGCTAAGTAACAATAAAGGTGCAATTGGACCTTTATGAGCCTCTAGAATATCTTTTATACCATGACCAATGCCCCAGTTGGTCCTATACATTTGTTTCATTAACATAACACAAAGACTCCGTATTTCCACAAATTACCGGATTGAAGCTTCTCACAAAGATGGTAAATCAAGGCCTAGCTGTCCATATCGCTAATGCATCTTTCCAACAGGACACATTTTGCAAAGGTTACACCGAGGCACCGATTGAACCTTCCTGGATATACAATAAAGTAGTATCCTAACAACTTAAACATAAAGAATTCTTTTGATAACTTATTTGAAAGGATGCATGAGCCAATGTTACTAGTTTTTATGTTGACATTACATGATACCCGGATTACAGATTCCACCAAACTTAAGACAGAATTAGAATAGTTGTCACTAGGATATTCACAAGCATAATCTTGACTGCAAAGTAGAATTAACTTACTAAGCAGCTGCTCGCTGAGGTTGAAGACGAATATATCTTAACCAGTGGCACCCAATCCTCGAGACTTCGGGATCCTGACAGCGGCCAAGGGGTTGACTATGCCCTGTGAATCCTTTCCCAAGCCCATACCTTCAACAAATCCCATCTTTGCCATCATCCTGGATCCAAACCCTTTCGTATGCCTTTCAAAAGCTCCGACACTTTGAGGCATTCTTCTCACGGATCCTCCTCCGCCACTTTGCTTTGACTTGGTGCATTGAGATTCAGAGTCCCTATTCCTTTTTTATTCTTCCGCAGATTCTGGGAAGTTCATCCCTAATCCAAGAGATTTAGGACGCTTAATCACTTCAATGGGCTCCGCCATACCCGCGCCTCCCCTCCCCAACCCTTGGCCTTCTATGAATCCCATTTTCGCCATCATTTTCGACCCAAAGCCCCTTGTGTGTACCTCAAACGCACCAAAGCTCTCAGAAGTGACCAGAGTTGTGTGCTCCTGACCATTTTCACTGGCCCCAGCTAGATTGACGGGGCTGACCTCTGTCGTTTCAGATGGCATTACACCATTGACACAAAAAGACACCGGTTGACTGGCCAATGACACCTTTCCATTGGAAGGGTTGACGGAGTTCTTTAATGACTTGCTTCTGCCAGATTTTTTAGCTTCTTGAGGCCTTACCTGATTTCGACCTCCACTGGACGAAGAACGGAACACCAAGATTTACGTGGAAACCCTTGCGGGAAAAACCACGAGAGAGAGGAGAAGTAAAATCCACTATGAGAATCAGAGATTACAAAAGAGGCAACGTAAGCTTCTCTATCCGACAGAATAAGCAAAGAGCATTATTTATAGTATTACCCCTCAAACCCTAATGTTGGCCCAAGGCCCATAACTTAAACCCTTAACTATTCAAGGCATATTAACAAATCTCCACATTGACTTGAATTCCCAAGTAGACATAAATATTAAGTCAATCTTTTCTTCCCACTAACATATAACTCAGTTGTTGCAAACATTAACTAAATTCAAGCAGTGCTTGAATTTAGTAAAAGGCAATGACTTTGTCAACATATCAGCTGGATTGTTTTCTGTACCAATCTTCAAGATCTTAATATAGCCATCAGCAAGAATATCTCGAATATAATGATACCGCACATCAATGTGCTTTGTTTTCTCATGATACATCTGATCTTTAGTAAGATGTAGAGCACTCTGACTATCGCAATGCACAACAGTCACATCATCATCCACACTGAGGTATCTAAATAAGTCTCTTAACCATATAGCTTCTTTGATTGCCTTTGTAATAGCCATATATTCTGCCTCTGTAGTAGACAAAGTAATTGTATGCTGCAAAGAAGCTTTCCAACTGATTGCACAACCCTCAACAGTAAAGATGTACCCTATCAAAGACCTCATTTTATCAAGGTCACCAGCATAATCAGAGTCAACATATCCAGTAAGAGTTTCACAAGTTTTTTCAAAATCTAAACCATAATCTGAAGTACCCTTCAGATATCTCAAAATCCACTTCACTGCTTGCCAATGAATTTTACTTGGGCATGATAAATATCTATTTACCACGCTAACAGCATGTGATATGTCAGGTCGAGTGCAAACCATAGCATACATAATGCTACCAACTGCACTAGAATATGGAATATGTGACATATATTTTATTTCATCATCTGTATGTGGACATAAATCAGCTGATAATCGAAAGTGAGCAGCAAGAGGAGTACTCACTGGTTTGGCATCTTTCATGCCAAAACGATCTAACACCTTCTCAATGTAGCTTTTCTGTGAAAGATACAATTTTTCTATTTTCCGATCTCGCTGAATTTTCATGCCAAGAATTTTCTTCACAGAACCTAAATCCTTCATATCAAATTCAGCGCTCAACTGTGCCTTCAAATTCTGTATATCAAATTTATCTTTTGCTGCAATCAACATGTCATCAACGTATAACAATAGATAAATATAAGATCCATTTGGAAGTTTGCACAGATATACACAACTATCATATTTGCTTCTACAATAGCCAAGTTGCATCATAAAATAATCAAATCTTTTATACCACAGTCTAGGTGATTGCTTCAAGCTATAGATAGATATTTTCAATAAATAGACATGATCTTCCTTACCTTCAAACTGAAAACCCTCAGGTTGACCCATATAGATTTTCTCTTCAAGTTCACCATGCAAGAAAGCTATTTTCACATCGAGTTGTTCCAACTCTAAATCATGCATAGCAACTAACGCAAGAAAGACTTGAATAGAGTTGTGTTTAACGACGGGTGAAAACACATCATTAAAATCAACTCCCTCAATCTGACTATAGCCCTTAGCGACTAGACGTGCTTTAAACTAATGTCTTCAACTCCAGGAATACATTCCTTTCTTTTGAAAACCCACTTGCAACCCACAATCTTCTTTCCTTTTGGTGGTTTGACAAGCTCCCAAGTTTGATTCTTTGTAAGAGATTCTATCTTTTCATGTCGCGACCTAAAATTCGGTTTGAATTTCAGGTTAATGGATTACCAGATTAATTAAATAAATTAACTAACCTAGTCCGAGCTCTCCCAAGCTCTACCAATTCGCAACTTAGGTTTGGATGATTTTTAATTTCGGAGCCGCTACTAATCTTTTTTTTTGGTAGGTAGATTAAATACCTAAATAAAGTACGGGAGAATACTTTATTTTCTACTAACCAGAGGTTTAGGTTCGGGACTTGTTTACATTAATCTTTCAATTAATGCCCTTTCGGTACCAATTTCATGAAAAATGTTCGACTTGGCAATTTCTGATGAATTTTGACTTGAAGTTCAAAGGTGCAATTTTTGTGTTTTCTTTTTATGAATTATTATTTTTTTTATGCATTTTCGAAATTAAAAATTAATGAAAAATGAGAGTGAATTGATTCAGGATTAACTTAAAATTTTAGGATTTAAATTGCATTAATTCCCAAATTTTTAAGAAAATCTTTTCACCCTAAGCCTACAACTTTTAAAATCTATCCTAATGGACACAATCAGATTTGATTTATTGAATATAATCCATGAGATAAGATTTCTAAGAAATCCTATCTTTCTAAAAATGATGAGACGTGGTTTAAAAGAAACCATATCTTCCTAATTTTTTAATTTTTTTTGTGATTTTCTGACATGAAAATTAAACATGAGGCATGAGTGATTTTTATTTGTTTTTTTTTATTTTTGTGATTTTATGTTTTATGAATGAATTTAAGTTAATGTTGCAAATATTTTAATGGAAAGATAATTATCGCCATCTATTTCGAATCAAGGTTCAATCTGAAGCCTGACAGATCGACCCTCAAATTCGAAACACCCGCTATGGAAATAGCGGTTGCGGATTAGGAAATTTCCCTAATCAATCACATTTTGAAACATTTTTGATATCTTGAGTATATTAGATATATTCAAAGGATTTTTTTTTTTAGAATTTTTGACAATCTTCAAGATCTTAAAAGATATTCCTATTTTAGATTTTAATCTTCGGAATTTAGGAAACTATCTCTTAGACTTGGAAAGATTTTAGACAACCCCTAAATTTCGAAAATTAGGCACCGGATTCTGATTTGATTGAAATTTATCCGATTTCCTCAGAGTTTTCTAAAATTCGAATTCTATTTCCACGAAAAATCATCAAATTTCGAATCTAATCAAAAATCCAAATCAATTTTGAATCTATCACAAATCCAAATCAATTTCGAATCAATCTCACCCAAGAACATTCCAAATCGGCATGAGAACGCGGAAATTCGACCAAGCAAATTCGACATAAAAAATTCGTACATGGCAAATTTAGCATAGAAAATTCATACGTGGCAGATTTTGCATCCCAAAATTCGGATATGATAGATTCATCATAAAAAATAGGGACATGGCAGATCCGCGCTCATAAAAATTCGTCCATCATGCAGCCCATAAAAAATTTGACTGTAATCATCATCAGTAATCATATCATGTGAGACTCCTCACCGAAGCATATGAACGCCCATTTAATAAACGAACACAGATTGCAATTCGAATATTAGCAACATACCTTTGCAGCAAAATTCCCAGCGAACTCGGTTCTGGAAAATTATCTAGAAATGCGCTAATTTCTCTCAAAAATCTAGCACGTATAACAAATATGTCAGAAATTGCTGACAATGTTAAAAAATGACGTTGGATCTCATGAAAATAAATTGGTTCGCGCGAGAAACACAGTGGTAGGATGAACAGCTCGGCGGGACTGGTGACGCACGAACAGGAGCGATGGTGAGGAGCAGTGACGGACCAAGCAAAACGGGCGCCGGCTCTTCTCAAGATGGACGAATGGCAAGTGGCGGTCTTCAATCGACCTAGGGTGTTCGGCAACGGCCAGAGGAGGTTTTAGAGTGGTGCGGCGACGTTGAGAAGGGCGAGCGACAGCAACAACGTCGTGGGGTGCGTCAGAGCGACGACGTGGACGGAGGAGCAATCAGCGGTAGAGTCACAAAGGGAGAGTTGTGTGAGAGAGAGTGAGCGGCGAGAGAGTGAGTGCGAGAGAGAGAGAGAGAGAGAGAGAGAGAGAGAGAGAGAGAGAGAGAGAGAGAGAGAGAGAGAGAGAGAGAGAGAGAGAGAGAGGCATGAGAGGCAAATGTGATCTGCAGAATTTTTTTGTCATCGTCCCTTAACCCTAGGCTTAGTGAGATATATATAGTGGATATTAGGGTTATGCTCCCAGGTTCAATCCTAGCCGTTGACTCTAAAAATTTCAGACGAGATATCAACCGTATGATCGTAATTTGATGATTCTTGAATAATCCTATCGGGCTAGGGTTTCACAAAATCCGGCCACCATGGTGGATAGGACTTTTAGCTAAATGGGCTCATTCGCGCGAATAAATGAATTCCCTAAAATTAAAATTTAGGTGCTAACAGATTGCCCCTCTTTGAGTGGAGGCTCAGAGAGATTTCGCTCAAAGACCAAAACTAGCACCTAAATTTTCATCTAATTTAATTTTTTTTTTGAAATGATGCAATGCAAGGCTGAAAATAACATGCGTCTAACTTCTTTTTTCAAAGAACTCGCGCATGGATCGCGTAAGGGGTATCTGTTTCTGCAAATACCTTATACGCTGAGGATTCCCTTAATCACCAGCGCTGTGAGGATCTTAAGGTACTGGGCCCACCCGTCCTCAGGAATTTCTTTCTTCCTGACTCGGGACGACGCAAGATGTCTGTAGATCGAATTTGCGAGTTCTGGATCGCAAATCGGTAATGCTTCTGCACCACGATCATCTGCTCATCACGTGAAACATCAACAGAGGTTGAAGCTTCTGAGTCGCAATCATCTTCTCGTCATGCGAAACGTCGGCTAAGAATAAAGCTTTCAAACCACAATCATCTTCTCGTCCTGTGGAATGTCAGCTGAGAAATGCTTCTGCATCACGATCATCCGCTCATCACGTGAAGCATTAGCTGCGAGTAAAGCTTTCGAACCACGATCATCTTCTCGTCATGTGGAACGTCGGTAGTGAATAGTGCTTTTACATCATGATCATCCGCTCATCGCGTGAAACATCAACAGAGGGCCGGATTTGCGAAATGCTGGTATCGCAATCAGGTAAAAACTGAATCACATTCATCCTTTATGTGAAACAGCGAACAGATTTGCGAAATGCTGGTATCACAATCTGAGAAAATCTGAATCACATTCATCCTTTATGTGAAACAGTGGACAGAATTACGAAATGCTGGTATCATAATCTGGGAAAATCTGAATCATGTTCATCCTTTACATGAAACAGCGAACAAAATTGCAAAATGCTAGTATCGCAATCTGGAATGGCTTCTGATTCATGATCATCTTTACGTTACATGAAACCTCGGCCGAAAGATCAAATATGAATGGGGTGCTCGAGTTATGGATCGAGCGGGTCTGATTATCTTTTGGGATCTTCTGTCTAGATCACCGTGCTTAGATTGATATCTGCAACATTGAAGATGCGGTCATCCAAGTCTGAAAAAGAATCAGAAAACTTACCTGAGTTGACTGAAACCCGACTTTTAGGATTTGTTGAATTGGCGTGCTTAACCTGTTCAGTTCATAAGAAAATAGTGTTTTGCATGAACCTTAATGCAAATGCAACAATTTGTGAGCTTCTACTTGCATTGTAAAGCTCAACTGGAGATTTTGTCAATAAGGAAAACTGTCTGATCCTTTCGACAAAATTTGACCAAATAGAATGAGGAACCTTCAGTCAGAAAGGATTTTCTCTCACTCTCTTTGAAAAGACTATTTGACCCGACCATTGATGCGGGCATGAGAATCACTCGGAGCTGTCCTCATCACACTTGATAAGGGTCCGGGTAATCTTGCAATTAGTATGACCAAACCAATCCACGAGATCTTTTCAAAGACTGTAATTCAGGCTTGGTCAAAGGTTATTCAAAGGGGACTCGTATGAGTCGTTAGGCCATGAAATGAGATCTTCATCAGCTGCATTGGGTTTACAAGTCAGGAACCCAGCCAAATGAGCTAAAAATGATCTTGCTCGCACTTCTTCGAGCAATATTTAAAAGCATTTGAAACCCTATATTAACCCAAGTGCCTTAATCTGAAGAGACTTTTGGTAAGGGTTGCGATGTAGGTTCAGGGTAGGCTTGAAATGAATAGCTTATTTTCCACAAAGGGGCTGTGTAAAGATGAGACTAGTGATCATCCATTCTTGATATTTCTAGCAAGAGTGCCGCTGGTAATCTTTGCTGATGTACTCCATAAAAGATCGTCCTTTAAGGAACATTTTGTGAATCAACTCAGGTGAAACCTCCATTCCTTTCGGAGATTTTTTATGAGAGAGCTATTTTCTCTTTCCCTTTTCTTTATAATGGGAGTGGGCTCTTTTGCATGGCAAGCATCACCATTTTTTTTGCCTTTTTGTTTTTATTTTTTTTGCATGGCTAGCTTTTTCTTTACTTTTTTTTACAGCGAGCTCTTTTGAAAAGAAAAGAAGAGTCTCATCTGAATTGTCTGCATGTTGTGCTGGTAAATTTTCAAGTTTCAGCTTGCCCCAAGGCACTTTGCTCATCTGTCAAATAGTCTGAAATGATTTCCTTTCAGGATGATCACCAATTGGGTTTCAAGAAATGAATCTGCTGCTCAAGTTGGGCTAAGCAAAGGGATGAGCGTGTATGGGTATAGAAATGAAATGCTCTTCATCATGTCTAAAGCACTTGAGCTAACATAGAATTCGCATGCGATAAATACACTTGAAGATTGATGTAAGTGAAAGCAAGAAAATTCTACTCATGCTTTGAATTTTTTTGAAATTTGCCCCAATGTGGGGTTGTTCCTGACAGCGGTATGAAAACGAAACCGCCGTTCAAAGGAGTTTAGCAAAGGGAGACCTGTAGTGTTTGGATAGAGGAAATGAATGCCTCACATCATCTTGGTCGTCATACTTTTCGTAAGATAACATTTCACCTTGTAAGCATGGAACTCTTCACAATTAGTCACTAGGGATATGATACATGACGTGTATGGAAATAGCTTGCCTTTCATCGTCCTGGCGTTCCTCATTCAAAATGATCAACATCAATTGACCAAACAAATCTCCTGATTGCAAAATTCAGTGAAGATTTATAATACAATCAGAAAGCAGACAAAATGTGCATAAGTATTAAGATTTGCAAAAATAGTACAACATCTCAGGTATAATATTTCCTGACTGAATCAGCATTGACAAGATTAGTGAAGACACGTCCATCCATCTCTGCCAAGATCAAGGCGCCGCCTGGAAGGGCTTTTTTCACTATGTAGGTTCCGCCATAATTTGGAGCGAACTTCCCTTCTGGCTGTGGGATGATGGGCAAAAGCTTCAGCAGCACAAGGTCTCCCTCCTAAAAATGTCGAGGTCGCACCTTCTTGTTAAAAGTTCGGGCCACTCTCTGCTGATAACATTGGCCATGGCATAAGGCTCTGACCCGCTTCTCGTCAATCAAGTTCAGCTGATCTATCCTCTGTTGGATCCAATCTGCTTCAATCAGTTCTATCCGGGACAAAATGCGTAGAGAAAGAATCTCCACTTCGACCGGTAATACTGCCTCCATACCATATACCAGGGAGTATGGGGTTGCCCCGGTTGATGTCCGGACTGAAGTCCGGTATGCCATAAGTGCGAACGGCAACCTGTCGTACCAATCTCGATAATTCTCAGCCGTCTTAGACAAGATCTTTTTGATGTTCTTGTTTGCTGCCTCAACTGCCCCGTTCATCTGAGGGCGATATGGAGAAGAATGCAAGTGTCCGATCTTAAATGCATTTAGCAGTTCTTCCACCTGCTTGCTATTCAGATTCATACCATTATCTATGATTATAACCTCAGGGGCTCCATATCGAGCAATTAAATCACGTCCGATGAACTTTACCACATTTCGGGACGTGACCGTTGAATACGATGTCGCCTCAATCCACTTGGAAAAATAATCAATTGCCACCAGAATGAACCGATGTCCATTGGAAGCTTTAGGGTTGATCGGGCCAATCACATCTATTCCCCACTGTTGACACATGGATTTTGATCAGCCTTTTCTAGTTTATTTTCGAAAATAATTCATTGAAAAACCCATAAAAATTAAAAAATATATATATATGTATATATATTTTATTTTTATTTTTATTTTTATTATTTTATTTTATTTTATTTTATTTGAATTGCCGAATGGCAAGCATCCTCTCTACCCTTGAATCCTCACGATCAAAGTGTTCCGCACTTCAGAAATCCTTTTACAAAGTCACTAAAGGGAAGTTGCGGGTGCAGCGCGATAAAGAAAGGGAAAGGTGACGATTCTGTTATGGGGATGGGATCATGGGGGGATGTAATAAAAAAAGGGGGGGGAAGAGGTAGAGGACAGCATGAGCCTGTCGTCCACCATGCAAAAGAGAAAAGAAAGAAAGATTAAACAAAAAAAAGATGGGAACCGGCGGTAGAATCCATGCATGGGTTGGTGAGGGGATAAAAAAAAAGGGATGGTTTTGGGCTGTTGTCCCGTGGAGCATGGGAGAGGTCCATCAAAAAAAAAGAAGAAGAAGAAGAAGAAAAATGGCAGTAGAATCACCAGGTGGCCGCTCTGGCTCTGGAGCTCGCCAAGATCAGCGGATCTCAACAAGCTACATCCTGAGCTGATCGTAGAACCACCAGCTCCCGTCGTCCTCCTCATCTGTCCCTAAAGAGAGCTCATCTCCACCACCACCACCATGGTTCTCTCCAAAACAGCCTCCCAATCCGACGTCTCCGTCCACTCGACCTTCACCTCGCGCTATGTCCGGACCTCCCTCCCCAGGTTCAAGATGCCGGAGGAGTCGATCCCCAACGAGGCGGCCTACCAGATCATCAACGACGAGCTCATGCTGGACGGGAACCCAAGGCTCAACCTGGCGTCGTTCGTCACCACGTGGATGGAGCCCGAGTGCGACAAGCTCATAATGGCCGCCATCAACAAGAACTTCGTCGACATGGACGAGTACCTGGTCACCATCATCGCCACCGTAGACGGTCTCGCCTACACAGGGAACCGAACAGAGAGAAAAGAGAGGAACCGAGAGCTTCGGAAGCTCGACCTCGACGAACGGCGCAAAACCAATGCTCCGAACGGATCCTTCGACCCCGGACCGCCGGATCTTGCATGAACTCGGGAAGCTTGTTTCGAGCAACGGCGAACTCTCTCGATGGCTCCATGAAGCTGGCCATCACTGTGGACCAACCGTAAGCCGCCGAGCTCATCCATTCGTCGCCACCAAGGAAAGAACGGAAGGTTTGAAGCTGAGGTGGCGACACAGTCTCGAAGGCAAGATCGCCTGAGCCGCTGAGGCGAACGAGTCAGGTCCGGCCAGAGGCATCGGCGTCCCCTAGCTATCACACCAACGATCGAAAGCTTGTCTGTTGAAGGTTCGGACGTGGGGGGTGTGTTTGGCATTCTATCTCCCGTCGAACGCCACGAAGAGGACGATGAAGAGTAGCATGAGGACTGGTTAAGTTCGACTGAGTTGGCCGCACGAGAGTGTGAGCAAAGGCAGCTCACGAGTAGGTCGTGGCAAGGGCACTCGAGCGACGGTCCGGATCTTGATTTCGTGGTTTCGCTACTGGTTTGGGCGAACCCAACATTTGGGGACGAGAGGTTCCGTCGGAACGTAACTCGGCGACGGCGTGGAGAGCGAGCAAGTCTCGATGGCTGTCCTTGGCGCTAGGAGCGATGGACGGCTATCGAGGGCGTTGGTAGATGGCGAACACCGGTGGAGGGCGACACAGACTGGCGGAAGCCCGGTCACGGCCGCAGTTGGTTTCGTCGGGGTCGCGGAAAAGAAGACGCGAGGATGAAGACGATGAACAGTGATAATAAGGTTAGTGGGCTGTTCAAGTGGGTTGTTGTAAAAAAAAAGGGGGTCCGGCTAGTGGGCTTGGCTTTTTTTTTTTAGGTTAAAGAGTTCAAAGGCTGAACGTGAGGAAATTGGGCCAGTAGTCTAAATTAGAGGCCCAGTTCGTACGAGGAACAAGTATGGGGGCTTGGGCCTCTTGTTGTGTCCGTCGGGCCTGGACTGGTTCTTCTTATTTGGGCCTGATCAGGCCCGATGGCTTGATCCAGATCCGAATCCGGAGCCCAACCCAAGCTAATAATAATAATAATAATAAAATTTCAAAAAAAAATAGAAAATCATAAAAAAACTCAAAAAAAAAAATTCAGAAAAATTCTAAAAAAATTCTCAAAAATGGGAAATGGCCATAATCAACTGGCCATGGAGTATTTTGAGTAATTCGGTCTCCAAATCTTCCAAAAAATTGACGATTTTGCCCTTCGGGCTAATTGTCTCCAAATCTTCCCATTTTACTCATGGTCCGAAATCATACCTTTTTTAAGCCCTTATGGCTGTACTAGGAAACCGTTGATTTGAATTGATGTGCATCGATGAGGTTTATTTATGCATTTGATTGCGCTTTCATTAAAATTGATTGTGGTTGATAGGAACAGTCTTCCAATCTGTGTGAAACCCTGAATCAAACATACCTCACCCAAAATTGCGTCTGCATGAATTCTTAGCTAGGAAAATGACTCGCGTTAGGTACCGAAAGGGCGTTGGTAATGACACCAACGTAACCAAGTCCCCGAACCCAAAATCTCTGGTTCCGCAGAATTGATCGATCTCTCCCAATCGGCCAATAAGGTTTCCGGTCTACCCTCCAAGAAAGACCGGTGGCGACTTCAAATGCATGCACAAGTTGCACATGCCACCACGACCACACTAAGGTCGAAAGCGATCGACTGTTATCGTCGAATCCCCTCAAAAAATACTCCCGCCGCGATTTGGTATGGGCCTGGGAGGGCCCGCGCCGATCCAAGACCCGCGATCGGTAATCCATTAGCCGCGTCCGCTTCCGGACGGGTCGCGACAGCTGGCGACTCCGCTGGGGAACTTTGTTCTAGAACCTATGGTTCTAGACCTCAAGTGGACTTAGGCCGTAATTAAAACGTTGAGTGATTTTTCTAACCTTGCAGGCGCTCTTGAAGGTGAGGTAAGTCCGCTCATGATAGGGGTTATATGTTTTTGCAGATTGGAGAAATAAGGGGTGTAGTCCGTGATTAACATTGTCTTATGCAGGTTGGGCGTAGGAATGTATGTTGTGTGGATGATTTGAAGTGCTGATTGATAAACTGTTGTGCATGAATTGCATTGTGATGATCACAACACGTGGACACACACAACCGCGCCTAAAACCCCGGGCGCCGCCTTTAGGAACACAATAGAAGGAATTGAAAATGGAATCTCCGTGAGGAAAAACACGGGGTAATCCACTTTTCAATTCTGCTCGCTTCGAACTATGGATCGAGTCCCAATGCAACGATAGCTGTGCAATGGAATCGGCTCTTTCTAGAACTCGAAGTGGGAACCTTAACCTTAGGTGCCAAACCCTCTGATTTTTAGAAGTTCACCATCACTTGTCTCATGCGCATGTCTTTGGGCGGTTGGTACACCTAAAACCGCACATAAGTCGACGAGTTTGGTTGGTAAGACTCTCTATCCCTCAAATCTATTACAATTCATGTGAATATAGGCATTTCATTCATTGCATTCTGGTGATTAGATTAAATGCCATTTCAAGGATAGATGTGTGTGTTTTTTCCCAAACGTCCTTGATAGAAGACGAAGAGGATGATATCCCATGACAAGCACCGAGTGAGCAACAAAGGAGCATACTATGGACATTATTGAGATATCGTCCAATGAAGATGACGAGTTGGGGCAAGTGATCCGGAGGTCACAGATCGAACTTGGGGCATCCTTAAACGTTAGGATCACATTCCTTTGTTTCATTTTCCATCACTAGTCCTCTTGTATAGGGTTTATTTTTATCGAGGCTTTCTCCATCTCACCCCTTAGAGTGATTGTATTAGGGACCTATTGGTGTATACATTCAGATGGAACTTGGTTGTATTTCTTTTGACGGGTCATGGGAATGTGATAGTGGCATTTTCTCTAATCATCCGAATACTCCCAAGTCAAGTTTATAATTCCTTTAGAGGAAATCAAAATTGGAAATCTTGCATGACCTTTTTGGTCGTATAGGGTAATCCAACCCCAATTTCGCTAGAAGGAATTATACACTTGAATTGATTCATGCATGTCGTACGTCATTGGTAATCCACGATAATTGATCAAGAGTATTGGCATTGTTTCGAATTTAATGACGAGATAGATGTCCAAATTGCCCTCGTTCTTAACAAAACAGCCTTGATTTGGATGCCGTATCTTCAATTAAATTTAAAACACGTCATTATGCCTTGCGCTTTTGACCAATTCGTTCTCCTCGAAATTGATCAAAAGCGATTATCGTGAATTACATTCCTTTCAATAATATGCTTTCCTTCGAAGAATACTGATAAAAAACTTTTTGCGCAAGATTAAAACCCTTGTAAAAGTTTTTGTCCTTATTAATCACGAGCAAGCATAAGATTGAAAGGGGTTTATGCTTTCTTTTTCAAATTATTCCTTTTGATTCAGTCGTTTCATTTGCAGGTGAAAAAATAGGTAATAGAGAGAAATCTTCTCCTGGATAAGTCTGAGGCTATTCTCTCATCTGATCATGAGCGAGTTATAAAATCAGGACATATTTGCTCGGCTTATTGATATTATGGTTCGGCTCACCCAAGTTGAAGATGTTCGGATGCTCGAAGAAATGAACCATACAGAAGTTAAAACACACACATTTATTTTGCTCAGTGGAGGGTTTTCAAAAGCAGGTCATACAACTCGGGGTGGAAAAGTAAAGCCAAAGTGAGCCCTAATTAACGACACAAAGGAGCCCAACTGACCCTCCATGTTGTTAATGCTCTGCCCGTACTCACGACTTCGCATGTCCTGGTCCGCAAGCTTGAGGAGAAGGTTTCTGCATTCGCCCTTAACCTCAGTGACCTTGACCTCGTGTTCCTCGGTGATTATTTCCAAGTCCCGAACTAATCCATTCCCGTGAGCTATGTCTGCGGTTATTTTGTCGAGCCGTTCTTCCTGCCAGTCGCTTTGCAGCCTCAATAGGACATTGTGGCGGTCGTGCTCGCCAGCGGTCAGGGATAGGGCCAATTGATCCACCAGGTTCCTCCTCTCGCGAAGCAACGTCGCGACCCGCTCATTAGCAAACTCGACGGCCTTTTTGTAACTATCGGCCAGATAGTTGGTCAGCACCAAATGATCTGATCGATCCTCATAACGAGCTCGCAAGACGCGAGCCACGAGAACCTCCCGATTAGCAGCACGATAGGCCTCTAAGGAGTGTGCAAAGAGAGTCGGGAAAATTCTATATTCCCTCCCCAGTGTAGTACCTTCGAGAGAAGTGGTATCAAGGTCCTCGAGCAGGACACGGATTTCATCCTCGGTTGCAGAATGATCGGTTATGTGTGCGTAACCGCGACCCAGTAGGTTATAAAGCTTTTCCCACTGGGCCGAGACATCAGTTGAAAAAGTACGTACGGGAGAGGAGGCCATTTGCGTTGGGTTGGCTTGAGAATAAGACGAGGCTAATAGAGAGATTAGAAGGAAGAAGCTGATTATGCGAGAACGTTAACCTGCCATACCTTAATCCCTCATTTTATAGCAACTCGAGGATGATGAAGGGTCTCAGTAATAATGCTGGTGGAGCCCAGTTATGGGGTAAAGCAGGAGGTCCCCTCACGAGAGCCATTGGATTCGTTTCGGTCCGCGATTTCCGGCTTATCAATTAAAAGATGTAAAAGATTTGTCGGGATCACCATTATTAGAGTTAGGTGGGAGGTAAGCGCAACTATCGAAGAGAGCCTTAACAGGATTTGGCAGTCCCATCACGTTGAAAAGTTAAGCGAGAAATTCAAGGTCTTGAGGGGGAACGTTTGCCTAATGATGCTTGAAGAGCGTCTCCTGAACATACAAAGTCGCTCGAAGAAAAATTTATAGGGAGTGAGCATACAGGAGAGAGTGGAGAACTCTGAGTGGGCAAGAATCAATCAAACATTTCTCAATCCAACATATTTAAGGGGTTACTGTCAGCTGCTAGAGGCGACTGACTCAAAAATCTCAGGAAATGAACTATTGAGAGATCTCGAAGGCTCCAAGATCAAGTCTAACACCAAAACCATGGAGCCCAACACTTCTGGCAACGGAAACCAAAATCACAGCGACGACGACAACGACATCCACGATGCTCAACTCGGGAAAAGAAGACGTCCTCACCAATACTCTCAGGAGGAAACCCAAATGCTGGAAACCCTCTTCAGTAAAAGCCCTCACATGAAAAAGAAGTGGAGAATTGAATTGAGCCGAGAGTTGGGGATTAATCAGTCGATGATCCAGTTTTGGTTTCAAAATAGGAGATCCAAATCGAAGGCTCAACGCAAACGTCAGGTGGTCGAGATTTTAAAGGAAGAAAACCAAAAGCTGCGAACAGAAAACATGAGGTATGAAGAAGCTCTCAATATTACCGTTTGCCCTCATTGCGATAACCCCATCGCCCTCGATTTTGCCGGAGTCACGCATGAGCAGGATGATCCTACGAAGACGATACAAATGCCTCCTGGGGGATAGGATTTGCATCGCTTTGATTGGAGCTACAGTTTCGAGGAGCTGGATGTTACCGCCGACCAGCTCAAAGCATATCAGCCTCATGCACAACAATTTTCGATAGGGTCGGGTCCTGCTGGAGATGAGTTAATCAGTCGTCAAGCCATCGATGCAATTTTGGGCCACGATAAGAGGAGGTTCGCTTGGCCCCCTGAACTGCATTTCAGATTCCTAGACGTGGTTCACCAAATGGGGATCGATTCAGCAACTCCGACGCGCATATTTAAGGCCATGAATGTACCGGGGCTTAGTAAGGAACTGGTCAGGAATCACCTTGCTGCCTACAGAAAGCGATTAAAACAGCGTCGAGCGGAGCTAAACCGGGAGGAATCCGTCTCGAGCTCAAAAGCTAGGGGCGACCGCCATTGTAATGCTCAGGCATCAAGAGATACCCGGCCAAATCTAAGCGTCAATCAAGCTAGCAACCCGACCACCGGCAAATTGAAAGATGATCAGAATGTCCTTCCGGGCCATTTCAACACTTTTCAAGAGCGCGTGTCACAAGTACAGCGAGTGCGCACTCCTCCATTCGAGCAGCAGTCGGCTGGTGCTCTGCCTGCCGCTGGTCAACCCACGACAGACGATTTCTTTGATGAAGGGCTCGATGCCTTGTTCAATCAGTGGGAAGCTGGCATGCTTGGACAGCCATGATCTAGCACCTGACTCGGGGCACGATGGGTCGGTCACTACGAACACCCATAGAAAGAAGAACATGTTCACGAGTAGATCACTCATTTTATCCGTTGTAAAGTTCCTATGGGAACATTTTTCTTTAATGACTATAGTTAATTATGTGTGAAAACCAGCGCTATCGACGAACATCGTCACGCTCAGTCGCGATGATCCCTGGTTGGATTAAATCTGAAACCAGGGACGGTCGTTAAATTTTGAGTGGCCACGAATTCATTCCTCACCGAACGCCCAAGATGTTGAAATGAAGAGTAACAGCATGCACATGGAAAATGCCATTTTCGTTTAAATGATGAAAAAGGGTTTGAGAGAAGGTCATGGCGTTAATTCCCATGGAGCTAAATGAATTAAACGGAGTCATTAATTGCGGATCCGCCGCTGTTCCCCACGTTCTCGGGCCTAGCAAATCATAAAAGGCGCCGAAAGATTGTAGACCCACCACTTTGAAGACTGAACTAGGGGACGAGCGCAATACTCGATGAAACCGAATCAATGCAAGAGAGTTTGTGATCCTATCACGAGGAAAAAGAAAGGGGAAGACAGACGAGGAGTAATTGCAGGGTCTCGGGAGGAGCGCTTGCTTGCTGGCCTTCATATGCAGCCTGAAGGATGGTTCTAGGACACGCACAATCACTTGAGAAAATTTCTAGAGTGAGCAAACACGTAAGAGTGAATAGAGAAGCTGAGTGAACTAGATCAGCCCGAGATACTCCGATCCATCATGTTTAAAAGCTATTCCCATCTGCTAGAAACGCCCGACCTGGACATTTCTGAGCACGAACTGCTGGGAGACTTTGAAGATCCTGGAGCTGAATCCTGCCAGAAGGCCATGGAGACTGACTCCTCCAGTGATGAAATTCTAGGCTTCAGCTACGAAGAAGGAGTATACAATGATGACCGGAGCCGGAAAAGGAAGCAACTGCAACGCCACACTCCAGACCAAATCCGAGAACTCGAAGCTTTCTTCAATGAATGCCCCACTCCAAGCAGACAACAGAAAATGGAGTTGAGCCGAAAGATAGGATTGGAGCTTTCGAAGGTCAAGTTTTGGTTCGCCAACAAACGAACCCGGGTGAAACAGCAATACGCAGACCATGAGTTACTGGTCTTGAAGGAGGAGAATGAGAACCTTCAAGCTGAAAGCGCGAAATATAAGGAAGCTCTGACCAAGGCCACCTGCCTTAATTGTGGTAATCCTGTTGTCCTCGGCGAGGTGTTCCTCGATGAACCATCCCTGTTGACGAATAACGCTCAGCTGTTACCGTATTCTCCACAGCATTTTCCGACACAGCCAGATACCGCCGGAGATCTGCATGAGCAAGTCAACACCATAGGATCAACACCAACATCCTCTGAGAAATGGGATATGAATTATCACAGGTGGAGTTCTCTCAATGACGAACTCGCTGTCGCAGCCAGCCAATCCAAAGTCGGTGAGTCCCTCCCTGGACAACTTTTGAAACGACTAGATCCCGTAGAGAATAGCTACCGAAGTATTGACGATATTTTGGGTGATAAGAGAACAAGGTTTTACTGGACCTATGAACTTCACACCAAATTTGTTGATGCAATTCGAGAGCTGGGAGTTGATGCGGCTAGCCCACTACGCGTACTCGAGATTATGAACGTGCCAGGGCTCTCTAGAATTAACGTTGAGTCTCACCTCAAGTACTATAGGAGATTGCTAAAGGATGGAAGGATAGCGTTAAACCATCACAAAGCCGGTTGGAGCTCAAGTGCTGGGCAGAGTTACAGCCATGATGATTGGGGAGCCAAGAGCACCCAACCGTGTTTCAGCAATGACGGGACCAGCAGTCGTGTCAGCGACTCCTCTAACCCAAATCAGAATGCTCCGCCGAGCTATCTCAATACTCCTCAAGAGTATATACCACAGTTCCAGCACATAGGGATTCCTCAGTTTGAGCGCGAATCGGTCATTAATGCTGTCCCTGAAGCGGATCTGGCATTGGTAGAGAGTGCACATATAAACCTGCCGGTCATTGGAGGAAGTTCCAATTCGAGGTGTCAAATTGCTCATGACGAGAGCAAAGAGAGGAATCCCTCGCCTGCAGTTGACGACACCCAATCCGAGCACCAAGGGCTAGAAAGAACAGGTGATTTCCTTGATGAGGAGTTGGACACTTGGATCAATACTCTTCAGGGATGTATGTCTCAACCCCAACAGGGCAATGATGAAGGTTCCAGCTCAAAGACTCCAGTCCCTCACAACGAAGGCAATGAAAGAAATCTGCCCCCAACAATCGTTGATACCCAACTTGAACATCAATGGCTCGAAGACCCGAGCAATTTCCTTGGCGATGAGTTCAATCTTTGGCTCGATCAGTTTGGAGCCGGAGGACCATCGCAGTGGTGACGCAAGGCCGGTGATCAAACGTCTGATGCAAGGCATGGCTACTCGATGAAAAATACTTAGAGGAAAGGGGTTGAATACTCCTGTTGAATACGTTGTTGATCGCACTGTAAGGTTCCCACGGGAACATCTTTCATTAATATCTAGAACTAATTGCGCGTGAGTGTCAACATCACCCTTTGAGCATTTTCAAGCCGAGGGCCGTGGATTAATCACTTAATCCGTGGAGCAAGTTCCATGAACAATGACTATCACCCGCGGAGCATAATGGGATCCACCACTTCAATACGAAATACGTTTGGCCGCGAAGCCACCTATTTGGTGATAAACGTGGATAAATCACTCAAGGAGCCATCTGTTCAAATAACAGAACAGACGTTGCCCAACCGGGGGCAGCTGAACCATTGATGTTGCAAATATTCCAAGCATGGATAGGCGGATTTGATAGACGTTGTTCATATCAATACGCAACGTCAGAACGGGATGAGAACCAAGAGTAAAAGTTGTATCGTCCCAACTTGTCTCGAATTTGGGAATATGAGTTAACACTTGTTATTTATCCTTGATAGGGACTCACCATCAAGGAGGACATATTTTCACAACCTGTGTGCACTCGTAGGGGCACACGACCAAGGGTAAGATGTATCGTTCTAATTTTTTGAAAAATGCGTGAACGTACAATAACATGTTTCTTCCATATTTTCAGGGTTCTCCAGCCGCGGGGGACAGGTAAGTATCCCTTTCCCCGATCCATTGAAGATGTTGAATAAAAACTGAGAAGAAAAGAAAAGCTTTCAGAATCTAATGTCTAGAAAAGACATAGAATTCAAAATTCATTGGCTTTCATGTTTTTAAAACAGGAGGTTGTCTGAACATGAATAAGAACATGCATGGTGCATCATAAAATCCCCTTGACGGGTAAAATTTTTGGAGAAAATGAAAGAGATTTTTTCCAATCAAAAGTTCAAAACTTTCAAAAGGACGTTTTCTCAAAAGACAAGAGGCAAAGCCCAGTCCAAACACATCCTACATACACTTGAGAGACGAGGGAAGTGAATCGGACAGCAAAATCTGTACCTACGGAGGTAGGGACCATTCGCAGCGATTACATGGATTGGGACGACGGAGGCGTTCGTTTCATATTCCCAAATACTACAGGTGACCATTGATAACCCCTTTGAACGGAGGTTTTCATTATCAGCCCTGCCGAGAACCACCCCACATCGGGGCAGAATAGAAGTAAGTCCAACAGCATCAGGAGAAATGGTTAGAAATTTTGTTGCTCAGACTAACATTAATCTTCGTGTGTTGTTTATATGGTAATCCAAGTGCCATAAGATGATGAGAAGCATTCATTTCTCTATCCCACACATCGAATCCTTTGCACAGCCAACTTGAGCCTGCAAAATCGTTTCGTGAACCCGTTGGTGATCAAGGCACATTTCAAGATGGATGCAGCATCACTTTAGAAACGGAAGAGCTCAAGACTAAGGGATCACAAAGAAATTCCTAGGTTTATGATAAAAGCATGTTTAGACTTTTGATCATATGTCTAAAGTGATCTCCTGAAGATGAGAAAAATGAGATTTCAAAAGAAAAAAAGAGATGAGAATGAGAAAAAATCCCCGGCATCAAGAAAAAGCAAAGTGCCTGGTAAAAGCAAGGCTGATGCCCGTGCAAGATGTTTGATTGACCCACAATAAAGCCTAGATGGGAAAAGAGGAAATCCCCGAAGGAGCCAAATTCCAAAAAGGCTGCTCGCCAAATGGTGTCAAGCGCGGAATAAAGGCGCAAAAGAGAAAGGACATGTAGCAAATCTGCAATGATCACCAATGTCAAACTCTCCAAGAATTTTGGGCCAAAACAAGCCTTTTTCTGTCCCCAATCCTACCAATGTTACGACCCCGAAGGAGTCTTCTCTGACTAAGACACTTGGGTTAACATATAGCTTAGCTCGAAGAAGTACGAGCAAGACTATTTCTTTCTCATTTTGCAGGGTTCTTGACTTGTAAACCCGGAGCAGATGGTGAAAACTTTCATTCAATGACCCTGACTCAAAAGTGAGTCCCCCTTGAAGACCAATATCCAAGCCCAACATTACGGTCCTGTGGAAGACCTCCCCATCGATCAAAATGTATGCGCTGCGAATGAGCCTAAAACCTAGGCACAGGTTAGTAGGGAATTGAGTGCATCCCCTATAAAAACCACTATCTCAAAACAGGTGAGAAGACCTCCTTGTCGAGAAATATTCCAATTGATGTTTTGAACAAACTCTTTTTGGAATTTTCAAACTGTTGATCCAAATTTTCCATGCAAGGAATTTGTGATCACATTTGCATGTTGCAAGAATGCTTTGGATAACCTCCAGCATCAAAATGCACATTTCACGATTAAAACTTAAGTTATACGGTTTTTGTCAAATGGACAGCCGTGGTCTTCCCAAAGATTACTAACGTTTTCTTGGTGAAGAAAAATCTTTCAGGCTCAAACTTCTGCAGGATACCTGGAGAACCCAGCTCCCAGAATGTCGCCTCAACAGACTCAAGTGAAGTTTTGTCAAAATAAAATCTTTCACTGCTTCAAAAACTGAATTCCTGACAAACTTCGGGATCTCTAAAAAAAGAGAGGGAAAGAAAAACTCTTTTAAAAGAAAAAGTCCTATCAGACGTGGAGAACCCTCGTCTCAGGACCCATTTTCAAAATATCAAACAGTCCCAGTAGACGTGGAGAACCCTCGTCCCAGGACCAATTTTCAAAATATCAAACAGTCCCATCGGACGTGGAGAACCCTCGTCATGAGACCCATTTTCAAAAATCAAGCAGTCTCATCGGACGTGGAGAACCCTCGTCATGAGACCCATTTTCAAAATTTAGGCAGTCTCATCGGACGTGGAGAACCCTCGTCATGAGACCCCTTTTCAAAATTCAGGCAATCTCATAAGACGTGGAGAACCCTCGTCATGAGACCCCTTTTCAAAATTCAGGCAATCTCATCGGACGTGGAGAACCCTCGTCATGAGACCCCTTTTCAAAGTTCAGGCAATCTCATAGGACGTGGAGAACCCTCGTCATGAGGCCCCTTTTCAAAGCAAGCTCACGGTAGATACCGCCTGAAGGGTCAAAACAATGGTAGAAACCGCCTGAAGGGTCAATTCAAGGTAGAAACCGCCTGAAGGGTCAAATCATGGTAGAAACCGCCATAAGGGTCAACTCTTTGGTAAATACCGCCATAAGCATCGACACAAAAGGTCCGATCCACCATACGGATCAAAATCCTTGGCAAATCCCAAGGCGTGAGATGCGCATTCTTTAGGTTCCTACCAGTTAGGAATCCCATAACGGTATGACCTACCATACAGGTCAGAGCTTAATCTCCCTAGGATTTTCTGAGACGAGTCCTAGGTATCTTCTTGAAGGTTGACGCGACCGGCAGCATCCGACAGGTAAGCTTCAGGTAAGCCTCTCTCACTTCGGCCCATGTTCAAATTGTCAGAGCAAACTGTGAATTAATTCGAGCATTCATCAAAAGGCTTAGGAATTCAATGTCATAGCATTTCTTCTCCCCAGTCGAGTCAGTCAAGGTTCAGGTGTCATTTTGTCTTTGAAAGCAACCTCTGACGAGCTCACTCTCAAAGAGGGGCAGCTGTTGACACATGGATTTTGATCAGTCTTTTCTAGTTTATTTTCGAAAATAATTCATTGAAAAACCCATAAAAATTAATATATATATATATATATATGTATATATATTTTATTTTTATTTTTATTTTTATTTTTATTATTTTATTTTATTTTATTTTATTTTATTTGAATTGCCGAATGGCAAGCATCCTCTCTACCCTTGAATCCTCACGATCAAAGTGTTCCGCACTTCAGAAATCCTTTTACAAAGTCACTAAAGGGAAGTTGAGGGTGCGGCGCGATAAAGAAAGGGAAAGGTGACGATTCTGTTATGGGGATGGGATCATGGGGGGATGTAATAAAAAAAAGGGGGGGAAGAGGTAGAGGACAGCATGAGCCTGTCGTCCACCATGCAAAAGAGAAAAGAAAGAAAGATTAAACAAAAAAAAGATGGGAACCGGCGGCAGAATCCATGCATGGGTTGGTGAGGGGATAAAAAAAAGGGATGGTTTTGGGCTGTTGTCTCGTGGAGCATGGGAGAGGTCCATCAAAAAAAAAAAGAAGAAGAAAAATGGCAGTAGAATCACCAGGTGGCCGCTCTGGCTCTGGAGCTCGCCAAGATCAGCGGATCTCAACAAGCTACATCCTGAGCTGATCGTAGAACCACCAGCTCCCGTCGTCCTCCTCATCTGTCCCTAAAGAGAGCTCATCTCCACCACCACCACCATGGTTCTCTCCAAAACAGCCTCCCAATCCGACGTCTCCGTCCACTCGACCTTCGCCTCGCGCTATGTCCGGACCTCTCTCCCCAGGTTCAAGATGCCGGAGGAGTCGATCCCCAAGGAGGCGGCCTACCAGATCATCAACGACGAGCTCATGCTGGACGGGAACCCAAGGCTCAACCTGGCGTCGTTCGTCACCACGTGGATGGAGCCCGAGTGCGACAAGCTCATAATGGCCGCCATCAACAAGAACTACGTCGACATGGACAAGTACCCGGTCACCATCATCGCCACCGTAGACGGTCTCGCCTACACAGGGAACCGAACAGAGAGAAAAGAGAGGAACCGAGAGCTTCGGAAGCTCGACCCCGACGAACGGCGCAAAACCAATGCTCCGAACGGATCCTTCGACCCCGGACCGCCGAATCTTGCATGAACTCGGGAAGCTTGTTTCGAGCAACGGCGAACTCTCTCGATGGCTCCATGAAGCTGGCCATCACTGTGGACCAACCGTAAGCCGCCGAGCTCATCCATTCGTCGCCACCAAGGAAAGAACGGAAGGTTTGAAGCTGAGGTGGCGACACAGTCTCGAAGGCAAGATCGCCTGAGCCGCTGAGGCGAACGATTCAGGTCCGACCAGAGGCATCGGCGTCCCCTAGCTATCACACCAACGATCGAAAGCTTGTCTGTTGAAGGTTCGGACGTGGGGGGTGTGTTTGGCATTCTATCTCCCGTCGAACGCCACGAAGAGGACGATGAAGAGTAGCATGAGGACCGGTTAAGTTCGACTGAGTTGGCCGCACGAGAGTGTGAGCAAAGGCAGCTCACGAGTAGGTCGTGGCAAGGGCACTCGAGCGACGGTCCGGATCTTGATTTCGTGGTTTCGCTACTGGTTTGGGCGAACCCAACATTTGGGGACGAGAGGTTCCGTCGGAACGTAACTCGGCGACGGCGTGGAGAGCGAGCAAGTCTCGATGGCTGTCCTTGGCGCTAGGAGCGATGGACGGCTATCGAGGGCGTTGGTAGATGGCGAACACCGGTGGAGGGCGACACAGACTGGCGGAAGCCCGGTCACGGCCGCAGTTGGTTTCGTCGGGGTCGCGGAAAAGAAGACGCGAGGATGAAGACGATGAACAGTGATAATAAGGTTAGTGGGCTGTTCAAGTGGGTTGTTGTAAAAAAAAAGGGGGTCCGGCTAGTGGGCTTGGCTTTTTTTTTTTAGGTTAAAGAGTTCAAAGGCTGAACGTGAGGAAATTGGACCAGTAGTCTAAATTAGAGGCCCAGTTCGTACGAGGAACAAGTATGGGGGCTTGGGCCTCTTGTTGTGTCCGTCGGGCCTGGACTGGTTCTTCTTATTTGGGCCTGATCAGGCCCGATGGCTTGATCCAAATCCGAATCCGGAGCCCAACCCAAGCTAATAATAATAATAATAATAAAATTTCAAAAAAAAATAGAAAATCATAAAAAACTCAAAAAAAAAATCAGAAAAATTCTAAAAAAATTCTCAAAAATGGGAAATGGCCATAATCAACTGGCCATGGAGTATTTTGAGTAATTCGGTCTCCAAATCTTCCAAAAAATTGACGATTTTGCCCTTCGGGCTAATTGTCTCCAAATCTTCCCATTTTACTCATGGTCCGAAATCATACCTTTTTTAAGCCCTTATGGCTGTACTAGGAAACCGTTGATTTGAATTGATGTGCATCGATGAGGTTTATTTATGCATTTGATTGCGCTTTCATTAAAATTGATTGTGGTTGATAGGAACAGTCTTCCAATCTGTGTGAAACCCTGAATCAAACATACCTCACCCAAAATTGCGTCTGCATGAATTCTTAGCTAGGAAAATCACTCGCGTTAGGTACCGAAAGGGCGTTGGTAATGACACCAGCATAACCAAGTCCCCGAACCCAAAATCTCTGGTTCCGCAGAATTGATCGATCTCTCCCAATCGGCCAATAAGGTTTCCGGTCTACCCTCCAAGAAAGACCGGTGGCGACTTCAAATGCATGCACAAGTTGCACATGCCACCACGACCACACTAAGGTCGAAAGCGATCGACTGTTATCGTCGAATCCCCTCAAAAAATACTCCCGCCGCGATTTGGTATGGGCCTGGGAGGGCCCGAGCCGATCCAAGACCCGCGATCGGTAATCCATTAGCCGCGTCCGCTTCCGGACGGGTCGCGACACCCACATGGAAAACGGCCAAGGCTCGGATAACTGATGCAACTCATTTGGAGGGACATTGATCTTGTCACCATGAATCTTGTATTTATGGCAACTTCTAACATGCTGTATACAATCATTTTCTAAGGTGAGCCAATAATAGCCCCGCCTCATGATCTTCCTTGCTAGCATATGGCAGTTCATGTGAGGGCCACAGACGCCTTCATGCATTTCTACCATTAAACGAATCGCCTCAGTCGCATCAACACACCTTAGCAGGACCGAATCGAAAGACCTTTTATAAAGATTTTCTCCGCTCAGGAAGAACTTTGAAGCCATCTTCCTTATATACTTCTGGTCTGAAACAGTACTATTCTCAGGAAACTTCTGCTCCTGGATATACATCTTGATATCCTGATATCAGGGTTTGCTATCTGGCTCATCCTCCACAACCATGCAGTAGGCCGGCTGTCTTAAGACTTCGAACTTTAGTGGTTCGACTTCTAATCCCTCCGTGACATGCAACATTGATGTCAGAGTGGCCAAAGCGTCTGCAAATTGATTTTGAGTTCTAGACAAATATTCAAACGTGATATCCGTAAAACTTTCCATCAATTCGTCTAAATACTCATGATAGGGCAGCAATTTTGAATCTCGCGTCTTTCATTTACCAACCGTCTGGAGAATAATTAAGGCTGAGTCTCCAAACACCTTGAGCTTAGATATTCCCATTTCTATCGATACTTGTAGACCAAGGATACAAGCTTCGTATTAGGCGATGTTATTAGTGCAAGTGAACACCAATTTTGCTGCTACTGGATAATGTTGACATCTAGGAGATCAGGACTGCTCCCGTGCCGGACCCTGACAAGTTTACAGCTCCATCAAAGTACATTGTCCAAACATAATCTTCGACCGCCATAATTCGATCTTCAGGTCGATAAAGATCATCACCTTACCTCGGATTTTCTGCTATAACATCCGCTATAACTCTTCCTTTCACCAATTTCTGAGGCAAATAACGAATGTCAAACTCGGAGATGAGAATTTGCCACTTGGCAAGTTTGCCAACCAATGCAGGCTGATTCAGGAGATATTTAATGGGATCGCACTTCGTCACCAAAAGGATTTGGTAATACAGAGTGTATTGTCGCAGTCTGTGTAACACCCATACCAATGCTGCGCACGTCTTTTCAGCCTCTGAGTAATTTAATTCGGAGCCCGTGAATTTCTTGCTCAAATAATAGATGGCCCGTTCTTTAGCATCTCCCTGACTTTCTTGGGCTAGCATGGCTCCAAGTGACTCACAGTTTATTGTGAGGTAGAGAATCAATGGTTGCCCTGGTGTGGGTGGCACAAGGACAGGTGGATTCATAAGATGCTGCTTCAACTTCTCAAACGCTTCCTCACATTCTTCATCCCATCTAATAAGTACATTCTTTTTCAGGAACTTGAGAAAGGGTTTGGCGGTCTCAGTCAACTGAGATGAATCGGGAAATATAGTTCAATCTTCCCATGAGACTCCTAACCTCCTTCGCCGTGGTCGGTGATTTCAATTCGCAGATTGCCTTAGCTTTCGATGGATCAATCTCGATACCTCGGTTGCTGACAATGAAACCGAGCAATTTGCCACTGCTAGCCCCAAAAACACACTTCGCTGGGTTGAGGCGCAATTTAAACTTCCTAAGCCGCTCAAATAGCTTAATCAGAGTCTGGACGTGGTCTTCCCCTTTCCGGGTCTTGGCAATCATATCATCCATATATACCTCTAACTCATTATGAATCAGGTCATGAAATAAAGTCACCATGGCCCGTTGATATGTTGCCCCGGCATTCTTCAATCCAAAAGGCATCACCCTGTACTGAAATAATCCCCATGTGGTAGTAAAAGTGATTTTCTTCTTATCATTTCCGTTCATCAAAATCTGGTTGTACCCTGAGAAGCCATCCATAAAAGAAAACAGCTCGAATCCAGCTGTGCTGTCCACTAGAACATCGATATGTGGGAGGGGAAAATTATCCTTCGGGCTGGCCTTATTCAAGTCACAGTAGTCTACACAAACTCGAACTCGACCATCCTTCTTCATCACTAGAACGATATTGGCAATCCAATCTTGGTATTGAGAAGTCTAGATGAATCCCACGTCTAGGAGTTTCATAACCTCCTATTTTATCTTATTTTCCAACTCCGGTCTAGCTCTTCGTTTCTTTTGTGCTACTGGATCACAAGATGGGTTGAGCGGAAGGCAGTGTTCAACAATCGAGCGATCGAGCTCTGGCATATCTGCGTAGGATCATGCAAAGATATCTTGGTAATCCTTCAGGAGTTGAATCAACCGTCTAGCTGTGTCCTCAGGAAGGTTTGCCCCAATCTTGACTTCCTTAAGGTTTTCTTCATTTCCTAGATTGATAGACAGGGTCTCATCTCCGGTCAACGGCTTGACCATTTCATGTTCCTCGAATTTCCGACATATTTCTTCGTATTCGGGGTTGAATTCATCGAGGTCATAAACTCCAGAATCCATTATATCTCCCTCCACATCCCTGAAACATAAAGTAAGGAATTTAGAAAAACAAACAGGGTTTAAAGATGTATGCCCTATCGTTTTTGGATGAGATTTTTTTCTTGGAAAATGCTTCTTCTTGGCTTTTTCTGTTTTTCTTTCTGAAAATTTTATTTTACAAAAAATTTTGAGACGAGAATCTTTGAAGAAGCCCAACCCTCGGTATCTTACCATTGACGACAATTTGTTTGACCGTTGGTTATCGTCATCGGTTGGTTTGGGGTACTTCGACAAGATTCCAAAATGATGGATAAAAATTTCTATAATTTTATTGATCTTCAAAATCAATTCATTACATTTATTGATTGAAAAGTGCAATACTGAAGAGAAAAGTCCTAACAACAACTAAATGACTGAAATTAAAAGAAATCTGGAAATATTCCACGCATGGGGTAACATAGACTGGTTACTCTGAATCTAAACCCTCCAATGGATCGTCTTCGGAGTGAACATTGTTCGAAGGCCTCGGTGGTCTGTTCCAGGTAAGGTTCTTCTTCAGGGGTCTCATCTATCTGCATAAGGTCTTTAAGCATAGCTCCCACGGTCATGTCACCAAACCATTTAGCCAGGTTAGGTATCTCACCTTCCACATCCAGTTCCATGGGCTCTACTTTGGCAACCTGCTCCTTCACAGGAACGTGGAATACAATCCCCAAATCGTCCTCATACTTGGACAACTCATCATATCCCCCGACCACTCCACCGGATCGGAAAGTGACGTATAGGGGCTGTGGCTGAGAACTTTCTTCTTGCTTGCCAAGTCCTTTCACTAACTACTTGCCATGTCTCCGTCCCGGATAACCAAGGCCCGCCTTATGATTTTGACCTTTAAGCTCAACAGGGGTGCGGATTCCTTGGCTATCTCTTCCCAGTCCCATGCCGGGTTGATAGCCATTCCCTACCATTACTTTGGCCACCATAACAGAAGCGGCCGACAACTCGGGAGTTGGTAAGGGACTCTCAGGAGAGGCATGTATGGTCTGTATTAGCTCGAACGCGTGATACGAGCTCTCTTCATTTCCGGTCGGCTCCACGTAGGGAATGGCTGTCTCGTTATAGATCTGATGGTCTTCCTCACCAAACACCGTCACCAGCTTCTTCTCGACCACAAATTTAATCTTCTGATGGAGGCTTGAAGGTACGGAGCCTGCATTGTGGATCCAAGGCCGTCCAAGTAGAAGATTGAATGCAGAGGGGATATCTAGGATTTGAAACAAAATGTCAAATGTCGACAGTCCGATGAGGATATCCAGATTTATCTGCCCTAGAACGTCTTTCTTCATCCCGTCAATGGCTTTGACAGGGGCCTTTGCCGACTGCATTCTAGCCAAGTCCACTCCCAATCGGTTCAAGGTGGCCAATGGACATATATTCAATGCCGAACCGTTATCAATGAGGACTCGAGACACAAAGGTCTGTTTGTGCTTCACGGTAATATGCAGGGCTTTGTTATGGCCCCAACCTTCTGCAGGAATCTCATCATCCGCGAAAGCTACTTGATCCTTCAACAGGACCGCCTCGACAAATCCTTCCAGCTTCTTTTGTTCGATGTCCTCAGGGACGTGAACCTGCGCCAGGACCTTCTTTAACGCCTCTTGATGCTTAGGTGAGGTTTGCAACAATTCGAGTAGAGAGACTTGAGCTGGCGCTTTCCTCAGCTGATCTACAATGTTGTATTTGCTAGTCTTAATGACCACGAGAAACTCTTTAGCTTCCTTCTCTTCGACAGGTTTAGCCGGTTTGTCTTCATTGTAGGTTCGTCCTGACCTAGTTATAAGAGCTAAGTCATAGGACCAAGGGACTGCCCGACCATATGAATATGGGAAAGGTTGTGGGGTGGTAATCATCAGGTTCTCGTTCACCACTAGTCCCAGATCATCATCTGATGCGTCTTGTAGAGGGGGGCGTATTTGCTAACTCCGGATCTACTTGAGCTTCTATTTCAATCTCCTCGATGGGAACCGCTACTTCAGGTGGGGATATAGCCAATGCCGCCAACTCCTGTTCCTAGTCAATAACCATCCTAGAGATGGTAGCTGTCAATCCAAACTGGTTCATCCGAACCACCAAGCCATCTCTGATCAACTTAGTAAACATCTCCTCCAGCTGAATTGAGGTCACCACTTCTCCTGTTTGATAATAACCCCATCTTGATTAGGGCGACAAGAGCTTCAGCAACCTTGACCTTAAATGGACCTGCTGCGCTAATTTCCTCTCCTAAAACAGCATTGATAGCTCCTGAATGTTTAGGTAGGGGATTCTTCTACACGTTTGGCTGCTTGTTGGGTAGCGAGATTGCCCCAATCTTAATCAAATCCTGAATACGATTTTTCAGGATGTACCAATTGTTTGCGTCGTGGCCTACTTCCCCATGATGATAATCACACTTCTTACTCGGGTCATACCATTTTGGGTTTGGCATGTTCGCTCTCATCGGCTCTGTAGTTAAGAGCCCTTTCTTCTGTAGGATGGCCCAAATCTGTGTCAAGGTCCCCAGGAGCGGGCTGAACTGCCGGTTCTTCCACGTATCCATTCTCTGGCTACTACTAGCCCTTCGTTCGTCGAGGAGTTGAATGACGGGACTCTAAACCACCGGTCTCTGCGTGTATGCCAAGTTAACCTGCGTGGCTGCTAGTTCCTTCTTTGGTGCAAAACGCTTTGGACTGGTTCCGCTGTCTCCATACCAGCCTCTCTTCCAGTTGCTTTCCACCTCCTCAGCAAAGGAAATAAGGTCAGAGAAAGACGCGACCGCTGATATGAACACATGCACTCGTACGTTCTGTGGCAAGATGGAGATGAATAATCTCATCAGTTCCCGTTCGGAAGGTACCGGTTTCAACTGTGAGGCGAGACTCCTCCATCTGGTGCCGTACTCCTTAATCGACTCACCTTTCTTCATTTCGGCCCACTCCAGATCTTGTGTTGTGATGGCCACATCAATATTGAAACTGAAATGCTGCACGAAATCATTGGCCACCTCGTCCCAATCCTCTTTGGTATAAACCTCATAAGCAATGTACCATCTCATGGCGGCTCCTTTCAAACTGGCTCGAAACGTCTGGACCATGAGGGCGTCATTTACAGCATCCTTACCCATTCTAATTTAGTAAGTCTGGATGTGCTGCACAAGATCTGACGTGCCATCATACTTTTCAAAATCCGGGACTTTGAACTTGTCCGGATAGATTGTTCTTGAAAAGGCCGAATGGTCAATTTTAGGGACATGTCGTGCACCCTCAACCTCTTTGAGCCTCTGGTCTATCTTGGCCAGCATTTTCGTATTATCATCCTTTTGTGGAATAATAGCTTCAGGCAGAAAATAGTTCACCGACGGGATAGACGGAACTTGGTCCGATGATTGGCCAACATGCCCTGAGGCTTTGGCAGCGCCTTTAGCTTTTGCCTTGGCCGCGGCAAGTGAGGCTACAACTCCAGGCATGTCTTCCTCATCTTCTTCTTCTTCCCCCTGTCGTAAGTCTACGTATAACCCCTTCGACTGAAACAAAGGGTTGGAATGCACGGGTGTAGCAGAAGGTGGTTGTTGGCCCAAAGACAGCTGGGATATCATAGTCTTCAGCTCGGCTAGTTGATCATTGAAGACCTTGGCTTGCTCTTCCCTTTCCATTCTCATTTCCTGCCTCATTCTCTCCTCCATTTGGGCATCTGATTCAGCTGGATTAGCCATTTGCCTGGCTTTGGAGCGAGTGTTATATATATGCTGAGGAGGATCCGTGATATATTACCTGAAAAGAAAGACCACACGAAGATTAGTAAAGTGAAAATAGTGGGTCAGTCCATGACAACTCTCTAGACTCAATGAACAAAGCAAAAATCTGAAACAGACAGTCTTTCAGTTCCAACGACCTTCACGATGAAATTCTCCATAATTCGTACGTTGATCAAACAATTTCCAAATTTTACGGGCTGATTTATCACTTTACGAGGAACAACTTTGATGTTCGGGCTTAAGGCTAAAAGTGGACCGATCAGTACAGTTTAATATTTATTTAGAAAAATTCTTCCTAGAAAAACTGTTCTGTCATGTTTTTGTCGAATGAGCGAAAGACTCCCTTAAAGTACGAACTAAGGTATGGAATTTTGCAGATTACTAGTTTAGCGATCAACCTACAACTTTCAAGTTTGGATATTTAGCAAAGCAAGTCGTTTATTAGGGGTATTCTGCAAAATGTTCTGGAGTTTGGAAAACGTGAGAAATTTCAGCCCGCTCCACTATGGCCATTAACTCCGTATCAAATAGAAAACGCATCGGATTGCCACCCAACTTTTTCCCATGGTAATTATGAACCTTACGAACATTTTCATTTGAAGTGCTGACACTAGATCCAATTCGAATAAAGTGTAAAAAATCGAGCAAGCCAACAAGGTCGGAAAGAAAACAGAACTGAAATACCGACTGAAAGTGTAAATAACAAACCTAAAATCTGATGAATAATTCAAAGTGCGAACTTTGAAAATGCGAAAATGAGACTTCTTAAATAGAAACAATAAATCAAACAGTCTTTCTTTTCTTAGGGGCGACATGCTCTATAGACGAATGGGTCTTCAAGGCATGCCGTAATCGTGCATTCTCTTCAGCCAAAGCATCTGCCATCTCCTAGGCCTTCACTGCCTTCTCTTCGCTGACTCTGATCTGGGCTTTGAGAGTATATTGCTTTGTTACGTCCGGAATTTTTGGGAATATTTTAGCAGGAATGGTATGACACTGAATGTACCGAGCCGTGGCAAAGTGGCTCTTCATCTTTCTGGTGGGCTCATCTATAGGCCAAATCAGCTTTTGATTGGAACATTTCTGCCAAGCTTCAGAATGACGCCTGAGTTCGGCTCTGTAGTTCTCGCCTTTCTCCAACTGGACTTGGAATTCATTGGGTCCAAGTGGAGGCGGGATATCTTGTAGAACTCGAAATTATCGTGCAACTTGAAGAGGCTGATAGCTGGTTCCCCCATAAATGCCCATCAATGGTATGGGTTTCTGATCACCGTGGCATAGCCGAGCCTCAACCACTCGGAACCATACAGCTTGCCAAAGGAAAATCTTAGAGTTCGGGTCCTCGAATAGCTTGACCCATTGCGAGTAGTGCAATTTCTTAGTTTGATTTTGTATTTGTTTAAACCTTAAAATAGGATTATCAGTCATACCCACTTCAAATACAGTCATGCCTTCCCCTAATTGAGAAAGATGTGAGAAAAACCAGATTTGTAAAAGCTCAATTGGAGCGCGAAAAGTCTTATCCTTTTCTTTCTTGCTTTGTTCTTTATTTAAAGATTTGAAACGTGTCAAGGAAATGAAAGTTTCAGCAAGAATAGTATTTATAAAATTAACTCCACCACAAATCTGTTTTACTGTCCAAGCTATCACCGGATCAATAGTGTTCTGACGGAATGGAAAAATGATAAGTCCGAAAAAGGCTAAGATAAAAATCCTAGACCTCATGAGGTCAGCACTATTTTCAAAACATTCGATGAGGAAAGACAGTGGACATGCCTGACAATTACCCCTCAGCACCTTTTCAATTGTCTTTTTAGTCAAACCCAAAAATTCAGTAAGTGCTACCACATGGTCTACTCGAATGGGAGGTTCAACTATATCTAACTCGATTGATTTTCCAATGGCAACACTGTATTCCTCTAGAGTGGTGTGAGTTCAAACTTACCTCATAGCACAAATGTGGTCGTCTCAGGGCACCAAAAGTGAGCAAGTGCATGCATGATCCCGCTCTGAACATCAATGTCAAGTATTGGCAACATGAATCCAATACGCTCGAGCGCATACCGCTGACCATCTGGCTTCAACTGCCGCCATAGCTTCTTAAGCTTTAGCTTCGGAGTAGGCGCGAAACGGATGTCGTCACGACCCATTGGTATATAGATCACGCACCAAGATAAACCAACCTAGATCATGGACCGACCCCAAAATGAAATGAGATGACAAGGAGATAAAGTACAAGAAGTTACCGCCATTGAAAACAAAAATGTCAATCACAGAGACATGCACATGAGTCGTGGATTCAATTTTAATTCTTAGCAAAATGAAATGAGGAACGGAACGATATGTCGCAGCCTTGCGCACGTTCATCATGACCAGTTGCATACATAGTCATGACTCGTCGGGTCCAGTTATTTCGGCTTGGTTCGGTTGACAAGGGTAACGTCCATGCATTATAGCCTCTCGTGCATGAGAACGACCCTTGAGCCATTTTTGGAAGAATTTCGGGACCCAAGCAGGGTAACCTTTAGCGAAGCCTTACCCCAAGGTTAAAGAACCACTTAAATGCCATCCTAAAACTATTGGGTGACCCGGGTTTGGTCACAAGTGGATGAGGTGTAGTGCAATTACTCTAAAGACATGCACAACATTTTAAATCAAACACCGCTCCAATAGTTCAAAAATTAAAGATCAATCACCAAGCCTGCAAAACAAAGGGTTAGCCACAGACTCCTCCCCTTATAACTCCCATTCTGCAAAACCATTTAACACCTAAAGATTAGAATTCAACCATGATTGCAAAACCAAGTGACTTATTCATGAAATTATTGGCCTAAGTCCTCCCTAAATTTTAAAAAAAATTCAAGTAGTCCCCAGTGGATTCGCTAAGCTGTCGCGACCTAAAATTCTGTTTGAATTTCGGGTTAATGGATTACCAGATTAATTAAATAAATTAACTAACCTAGTCCGAGCTCTCCCAAGTTATACTAATTCGCAACTTAGGTTTGAATGATTTTTAATTTCGGAGCCGCCACAAATCTTTTTTTAGTAGGTAGATTAGATACCTAAATAAAGTATGGGAGAATACTTTATTTTCTGCTAACCAGAGGTTTAGGTTCGGAACTTGTTTACATTAATCTTTCAATTAATGCCCTTTCGGTACCAATTTCATGAAAAATGTTCGACTTGGTAATTTCTGATGAATTTTGACTTGAAGTTCAAAGGTGCAATTTTTGTGTTTTCTTTTTATGAATTATTATTATTTTTATGAATTTTCGAAATTAAAAATTAATGAAAAATGAGAGTGAATTGATTCAGGATTAACTTAAAATTTTAGGATTTAAATTGCATTAATTCCCAAATTTTTAAGAAAATCTTTTCACCCTAAGTCTACAACTTTTAAAATCTATCCTAATGGACACAATCAGATTTCATTTATTGAATATAATCCATGAGCTAGGATTTCTAAGAAATCCTATCTTTCTAAAAATGATGAGACGTGGTTTAAAAGAAACCATATATTCCTAATTTTTTAATTTTTTTGTGATTTTCTGACATGAAAATTAAACATGAGGCATGAGTGATTTTTTTTTTATTTTTGTGATTTTATGTTTTATGAATGAATTTAAGTTAAGGTTGCAAATCTTTTAATGGAAAGATAATTATCGCCATCTATTTCGAATTAAGGTTCAATCTGAAGCCTGACAAATCGACCCTCAAATTCGAAACACCCGCTATGGAAATAGCTGTTGCGGATTAGGAAATTTCCCTAATCAATCACATTTTGAAACATTTTTGATATCTTGAGTATATTAGATATATTCAAAGGATTTTATTTTAGAATTTTTGACAATCTTCAAGATCTTAAAAGATATTCCTATTTTAGATTTTAATCTTCGGAATTTAGGAAACTATCTCTTAGACTTGGAAAGATTTTAGACAACCCCTAAATTTCAAAAATTAGGCACCGGATTCTGATTTGATTGAAATTTATCCAATTTCCTCAGAATTTTCTAAAATTCGAATTCTATTTCCACGAAAAATCATCAAATTCCGAATCTAATCAAAAATCCAAATCAATTTTGAATCTATCTCAAATCCAAATCAATTTCGAATCAATCTCACCCAAGAACATTCCAAATCGGCATGAGAACGTGGAAATTCGACCAAGCAAATTCGACATAAAAAATTCGTACATGGAAAATTCAGCATAGAATATTCATACGTGGCAGATTTTGCATCCCAAAATTCGGATATGATAGATTCATCATAAAAAATAGGAACATGGCAGATTCGCGCTCATAAAAATTCGTCCATCATGCAGCCCATAAAAAATTTGACCGTAACAATCATCAGTAATCATATCATGCTAGACTCCTCACCGAAGCATATGAACGTCCATTTAATAAACGTACACAGATTGCAATTCGAATATTAGCAACATACCTTTGCAGCAGAATTCCCAGCGAACTCGGTTTTGGAAAATTGTTTAGAAACACGCTGATTTCTCTAAAAACTCTAGCACGCATAGCAAATATGTCAGAAATTGCTGACAATGTTAAAAAATGAAGTTGGATCTCATGAAAATAAATTGGTTCGCGCGAGAAACACAGCGGCAGGATGAACAACTCGGCGGGACTGGTGATGTACGAACAAGAGCGATGGTGAGGAGCATCGACGGACCAAGCAAAACGGGCGCTGGCTCTTCTCAAGATGGACGAATGGCAAGCGGCGGTCTTCAATCGACCTGGGGTGTTCGGCAACGGCCAGAGGAGGTCGTAGAGTGGTGCGGCGACGTTGAGAAGGGTGAGCGGCAGAGCGACGACGTGGACGGAGGAGCAATCAGCGGTAGAGTCACGAAGGGAGAGTTGTGTGAGAGAGAGTGAGCGGCGAGAGAGAGAGAGAGAGAGAGAGAGAGAGAGAGAGAGAGAGAGAGAGAGAGAGAGAGAGAGAGAGAGAGAGAGAGAGGCATGAGAGGCAAATGTGATCTGCAGATTTTATTTGTCGTCGTCCCTTAACCATAGGCTTAGTGAGATATATATAGTTGATATTAGGGTTCTGCTCCCAGATTCAATCCTAGCCGTTGACTCCAAAAATTTCAGACGAGATATCAACCGTAGGATCGTAATTTGATGATTCTTGAATAATCCTATCGGACTAGGGTTTCACAAAATTCGGCCACCATGGAAGATAGGGCTTTTAGCTAAATGGGCTCATTCGCGCGAATAAATGAATTCCCTAAAATTAAAATTTAGGTGCTAATACTTCATTCATAGCAACTAACCTTTTTGCTGAATCTTTGGAGGAAATAGCTTTCTTGTACGTTTTAGGCTCAGCATATTCTATCGACTCTGCAGCTGAAAGAGCATATGCAACAAAATCTGAGTATCCATACATCTGTGGAGGTTTCACTGTTCTTCTCGGTCTATCTTTGGCTATGGAATAATTCTCTTCTTCAGGTTCTTCAATCTCAATATTATCAGTCACTAACTAAACTGGTTATGAAGAAGATACTTCAAACTCCATCTTCTTTGGTGCACTTTGTAGATTTTCCTAGCAAGTATCTGATAATTTCTTGACAGGATGAAGCATAGCAGATTCATCAAAAGTAACATCTCTGCTAATCATAATCTTAGATGAATCAAAACACCAAAGCCTATAACCTTTTACACCAGAAGCATAACCAAGAAAATTACATTTTTTCGCTCTAGGCTCTAGTTTTCCTTCACTAACATGTGCATATGCTGGACATCCAAATATTCGAAGAGAAGAATAATCAATAGGTTTACCTGATCATACCTCCTCAGGTGTCTTGTTCTCAATAGGTATGCAAGGAGAACGATTTATTAACTAATAAGCAGTATTGACTGCTTCAGCCCAGAATTCCTTGACCAAACCAGCGTTAAACAACATGTACCTTGTTCTTTCTAATAGGATTCTGTTCATACATTCTGCAATACCATTCTGTTGCGGTGTATACACTGTAGTATGATATCTCACAATTCCTTCGTTCTTGCAAAACTCATTAAATTCGCCTCCACAAAATTCTAGCCCATTATCTGTTCTCTGTTGCTTGATTTTCGTACCGGTCTGCTTCTCAATTAATGTTTTCCATTACTTAAATATAACGAAAACTTCACATTTTGCCTTGAGAAAAAATACCCAAACGTTTCTTGAAAAATCATCAATAAGAGTGAGTACATACCTGGAACCAAGGCCTTTCGATGGAACTCTAGCAGGCCCCCAGAGATCAGAATGAATGTAATCCAGAGTGCCCTTTGTGCTGTGAATTCCTGTTTTGAAACTGACTCTTTTCTGTTTTCCAAAAATACAATGTTCATAGAAATCCAATTTTTCAATTTTCTGACTACACAAGAGACCTCTTTTACTTAGCTCTTCCATCCCTCTAATACTCATATGGCCTAGTCTCATATGCCATAATTTTGTATTATCCAAATCTGTCATATCAGAAGAGACCGCAGCTAAACCAGTAATAGTAGAGGCTTGCAGCTGATACATAGTACCAATTTTAAGCCATTTCATCAATAAAAGTGAGCCTCTCATAATTTTCGGAACTCCACCCCAGCAATAAATCTACAACCATTGGCGTCAAGTGTACCCAAGGAGATTAGATTTTTCCTCAAATCAAGCACATGTCTGACATTATCTAAAGTTCTGATCATGCCATCATGCATCTTAATATTAACAGTGTCAATCCCAATAGCTTTGCATCTAGCATCATTGCCCATGAGAATAACTCCACCATCATATTCTTTATACGTAGAGAGCCAATCTCGATGAGGACACATATGATATGAGCAGCCTGAATCAAGAATCCAACTATCACAGAATTTATCTTTATTATCTGCAAACAATAGTCAATCTTCATTTTCTTCTTTAGCAATATCAGCTTGAACACCTTACCAAAAAAAAAAAAAAATCAGCTTGAGCATGATTTTCGTTTCGCCTATTCTGTCTATTCTGATAGTTGCGATTGTTATGACGATTGACATTCCCATGATTTTGTTGATTCGAATTATTTTCTCTCTGCTCCTTCGCCTTCAATTTTAGGCAATTTATCTTGATATGCCCTGGGGACTTACAATAGTTGCAAATCATATCTCTATGCTTAGACTTTGATCTGCTCCTGCCACTATTTCTTCTCTCAATAGATCTTCCTCGAGCGACTAAACTAGCCTCATGATTATTACCACTATCAGAAGTCAATTCTGTATCGAGTTTCAGCTTATTTAGCAGACTAGTCTTGACATCTTCAAAATCAATAGTTTCTCTATTAACAATCATGATCTCTCTAAAATTCTTATAAGAGGGAGGTAGTGAAACTAGCAATAAAAGAACTTGATCCCCATCTTCAATATTAACATCAATGCTTCTTAATTCAGCGATAAGAGCATTGAACTCAGAAATATGGGATTTGAGAGAAGTACCTTCAGCCATACGAAAAGTGAAGAGTCGTTACTTGAGTCTCAATCGATTTGTGAAAGACTTTTTCAGGAAAAATACTCTCTAACTTCGTCCATAAACCTGCTGCTGTTTTTTGATCTAGTACCTCCTGCAAAACTTCATTCGTGAGGCACAACTGAATAGTGGACAAAGTTTTCTCATCCAATTCTTCCCATGCTTCATCTGTCGTGTCCGGTTTCTTCCCTTTAGTAAATAAAGTTTTCTTCAAACTCTGCTGCGTAAGAACGGCTAACATACGAACCTGCCACAGGTTGAAACTGCCGCTCCCATCAAACTTTTCGATATCAAATTTCGTTGCTGAACTCGAAGTCATAACTTATTATGAGTCGAAGAAACGTGCACGAAACTCCTCGGACAACACTGGACGAAGATTGGTAGGCTTATTCTCGAAGAGAACAAAATTTCAGAAATTGCCCAAATAGTGTCGAAATCGCCGAAATCGTGTCGAAATCGCCGGCTCCTTGGACGTGGATGCTACTGTGAGTTGCTTCAACTGATAAAGAAGAAGAACGTCGGCACGTGAAATCCAATTGCCGAATTACAAACGAGGCGCTCGAAAAATCCTTGAGCACGAACGAACCCACGACCACAAATTGATCAGATTGGTCAGATTGCAGAGGACGAAAAATCCTTGAGCACGAAAAATCCTTGGACGAGTCAAATTGATCAGATTGGTCAGATTCGTTGCCGAGCACGAAAAATCCTTGAGCACGTGTCACAGTTCAGCCTTGAAGAACGTGCTCCAATTCTGATCTGATAATGCTCCAAAATCAAAATCGTCCACAAATCGTCTTGCACCGAACACACGAACACAATTCTGATCTGATTTGTGTCTATTTCCGTAGGTGGAGGATTGTGTCGTGCACCCACGAACACACGTCCACAAATCTCAACCTTGACCTTGACTCGTCTTTCTTTCCACGAACACACGTCCATGAACACACGAGCGACGGATACGTGGACACCGGGACAAGGACCTGCGATTTCGCGTGAAGACCTGCGATTTGAGCACGCCGAATTCGTCGAAATTCAAATTGACGAAATCCAAATTCCCCTTCTCTTGTGTCTCTCTTTCGTCGACGGAAAAATCTTAGGCTCTGATGCTAGTTTATTACGACAATGCGGAAACAAAAATGAAATTGAGACAAAGACGAAGAACGGAACACCAAGATTTACGTGGAAACCCTTGCAGGAAAAACCACGAGAAAGAGGAGAAGCAAAATCCACTATGAGAATCAGGAATTACAAAAGAGGCAACGTAAGCTTCTCTATCCGACAGAATGAGCAAAGATCAATATTTATAGTATTATCCCTCAAACTCTAATATTGGCCCAAAGCCCATAACTTAAGTCCTTAACTATTCAAGGTATAGTAACACCGTCAATTACCGAGAAATCAGCATCGTCATCAACAGGTCCAATGAGCTGTGATTAGCAACGCCACAATTAATTGTAGTATCTCCAGATACGACAACTGGCTGAACATTGTGAAACACAGAAAAAGGCAGATTCAACATTCCTGAATGCAAACACACAGAACTAATGCCTTTTCAATTGTAAGTTTATCAGTTGAAGAAGGCATGCATGTCTGTGGTGTTCGCATAACCGTTACAAATCTGGAGAAACAAGATGATAATTAGAAAAGAAAAAGCTTAAAGCCTAGAAAGGGAGAAGATAGGGGAAACATTAAGGTCCATTAACCTTTTCTTGCCCGATCCTTGGGAACTACTTCGCAACCGATAAATTCTTGCCAGTCGTTGGACCTTCTCACACAGAGAAAAGTTGTTATAATTAAAAAAAGAGTTCAGACTTACAGAAGCAGACACAATCTACTACTGGAAAATAAATCACTTCATGGGACATTAGAGTAGAAATCCTTAAGGAGCGAACACGAAGATGTGTCCAAATCATGATCAAGTTTATCGAAGACAAAGGACGGATAATGAAATCTAAGAATCAGCAACATGCATCTCTGCAGCTGAATAAAATCAGAGAAAACTGGGTAGGTCATTCACATGACCAAAGTGAAAAAAGAAAAGCTATACCTACAGTTCAACAGGATTGATGAATGCATACGCAATTATGCAAATCATCTTTAGCGATACTAAACATTGGGAAGACACATATCTGCACTTGCATTAGTTTGACGGAAGTAAGAAAACTTAGGTTGATGCATAAGTGATGCAAAAGATACAGTGATAAAACCAATGAGTGTACAGCTAAGTCAGAACTTTTAGATGCACGATCATAGATCGAGGATAAGCAGATCTACAAGACTTTCAATTAGGTTTATCAGTAAAAGAAAACTTCCAATTAACAAATCCTGAATCATGTTCATCATGGCACAGAAAGAAATATACTTATAGAAGCAGTCTTATTATTGCTCGATGTAGCCTAACGCAAATTTCGGACTATTAGACCACTCCATTAAAATCTCTTTTGAACGTGCTTGGATGTTATGCATAAGTAAAACTAAGCATGTTAATGTTATTATCTGCATCATTACATGCCGAATTCACAGGGATAAGATAAGCAAGGTAAGGTACATAGCCATAATAGATAATTACATTAAAATGACAGAAATAGGTACTTGGCAATTGATTGGGGCAAAGAAAGATCTCTCTCATTCTTACAGTGTTTTCCTATGAATGAGGCCGTACATCATCATGCAAAAGTGAGCATAAGCAGGAAAGGTGAAGGATTGGCAAAGAGCCACAACCTTTTGTCACTAAAGAGAAAGATAGATTATGAAACATACCTTGGGACAATCCCGAGAATGCATAGGTTGAAAAGAATGTATGTCAACTCCATTGAGAACAATCTGCTCCAGCTTCTAAAATATTAAATTAAGAAGAGCATTTAGATTTAGTCCTAATAATTGATTCCAGATACCACATGAAGGATAATATGCCCATACCTAATTAGACAACATAGGAGCAGAAAGGGCCAGCTGGTTGTGACATTAAAATTCAAGCACTATAGAAAGACTTGAGACACAGGTTGAATAACTTCACGCCTAACAAAGTTGACTTCTAATGATGTCAAAGAACTTCAGGGCAGCCAGATAATTTATATTACCATTTATAAAGATATTTGTTACTAAGTATAACCCCAGAAAGATTTCGTGCCCCCGTCCCACCCCATCCATCCCTTCATCTCAAATTTATGAAACAAGGTCTACAGCTTCAATGCTTAAATATGTGTCAACGAAAGAACAACTCAATGCATGACGCATGAAAAAAAAATGCACGAAGCACGAGAAAATTAAGAGAAAGGGATCATCAGAGCATGAAGCAGAATACAGACACACACACACACACACATATATATATATATATATAGCTCCTCAGCTAGGTAAAACTAACAGATTTTAATTGGCTCGGACAATGATCAAATTCAGCTGACATGGCAAAATGACCAGAATTTCCAAAAGATAACAATGCAATTTCCTGTTAATTGTACATCTAATCAAGAGGACCATTTATAATTAAGGAGAAGACAGAAGGATGCCTTTGCAACTTCCAGATACTTCCACCCTTGCCTTATTTATTCCCTCAAGGTCAACGCCCCTATTAATCATTCTGTCCCGACGTTTGGCAGCAATCAATTCTTTGCGATGTTTCTTCTTTTCACCTGTGCATCAATTTGCATTTGAATTTTACCAAAGGCGCCAAAGACTAAAGAAACATTATCCTATGAAGAGTCTTCAGACAATCTAAACTGTTCTACATCCCCTAAGGAAAAGATAAAAATTACTCATTTTTTCCCAAGACACATATAAGGAGAGCTCCGCAAATTGAAAAACAAACAGTAAACTTTTGAAAAAGAGGTCCTTGTGCCTCCCATGTGTTTCTTTCTCAGGAGGTCAAAAACATAGAGACCCCTCCAATCGTGTCATCCAAACACATTGATCTCCTTATTTCTCCATTTTAGTAATTCATACTTCCGACTTAACTACTAGTTCATGGATCAAAGAAAAAAGCCAAGAATCATTATTAATTGATCGATATTTTGATTTCACTTTCAAATCCCAATATATACCACCAAACTAGTTTTCCATTGAGCATGACTTCTTTCAAATCCCCCCCCGCAGGGCTGGACAGGACAGGGCAAAGAGGGAGAGAGAGTGAGTTAAGTTCGATTAATGCATAAACAAAGTTTACCAGGAAATCTTGTCGATCTTGTACTCTTCTGAGACTCCAATGACCGAGATTGAGGCACTCTTGTACCACGATTCTTCTTGGCTGAAAGAGTCCTCACATCTTTTACCAAGAAAAAATCATCAACAGCTGATGACCGATTATTTCTCACTGTCCCGTGACCTTGATGATTGGCTTGATGCTTCCTCTGCATACCATACTTCGTGGAAGCATCCTGGGGAGCAATTCCGCCCAATTTTTCCAATGTTTCATCCAAATCGCTACTAGAAGAATTGTCTGAGTCATCTGACGAATAAGGAACCTGCTTTAACAAATATTTTGAATCTAAGAGAGAATCACTCCCACCAATTCCTTCCAAATTGTTGGAAATAAAACGCCCATTAAGGGCTAAATTGGCTAGTTGCCATAATTCTAATATTAATTGGAATCAATTAAGCTTATTTCCTATTCTAAGGGAAAGAGAGAGATGAGTTACTCTCTTCAGCCATCAGAACGTACGTCGTTCTTTTCCATGGCAAAAACAGACAGAAAAACTCTCCCAACAACTCCATGGAAGAATTGTCTCTCGTCGACGATCGATCGCCGGATCCGGATCGTGTCTCACCTACGAAGGGGCTCTTAATCTGTGGATTCGAGGTATGTTCGTTTTACATGATATACCTCATCGATCAGTGATTCGAGTTTGATCTCAGGGCTTGAAGATCCAATATAATCGGACGTCTACGATGGTTTGATCAACGTATGGCTGCAATCCGCGCTTCATGTTTATGGGTATGTAGATCTATTTAATTCCGCTTCGTATATAGATCTTAATTAGCAAATGTATGAAATACCCTTCATTGGTATCAGAACACTTGTTCTTGTTTCCTGATCGTTTGCGTTTTGTACAAATTTCGAACAAAAAAAAATTCAAATTTTCGGGGTTACTGTTCATCGGGTTTCTGGTCTGTTTTTGTGCGACAAAACTGTATTTCGTATACATGGTTGGAACGGGCTCGGCGATACGAGAATTTTGAGTGGTCGCCCGTCGCGAGGCGACACCGGGAGCGGCCGCACGCACGGCACGAGCCGCAACGGGACCGATCCCGACACAGCAGCGCATCGGCGCATTTTTGTGTAATTTTGCTCGGTAAAAATGACAATTGAGTATACCATTAGACTCGTATCGATGAGACGAGCATTTTGAGAGGTCGAACGTCACAAACGGAGGCCGGTAACCGGCGTACGCGCGCCACGCGCCGCCGCGGGATTGGTTCTCGACGCAGTGGCGTTTCGAGGTTTTTTCGTGAAATTTCGTTCAACGAAAATGGAATATGAAGATACCATCAAAATCGTATCGACGAGACGAGCGTTTTGAGGGGTGGATCGCCGCGGACGGTGGCCGGAAGAAGCCGCACGCGCCACACGCGCCGAATAGGTCCGGTGCGCGTGGGGCCCACGCGCTCACGTGCGCGGCGCGTGCTCCGTGGCCCAAACGCGCCCAAACCTGGTTTAATTTTATCCTAAACCTGGTTTATCCCTATTCCACAACCGGTTTAAGCTATCCCAGATCCGGTTCGGATAAGTTCCAACCCGGATTTGACCCGACCCGATTTCCGATCCGTAGACCCGGTCAACGTTGACCGTTGACCAAATTTCGAAAATTGCATTTTAGTCCCTGGACTTTCGAAAAATTGCAATTTGATCCCGAAATTTTTTGAAAATTGCAATTTAGTCCCTGAACTTTTGAAAAATTGCAAATTGGTCCCCAAACTTTTAGAAAATTGCAATTTAGCCCCCGAACTTTTGGAAAATTGCAATTTAATCCCCGAACTTTTGAAAAATTGCAATTTGGTCCCCAGACTTTTGGAAAATTGCGATTCGGTCCTCAAAATTTGAGAAATTGCACTTTGTCCCCGTTGACCGAGCGTTGACTAGTCAAAGCTGAAACTTTGACCGACTCGTGTGGATGTATATGAGCTCCGATTGGGGCGTACGAGGTACCGTTGCGTTTGTATCGAAATTTCATTCTATTTGATATATTATTTGGGCATGTTTGATGATTTTAAAATTCTGAAAATACGTTTGAAGCCCATGATATACGTATTTTGGGGCATTTTTCAGGAATTGATCGATGGCATATATACTGCAATCTTATGATTTGATGTGTAAAGTATTCATGTATAGTCCAAATCATGTTATGCCATGCTATACAAGATATATGGATCATTATATGAATTGTGATCCTTATTCGAGTGAGGAGTTCTAGAAAGTTTTAGTAACTTCGGTGAACTCGATTTTACATAAATGGTTATATTAATGGTAATTTCAAGCGAGGATTATTGGACGATGATTGGGAACATTGTGAACTTTTGAATCCGAGGCCTTATGTGAAATTATCTATTAATATAATTAGTTAGTGTAAAATAGGTGCGTAAATGTTAGGCATCAATGGTTCGTGAATGCATGTCTATAGAACTTCGTGTTCATAAACAACGGTTACGTGCTTAGCGAAACAAAGGAGAAATTGGATGGCAAAATTTATGAAAACTGGAATATGGAAATCCAGTTTGTACTATGAAAAGCAAGAAGCATTTGAAGCTCTTGACCTAGTTATGGAAACACCTGAGGATGAGAATACTGCACAGCCGACATTTGCTGCACGGAAAAAGGATGAACTCAATTGCTCGCATATATTGCTGAGTAGCATGAAAAATGGTTTTATGCATGAGTTCAGGCAATTATGAAAATGCCAGAGTCAAGTGGGAGGCATTAAACACTAAGTTTGGTTAGACATCGGTCACCAAGTTGAGACAGATCACTATAAGTTTTGACACTTATATGATGCCTCATGGGCAAAATATGAAATGACTTTTGTAACGTGTCAAACATGATAAGTGAACTGTATGTAGTGGGCCATTTTTTGACTGATGAGTAGCAAATGCAAGCAGTAATTTATTCTTTACTTCATAGCTGTGTGCTTATGAAAATCCACTTGATCCACAAAAAAAAAAGGTAAAGACTTTTGAGGACGCTATGCGCTGTCTTGAACTAGAGTGATGTTTCTAGATCAAATGAAGTTTCGTGCTCCAGGCATAAACATCAAGGTGGGTTCAAGAAGTGGAAAGGATAAAATAACAGATCCTTCGGGATGGAAATCGAAGTTTAACCGATATGGGAAAGGAAAATGTCCTTTCAAGAAAAACATCTTAAGAGTGAAATATTTTTTAATGTGGCAATGAAGGTCACTTTGCTCATGACTGTGGTGAGCCGAAGAAGTTTAAAAAAAATGCTTTGTGCACTTGAGAGTATTACTTAAGTCTCTAGTTCAGTTTTTGTGACTGAATCTTATCCTTTGTGGATTATAGATTTACAGGCCACAGATCATGTAACGAAAGATAGAAATGCCTTGGTGGAATTTCAACGAGTTCGACCTGGAGCAAAGTGGATAAATGTGGAAAATAATTCCTATGTGGAAGTTGAAGGGATTGGTACATGCCAATTGAAAATGCGTGGTGATCGCACCCTATTTCTACATAGTGTTATATGCTACAAAAACTCGATGGAATTTAGTTTCCGTGTTTGTTTTGGTTAAACTTGATTTCAGTTTGAAATTTTTCATAACGGTGGTGATGACTTGTCGTTGGAAACAAGTTGATATAGTTCCGGATGGTTTCATTGTACCGATTGTTGGGTACAATAATGCGAATATTAGTTATTCACTATTTACATCTTTTGTGATGATATGAATATGTGGTATGCTAGGCTGGGTCACATTGGCCAAATGACAAATATCTAGATAAGCCAAAAAAGGCTTACATGGCAATATTAAAAAAAGTCAATTTGCCTATTTGTGCGCATTGTCTGATGAAAAAGTCAAAGAGAAAACCATTTGGAAAAGGAACAAGAGCTGAATTTCCTTTACAGTTGATCCATTGAGACATGTGATTCAACATATGTGAGAAAAAGGCATGGACGGTTTAATTCATCACATTATAGATGATTATACTCGATTCGGATATTTTTTTTTTATTTCTCATAAATTTGAGGCATAAGTTGCTTCGAGAAATTCTATTTTCTAAACTTAAAAAAATTATTATTTAAAAAAAGGGTGATCCGATCGAGGTCAAGAATATCTATCTGATCAGTTCAGATATTTATGTGATGAAAAAGGAATAGAAAAATAGTTAACTATTCCAGCGATTTTTCAACATAATGGAGTCGCAGAGAGAAGAAACAGGTCCCAATGAGAATAGTTGGGTCTATGATGGCATAGGCTAATATGTCTATCACCTTTTGGGGTGAAATTTTTTGTCGATTGATGTCTAGATATTTAACCATGTGCCTTCTAAATCAGTTACTACCACTCCATATGAGTTGTGGACATGTTGAAAATGAGATTTGAGTTTTCTCAGATTTTGATGTGCTTCCTGTATATACGTTTTCTCCCATTGGTATGGGAATCGGGCTCTAGAGACATAAAAGAGTGTCTTCATGTGACACTGAGAGCACTCTAAATGGTATGTATTAGAAAGTGGTAAGTGTAACTGAATATGAATCACGAGATGTCACATTCTTAGTGAATGAAATTTTTCTGAAAAAAGGGTGAGACAAGTCAAGACTATTCTCCATTTAAGATCTTGGATAGTGATAATGATACTATTGGGGCATTCATCAAAGTGGGAGCAATGTGAGAAGTGGGGAATTTGTTTCAAACAAGTCTCAATTGCAACCACTTGATGTGAAGAAGATGCCATCATTATCTGATTCGAGTGGGACCATAATGAAAAATGATGTACTAAGTGTACAATCTTCTCAATTGCAACCGCTTGACATGAATGAGATGTTGTTGTTCAATCCGAGTGGGAGTGAGATGGAGAATGATGTACTAAATGTACAATCTTCAATACGGCGAATAAGTTGCCAAGTGGGAGTGTAATGGAGCTTGTGTACTAAGTGTACAATCCTCAATTTAGCGAACAAGTAGCAAAAACGTTAATCTATCGTTTTGTCGACGTTGTAGACATTGAAGGTAAAGTTTTCATGGTCGCTCCATACGAAAAGGATGAGCCAAACAATGTAAATGAGGCTCCGACTTGCCCTGATAAGGAAAAGTGGATATAAGCAATGGAAAGAGAGATGGAGTCAATGACATCAAATCAAGTTTGGGAACTGGTTGATCTTCTGAATGGACATAAAGCCATTGGAGCAAATGTGTTCTCAAAATTAAAGCGTAAAGCTAATGACTTGATTGAGAGATACAAGGCTCGCCTTGTGGTGAAATAGTATAATCAATTAATAGTAATTGATTGGGAAGAGGTTTGCTCTCCTGTGGTAAGATTTACCTCAATTCACCTTATTCCGGCAATAGTGATTAGTATGGATCTTGAATTACATCATATGGATGTAAAGACTGCTTTTCTCAATGGAGAATAAAAAAAATTAAAAAAAAAATTGTATGAAACAACCCGTTGGGTTTATTTCAATTGGACAAGAACAAAAAGTATGTCGACTTTTGAGATCGATATATGGCCTTAAGCAGTCTTTGAGATAATGGTATATAATTTCTTGTAATACCTTAGTGGTATATGATTTTGTAATGATTGATGAAAATCATTGCGTATATATCAAAAGATCCAAAGATCAGTATGTGATATTATCATTATATGTTGATGATATACTGATTGCTTGAAGCAATATGGAGTTTGTTAATACATTCAAGATTGGTTATGTTCCAGTTCTGAAATAAGAAGATATGGGCGAATCTGCATACATTCTTGAAATTAAGATTTCAAGATATTGTTCAAAGAGATTGTGATCTCTTTCACAAAAGACTTATATGGATAAAGTCATCGAATGATTTTGTATGCAAGATTATAAACCCGAACATACTCATATTGCATGTGTGGCTTATTCGCCGGATGGTGCTATACTTATGCCAACCCAGTTTTGGCCCAAAGAGATTCATGGTATCTCTCTATCCAATGGGAATGGTTAGGCAAATGTCAAAAGATTTGTTTTTGATCCACGAAATATGTCTTGAGACTCCACAATAAAATGCAGAAATGGAAAATATTCCATATGTTGGTACTTGAATGCTGAAGAACACTATGTTGTGTACAAAACCTAATATTTGTTATGTGGTTGGAATGGTATGTGTACCACTCTAATCTAGGTTAAGCATATTGGATTGCCATCAAGAGAATTCTCTGAGATATTTGAAAAGTACTGCCACGTTTTTCTGTTAAGTTCAAGTAGAGATATGCACCTTGAAAGGCTATACTGATATTGACTGAGGAAGAGGTTTAGATGAGAGAAAATCTACCTTTGAATTTGTATTCTTACTGTGCAGTGGCATAATATCTTGGAGTAGTAAGAAGCAAATGTGTATAGCCTTATCCACGATGGAAATTGATTTCGTGGTGTTAAGCAAACGTGCATAGCCTTATCCACGAGAAAGGTGATCTCGTGTGTTATTAACAGCAGTACAAGAGAATGTTTGGTTTAAGAGATGTTTGGATTAGTGAGATGTTGCTAAGGATGCTGCAGGTACAATTATTAGTTGATTGTGACAGCTAAGCAACAAGAGCTTACACTAAAGATCCATTGCCAGACCAAGCAAACAGACATGCAATATGTCTTTTGTGAAAGACATAGTTGTAAGAAAATATGTGAACATACAGTACACATACATGGACATAATGATAGCAGCTCCTATGAAGAGAGTACCTAGAGATGTTGCTCCTCAGTCATGTGTTGGCAAAATGATTAGTTTCCATATATTGAAATCTCTATAAGTGCATAAAAGTGGGAGTACTGAATATTTATATTTCCCAATGTTCACAGTTAATGATATTTGTTATCATTATTGATGTCTATGAGTTTGTATGACATTTATGCATATTAATGCTTGGTGCATTATATTGAGAAAGTATGTCGGACAGATTAGAGATTAGCCCACTCACACGGGTTATCGCCTCTATTTACTACGTGATAAATAGAGATGAGACAATTTAAGCTCATTATCTAGGTGATAATTGAGAGCTCGTGATTCAAATATAGTTGTCGCCTTAACTAAATTGTTAAGATGATGCTATAATATTTATTATGTTCGAAAGTGAAATACCGAAAGTGATATATCCCACATATTTCACTTTATCTGTCTTTAATGCCGGATGTGAGTTCTGATGGATTATTTTGAAGAGAGTAGATTTGTGAACTCAAGCTAGACATTGAGTATGTCTGAGCTATCATCTGTACGGTATTATAAGTTGAAAGACATACGCTCCATGGGAAAGGAGAGAATACCGTAATACGTACTTCATATTACGTATGCATGAAACGACCAAGAAGAGTTGGCAAGAGTTTAGATCTCAACTCTGTGGCCGTGTGAGACTCTTGAGGATAAGAGTTCCTCAATTTTAGTCCCCTCACGACTCTTACTTATTCTCAAGATTTCTTTTCGGTGTTCGCTATCTTAGAGTGTTGCCTATGGTCATGTGATTGATTCGATCTAATGGGACATTTCTAGAAAAGCGAACTGAACTGAGATTGAGAGGTTTAAGGGAAGAGGAAGATCAATTCTTAATGTCACATTCAATCTTTGTGTTCACAGGTCGACCAATTATGATTATATGAGTTTAATCATGATTGTGAATACAATGTATTGTATTTGAGTACTCAAAGAGATCAAGAGAGATATGATGTAAATGTGACTGATTGATCTAGGGTACTGCATACTGGATCTACTCTAAGGTTATGTGCCCATTTTGAGCTGCTATATACTCCTAACAGATGTATAGCAACGAGCTCTCATAGTATGCTGGTCGCACGGATTATGTGCCCATATGAACTAAGCAGTAAGAAGAGAAAGAGAGGCATTTAGCCCTGTGTGGGCGAGTGGGAGATGTTGGAAATAAAACGCCCATTAAGGGCTAAATTGGCTAGTTGCCATAATTCTAATATTAATTGGAATCAATTAAGCTTATTTCCTATTCTAAGGGAAAGAGAGAGATGAGTTACTCTCTTCAGCCATCAGAACGTACGTCGTTCTTTTCCATGACAAAAACAGACAGAAAAACTCTCCCAACAACTCCATGGAAGAATTGTCTCTCGTCGACGATCGATCGCCGGATCCGGATCGTGTCTCACCTGCGAAGGGGCTCTTAATCTGTGGATTCGAGGTATGTTCGTTTTACGTGATATACCTCATCGATCAGTGATTCGAGTTTGATCTCAGGGCTTGAAGATCCAATATAATCGGACGTCTACGATGGTTTGATCAACGTATGGCTGCAATCCGCGCTTCATGTTTATGGGTATGTAGATCTATTTAATTCCGCTTCGTATATAGATCTTAATTAGCAAATGTATGAAATACCCTTCACAAATAATCTTGAGCAATGTCATCATCAACATCTGAACCACTATCAGACATGTCCTCGGAGTCATCACTTTCAGAAGAATCTGTTGCTCCATCCTGCTCAGCCGACTCCGCCTCTGAGTCTTCCTCATCGGATATATCTTCCGTATACAATTTCATACCACCAATTGATATAAACCCCGAATTTTTCTTTGCAGATGTCTTCTTTGACAAAAGCTGAGCCCTCTTTTCAGCTGTTCCAGAGTCAAAGCTCTCACAAAAATCCACTTCCTGCTCAGGCGATGACATACCACTCTCTAACTCTTCTTGATTTTTCATTTTCCCTGATGACGCTTCAATTCCAGATGAAGCTGCATTGTTTTCATTGTAATATCTGTGTGAGCTATCGCCCAGAACAAAATCTGAATGATACTCATAACTAACATTTGCTTGATCCATCGATGATGGCCCTTCATCTACATCAGCAATAATTTGGTTCTCCTTCGAACCGCACAGATGAAACTTCAGGGAAGAATTTCTGAAGAAATCCATTCATTGAGGTTACTCCTCCTGCAAAAGAGGTCAAAAAGTTATAGCACAGTTCTGCAGAAAGACACTCTGCATTCAGTCGAATTAAATTTCTGAGTTGGGCCGTTTCTCGTCATTCGGGAAATCATGTGTAGAGCGATCTTAAATTTTCGGTATTTCTAACATAAAGCCGCTGTAGTTGAAACTGTAGAATGTGCTGCACCATCCTAAAATTATCAAGATATACCCCTACTTGGATTCATTTACATCTAAAGTATGAACTACCGATTCATCCAAAGTTAAGTTTGGTTCTAAACTAAGATTAGCATGGTATACTTTCGATATCTTTGACATAAAATGATCTGTTCTCGTGTATTTGAAGTATGTGAAGCAACCAGACTGTCTTCAATATCATGATTTTTTTTTTTTGTTTACCAGTATGGCTCTGCAAAATACAGATCAAGATTCCAAACCAGAGCTCAAATATCCATCTAAGTCTCTTCGCCAACAACCATGCAACCCAGACAAAAAAAGGAACCTCTTGAATATCATCGTTATTGCAAACTCAAAATCAAGACATCTTCTACCGTCACATACATGTTCTGCTGTTTCTTTTGTCTCCACCGTCGGGAATGAGGAGGATGTGTATCAGGAACCAGCTAAGGCTCATTTCTGGCACTTACTGGTTTCTCACCACCCTTATACCGAGAAACGTGAACAGAACTTCATACAGACGGCTAACAAGTTAAAGAATTGATTTTGCACAAACTGAGATAATCACCAGATATTCCAATGTCATAGCCGAAGATTGAACCGCCGACTGCAGCGATGAGGCATGTTAGGACCACGTAACCGGTGACCCTCCCTTGGTACTGCTCTGCTCTCTCCTTCGCCATGCCGGTCGGACCGAGAGACCCTCCCGCCATGTTTCTGAATCCTTTCTTCTCTTCCCAGCTCTCAAGAGTTCACTTCAACAAGCTGCCTGAGCGCTAAACCAGACTCCATACAAATATATATATAGTCACCAGGGGATCAATCAAGCCAAGTTGACCAACCAAGAAAGGACCTCCCACCTACCTAACCATGAGCGGAAAAAGGGATTAACAGACTATATGAGGTAAGCCATGGTAAGGGAAAAGAAGGGCTCTGGCTCCATTGTATTGTTTTGATCACCCTGTTTCCCACAAATACAAATATTTTAACTTTTGTTGGGGTTGAACTGTGCAGATGAGGAAACAGATTTTGGGTTTTTGACTTGTTCTGTTGATCATGTGGTTGAGACTTGAGAGTGAGTCCCCTGTTTCTTGAAATATGATTGGCTTGATCTAATAGAATAATCCCCTGTTTCCATTCTCTCTCTTTCTCTCTCTCTCTCTCTCTCTCTCTCTCTCTCTCTCTCTAACATCTGTAACTCAATGACGAATGAAAGATGGTGCCACTCTTATCTACTGCTTTCTACTTGTTGGCGGTTTTTAATGAAAGAGCTGCATGTGTTTGTTTCAATTTCAATGCTTCGTTTGCAAAATCTTCAACCTCTTTCGTCTTTAATTCAAACCTACCTCTCTTCTCTCTCTCTCTCTCTCTCGCTCTCTCTCTCTCTCTTTACCATTCAAGAGTCAAGTCGAGTAACTCAAGCCGCCACTTTACACTTGTTCAAGATAACATAAACAAAAAAAAAAAAAAGGCAACTCAAGCAACGGGAAAAATAGAATTTCAAGAAAGTAAGATGATAAGGACCTTTATGACTTTTTTTTTAAAGATATTCATTAAACTTATTACACATGCTCTTTAATCGGTATTTTAATAAAAAAAAAATAAATTTTCATACTCTCTGATTTTATCGAATGTTTTTTAATTTGTCATGTAGTGACAACACCCTAATTCTCGAGAGATCAGTCGCTCTATTGCCGATTCATGGACATCTCTTAATTATTTGTTGACACATAAATTTTGATTTTTTTTTTGGGTATGTAATTTTGCATATAAAATTAGGGGATGACATTTAATCTATTTATTTTATTTTATTTGCTTTGCATTTAGATCAATCTAGTTCCGACATGCATCACATTTATATTTTAATTTGATCAGTGGTGGTGGATATATTTCACGTGAACTTAATTGACAAGATGAACTAAGGCCAATGTGAGAGGAAATTTGATCATGCCCATACACGTTGCGAGCACTGAAATTCATATGGGAAATTGGTCCAATGATGAACCTTAGTCGAAATTTATTGAACGTATTCACTGCAAAGGGAAGATTTCGGGTGGAAGGTGTATAGTTTAAAAAATGATTAGTCGGCATGAGGCTATAAATTGAGCAATCGAGGTTCGTGCTCGTAATTGGTGGGGATCATGAACAAAACAAGGAAGAAATCGGAGCATGAGATGTGCTCTCGCGGCAAAGGAAGCAAGTCAGGATCAGAGGAGTCATTGTGGGATTAGGAAAAGAATAAGAGAGGAATCAATCAGGACTTATCTTAAGGAAGGGAAAGGCGAGTCTCTTTTTCAGAATTCATGCATAGAATATTTCTTCATGAGCGCTTGCGGACAAAAGAAAAGGGAGAATAAAAATCGTGAAAAGTGGGTACGTTCTCATCAAAGAAGAAGTTGAAGACTTCGTTCCTTGCTCCACAATCGCACCTCATCCTTCACTGCAATGGGAATTCTAGATGATCACCAGGTGCAGCAACGCTGAGCCAATCCGATCAATCCACCGGTCACCGATTTGCTATCCGAACCGGTCCAGTAATTCAAATTTGGAAAGTTATCGTTGGACTAGGTAAAATATTTTTCTGATTTGATTTCATTGGATTATTGCCTATTTCGAATAAATCATTATCTTACGAAATCTTTTTGACCCGCAGGTGATCAATTAGGAAAATCTTTTCCTAATTCGCAACCGCACACATGGAATTAATTCTATCTATAAGGCTTTAGATGGAATTAATAACATAGCGGTATTTCGAAATTTTATGGTCGATCTATCAGGTTTTAGATTGAAACTTGATTCGAAAGAAATGGTGAAATCCTCAAGTTGATCTATTCGCTTTCCATATGTGAATTAATTTGGATTGGACAGTTATCTTGCATATCTTTATCTGCATGCTTTAAAATTTTAAAATATTCTCTACGCAGATAATTTTCCTTTTGAAATAGATTTGCATATCACTCTAGATAGATCGTATATTCAGTTAGAATTTGCCGGATAATTTTTCATTTAGATAAACATTGCAGTTTAAGATGGAATTTGCATGTTTAGGTCAGTTTGCATAATTAAAATAGTCCATTCTAGATAGGATAGGATTAGGATAGATTTCATGCATAATTTAGATCGAAATAACCACTTTCTTGAGGTGCTTTATTTTAGGTCTTCATTAAATCCGAAAATCATAAAAAAATCATCATGCTATGTCATCATGCGTTACATGTCATCTTTACCATGTCATTTAGAGTTGCATATTTAGGTCAATAAACTAATTCATCGTTTAGATTGCATGTTAGGATTGATTTCAATTGCATGTAATCATGTAGTTCAGTTAAATTCATATGCAATCTTAGGATAGCTTGCATTAGTTTATGTCATTGCATTTAGAATAAATTCTCATGCATGGCACATAGATTAGATTTCATTTAAAAAGTGAAAATCGAAAAAGAGAGAAGATTGTTTGGCGCATGCTCCCTGCTTCCTTTGAATTTTGGATGTTTATTTAATTGATTGCGCACCCGCGTGATAATCTATGTTAGTGGCTTAGGTTAAAATCAATTAAAGTTGCTTGATCAAACTTTTTTCATGAAATAAAATGGTACCGAAAGGGCGTTAGAATAATCTAGCGTAATCAAGTCCCCGTACCCGAAATCTCTGGTTCGTAGAAGTAAAATGGTCCTCCCGCTGTTTTACATGGGTTCCTAATCAACAAATTATAAATCATTTCAGTGAAAACTTAAGTTGCGAATTGGTAGGTTTGGGAGAGTCCGTATTAGGTTAGTTAATTTATCTAATTAACCTAATAATCCATTAACTTGATTTTTAGGTCGCGACACTATTCAAAGTCATTTTACTCTTTCTAATGTTATGGTATTTTCAGCATAGGTGAAAAGTAATCATGTATCTATAATCAATTCATGAAAGATGAAACCAAAGAAAAGGATAAAGATGATACTACGTGTCTGTACGTTGCTTCTATGTAATACGTCAGTTTGATGGAATAAAGTTATGGTGTTGTTTTATGATATTGCTGTTTGGTTGCCCTAATGAGCCAGTTTCATATCGATTTGCAAATGGAATTCAATTTTCATTTGTTAGAAATTCCAACTCTTGCTAAAGATCAGCTGAGAAAAGTGTGGTAGGTATCACGAACCACACCTACAATGTTGATGAGGTGCGATTTGAATCAGTGGTTCTGCTTGAGTACCTTATGTTATGCAGCTGCAAATCATCATCTTTGCGTCCTGGTTGACAGGGGTTCTTTCTAGTTTGATTCTGAGATGTGGTATGTTATAGCGTAAGCCGTTAGGCAGAAATTTCCAAGTTCTGTAGCAGCCTCATTTGAGCAGATGTATATGAGTGGCTTCACGAGCCATCTTCCTCCAGGCATATTGAATCCAAGTGACATATTGGGTTTGTATCACCGGGAATGGAGATGATGGGTTTTTTTGGTTGATGATCCGACCGAATATCTGTCTTTAGTCTTGATGTTATTTGAGACAAGTCTCTTGTGCTTCTACTAGCTTCTCTTTATAGTCCTTTCCTGATGCATCTGCATTTCAAGCTGATCGTGAAAAGTTGGAGGCATGGTATGATACAATTGGTAAAGACATTACTTTTTGAGTGCACGCTGCATTGGACAGTTGACACTCAAAGACGCAACTGTTTGCTTTTCTTACTTTGGCCATAACAGCTATATGCTTTCAAATCGCACCTTTTATGTTCCCCAAGCGCATTGGTTTTTAATGCATTGTGGTTGACAGTGCGTGCTCATTAGGTTGGGATTGAGATGGCATCTTCGATTTTGCTTATCAGCAATAGAAAGTTGGCAAAATAATTAGGGGTGTGATCCTCATCCTTCAGAGGGTTATTGCCTTGTTTAGATGTATGATGGGGCAAGAACTTTATAGATCTGGCCGCTCCAACCATGGCCACCCATTTCCGAAAATATATTTCATCAGTTGTCTTCTACTTTGCCCGGTAAATGGGATATATACGTTGGCAAGCAAGACAATTGAATAATGCCAGCATCTGGAATCCTTGCCCTATCTTCGAACTCATGCTGAAACAGCCATTACTTTCATGGCATTGTGATTCACTAAATACCTCCAACATACCCAGAGTTACACCAACCAAAAGCAAAAAGTAACATACATGAAATGTTCTTTAATCTTTGCAGCTGTCAACTAGTTTCTGTAACCACAGATTCTCTTGAAAAAGCAAGCACAGGCATGTTTAGTGTAACGAATGATCACCTCGCACCCATCTCTGTGGAGTTGCTTTCTATGCCATTACTTTCATCAAGTTCCGGATAAGCAGGCACTATCCTCTTCCAGAACCAGTGCTTTCTCCACACGAATATCATCTCTTCTATCGGGACTCCCTTGGTTTCAGGTAGGAACACGTAGACGAAGATGGTCATGATCGTGATCCACCCCACAAAGAAGAGGAAGATCCAGAACTTGAATGCGCAGAGGAGGGAAAGAAACGACTGCCCGATTATGAAGGTGAACAGAAGGTTCACGGCCACGGTTATGCTCTGCCCAGCTGATCGGGTCTCGAGGGGGAATATCTCACTCGGGACGGTCCAGCCAAGAGGGCCCCATGACCACCCAAAAGCCATCGCAAACAAGCAGATCACGGTAACGACCAGTATGGAGAAGCCCTTTGACAGCTCTTGGTTGTTGCCTAACTTGACTCCCAATATCACTGCCACTATGCACTGTATCACAGGCAAAAGGAACATGTTTAATTCTGTTGAACATAACTGGAGTACGTCTATATGCATCTGAGCGCCTCCACATTAGAATGGATGACCACAATTTTGTGATAGTTATCAATTTTTTGTTGTGAAATCACAAAGTGAATATGCTGTATCATGTAATCTGCTGCATAAAAATCGATATTGGAGATGAACTTCTCGTGTCTTTAAGTGCAGAATGTGCAAAAAAGAACAGAAATTCTTTTTACCTGGCATACGACCATCTGAATTCCTCCGCTAATAAGTAGAGCTCTTCGACCCAATCTGTCAACCGTGGCAATGGAAATGAACGTGGATGAAGCGAGAACCGCTCCCGTCAAAGCCGAGGAGTAAAGGGATGCACTTCCTCCGAACCCCATGCTCTGAAACAGCACCGGAGCATAGAAAAGAATTGAATTTATGCCCGTGAGGATTTGGAACGCGGGCATGAAAATAGCCATAACTAACTGGGGCCTGTTTCTTTTCTTGAGAATATTTCGGAAGGGATGCTTGATCGCATTTGCTAGTTCACTGGCATCAACAATGTCCCGAAACTCTGCATTGACATTCTCGGTTCCTCTAATCTTTTCTAGGACTCGCCTTCCTTCCTCATTATTTCCACGTTCGACTAGGCTGTTGGGTGTCTCCGGTAGGAATAGTCCTCCAACTGTCATCAACAGAGCCGGCACTGCAGCCAGGCCTAGAGAGAGCCTCCATCCCCAAGGCCTGAGCTTCTCGGTTCCGTAGTTTATCATGTTCGCAGTGTATATGCCCAGAGTTGTAGCCAACTGAAACATCATGTTCAATGCTCCTCGAAGATGAGCAGGTGCCATCTCTGACAAATATAGCGGAACAGCCTTCAGAGAACAAAGAGGCTAATGAGTTTCACTTGGGTAAAGCAGAATATGAGTAGAGTATTTCTGAAACTTCCCTTCTCATTCGGTTCAATGCAAACAAATCCCTCACTTCTGTAACTCCTAATAATCCTACAAGACATTCGTTTTCAATTCATCATCCCAAGAATACTATCTCTCTGCATCCTACTATTGTAAACATTAATATTCATTCAACAGATTCGCGTAGATCACTTCTCGACAGGTGCTTCATAATTTACTGCTTTTATACTACAAAATAAATGGAGAAGAGGGCATTACTTGATTTCCAAAGCCAATGCCAACACCAAGCATAATCCGACCGAAGAGAAGCATTGTAAGATTTTGAGCTGCAGCATTTAAAGTTGCTCCAACAAGAAAGCTGAGTCCGCCACAAATAATACTTGCTCGACGTCCATAGTTTCTTGTGATGGGAGAGGCGACCAGAGAGGAAACCAACCCAGCAAGGTAAAGAGAAGACGTAAATGAGGCGAGGACTTGGTTGTTGTACTTGCAGTAGTTGTTTTCATGTGCATGCTGCTTGTGTCTGTAAACTTCAGGGAAGAATTTCTGAAGAAATCCATTCATTGAGGTTACTCCTCCTGCAAAAGAGGTCAAAAAGTTATAGCACAGTTCTGCAGAAAGACACTCTGCATTCAGTCGAATTAAATTTCTGAGTTGGGCCGTTCCTCGTCATTCGGGAAATCATGTGTAGAGCGATCTTAAATTTTCGGTATTCCTAACATAAAGCCGCTGCAGTTGAAACTGTAGAATGTGCTGCACCATCCTAAAATTATCTAGATATAGCCCTACTTGGATTCATTTACATCTAAAGTATGAACCACCGATTCATCCAAAGTTAAGTTTGGTTCTAAACTAAGATTAGCATGGTTTACTTTCGATATCTTTGACATAATATGATCTGTTCTCGTGTATTTGAAGTATGTGAAGCAACCAGACTGTCTTCAATATCATGATTTTTTTTTTTGTTTACCAGTATGGCTCTGCAAAATACAGATCAAGATTCCAAACCAGAGCTCAAATATCCATCTAAGTCTCTTCGCCAACACCCATGCAACCCAGACAAAAAAAGGAACCTCTTGAATATCATCGTTATTGCAAACTCAAAATCAAGACATCTTCTACCGTCACATACATGTTCTGCTGTTTCTTTTGTCTCCACCATCGGGAATGAGGAGGATGTGTATCAGGAACCAGCTAAGGCTCATTTCTGGCACTTACTGGTTTCCCACCACCCTTATACCGAGAAACGTGAACAGAACTTCATACAGACGGCTAACAAGTTAAAGAATTGATTTTGTACAAACTGAGATAATCACCGGATATTCCAATGTCATAGCCGAAGATCGAACCGCCGACTGCAGCGATGAGGCATGTTAGGACCAAGTAACCGGTGACCCTCCCTTGGTACTGCTCTTGTAACATCCACATTCCCCTTGTCCCACATGGCTTAGGGAGTGGGTCTTGGGATGCTTTATAAGCTTGGGCCACCCTTACACTTGCTGGGCATGTTTTGCCGGGCGTTATGTGGCGGCGCCCGGACCCCCGAAAAAGCAAAATCATGAGGACTGTGTGTCTAAAGCAAGATAATATCTTGCAAGTAGTAGCGGCGCACCGCAAGGTGCACCTATCTTGCGGTGCGCCGGTGACCCAGAGCCAACTCCCGACAGCGCCTGGGGCTCAGGCCGTTACAGCTGGTATCAGAGCCACGACAGCGTGTGGAGGCTGCGCCCACTATCTTGCAAGCTCCCGCGCCAGATAGTGGCGCAGCGGTGCGCGGTGCTGCGCCGGCGGAGAGCCAACTCCCGCGCCAGGCCACAGTTAGTATCCGAGCCAACTCCCGACAGTGCGCGGTGCTGCGCCGACAGGCAACTGTGACCCAAAAGCAGGGCACTGCGCACCAATCTTGCGATGCGCCGGTGGGCAATTGTGACCCAACAGATGGTATCAGAGCCAACTCCCGACAGCGTGTGGTGGCTCAGGCCGTTACAGTTGGTATCAAAGCCACAACAGCGTGTGGAGGCTGCGCCGGCTATCTTGCAAGTAGTGGGAGCCAACTCCCGACAGTGAGCCAGCTCAGGCCACAGTTAGTATCAGAGCCAACTCTCGACAGTGCGCGGTGCTGCGCTGGCGGGCAACTGTGACCCAAAAGCGGGTGCCCCGTTGTGCCCGAAGTGGGTCTTGGGATGCTTTATAATCTTTGGGTATAAAGCATGGGCCACCCTTACACTTGTGAGACGCGTTTTGCCGGGCGTTGTGTGGCGGCGCCCGGAAAAGCAAAAACGTGAGGACTGTGTGTCCAAAGCGGACAATATCTTGCAAGTAGTGGCACAGCTGTGCGCGATGGGCCCAGGCCGTTACAGCTCTGCTCTCTCCTTCGCCACGCCGGTCGGACCGAGAGACCCTCCCGCCATGTTTCTGAATCCTTTCTTCTCTTCCCAGCTCTCAAGAGTTCACTTCAACAAGCTGCCTGAGCACTAAACCAGACTCCATACATATATATAGTCACCAGGGGATCAATCAAGCCAAGTTGACCAACCAAGAAAGGACCTCCCACCTACCTAACCATGAGCGGAAAAAGGGATTAACAGACTATGAGGTAAGCCATGGTAAGGGAAAAGAAGGGCTCTGGCTCCATTGTATTGTTTTTATCACCTCTTTCCCACAAATACAAATATTTTAACTTTTGTTGGGGTTGAACTGTGCAGATGAGGAAACAGATTTTGGGTTTTTGACTTGTTCTGTTGATCATGTGGTTGAGATTTGAGAGTGAGTCCCCTGTTTCTGGAAATATGATTGGCTTTGATTTAATAGAATAATCCCCTGTTTCCATTCTCTCTCTCTCTCTCTCTCTCTCTCTCTCTCTCTCTCTAACATCTGTAACTCAGTGACGAATGAAAGATGGTGCCACTCTTATCTACTGCTTTCTACTTGTTGGGCGGTTTTTAATGAAAGAGCTGCATGTTTTTGTTTCAATTTCAATGCTTCGTTTGCAAAATCTCAACCTCTTTCGTCTTTAATTCAAACCTACCTCTCTTCTCTCTCTCTCTCTCTCTCTCTCTCTCTCTCTCTCTCTCTTTACCATTCAAGAGTCAAGTCGAGTAACTCAAGCCCCCACTTTACACTCGTTCAAGATAACATAAACAAAAAAAATAGAATTTCAAGAAAGTAAGATGATAAGGACCTTTATGACTTTTTTTTAAGATATTCATTAAACTTATTAAACATGCTCTTTAATCGTTATTTTAATAAAAAAATAAATTTTCGTACTCTCTGATTTTATCGAATGTTTTTCAATTTGTCATCCAGCGGCAACACCCTAATTCTCGAGAGATCAATCACTTTATTCATGGACATCTCTTAACTATTCAAAGTCATTTTACTCTTTCTAATGTTATGGTATTTTCAGCATAGGTGAAAAGTCATCATGTATCTATAATCAATTCATGAAAGATGAAACCAAAGAAAAGGACAAAGAGGCCTATTGCGAACCTTATAATAGATGTAAAATCTGCAACCATAATAATTAAATGGTCAGAAAAATTCTCAATTTTTTTTAAATTAAAAAAAAACGAAAATTAACGTGGAGGAGATGTTATCTACCAAGTGTGTTGTGTTGACAAAGGCGAGATCCTAAGTTGTCCTTCGTTGAATGGTTCTTCTGTCTTAGCATGTTCATGATCTCTCTATCTATCATCTGGTCTGAGGCAAGTGTGTTCGTGGAATTCTGCCTCCACGACCCTCCTTTTTCATGACTTTTGCAGCCACGAATTGAGATTGGCATGTCGTGACGTTGATGGAAGATGATGGTGATGAAAATTTCTTGGAAATTACGGGGTGCAAGAGGTAGTCATTGAAATTCGAGGACGAGCGCGATTGAACACGAAATCTAGTAACGGGTTTCGTGATTGTTGTTCTTAAAGAAAGTCAAGGTCTGATTTTGATATGATTATTGATAGTTGTAAGAAAATCTAATCCAAAAACTTAAACTATTAAATGTTAGGCGATGTAGGACACAATAACTTACGTGCAAGTCGAATTTGACTAATGGGGGGTGGGCCCACATGCGCGGACAACACTGGCTTTAAAATTATGTAAGAAAATCCAACCAAAAAACATAAACTATTAATTGAAGGGAGACGACATGAATATAAAGAACATATAAGAGTCAATGTTAGGCGATGTGGGACATAATAACTTTAACAATAGTCACGTTTAGTCCGGCAAATCAGATAGATTATATAAAGCAATATCATGGTGGTGGATGATGATATTTTCATATTCAGCCTCTTCACCTATTATTTTGTTTTTTGTAACCTTGAAAATGGACTTAGTCGGTATGTGAACTGGGATCTCAAAAGGATCTCTTGGGACCACTTGATTAGGGCATCAAAGACAACAAAAAATTCCATGACTTGTTAAATGGTTCATTGACTTGGGTTAGCTTTTTAAGGAATCTTGCGTCCGCCGCACTCGATTTACACGGTTGTCACTTATGGATCAAAATCGTATTTGACGTTAAAATGAATACAGACCGTCAGCTCCGTAGAACCCACGTGAAACCTGCGTTGTCACGCCCCGACTCTCGAGCCCGCGACATCCCTTGCCAAATCACCACGAGGTCATAGAGATAGCTTCCCAGGCACGCTATCGACCTATCACTTAACTACGCACGCGGAAACGTTCTAACTCCCTGACAACATAAACAAACAGGGATAGAAAAGTAGGCAGTTGTCGCGACCCGTCCGAAAATCAACGGACGCGGCTAATGGATTACCGATCGCGAGCCCCCACTCTGAAATGTGGATCGCGGGCTTTGGATCGGCGCGGGCCCTCCCAGGCCCATACCAAATCGCGGCGGGAGTGTTTCTTTTGAGGGATTCGACGATAAGAATCGATCGCTTTCGACCTTCAGTGTGGTCGTGGTGGCATGTGCAACTTGTGCATGCATTTGGAGTCGCCACCGGTCTTTCTTGGAGGGTAGACCGGAAACCTTACTGACTGATTGGGAGAGATCGATCAGTTCTGCGGAACCAGAGATTTTGGGTTCGGGGACTTGGTTACGTCGGTGTCATTACCAACGCCCTTTCGGTACCTAACGTGAGTGATTTTCCTAACTAAGATTTCATGCAGGCGCAATTTTGGGTGATATGAGTCAGGGTTTCATGCAGGTTGGAAGACTGGTCCTATCAAACCACAGTCAATTTAACGAAAGCGCAGTCAATTGCATAAATGAATCATGTCAATACATATCAATTTCAATCATTGGCCTCCTAATATAGCCATAAGGGCTTAGAGAAGATGTGATTTAGGATTAGGGGTAAAATGGGAAGATTCGGGGACAATTAGCCCGAAGGACAAAATTGTCATTTTTTTGGAAGGTTTGGATACCGAATTACCCAAAATATTCCATGGCCAGTTGATTGTGGCCATTTCCCATTTTTGAGAATTTTTTGGAATTTCTTGACTTTTCTTCAATTTTTGGAAGACGATTCGCCCAAAGGGCGAAATCGTCATTTTAAGAAGGGTCGGGGTTCAAAACACCCGGAATGAGCCTTGGCCAGTTGTTTGTGGCCATTTCCTATTTTTTGGGATTTTCCTGGATTTTTAGAATTTTCTTGGAAGACGGTTTGCCGGAAGGGCAAAACCGTCATTTCTGAAAAGATCGGGGGGTCGAAAGACCCGAAACAGGTCGTGGCCAGTTGAATGTGGCCATTTCCTATTTTCTGGAATTTTTTAGAATTTTTATGAATTTTCCGAATTTTTTTGAATTTTTTATGAATTTTCTATTTTTTATTGATTTTTTGAATTTATTATTATTTTTTGTTATTTTCTGAATTTTTTAATATTTAAAAATATTTTCCGGGCCGGGTCAAACCCGGCACACGCCTCTCGGGCGCCCGGCCCGACCCTAGGGGTTGACACCGGTCTAAAACGACACCGTTTTGTATTTTTAAAATTTTTTTCTATTTTTTTAAACAATTTTTGGATTTTTTTATCTATTTTATTTAATTATCCGAAAATTCCCCGGATCCGACGGCTCTCGTTGCGCCATGTGGCGTCATCCTGTGCGCCCGATCTTCCACTAGATCGGACGCTTCGGAGGGAGCCACGTGCGCAGATCTTGACCGTTGGATCAAAATCATTTTTTTATATTTTCTGAAAAATATCCTCCCATCCGACTGACCAAAACGCGCCACGTGTCGGACTTCGGTGCGTCTGATCTTGAGCATGATCGGACGACTCTCAAATCGCCACTTGGCACATTCCTAGCCCTCAGATTTACATTTTTTATTTATCCGGAAATCAATTATTTATTCCGAAAATATAATTTTTTTTTTATTTTTTAAAGGACAGGATCGCGACACGTGGCATAACCACGGCCGTCCGATCCTTTTATTAAAAACACGGCCCGGTCCCGCCTTGGCTGACGTGGCTGCCGACGTGGCAAGCCACGTCAGCCGTTGACCGGTTGACCACCGGCGATAGCCGCCGGAGAAGATGATGAATAGTGACTATTCCGGCGGCTATCGCCGGAATTTTCGCCGGAGACCCCAAATCTTACCCGAAACTCAGTGTTTTTCCCTCATTCTTTCGGCATTTGACTCCCCTAACCACCCAAATTCGTGTACGACTAAAACATGACATCGAACATCGTCAAGAAGCCCCGAATGGGCGGCCACCGAACCGACTCCGGCGAGGTGGATTCGCAGAAAAATTTTGAGCTTTAAAGTCAATTCTGGACGTCAACATGGCATACACGGGAGTCAAGGAGACCTGCCTACGGTCGCTTGAGGCTCGGCGACCGCCGAAATCCCCCGGTCGAGCTCCCGGCTTGGGCCGCAGCCGGCGAAGCTCGAACCGCCGCCTTCAGCGGTTCCCGACACAAAAATAGCGGACAATGGAGCGGAGGATCGATGATAGAACAATTTCTAAACTAGATTCGCATGAAATGAAGCTTGGCAAGGCATGGCCGAGGCCCACAAAATACATAGCTCGCTTGGGCAATTTATCGAGCACATGGTGTGCGACCGTGGAGTTAGAGCTTAGAGGGGCTACCGACCTGGTGGTGGCTTGTCGACGGCGGCCGAAGCTCCAATGGTGATCAGTGAGGTTAGCTCGAGGTCCGGGAAGGTCGCTCCAACGCCGGTCTCTGTCAAAAAAATCCCCTACCTCTCGGCCTCACTCTCCCCTTTAAACCCGAGCCAGCCTCTACCCCGGTGGCCGACCGCCCGCCTCGACGCCCGCTCATTCTGCCAAAACGCGAATATTCCTCTGCTCGCTGCCTCCCACGCTCGGTTGCCCTTTTTTTCTTCCCCAAAACCGCGCCCCATCTTCCCCTGTTTTTTATCCTTCTCGGCCAAGTGGTCTGCAACAATGTTGCAGACCCGGTCGGACCGGGCCGGGTCGGGTCTGACCCGACCGGCCCGGTTCGACCAATTCTTTCAAATTGGTCCCCAAATTGACCTATTTTCGTGAAATTGATGGCATAATCGGACTCCTTGACACATTTTCTATCAAATAAGGGTATTTTCACGAATCGATTGATTGAAATTTTATGAAAACCCCAAATTGTCCCTAGGATCCGAAAATGAATTCCACCAAATCGAAGGTCCAAACGGTCGAATTATTCAAAATTGAGCCCACCAATGGATTCAGCATGATGAAGACTATAGGATAGGGGTGTTTAATTTTAATGGGTGTGCCCGTGTGAAATTTAATTTCGAAAATCGTAAAATCGGGGACTAAATTGAATAAAATTTGTGCAATTAAGCCATTTTGGTTAAAATTGATCAAATTGGAGGGCAAATTGGCCCAATTTCACTTCAAGACTCTAGAATAAAGAGGAAATTAAAATAAAATTTTTGAATATTTTTTGTAATTTTCTGACCACTAATGGTATTTTTCCTGATTTTTTTGGGTATTTTTATAATTAAATAAATTCCAAAAAATATTAAAAAATTCAAAAAAAAATATTTTTTGTTCAAAATTGGTTCCCAAGGCTAGGCTAAGGCTTCCAAAGTTGATTTTGCAATTTTTTGACTTTTTTTGCTATTTTTAATTAATTTTAGAAATAAAAACTATAATAACGGATGGTCAAAAATCAGGTGTCAACAGCTGCCCCTCTTTGAGAGTGAGCTCGTCAGAGGTTGCTTTCAAAGACAAAATGACACCTGGATCTTGACCGACTCGACTAGGGGAAAGAAATGCTATGACATCGGACCTTTCAAGTCTTTTGATGAATGCTCAAATTAATCACCGGTTTACTCTTGCAATTCGAACATGGGCCGGAGTGAGAGGGGCTTACCTGAAGCTCACCTGTCAGATGCTGCCGGTTGCGATGACTTTCCAGAAGATACCTAGGACTGGTTCAGAATATCCTAGGGAGATTAAGCTCTGACCTGTATGGTAGGTCATACCATTAGTTGACCCTTATGGCGGTTTCTACCATTGGTTGACCCTTATGGCGGTTTCTACCATCAAGTTGACCCTTATGGCGGTTTCTACCATCAAGTTGACCCTTATGGCGGTTTCTACCATTGTGAGACTCTAGACTGATAGGAATCTAAGGATGACGCGCCCGTTCTGTAGGGTTTGTCGGGGACTCGATCGCTCTGTAGATCGGTCTTGGAAAAGGTTTGCCTACTAAAAGGCTTTGCCTAAAGATTGACATATCCCTTCTTGTCGGGACTAGTCGAAGACTCGATCGTTCTGTAGATCGGTCTTGGAAAAGGTTTGCCTACTAAAAGGCTTTTCCTAAAGATTGACATATCCCTTCTTGTCGGGACTAGTCGAAGACTCGATCGTTCTGTAGATCGGTCTTGGAAAAGGTTTGCCTACTAAAAGGCTTTGCCTAAAGATTGACATATCCCTTCTTGTCGGGACTAGTCGAAGACTCGATCGTTCTGTAGATCGGTCTTGGAAAAGGTTTGCCTACTAAAAGGCTTTGCCTAAAGATTGACATATCCCTTCTTGTCGGGACTAGTCGAAGACTCGATCGTTCTGTAGATCGGTCTTGGAAAAGGTTTGCCTAACTCTAGGTTCACCTGAAGGCTATTCTGGGATTTAGGGGTTACCTGAAATCTCGCAGAAGGCCGAGTTGTCCCTTCGACATGCGAGGTACCTTTCTGGGATCTGGGGACGCCAATTATCCTGCAGAAAGCTGAAACCTGCAAACTTTTCATTAAAAAGGTATCAGTTTGGGACCTGGGTTCTCCAGGGATCCTGCGAAACATGACCCTATGAGCTTTTCTTGACAGAGCAAGGCATCCTTCCGGGATCATAGGTTCTCCACGTCCGATGAGACTGTCTGAATTTTGAAAAAGGGTCCCGAGACGAGGGTTCTCCACGTCTATTGTGATTGCTTGATTTTTTGACAGGGGTCCTAGGACGAGGGTTCTCCACGTCATGCTAGGACTATCTGATATTTTTGAAAGGGGACCTAGGACGAGGGTTCTCCACGTCAAGCTAGGACATTTTCTTTTAAAAGGGTTTTTCTTCCCCTCTTTTAGAGATCCCGAAGTTTGTCGGGAATTCAGTTTTCGAAGCAGTGAAAGATTTTATTTTGACAAAGCTTCATTTGGGTCTGTTGAGGTGACATTCTGGGAGCTGGGTTCTCCAGGTATCCTGCAGAAAGTTCAAACCCGTGTGCTCCACTCCACGGAGCAAATGTTTTTCTGGGATTTGGGATTTTCAAGAATCCTGCAGGAAGTTTAAACATGCATGCTCCTTTCATTAGAGCGAGACATTCTTCTGGATATTTGGGGTCTCCAATGGATCCTACAGAAGTTTGAGCCTGAAAGATTTTTCTTCACCAAGAAAACGTTAGTAATCTTTGGGAAGACCACGGCTGTCCATTTGACAAAAACCGTATGATTTAAGTTTTAGTCGTGAAATGCGCATTTTGATGCTGGAGGTTATCCAAAGCATTCTTGCAACATGCAAATGTGATCACAAATTCCTTGCATGGAAAATCTGGATCAACAGTTTGAAAATTCCAAAAAGAGTTTGTTCAAAACATCAATGGGAATATTTCTCGACGAGGAGGTCTTCTCACCTGTTTTGAGGTAATGATTTTTACAGGGGATGTACTCAATTCCCTACTGACCTGTGCCTAGGTTTTAGGCTCATTCGCAGCGCATACATTTTGATCGGTCGGGAGGTCTTCCACGGGACCGTAATGTTGGGCTTGGATATTGGTTTTCAAGGGGGACCCGCTTTGGAGTCGAGGCCATTGAATGAAAGTCTTCACCATTTGCTCCAGGTTTACAAGTCGAGAACCCTGCAAAATGAGAAAGAAATAGTCTTGCTCGTACTTCTTCGAGCTAAGAAATATGTTAGCCCAAGTGTCTTAGTCAGAGAAGACTGTTTCAGGGTTGTAACTTTGGTAGGATTGGGGACCGAAAAAAAGGCTTGTTTTTGGCCCAGAATTCATGAGGAGATTGACGTTGGTGATCATTGCAAACTTGTCACCTATCTTTTTCATTCTGCATCTTCAATTTTTTAGGTGTGCAACCGCTTTTGAGGTGTGCACAAATTCCTGAGAAAGCGCCCCTGGCTGCATTAAGAGACTACCAACTCTATCTGTGTCTTTGCTCCGCGCTTGATACCGTTTGAGGAGTAGTTTTTGGAATCTGACTCCTTCTGAATTTTTCTTCTCCTGTTTCTAAACTGGTTTCACTGGTGGGATTGATACAAATTGTTCACCCAGGCATCGGCCTTGCTTTTACCAGGCACTTTGCTTTTTCTTTATGCTGGGGATTTTTCTCATCATCTTTTCCTTTTCATTTTTCTTTTGAAATCCCGCTTTTTCTCATCTTTGAGAGGTCGTGTTAGACATGTGACCAAATGTCTAAACACGCTTTAAGCATTAGCCTAGGAATTTCTTTGTAATCCCTAAGTCTCGCACTCCTCCGTTTCTGAAGTGATGATGCATTCGTCCTGGAATGTGCAACGATCACCAACGGGTTTATGAAATAATTTGGCAGGCCCAACTTGGCTGTGCAAAGGGTATGGTGTGTGGGATAGAGAAATGAATACTTCTCGTCATCCTATGGCATTTGGATTACCATATAAACAACACACAAAGATTGATGTTAGTCCGAGCAAGAAAATTTCTAACCATTTTCTCCTGATGCTGCTGGACTCGCCTCCATTTTGCCCCAATGTGGGGTGGTTCTTGATAGGGTTGAGAATGAAAACCGCCGTTCAAAGGGGTTGTCAATGGTCACCTGTAGTGTTTGGGGATATGAAACGAATGCCTCCGTCATCCCAATCTATGTAATTGTTGCGAATAATCCATACTCCCGTAGGTCCAGATTTTGCTATCTGATCCGCTCCACTCACCTCAGGTGTGTATAGGACGTGTTTGGACTAGGCTTTGCCTCTCGTCTTTTGAGAAAACGTCCTTTTGAAAGTTTTGAACAACTTTTCTTGGTTGGAGAAAATCTCCTTTCGAATGATTTGAAAACCTCTTGCTGAAAATGCTCATTATCACTCTTTTACTCATTTTTGTTAAGGCTAGACATTTCGAATACGGACCTTGGAGGTTTTACAGGATCCTAGAGACTTCTGAACTCAAACGAGTTACGGTAGTCCCTTTTTCCTGTAAATTTGACGATGACCTCGGCTTATTGCAGCCGCAGCTCCTATTTCCAGGTATCCTCATTAGGGATCTGGTCCTTGAATCTCTAATCAATCCTGCGAATGTGAAAGATGCGCATGTATGTATGGAATGCATGAAATGCACGCTGTGGTCCTATGGCGACTCAGATCATTAAGAAGATAGGCAAATCGGCTTCTGATTCTATTTCAAGGATAGTACTTCTTGACCGCATCGGCGTTTACGGGGTATCCCAGTTCTTTCCCGTCTGAATTCACAAGTATCAAGGCTCCTCCTATCAGGACCTTTTTTACAACATACGGGCCCTCGTAGTTCGGAGTGAACTTGCCCCCAGGATGAGCCCCGTTTGGCAGTGTCTTCTTCACCACGAGGTCTTCGACTTCAAAATGCCTGGGCTTGACCTTCCGGTTGAACGACTTGGCCACCCTTTTCTGGTAACTTTGGCCGTGGCAGATCGCCCTCAGGCGCCTCTCATCAATGAAACTGAGCTGTTCATATCTGTGTCGTACCCACTCAGCCTCAGAAAGCTTGACCTCCGATAGGATTCGCAATGATGGAATTTCCATTTCCACAGGCAGGACCGCCTCCATGCCGTAAACGAGGGAGTAGGGAGTTGCCCCAGTTGAAGTCCGAATCGACGTCCGATATGCCATTAATGCATAGGGTAACCTCTCATGCCAATCTCTGTAATTCTCGGCAGTCTTTGCCAGAATTTTCTTGATGTTCTTGTTCGCCGCTTCCACTGCTCCGTTCATTTGCGGGCGATAGGGGGATGAGTTGAGATGTCGGATATTGAAGTCATTCAGCAGGTCATCGACCACCTTGTTATTCAAATTAGACCCATTGTCTGTGATGATCGCTTGAGGAGACCCATATCGAGAGATTATGTCCCTCTTAATGAATCTTGCTACGTTCTTTGCAGAGACGTTTGTGTATGAACTGGCCTCAATCCACTTGGAGAAGTAATCGATCGCTACTAAGATGAAGCGATGACCATTGGAGGCGGCGGGGTTTATTGGCCCGATCATGTCTATCCCCCACATGGAAAATGGCCAAGCTTCTGACATTTGATGGAGTTCATTCGGAGGCGCATTGATCCGGTCTCCGTACACCTGACATTGATAACAAGATCTGACATGTTGATTGCAGTCCGACTCCATGGTCATCCAAAAGTAACCAAGTCGCATGATCTTCCTTGCAAGGAGATGGCCGTTCATATGTGGACCGCATACTCCGTCGTGTATTTCTTTCATGAGCAAGTTTGCCTCCTTAGCGTCTACGCATCTCAACAGAATTGAATCGAATGACCTTTTGTACAAGGTCTGACCGCTCAAAAAGAACTTGGTGGCCATCTTAACTATGTATCTCTTATCAACCCCTCGACTTCCTTCGGGAAACGTTCCTTTTAAGAGATAGTTTCTAATGTCATGGTACCACGGTTCACCGTCAAATTCCTCCTCGATCGCCATACAATGGGCCGGTTGCCTGATCACGTCTATCCTCAGGGGCTCGACGTTAAGCCCGCCTGCTACTTGTAACATAGAGGATAACGTGGCCAAAGCGTCCGCAAAATGGTTTTGCGTCCTTGGCAGATATTCAAAAGTGATTTCCTCGAACCCTAGAGCTAGCTCCTTCAGCAACTCATGATAAGGAATAAGCTTGGAGTCTCTTGTCTTCCACTCCCCTTGAGTTTGGAGAATGATAAGCATGGAATCCCCATAGACATGTAATCTTCGCACCTTCATGGAGGCAGCTAGTTGCAAGCCGAGAATACATGCCTCGTATTCCGATATGTTATTGGTGCATGGAAATATCAATTTGGCAGCGACGGGATAATGTTGTCCTTCTGGAGATACCAGTACCGCCCCAGTGCCGGCTCCTGATAGGTTGACCGCGCCATCGAAATACATGACCCACTTGCCTTCTGATAGCATCAAGACTTGGCCTTTGATTTGAGCTGCCTTCGGGGCTGCCCCTGCATGGGGGTCTTCTGCCAGCATATCCGCGATAGCTCTTCCCTTAACAGACTTTTGGGATGAACTTTTTATGTCAAACTCGGATAACATAACCTGCCATTTAGCCAACTTTCCGATTAGAGTCGGCTTCTCTAGCAGGTATTTGATCGGATCGCTCTCGGTCACCAACTGTATGTGATGGTGTAGGGTGTATTGTCTCAACCTGCGAAGCACCCAGACTGCTGCAGCGCACGTTCTTTCCACGGGGGAGTAATTCATCTCGGACGAGGTGAATTTTTTACTCAGATAGTATATGGCCCTTTCCTTGCCATCTTCCGGACTGGTCTGTGCCAGTAGAGCTCCCAGCGACTCTTGATGAACAGTCAAGTACAGAGTCAACGGATGTCCCGGAGTCGGGGGTACTAGAATCGGTAGGGAGGTCAAGTATTCCTTAATCCTCTGTAGTGCCTGATGACATTCCGCATCCCAAGTTACCTTGGCGCCCTTCTTTAAAAGCCGGAAGAATGGCCTAGCTGTGTCAGTTAGTTGGCATATAAACCTGGCAATATAGTTCAATCGCCCCAAAAGGCTTCTAATTTCTTTCACCGTCGACGGGGTTGCTATGTCGTTTATAGCTTGGATTTTAGAAGGATCAAGCTCGATGCCTCTATGACTGACTATGAATCCCAGTAGCTTTCCAGACTTTGCCCCGAATATGCACTTATTAGGGTTCAGCCTCAGCCTATACTTCCGCAAACGCTCAAACAGCTTCTTTAATACCTGAACATGGTCTTGTCCTGGTCTGGATTTGGCGATCATGTCGTCGACATATACTTCGATTTCCTTGTGGATCATATCGTGGAACAAGGTTACCATGGCCTTTTGGTATGTTGCCCCGGCATTCCTCAACCCAAAAGGCATGACTTTGTAACAGAAATTCCCCCATGGGGTTGTGAACGCGGTTTTAGCCTGATCCTCCTTCTTCATGAGTATCTGATTGTAACCAGAGAATCCATCCATGAACGAGAACAGTTCATATCCCGCTGTACTGTCTACTAAAACGTCTATGTGGGGAAGCGGGAAGTCATCCTTCGGGCTCGCCTTGTTCAGGTCCCGATAGTCTACGCAAATACGGATCCTTCCATCCTTTTTCATCACCGGGACAATGTTGGCGATCCAATCAGAATACGGAATTGCCTCAATAAAGCCCACCCTTAAAAGTTTCATCACTTCTTCTTTGATTCTATCAGACAGCTCTGATTTCATCCTTCTGCTTCCCTGTTTTACGGGCTTGAAACCGGGATTGATGGGCAATGCATGCTCTACGATACTAGGATCTAGGCCTGGCATGTCCGCGTATGACCACGCGAAGATATCCTGATATTCTCTCAGCAGTTTGGTGATTCTGGCCGCCTCCATTTGAGATAGGTGTCCCCCGATCTTTACTTCTTTGACATTTTCTGAGTCTCCCAAGTTAACGGTCAATGGCTCCTCAGTGGTGGGAGGCATGGATTCTTCGAAAGCAATGCACTCTCTCTGGATGGCTCTCTGACCCTCATCTTCAACATCTTCAATATCACAAGAAGAGTCTTCCTGATGGTCCGAGTCGTCTAATAACCTGGTATGCATGTTCGAGATGATATGCCTGAAATGTCATGAGAATGGTTAGTTCATCCAATTCGTACGAACGAAACTCAGGAAAAATCTTTTTTTTGTTTTGTTTTTTTTCTTTTTCTTTTTAAAATAAAATGAGGAATGCCGAAAGACGGGACCAATCCTCGTATCCCCAAATACTATTGATCTCTGAAACTCACTTGAAAATCAGGGGACATAAGGTAAATCGGGCCTCAAGCCTCAAGCCAAGGAGGCGATCATCATAGGGCCGATCTGTTACCCCATGTGCCCTTAATAAAGCCCGAGATGTTTTGCAAAATGGACCGTGTTACAAAGCGTGCCAATTGGACCCACGGTCGGAGATCTGAGAGGCATTATCCGCCCACACCGGAAGTAGAAAGGGAAATGACTAGACTGAATTGAAATGCGACACAAGTAATAAGGCGAAATGCTGAAAGTGAAAGAGAGGTCTCTTTACTCAGTGACGTCATTGTTTGCACCGAGCCAGTCAATGATGACATTCACAGTGTCTTCCAGGAAAGGATTCTCCAGATCAGGATCGATCTCGTCCAGCGCAACTTCGTCTGCCAGCCACTTGGAGGCCTTGGAGAAATACTGCTCAAGCTCGTTGCCAAACGCCTTAGCTTTGCCTTTCCAAACACTTGAGCCAATGAACGAACCGTTTCGTCCTCCTCTGCGTCCGTTGCTTCTTTGATTCTCACCTCTGTTTCGGCCAGAGCCTCTACCTCTAGTACGGCGCCAATTTCGCTCGCCAACATATCCTAAGCCAGCCCTGCCTTCGTTCGAGTTCAGCTCTAAAGGTGCTCGGATTCCCTGGTTATGTTTACCTAAACCGCCTCCTGGAGCGAATCCATAGGATAACAGCATCTTTCCTGGCAGAAGGTCATACTGAGAGAGGGCAGGGACTCTTAGCTTGGTCCCTACGGGCGTGTGAACGGCTGCCACCAGATCAAGGGAATGGAAACTCGCCTCTTCTTTCCCTTCCGGTTCCACATGCGGAACAGCACTATTCTGGTATGTCATGAGATCCACTTCACCGTGCACAGTGATTACTTTGTTGTTAACCGCAAAGCGGACCTTCTGATGTAGACTGGACGGTACAGCTCCAGCTATATGGATCCACGGTCTTCCGAGGAGGAATCCGAAGGCACTCGGTAAATCCATCACCTGAAACCCGATGGAAAAACTGGTTGGGCCTATGAAAACATCCAGTTCGATTTCCCCGACTACGGTCTTCCTCGTTCCGTCAAAGGCTCTAATACTGGCTTTAGAGGTTCTGATCAGTTCTTCATTCACGCCCAGATTCCTCAAAGTGGCCAAAGGGCAGATGTTAAAAGCCGAGCCATTATCAACCAATACATGAGATACTTGCTTGCCGTGGCATTTCACTGTTATATACAGCGCCTTATTATGCGCCCGTCCTTCCATCGGGAAATCCTCGTCGGAGAAACTTATCTGATCCTTCAGTAAGATAGCACCTACGAAATTTTCCAATTGCACCTCATTAATGGATTCGGGCACGTGCACCTCGTTCAGGACTTTCATAAGTGCGTCCTTGTGCTTTTCAGAATTTAAGAACAGATCCAGTAGGGAGATCTGGGCTGGCATCTTCCGCAACTGCTCTATGACCTCGAACTCGCTGGTTCTAACGATAGACAACAGTTTCTCGGCGTCTTCTTTAGACACTTCTCTTTTCTCTGACTCACCCTCTCGTGGTGCGTAGAATCTTCCCGATCGCATCACGGCGCTGATCTTATCTGTCCCATAATCCCAATGGGCTTCCTTAGGGTTGTAGTCGTCTACAGGGGGAATTTTTATTATTACCGGTGACATCCTTCTAATTCCCACACTCGATTCATCATCAGCTTCATCGTCAGCGAGGCGGATTACAACTGGCTTAGGCGGGTAGTCACCATCTCCCTTCCAATTGTCAATTCTATTCAGGCTGATGATGAGAGGTTTAGTACTTCCCACCATTCCAACTAGACCGTTGAGCTCCTTTGAATTAAACCTCCTCGACGATTCACCCTGCGACCCCTTGGCCAAGCCGGTTGGAATGACTGTCGCAGCCACGCGAGACTTGCCCGTACCCGTTCCAAATCCAAGGTGATTCTCTTCTTCGTCCTCAAAGATCACCCCTACAACTTGATGATCCGGGAGTGGGTTCTGCTGTACGTTCGGCTCCATTTTGTCGAATTCGAGAATACGACTATCGATGAGAGCTTGCACCTTGCACTTCAGAATAAAGCAGTTATCTACGTTGTGGCCCTTCTCTCCCATGTGATAGACACATGACTGACTCTCGTCATAACCATTAAACTTCACCGGATTTGGCCTCGGGGGCTCTTTAGCGACCAGGCGCTCCTCTAGCAGCATGGGCAGCAACTTTGATAATGATCTAGGCAAGGGTGTGAACTGCTTGGGGGGTAATTTCTTCTTTGGCTCAAATTGCTTCTGTGCCGACCACGATGGGCCTCCTTGGACTGGGCTTGAATTGGAGAACTGTTTGGGCCTAGGTGGGTTTGGTACAAATGCCACGTCGATCCCGGCTTCCCTCTCCTTCCGGGCCGGATACTGACGCCTTGTCACTATTTCTGGCGCCTTCCTCTCTCTCACCGCCCACTCCAATCTTTCAGCAACTTTGATCAGATGCGTGAATGTCTGACAGCCCGACGTGTTCAACTTGTCGAAATACTCATATGGTAGTGCCTTCAAGAATAGGTCAACCAGCTTGTCTTCCGGAATAGACGGTTTGACTTGTGTGGCTATGGCACGCCACCTTTGAGCGTATGTGCGAATTGTCTCACTCTTCCCTTTCATAGTCCTCAGCAAATCCTCTCTAGAAGGTGCCGCAGCGGTGTTGAACTTATATTGGCGTAAAAAATCTTCCGCCAGGTCTTCCCAACCGTCATAGTCTTCCAAATCCACTTCAATAAACCAAGCTAGTGCCACTCCCGACAAACTTTCTTGAAACGTATTCATCAGCAAGGGGACGTAGTCAGAGTAGTGCGCCATTTTGCGTAGGTAATATTTCAGGTGAGCTCGGGGACAGCCTGTCCCATTATATTTCCTTATGAAGTCGGGTTCTTTGTAATCTGGTGGCGCTTCTATCTTCGCGAATGGCGACATCTTATCGAACCTGGCCAACTCATATCCTTGGCTGCTCAAGCACTCTTCAATTTTTGCTAGCCTCCTTGCACCTTCTTCAGTCTTGCCGACGGGTTTCTCCTTTTTATCTCCCTCTAGGCTAATGATCACGGGTGCAACCTTCGGTGGTGCGTCAGCCATCGGCACTTGGTTAACCTTTTCGGTCATGTTTTCCTCTGGAATTTGCGTCGCATCTGAAGCAACGGATGCCGAAGGACGCGCAGCTTGGTTAAGGTCCGGTACCGGTACGGCGTTCCTCTCTTGTGCAGCTACCATCATGGCTTTCATTTCGGCCAGCATAGCGGCCATTGACGTCATTTGGCCTTCCAAGTTATCCACTCGGGACCCCAACTCCTCTTGATCCATTCTGACTCGACGACGAGTTCTAATATGAGCTCTTCTAGGTTCCGTGATTAGAGACTACCTGCCCGAAAGACCAAAAATTAGATTTACGTTGATGGAAAAGCAGTCACAGGGTGTGTGATTCCTTGGTAACATGTTCATGAACAACAATCACCATGCCATTTGGGCAACGAGTAATCCACGACAATCAAGATTGGAGTTTTCAAAGGATGTTTTAATGCATAAGCCAAAATGTTCATTACAAATAAAAGGGCTCTTAGAAGAGTTTGATGAGAATGTGATAACGACATTTCGACATCCTAGGCTTGATGGGAAGGATCGCTCCTTCATCACCCCTCGGCGTCATAAAATCCCTGGCTGTGGACCACTTCGACTTCCTGGTAAACTGACGGCCCGACGTCCTCCGGTATGTATGGCTCCACTCCTGGCTGGTATGGGACAATGTACTCGGGGACGTACAGTTCAACCGGCGTCGGTCGAATCCTCTTGAAGGCTCGGATGTACTCTTCGGAGGCCCGATGTAAGTCCATTTCAGGGTCCAGCTGATCCGTCCACTCCACGTCTTGGGGCGGGGAGTCCTTCAGTACTTGTTCTATGTCATCGATCATGGTTTGGAGGCGCGCCTTGGTTTTCTTGGTAATCGTTCCTTGGGGAACATCGAAGGCGAATTTGTCAGGGAGAACTTGGGGAGGGATTTCCTGCAGCATGCCAAATTGTCTGACAACTCTAATCGGATGATATGATACGGCCCCTGTGAATCCTAAGAGTGGGATCGGTCTCCCACCCTCGGTAGTGATGCGTGCCTTGCACATTTTGGGCCGCCTCAGCCGCCATCGGAGTTGTCCGGGTTCTAGCCTTTTTAGGAGATCGTACCAGCCAATGAAAGAACGATTGGAAATGAGCGATTGACATTTGAGGAAGGACTGGATAGGATGGATACCCTCGTCGATTCGGGTGCAGCCCACATGAAGATTGAGCATTTTAAGGTGAGATGTGATCCACATGAAGAGGAGACCATTGGAGGCTTGAAAGATAGTCTTCCGAGAGGACTGGGAATGGTCTAGAGCAGCTTGGTAGCGATTCAGGGATAGGAAAGTCTCTGCGAGGATCATATGCGAGTAGTCTAAACGGTCGCATGCCTGGTAGACTATGTAGACGATGGAAGGATTGAATGTGGTTCTGGATGTAGGGAACAGTACGAACCCAAAGAACGCTAGGATGAAGATCATTCCCGACTTATGGCCAGTGTCAATAGGCAGATTCGAGTAGTTGTCAAATAGGAATGAGAATGGGAATCTACCGGAGTTAGATTTGAGAATCTTTTCAATCTCGGTGGTCTTGAGACGAAGGAATTTGGATAGCAGTTTGGACGGGTTAAGGCCTAAAGGAGGACGAGCTGATTGTTCTTGGAATTTGACTCCGATGACGGCTGTGTACTCCTCCAGTGTGGGCGTGATCTCTAAGCCCTCGAAGTTAAACGTCAGCGTAGTTGGATCCCAGTATCGTGCCAACGCTTGTATGAGTGCTGGTTGATATCTGATTTTGACAAGATCCACGAGGTGCCCCAGTCTTTGCTTGACGTAAGTCTGGTTGGTCTCGTTGAGGCGCCCCCACCACATTTGTAGCTCCTTATGCGGGACCGGGATGATTTGGATGTCACCTCTCCCCATCAAGTCTAGAATATGAGAATGTGATTAATTATCCATGGATTACTCGGGCATTAGATTCGTTCAAATCATTATTTACCCTAGACGTGATGAAGGTTGGGCTCCCCGTTTGGATAAAAGGAATACCAAATTGGGGTTCCAACGCTAACCCCATCAGAGGGTATGATGAAATGGACGAAAATAATGATGCTATGCAGATGATATGCTTATGCATGGCGTGAACTGATTCAATCATATGTCGCGTGTGTCATGAAATGAGAATTAGATCCTCGCACTTGTGTCAAACAAACAAGACGCGAGTTCTAACTAAGATTTCAAATGGCAGCGACATACGATTGGACCAGGGAAGTCTGAATGGTTGGGTGGAATTCCAATGTCGCGTTCCGGTATTAAGACGCCTATGACTTGGGAATTAAAGCGCGAGGGATAGGAGGGAGATCCACAGGCGGATGCCCTTTACAGACTCAAAAGACCGACTAACTTTCGAAGACATAGCCGAAAAGCAACCCTAAAGAACCTAAGGTGATGCCCCAAATCGGATCGTCAGATGATGTCGGTTGCCCCTGCTGTCCTGCCTAGATCGGGTCCTCTTCCTCATCGGATGGAAAGACCACAGGGTGGGTAGGTGACGCATGTCCTCCAGTAGACTCTTCTCCGTCTGACAAAATCTCGATAACATCTGGAGGGGGCGCTGGTATCGCTCCTATCCTGCTGAACACGTCCCTGAGTTTCAGATAAATATTCCACATCTTTTCCCTGTCAAGCTCGAACTTGTGTGCGCGCTCGAGTTGTTCCGCGGACTTGGTGTAAAAACAATTCGTTCCTCGGATAAGGTTGCGTCCCGTAAGTGCCCTTCCTTGGATGAAACGAAAGGAGTGGAACCAATTGAACGTCTCGGTGGCTTCGTGTCGGACGACGCGTCGCTCGTATTGGAATACCTCTAGGACCTTGGGCCGATTTGGGGAAACCATCTCTATTTTATATGCACTGTAAAATGGAATTAGACTCAACCATTCAAACTTGATGAGTGCAGCATGCTATGCAAGAAGTAAAAGACAGCAAGTGGTCCTAATAATAATGAAAAGATTTTACCAGAAGAGATATCCAAAGATTTTTTGGTTTTAGGTATACCAACCATCCATATACATGCGCATGAGACAAGTGAGGCTTGATCTAAAAATCAAAGGCTTAGGTGAGGAACCTAGAGGCTTCCCTCTATCCGAGTCGATAAATTCGTCCATGAGTGCAATCCACAACAAATGGATAAAAGTCTCGACTTGGATAGTGAGTGGGATCGAATATGGTCGACCCCAGCGCAATCCACGCTAGGGCGTTGCATATCGATCCCTGATCTATGGCTACCTGAAAAGGTGATTTCGCGGCCTGGGTTTGGGCGCTTTGTGCAAAGTGTCGTGATCCTCAAATATGCAGTGAATCATGCGTAACAATTTATATATCAATCAGCGCTTCAAGTCATCCATATAACATACATTCCTACGCCCATCCTGCATAAGACAATGTTAATCACAGACTACACCCCTTATCACTCCAATCTGCAAAAACATATAACACCTATCGTGAGCGGACTTACCTCACCTTCAAAAGCTCCTGCAGGGTTAGAAAAATCACACAACGTTTTAATTACGGCTTAAGTCCACTTGAGGTCCAGAACCAAGTGTTCTAGAACAACGTCCCCAGTGGAGTCGCCAGCTGTCGCGACCCGTCCGAAAATCAACGGACGCGGCTAATGGATTACCGATCGCGAGCCCCCACTCTGAAATGTGGATCGCGGGCTTTGGATCGGCGCGGGCCCTCCCAGGCCCATACCAAATCGCGGCGGGAGTGTTTCTTTTGAGGGATTCGACGATAAGAATCGATCGCTTTCGACCTTCAGTGTGGTCGTGGTGGCATGTGCAACTTGTGCATGCATTTGGAGTCGCCACCGGTCTTTCTTGGAGGGTAGACCGGAAACCTTACTGACTGATTGGGAGAGATCGATCAGTTCTGCGGAACCAGAGATTTTGGGTTCGGGGACTTGGTTACGTCGGTGTCATTACCAACGCCCTTTCGGTACCTAACGTGAGTGATTTTCCTAACTAAGATTTCATGCAGGCGCAATTTTGGGTGATATGAGTCAGGGTTTCATGCAGGTTGGAAGACTGGTCCTATCAAACCACAGTCAATTTAACGAAAGCGCAGTCAATTGCATAAATGAATCATGTCAATACATATCAATTTCAATCATTGGCCTCCTAATATAGCCATAAGGGCTTAGAGAAGATGTGATTTAGGATTAGGGGTAAAATGGGAAGATTCGGGGACAATTAGCCCGAAGGACAAAATTGTCATTTTTTTGGAAGGTTTGGATACCGAATTACCCAAAATATTCCATGGCCAGTTGATTGTGGCCATTTCCCATTTTTGAGAATTTTTTGGAATTTCTTGACTTTTCTTCAATTTTTGGAAGACGATTCGCCCAAAGGGCGAAATCGTCATTTTAAGAAGGGTCGGGGTTCAAAACACCCGGAATGAGCCTTGGCCAGTTGTTCGTGGCCATTTCCTATTTTTTGGGATTTTCCTGGATTTTTAGAATTTTCTTGGAAGACGGTTTGCCGGAAGGGCAAAACCGTCATTTCTGAAAAGATCGGGGGGTCGAAAGACCCGAAACAGGTCGTGGCCAGTTGAATGTGGCCATTTCCTATTTTCTGGAAATTTTTAGAATTTTTATGAATTTTCCGAATTTTTTTGAATTTTTTTATGAATTTTCTATTTTTTATTGATTTTTTGAATTTTTTATTATTTTTTGTTATTTTCTGAATTTTTTAATATTTAAAAATATTTTCCGGGCCGGGTCAAACCCGGCCCACGCCTCTCGGGCGCCCGGCCCGACCCTAGGGGTTGACACCGGTCTAAAACGACACCGTTTTGTATTTTTAAAATTTTTTTCTATTTTTTTAAACAATTTTTGGATTTTTTTATCTATTTTATTTAATTATCCGAAAATTCCCCGGATCCGACGGCTCTCGTTGCGCCACGTGGCGTCATCCTGTGCTCCCGATCTTCCACTAGATCGGACGCTTCGGAGGGAGCCACGTGCGCAGATCTTGACCGTTGGATCAAAATCATTTTTTTATATTTTCTGAAAAATATCCTCCCATCCGACTGACCAAAACGCGCCACGTGTCGGACTTCGGTGCGTCTGATCTTGAGCATGATCGGACGACTCTCAAATCGCCACTTGGCACATTCCTAGCCCTCAGATTTACATTTTTTATTTATCCGGAAATCAATTATTTATTCCGAAAATATAATTTTTTTTATTTTTTAAAGGACAGGATCGCGACACGTGGCATAACCACGGCCGTCCGATCCTTTTATTAAAAACACGGCCCGGTCCCGCCTTGGCTGACGTGGCTGCCGACGTGGCAAGCCACGTCAGCCGTTGACCGGTTGACCACCGGCGATAGCCGCCGGAGAAGATGATGAATAGTGACTATTCCGGCGGCTATCGCCGGAATTTTCGCCGGAGACCCCAAATCTTACCCGAAACTCAGTGTTTTTCCCTCATTCTTTCGGCATTTGACTCCCCTAACCACCCAAATTCGTGTACGACTAAAACATGACATCGAACATCGTCAAGAAGCCCCGAATGGGCGGCCACCGAACCGACTCCGGCGAGGTGGATTCGCAGAAAAATTTTGAGCTTTAAAGTCAATTCTGGACGTCAACATGGCATACACGGGAGTCAAGGAGACCTGCCTACGGTCGCTTGAGGCTCGGCGACCGCCGAAATCCCCCGGTCGAGCTCCCGGCTTGGGCCGCAGCCGGCGAAGCTCGAACCGCCGCCTTCAGCGGTTCCCGACACAAAAATAGCGGACAATGGAGCGAAGGATCGATGATAGAACAATTTCTAAACTAGATTCGCATGAAATGAAGCTTGGCAAGGCATGGCCGAGGCCCACAAAATACATAGCTCGCTTGGGCAATTTATCGAGCACATGGTGTGCGACCGTGGAGTTAGAGCTTAGAGGGGCTACCGACCTGGTGGTGGCTTGTCGACGGCGGCCGAAGCTCCAATGGTGATCAGTGAGGTTAGCTCGAGGTCCGGGAAGGTCGCTCCAACGCCGGTCTCTGTCAAAAAAATCCCCTACCTCTCGGCCTCACTCTCCCCTTTAAACCCGAGCCAGCCTCTACCCCGGTGGCCGACCGCCCGCCTCGACGCCCGCTCATTCTGCCAAAACGCGAATATTCCTCTGCTCGCTGCCTCCCACGCTCGGTTGCCCTTTTTTTCTTCCCCAAAACCGCGCCCCATCTTCCCCTGTTTTTTTATCCTTCTCGGCCAAGTGGTCTGCAACAATGTTGCAGACCCGGTCGGACCGGGCCGGGTCGGGTCTGACCCGACCGGCCCGGTTCGACCAATTCTTTCAAATTGGACCCCAAATTGACCTATTTTCGTGAAATTGATGGCATAATCGGACTCCTTGACACATTTTCTATCAAATAAGGGTATTTTCACGAATCGATTGATTGAAATTTTATGAAAACCCCAAATTGTCCCTAGGATCCGAAAATGAATTCCACCAAATCGAAGGTCCAAACGGTCGAATTATTCAAAATTGAGCCCACCAATGGATTCAGCATGATGAAGACTATAGGATAGGGGTGTTTAATTTTAATGGGTGTGCCCGTGTGAAATTTAATTTCGAAAATCGTAAAACCGGGGACTAAATTGAATAAAATTTGTGCAATTAAGCCATTTTGGTTAAAATTGATCAAATTGGAGGGCAAATTGGCCCAATTTCACTTCAAGACTCTAGAATTCAATGTCATAGCCCATGAAAAGTGAGAATTCAGAATTAAAAGACTCGAAAAGGATTTTTTTAGGCTCGTTTCGGTTTTAGGTTTGTGAAGGAACCCCATGAATCGAGCCAAATTTCCCTGATAAAAAGTGAAAATATTAAAGAGGAAATTAAAATAAAATTTCTGAATATTTTTTGTAATTTTCTGACCACTAATGGTATTTTTCCTGATTTGTTGGGTATTTTTATAATTAAATAAATTCCAAAAAATATTAAAAAATTCAAAAAAAATATTTTTTGTTCAAAATTGGTTCCCAAGGCTAGGCTAAGGCTTCCAAAGTTGATTTTACAATTTTTTGACCTTTTTTGCTATTTTTAATTAATTTTAGAAATAAAAACTATGATAACGGATGGTCAAAAATCAGGTGTCAACAGCAGTCACAATCGACACTCACAAAATGAAAATCCCAATTCATACATACCAGCAAACCAATCAAGACCATATTCATACTAACGAATGTACACAACCCCATACTTCGGGGCGACTAGACAAAACTTCAAAGGGTCACTTGGTTAGGTGAGGTCAACTTCTCACTTACTTCAATAGACTACTCCAACAGCCAATTCATGGCGTCCGCGAGGCTTCGTCACTTGGGACCTGAAATGTTATCCCACGACGGGGTGAGAATAAATCTCAGCGAATCAAGCCTAAGCTCGGTTAGGAAACTGATTCGCCGAGGGCATCCTAACCGAAGCTCACAAATCACACATGCACATATAGCACTATCCACAGTTAACAATATAACCATCATCCACATGCACACTTACCAGCTTCAGCCATACATAATGCAATGCTCGACATGACTCAATAGTCAACGTTAATCAGTCACTCAATCACAGCATTGCATCCACTAGTATGCACAGGACATTCATCAGGACAATGCACACAACACAATAATAACTCGAACACAAATGAGTATGAACTTCCGTCTTCCTACTCCATTCGTCCCATTCCAAATGTCGTAGTCGGGATACGTTCACACTTACTCATGTACGAAGTTACATTGCACTCAATTCTTTTATTAACGATGATCGTGCCACCGGCACATGAGAGGATCTACGCGAAAGAGGGCGTGATTCGACTCTCACACATAACGCGATCCAACACCTCAGTGTGATCCAGCGTTCTACCGGCAAAACCGGGCTACGTTCCTTTACTTTCGGCAACGGCTACTACAAGCGGTGTATCCAGTGCGTCTGGCACGGCACCAGCAAGTAGGCATCCCTATACGGGGCGTCGGTCCAACATCCATTACGACCGGCATCTGACCAACTCTGCATTCGTACTAGTTAACACCGAATCAGAGTTGTCGTGCTTCTGGCAAGTCGTATGGTTCCGTCCAAATCATAGAACACGAGCTTGCCAGGAACATCATCGTTTTTCGTCATATGACCATACAATCCACATCCAGCAATCAACCCATTTCATTATTTTTTGTTAAGGCCGGATGCTCACTCAGGCATGTAAAAACTTTGGCCAAATGCCAATTTCGTGCCAAAATATGTATTTTGACTTCGCACACGGTCATATGCAATGTAGACTAACCACTAGTCACCACACATAGGGCGATTAGCCCCCAATCAACGATCGACGCCAAACAGTCATTCCAGTCAATCAATCACACCATCCGACGAGGCAATCAACACAAACACGAACAACCAGTCCGATTAGGCCACCTAAAGACTCGAGTTCATGCGATAATTATTTATTAGTCAATCCGACTTAAACGTCGTCGATCGTTCGCTCGTCTCTAGCCTATCGCTCGCTCGCGATCAAACAGCGGCAATCCATTGCCCAATCAATCAATCAATAATTCTCTAACAACAACTAGTCACAGACAATTTAATCAGTCCGGCTAACCAAAACGATCGGCCATTTATCCTAATCCCAATTTCTATTTAGACCGGCCCCGATCCTGTACCTAAAATCCACAATTGACTAAACGACTAATTCTAGGCGCAATTAGCGCCCTAACCAAGGATTAGGGTCAACTCACTATCAAATTGGGCTCGGGCGGTCTCAACGGCTGGCGACGGCGGCGGCGGCGGCGGCGGCGGCCCAAAAACCTAAAATCTCGGGAATGCCTCAGGGATGTCTCGTGAGGTCAATGGGACAGGTGGCCGGCGACGGCGAAGCTCCGGTGAGCGGCGGTGGCCTAAAACAGAACCGGCCAGCAAGGTTAAATAGGGGAACCGGGCAATTTTCCGGCGATTCACGGCCCCACGGGCCGGGACGAGGCCGGCCAAGGCCGGGGATCTTACCTAGGGGTCGAGGGAAGTTGATCGGGACCGGCGGCAGCGGCTGAGGGCGGTCGGAGGCGGCGGATCGGCGACGAGCAGAATCGGGCGTTTCGGGGCAGAAAAACAGGGGAAGCTTGCGGGCGGTCCTCCGGCCCCCACGCGCGGCGGCGAGCTTCGCCGAGCTCAGGTAAGTTGGAGGGGAGTCCTAGGAGTTCATTGGCGGCGGCAGTGAGAGTCGGCTACGGCCAAAATGGCGTGATCTGAAGAAAACGCGAACTGGGTCTAAAACAGGGCACCGGCGATTTCGGGGCTGATTGCGGCGGCTCCGGTGGCTAATTGGCGGTGGGGTGGCTTTGGGGAAGTCGAGGGGAGGCTGAGGGACTTGGCCGAGGTGGTGGGTGGCGGCGGCGACGCCGCGAGCGGCCGGGGGAAGCCCCGACGTGCTCGGGTCTGCAGGGGGCCGAACAGGGGCTGGGGGTGTCGCGGCGGTTCCGCGGCTGTTCGGCGACTGACGACGGCTGGGACGAGGTCGGCGGCGACGGCGACAAGCTGCTGAAGGTGGTGGCCGTCCGTTGTGGGGTGGTGGCGCGCCAAGAATCTACGGGAGGAGGAGGGATCGTTCGGTCGGGAGGGGGGGAAAGGGGAAGTCGTCGCGCGAGCATGAAGGGAGAGAGAGAGAGAGAGAGAGAGAGAGAGAGAGAGAGGGCTGAGTTGGGGTGGGGCCCAAGGGAAGACTTTTGGGCATTTTTGTCCTATTTACAAATATCCAAGGGCAAAACGGTCTTTTGGCGATTCGGGACTGAAACGAATTTTCGATACAACGGACGAAGGGTATTTTGGTAATTTCATAGGCTAGGCTCGATCGGGATTAGGCTCGGGTCGCAAGGATTGAAATCCTAATTTACGGTGGCTAGGAATTTCGAACCTAATCTAAACCGACTGAATTTCCGAATTCGTCCAAACGTCGTCTCTTCAGTCCTTTTGATCCAATATAATTTATTGACTGAATTTCAATCTTAATCCATTTTATCGAATTCAGGGACTTCACCGAGGTTGGATTTCTAGGGCGTCACAACTCTCCCCCACTTAGGAAATTTCGTCCTCGAAATTGAAGTATTGCTATGGCCCTTCAAACAAATCAAAATACTTAGTCCTCACTACTTTGGTTCTCAAAACTTCCTCAATCTCTCTAATAGTCCCTTCAGTACTAACGTGTTTCTAAACCACCTTGATTAACGAGATCATCTTGATCCAGAGCACTCGCTCTTTCCCTACCCACGATTCTGACTGGACTTTCCACGTACGATTTTTGCCTATCCAATTCAATTTCTTCTTGACTCAGCACATCAGTGGGGTCCGATTCGTACTTCCTCCATATCAACACATGAACAACACTATCCTTGGACAAGTCTCGGCGGCAACACAAGAGGGTACCCCAAATCCTCAATTCTTTCCAAAATTTCTAGAGGTCTGACATACCTTGGGCTTAACTTTCCTTTATTTCCAAAACGAGATGTCCATCTTCATAGGCGACACCTTCTAAAAGACATAATTGTCCATCTGAAATTCCATAGGCCCTCGCCTCTTAATGGCGTAATTTTTCTGATGACTCTGCACTGTTCTCTGTCTGTTTCGGATAACCCTGATAGCGTCTAACGACTAATCTACTGATTCTGATTCAGTAACTTTTTTTCTTTTTCCCACTTCGTCCGAATAGATTAGCTTTCTACACACTCCACCACACAATGCCCCAAAAAGCACTACTTTAATGCTTCGCTACTGTCTGTTAGTTAGGCAACTCCAACAGGTACAACAGTTCCTTCCAATTACTCTTGAAATCCAACTCCATGTTTTAAACCTGTACTCTAAAGTCTTATTTGTCTTTACAAACTGACCATCCGTCCTCGGATGATAGGCCATACTAAACTACACTTTCATCGCCTCAGAGTTCACACTACGCTTGCTTCAAATCAATCTTTATTTCTACCTCATGAATCAAGACCACACCGCGACTAACGAATCCAAGTCAGATTCAAACTTACGATCCTCATTTATCAATAAGCCGCAATTCCATATCCACAATTCGTTTAAACATGTTGAACCATCCAGCTCTAAGGATACAACCCAACCGTGACCATCTAACTTTACTGTCCTTTTCCTCTGTCGATTGTCCCAATGGCCACAGTAATTAATCACTCTCACGAATCCATTATCTCCAAAGTTTAAACTACGCTTATTTCAAATCACTTATTATCACCACTCTGTACATCGAAACCACATAGTGACCATCAAACCCTACTGTCTTGTTCAACTGTTGATTGTCCTAGCAACCGCAGTAATTATCCATTCCCCACAATTCGATTAATTATTTCCTTCCTTCCAATGAGCAGAGTTTAACGCTGCTTCTCCTCTTGATCCATAGATATCAATCACGACTAACACTAATGGCAATTTGGGCATTCTGTTTACATGAAGAAGGTCGACTACTGATTCGCCTTTTAACCGACAACTCCTTAGGATCTGAAGTTATCACTTGTTGTTTCCAGAAACATCTGACGAATTACCGAACTTGGGCTCCAAATCCAACTGAGGGTCAGGACATCCATTCTATCGAACAGTGTCAACTCACAAGCGACTGACGAGTCGAGGGCCACCTCAACATTCCGGTTTAGGGTTGGAATCACCCGTTCCCAAACCGATAGTACCATTGAACACTGTCAAGATCACCTCTCATGACCAACTCAAGTCGATGCGGGATTGATTCAACTCGATCCGTAGTTCTCCAGCAACACAACACATAATCCAGGGTAGCTAATCCTTGACTAGTGTGTGGCTGGTACGGGGTTCTAGTACAAATCGTTCCTCACGGGGTTTATGGCCATCCTAAATATCGATCAATGCCAGCTCGCAAATCATGCCACGAATCAATCCCTGGTTAACTTCAGGTTGATCCTATGGTTGACTTACAGCTGAGTCAGATCAACCCAAATCGATTCATGCTTGATTTCAGATCGCCACACAGTCGAACCTCAATCAGCACAGCCAACTGGTAAATCAGGCCATCATCCACGTCGAGGGCGACTTCTAAACTCTCGGTGGCTTCCTCAACCCTTGGTCGTTGTTCGCGAATAGTTCGAGTCTTAAGCTTGGGTCGGTTCTAGATCTTGGGCATCACTTTCATACCAAGCTGAATCTCTTCACAGTGATAAAACCTGCACCTGTATCTTCAATCTGGTTACTGCATTCCAAACTGAGTCACTTATCCCTTGACCTCTTGGAAGTTTCATTACCACTCCATTGTGATATTTTCCCACCTTTACTCTAGAAATCCCAACGACAGCAGCAGTTCACTAGGCTTGTAATGCTGCGTTTTGACTTATCAATATACTAGCTCTTCGCCATAAGCTTGGCTGTATCAATCTTTCTGCCAATCCCTTAGTAACCTTATCTTTAAATCTTGGTGCCTCATCCAGCTATTCGGACCAACACTGAAACTGCTATGGTAAGTTCCGATCGATTTTCTATTTTACCAAAAGCAAGATCCTTATGGTCGTTGTCCCAAGAAATCACGTAGCCCTACGATGCTTCCGATGCGCCACTCTGATAACTAGCCAACCTTAATTGTCACATCTCGCAATCTTAATCTTATTCAGGGTATCACCAATCTCCATCGCCTAAGCAACCAACTGGCGACCTACCATGTCGTCTAACACCAGATTGTTCCTTACAAACTTTCCCTGTTCGTCTTTACCGTTCTTGTCTTATGCAAATGTCTAAATTACAATCCTCAGATAGTGCACATTTCACCATGATCTCATTAGGTTACTAGTCCACTGAACCATACGGGTCTCAAGTCGTCCCAAGACTACCTTTGTCATGCAGCAAGGCCTTCCTCGATCAAGATTCTGAGGTATAACCCATCCTTCACCGATTCTGCAAAGCACCTAAGCCTCACTTACCCATGACATCTCAATTCAAACACACGTAGTGAAATATTTTTCCCTATTACTCACCACCCATTAGCTGCCTTCACATCGATCCTTATCAGTTCGTACCTTCTGACTATTTGGGGAGCTCATTACACCTTAGAGATCAATCTCACAATCCACACTTGCTCATCGGTGGATATTCATTTAGTCATTAATTAAGATCCACAGAAAAGGAATGGCTAAGACAATCCAAGCCAAACAACACTTCAAACTTGTGCAATCCACAAAGTACCATTCGTCTTAATACAAACCCATATCCATAAGCCTTATCCACAAAAAGTCTTTTCAAACTCAACTAGCTATTGCTAATCAGTACTAGAACATCTTATCTCAAAAGTTACCCTACTCCCAGTAGAGTCAATCCTGGTTGTCCTGCTGAACAATTCCTCGAGTTAGTCCTTCTCGCGGCAGCGGTGCTTGCTCTGTCTTATTTCTCATCGGGCAATCCTTCACTTGGTGTCCCGGCTGGTAACATTTAAAGCATTCTCCACCTCTATACGGGCAGGGACCAGACTCATGCCTTAGACGACACAGGCGACACTTCTCGCTTTGGCGGAACATCGGCTTCTTGATTGCACTCCTCCGGTTAGACGGAATGTGATACTTGTTGACAAACATCGGCCTCTTCTCTATCCGACGGTTATCCCTAGAAGAAAGCGCGAATCGCGATCCATATGCGATTGCTCTATCAGTCCTGCTCTTCTCTACAGATTGGCCCCTTTCATACAATTCTCTATAACTCCTTATGTCTAGCGACACCAGTCGATCCTTAATCTCAGGTTTTATTCCATCATAAAATCTTCTCATCCTATTTATAGGATCTCTAATCGTCCATGGTGCAAACTCAGACAGCTCAGCGAATTTCACTTCATATTGCTCTACTGACAAATGATCCTGACGAAGCTGCAGAAATTCAATCATCTTTTTCTCTCGCCTACAGTCCAGAAAGTACTTGCCATAGAAGGCTTCCACAAAGGCATCCCATACCGGTACCATATCTCCGGGAAAGATCTTTTCTTGTGTAACTTCCCACCACGCCTTAGCATCACCATGAAGTTGATAAACGGCTAATGTCACCTTGTCCTCCTCGGAACATCCCAACAGGGTGAATGCCTTCTCTATTTCTAAAATCCACCAGTTTGCAGCCTCTAGGTCTCCAAATTCTTTAAACTTCGGCAGTCCTAGGTCTAGAAACCTTTCCATCAACTCAGGTATTGGTCGTATATCACTCTCATTTCCAGACACTGAGTCTTCCCGCGAAACGGCGGTGGCGGCAGCATTAACTTGACTACTTACTTGTTGCCCAACCATAGTTCTCGAAATTTCCAATACTTGCAGGATCCCGTCCACTCTGGGACCTTCTTGAACTATCCTTCCACTAGACACCATCTCATTACGGTCGCTCATTATACAGATAACTTACGGAGTCCTGTCCACCCCAGGCAACACGTAATGAGATAACCAATAAACAGTCAAAAGGATAGATAACAAACACATGCAAAAGCTTATAATCCTACTAACTATCCCAACGCTCCTTATCACTCCAAGCCAATGACCAGATGAATCAAGCTAACCTTGCTCTGATACCACCTTGTGCGGGGATGTCACGCCCCGACTCTCGAGCCCGCGACATCCCTCGCCAAATCGCCACGAGGTCATAGAGATAGCTTCCCAGGCACGCTATCGACCTATCACTTAACTACGCACGCGGAAACGTTCTAACTCCCTGACAACATAAACAAACAGGGATAGAAAAGTAGGCAGTCACAATCGACACTCACAAAATGAAAATCCCAATTCATACATACCAGCAAACCAATCAAGACCCTATTCATACTAACGAATGTACACAACCCCATATTTCGGGGCGACTAGACAAAACTTCAAAGGGTCACTTGGTCAGGTGAGGTCAACTTCTCACTTACTTCAATAGACTACTCCAACAGCCAATTCATGGCGTCCGCGAGGCTTCGTCACTTGGGACCTGAAATGTTATCCCACGACGGGGTGAGAATAAATCTCAGCGAATCAAGCCTAAGCTCGGTTAGGAAACTGATTCGCCCAGGGCATCCTAACCGAAGCTCACAAATCACACATGCACATATAGCACTATCCACAGTTAACAATATAACCATCATCCACATGCACACTTACCAGCTTCAGCCATACATAATGCAATGCTCGACATGACTCAGTAGTCAACGTCAATCAGTCACTCTATCACAGCATTGCATCCACTAGTATGCACAGGACATTCATCAGGACAATGCACACAACACAATAATAACTCGAACACAAATGAGTATGAACTTCCGTCTTCCTACTCCATTCGTCCCATTCCAAATGTCGTAGTCGGGATACGTTCACACTTACTCATGTACGAAGTTACATTGCACTCAATTCTTTTATTAACGATGATCGTGCCACCGGCACATGAGAGGATCTACGCGAAAGAGGGCGTGATTCGACTCTCACACATAACGCGATCCAACACCTCAGTGTGATCCAGCGTTCTACCGGCAAAACCGGGCTACGTTCCTTTACTTTCGGCAACGGCTACTACAAGCGGTGTATCCAGTGCGTCTGGCACGGTACCAGCAAGTAGGCATCCCTATACGGGGCGTCGGTCCAACATCCATTGCGACAGGCATCCGACCAACTCTGCATTCGTACTAGTTAACACCGAATCAGAGTTGTCGTGCTTCTGGCAAGTCATATGGTTCCGTCCAAATCATAGAACACGAGCTTGTCAGGAACATCATCGTTTTTCGTCATATGACCATACAATCCACATCCAGCAATCAACCCATTTCATTATTTTTTGTTAAGGCCGGATGCTCACTCAGGCATGTAAAAACTTTGGCCAAATGCCAATTTCGTGCCAAAATATGTATTTTGACTTCGCACACGGTCATATGCAATGCAGACTAACCACTAGTCACCACACACAGGGCGATTAGCCCCCAATCAAAGATCGACGCCAAACAGTCATTCCAGTCAATCAATCACACCATCCGACGAGGCAATCAACACAAACACGAACAACCAGTCTGATTAGGCCACCTAAAGACTCGAGTTCATGCGATAATTATTTATTAGTCAATCCGACTTAAATGTCGTCGATCGTTCGCTCGTCTCTAGCCTATCGCTCGCTCGCGATCAAACAGCGGCAATCCATTGCCCAATCAATCAATCAATAATTCTCTAACAACAACTAGCCACAGACAATTTAATCAGTCCGGCTAACCAAAACGATCGGCCATTTATCCTAATCCCAATTTCTATTTAGACCGGCCCTAATCGTGTACCTAAAATCCACAATTGACTAAACGACTAATTCTAGGCGTAATTAGCGCCCTAACCAAGGATTAGGGTCAACTCACTATCAAATTGGGCTCGGGCGGTCTCAACGGCCGGCGACGGCGGCGGCGGCGGCCCAAAAACCTAAAATCTCGGGAATGCCTCATGGAAGTCTCGCGAGGTCAACGGGACAGGTGGCCGGCGACGGCGAAGCTCCGGCGAGCGGCGGTGGCCTAAAACAGAACCGGCCAGCAAGGTTAAATAGGGGAACCGGGCCGTTTTCCGGCGATTCACGGCCCCACGGGCCGGGACGAGGCCGGCCAAGGCCGGGGATCTTACCTAGGGGTCGAGGGAAGTTGATCGGGACCGGTGGCAGCGGCTGAGGGCGGTCGGAGGCGGCGGATCGGCGACGAGCAGAATCGGGCGTTTCGGGGCAGAAAAACAAGGGAAGCTTGCGGGCGGTCCTACGGCCACCACACGCGGCGGCGAGCTTCGCCGAGCTCAGGTAAGTTGGAGGGGAGTCCTAGGAGTTCATTGGCGGCGGCGGTGAGAGTCGGCGACGGCCAAAACGGCGGGATCTGAAGAAAACGCGAACCGGGTCTAAAACAGGGCACCGGCGATTTCGGGGCTGATTGCGGCAGCTCCGGTGGCTAGTCGGCGGTGGGGTGGCTTTGGGGAAGTCGAGGGGAGGCTGAGGGACTTGGCCGAGGTGGTGGGTAGCGGCGGCGACGCCGCGAGCGGCCGAGGGAAGCCCCGACGTGCTCGGGTCTGCAGGGGGGCCGAACAGGGGCTGGGGGTGTTGCGGCGGTTCCGCGGCTGTTCGGCGACTGATGACGGCTGGGACGAGGTCGGCGGCGACGGCGACAAGCTGCTGAAGGTGGTGGCCGTCCGTTGTGGGGTGGTGGCGCGCCAAGAATCTACGGGAGGAGGAGGGATCGTTCGGTCGGGTGGGGGGGGGGGGAAGGGGAAGTCGTCGCGCGAGCATGAAGGGAGAGAGAGAGAGAGAGAGAGTGGGCTGAGTTGGGGTGGGGCCCAAGGGAAGACTTTTGGGCATTTTTGTCCTATTTACAAATATCCAAGGGCAAAACGGTCTTTTGGCGATTCGGGACTGAAACGAATTTTCGATACAACGGACGAAGGGTATTTTGGTAATTTCATAGGCTAGGCTCGATCGGGATTAGGCTCGGGTCGCAAGGATTGAAATCCTAATTTACGGTGGCTAGGAATTTCGAACCTAATCTAAACCGACTGAATTTCCGAATTCGTCCAAACATCGTCTCTTCAGTCATTTTGATCCAATATAATTTATTGACTGAATTTCAATCTTAATCCATTTTATCGAATTCAGGGACTTCACCGAGGTTGGATATCTAGGGCGTCACATGCGTAGAACCAAACCATATTAATACTCCAAATTCATTTAGATACGTATGTGCTGAGTTCATGTAAAGATCGATGTCTCGATCGACCTAAGACAATTTTTTTTCCCAGCGTGTTTATCCATGTTGAGATATTTTATTCGCACAACAAGCTAGCAATTTTTTTTTTCCTTTTACCCAAGGAAGGCAAATCCAAAACATTTGAATCTAGTTGAAAAAAAAATGGTCCAGAATGTCATCTGACAATAAGATAGAAACATTTCCATCCGAACTATGGTATCTGTAGAATGTTTAGTTGGCATTTTCCAACTCTATGACAGCAAAGTCGGAATGCATTGCTGGGATTTTTTGTTCTACACGTCTGCTGCTTTGAACTTTCTTGGATAAACAAATGGAAACTTCATTAAAAAAAAAAAAATCCAACCTCCTATATAGTCGGATGGGTTGACTACAAACATCAAGTTTCAATATAGAATGTACCCATCATAGCTTTGAATTTAGGTCAGATATGTAATTTAAACGTATATTGAAACATCAAGTTTCAATATACGTTTGATAAGTAATGAAAGTCCCACTGCTCGAGACTAATTGTGCACCAATCCAATGTCATAAATCCAAACCAAATTTGGCGGTTCGGTATCAATTTCGATTCGGGTTCATCGATTTAGCGCTCACTTCGAGAATGCTCCCGACTAATGTGAGGTCAATGCATACGAGCTATAAGATCTTGCAATGGGCTCATATTAATTGGGAGGGTTACAATAACCACCCAGGATTGGCGTGATTGATTAGAGCATTTACAGGTTTCCAGCTCGGGACTTCGAGGTTCACCCATTTGAATTCCACCATTTTCAAGCAAATCGCTCCGGATCAAGGCCACCTACATAAACCAAATCTCTGAAGACAGCATCAGCCTCGAGTACTCGCAGTATCCATCCGTTAAATGGAAGGATCAATTTATATTTAGGGCTTGCATGGCAATCATTCTGGTTTTCTTATTTTGTTCATTGGAACAAAAAAAGATGAGAATCTTTTTTGGTAACATAAACGACTCTGATTTTGTACCCAGAAACAGTTTTGAAGAAAAAATAAGAACTACAAAAAAGTTGGTTTTGAAAAAGAATTATTTTTTAGAATCACAAAACAGAATAAAGTCCCATGTTTCTCACTTTTTCTTTTCAGTTCTCTTATCAATTTTTCCTCTACCTAAGTCTCATTTTCAAATAATAATATATAAGATAATACAATATAAAATAAAAATAAAAAAAATTGATTTTTTTTAAAAAATAAGAAAAAATTGAAAAAATCCCTAAAAATATAAGAAGCTTAGATTATGCTAGTTTGACCTCATTTTCATAAATTTGGGCTCAAATTCCCTAGATTTCATAGGTTTTGCTTCATTAGGATTTTATGATGCGATTTATCAATGTCATGATTCGTTGATTACGCACTTAATTTCATTTGTTGTAATATGCGTAGGTTTATGTACTACTTTAGATTTAGTGTAGTTTTAATTTTTTTTTTTTAAAAGACAAGAATAACCATTGTGAACACTTATCAAGCTCTCTTAAGTGTTCGATTAATTAAGACTGTGATTTGATTTTCTAGAATAAAAAGCGCACACCAATGTAGGGTAGTGTAATGCAATTTCCTTGCAAAAACGAGGGTATAGCTCGTGTCGATTATTCACTCGTTCAAAGAGTTTGATGAAACTCCATAATAAATGGCGAAAATGACTTGTGATGATTGTTGATGTTTATTTTTACATTTCAATATGCAATATGTTATATAAGATAATCAATATGAATTAATATTTGATTAGTTTGAAATGTAGGATAGAATTTCACAAAGTAACTACATATTTATTTGACTTAAATCGCAAAAATTGGCAAGAGTAATTGTTTCCAAGAACAGAATTTTTGTGCAATTATCAAATGCGTTTATGTTCTAGGAATAAAAATTTTAGGCAGTTACCAAACGCGTTCTGATTTTATATCACTCATCTACATAACAGAATCAGAATGGTTGTCAATTTAGGGGCTGCATGATAATACTTATCATTCTCTATTTCTCTGCCATAAGTTAATCTGGCAAAGAAATCTATTTGAAAAAAACCCTATCGAGGTAGAAATCTGTTTAGTAAAAAAATTGACTTATTGTGGGATTTTTAACTTCTGATAGGATTTTCAACTTCTAGTTGAGTTTTTGACCAACTTTGAGAAGTAAATTTTTTTATTTATCGGTTTCAGAATCACTTCTTTGACCACACCAGCCTCTGTCGACCACCGCCGACTACCACCGCTGCCAACCACCACCGCCGACCGCTGCCACCGACCGTCGCCCGATGCCGCTAAAGAATTTGTTAATAATGTTTCAAAAGTAGAAATTTTCAACCGTTACCAAACGAATTTATCTGATTAGAAGTCAATCTGAAGTAGAAGTAGAAAAATTAACTTCTACTTTTAAGGAGAAGTAGAGAAATCAACTTCTGATCATAAGTTGATTTCTGGTTGAGAAATGTTACCATGCGTGCCCTTAACGAGCATCTTGACTTCCTTTTGTGATGATTGTAACAACATTTCAAATAGGAAAAATGATCAAAAAAGTCATAAACCTATTATAATTGTGCCAATTCAGTCCTAAACCGTTTTTTTTGTCGATTCAATCTTAACCTTTTGCAATTATACAATTTAAATCCATCCAGCGAATTTTGGCCAGCCAACGCTGATGTGGACGCCGGCCAGCCGGCGAAATAATATTTTAATAAATATTTTTTGAATTTTTATTTTCTTTTTTCTTTCATTTTCCTTTTCCTTTTTTCCCCCTCTTCTCTCACCCTCCTTACCTCCTCTCACCCTCCTTACCTCCGGCCGTTCGCCAGTCGGCGACTGGCCAAAGAGGACAAGCCTCACCCGACCCCTGCGGAGATCGACCTCGTCGTCGCTGGGTTGCCCGGCGACAGCGAGGTTGAGCCCCGTGACGGCTGGGCAAGGCTCGACCTCGCAAGCCTAACTACGGAGCGACCGGGCGGGGCTACACATCACTCGACGACTGCGACGAGGCAAGCATCCAAATCAATCCCGATGTCTTGAGTACAAGCGCAAAGACTTGACCTCTCATCCCCTTCAAAGATCTCCTTCATCTCCACGCTTGACCGTTGTTTGTATTTGCAGGTCACGCTCTCCTCAATCAAGTGCTAGTGATCCCCAAAGGTCATAATTTTTCTTCCAAGGAGTTTTCGACAAGACCTCACTAGACACTAATCCATAGATGCTCCCTTGTCACCGTTGTCGCGCGAGGTCAAGCCCCACCATGGTCATGGCCGGGTGAGGCTCGACCTCGCCATCGCTCCCTCACCTGGCGACGGCGAGGCTCGACCTCGCCGGGGTCGGATGAGGCTCAGCCTCTTCGGCCATGTCTCTAGCTGGTCACCGACCGACGAACAGCTGGAAGTAGGGAGGGTGAGGGAAGATGGGAAAAAAAGGAAAATGAAAATGAAAGAAAGAAATTTTAAAAATAAATATTATGTTGCCGGCCGGCGTTAGCACCGACCAGTCAAAATTTGCCTGGGGGACTTAAATGACACAATTGAAAAAGGTTTAGGACTGAATCAGCTAAAAAAAAGGATTTAGAACTGAATTGACACAATTGCAATAGGTTAGAACTTTTTTGGTAATTTTCCCATCTAAAATAAGACCAACTCACAATTGCAGAACCTTCATGCTAAGTAACAATAAAGGTGCAATTGGACCTTTATGAGCCTCTAGAATATCTTTTATACCATGACCAATGCCCCAGTTGGTCCTATACATTTGTTTCATTAACATAACACAAGACTCCGTATTTCCACAAATTACCGGATTGAAGCTTCTCACAAAGATGGTAAATCAAGGCCTAGTTGTCCATATCGCTAATGCATCTTTCAAACAGGACACATTTTGCAAAGGTTACACCGAGGCACCGATTGAACCTTCCTGGATATACAATAAAGTAGTCTCCTAACAACTTAAACAGAAAGAAATCTTTTGATAACTTATTTGAAAGGATGCATTAGCCAATGTCACTAGTTTTTATGTTGACATTACATGATACCGGGATTACAGATTCCACCAAACTTAAGACAGAATTAGAATAATTGTCACTAGGATATTCACAAGCATAATCTTGACTGCAAAGTAGAATTAACTTACTAAGCAGCTGCTCGCTGAGGTTGAAGACGAATATATCTTAACCAGTGGCACCCAATCCTCGAGACTTCGGGAGCCTGACAGCGGCCAAGGGGTTGACTATGCCCTGAGAATCCTTTCCCAAGCCCATACCTTCAACAAATCCCATCTTCGCCATCATCCTGGATCCAAACCCTTTCGTATGCCTTTCAAAAGCTCCGACACTTTGAGGCATTCTTCTCACGGATCCTCCTCTGCCACTTTGCTTTGACTTGGTGCATTGAGATTCAGAGTCCCTATTCCTTTCTGATTCTTCCGCAGATTCTGGGAAGTTCATCCCTAATCCAAGAGATTTAGGACGCTTAATCACTTCAATGGGCTCTGCCATACCCACGCCTCCCTTCCCCAACCCTTGGCCTTCTATGAATCCCATTTTCGCCATCATTTTCGACCCAAAGCCCCTTGTGTGTACCTCAAACGCACCAAAGCTCTCAGAAGTGACCAGAGTTGCGTGCTCCTGACCATTTTCACTGGCCCCAGCTAGATTGACGGGGCTGACCTCTGTCGTTTCAGATGGCATTACACCACTTGACACGAAAGACACCGGTTGACTGGCCAATGACACCTTTCCATTGGAAGGGTTGACGGAGTTCTTTAATGACTTGCTTCTGCCAGATTTTTTAGCTTCTTGAGGCCTTACCTGATTTCGACCTCCACTGGTTGTCTTCACATGTGGGCCGTCAATTACCGAGAAATCAGCATTGTCATCAACAGGTCCAATGAGCTGTGTTTAGCAACGCCACAATTAATTGTAGTATCTCCAGATACGACAACTGACTGAACATTGTGAAACACAGAAAAAGGCAGATTTAAAATTCCTGAATGCAAACACACAGAACTAATACCTTTTCAATTGTAAGTTTATCAGTTGAAGAAGGCATGCATGTCTGTGGTGTTCGCATAACCGTTACAAATCTGGAGAAACAAGATGATAATTAGAAAAGAAAAAGCTTAAAGCCTAGAAAGGGAGAAGATAGGGGAAACATAAGGTCCATTAACCTTTTCTTGCCCGATCCTTGGGAACTACTTCGCAACCGATAAATTCTTGCCAGTCGTTGGACCTTCTCACACAGAGATAAGTTGTTATAATTAAAAAAGAGTTCTGACTTACAGAAGCAGACACAATCTACTACTGGAAAATAAATCACTTCATGGGACATTAGAGTAGAAATCCTTAAGGAGCGAACACGAAGATGTGTCCAAATCATGATCAAGTTTATCGAAGACAAAGGACGGATAATGAAATCTAAGAATCAGCAACATGCATCTCTGCAGCTGAATAAAATCAGAGAAAACTGGGTAGGTCATTCACATGACCAAAGTGAAAAAAGAAAAGCTATACCTACAGTTCAACAGGATTGATGAATGCATACGCAATTATGCAAATCATCTTTAGCGATACTAAACATTGGGAAGACACATATCAGCACTTGCATTAGTTTGACGGAAGTAAGAAAACTTAGGTTGATGCATAAATGATGCAAAAGATACAGTGATAAACCAATGAGTGTACAGCAAAGTCAGAAATTTTAGATGCACGATAATAGATCGAGGATAAGCAGATCTACAAGACTTTCAATTAGGTTTATCAGTAAAAGAAAACTTCCAATTAACAAATCCTGAATTAAGTTCATCATGGCACAGAAAGAAATATACTTATAGAAGCAGTCTTATTATTGCTCGATGTAGCCTAACGCAAATTTCTGACTATTAGACCACTCCATTAAAATCTCTTTTGCACATGCTTGGATGTTCTGCATAAGTAAAACTAAGCATGTTAATGTTATTATCTGCATCATTACATGCAGAATTCACAGGGATAAGATAAGCAAGGTAAGGTACATAGCCATAATAGATAATTACATTCAAATGACAGAAATAGGTACTTGGCAATTGATTGGGGCAAAGAAAGATCTCTCTCATTCTTACAGTGTTTTCCTATGAATGAGGCCGTACATCATCATGCAAAAGTGAGCATAAGCAGGAAAGGTGAAGGATTGGCAAAGAGCCACAACCTTTTGTCACTAAAGAGAAAGATAGATTATGAAACATACCTTGGGACAATCCCGAGAATGCATAGGTTGAAAAGAATGTATGTCAACTCCATTGAGAACAATCTGCTCCAGCTTCTAAAATATTAAATTAAGAAGAGCATTTAGATTTAGTCCTAATAATTGATTCCAGATACCACATGAAGGATAATATGCCCATACCTAATTAGACAACATAGGAGCAGAAAGGGCCACCTGGGTGTGACATTAAAATTCAAGCACTATAGAAAGACTCGAGACACAGGTTGAATAACTTCACGCCTAACAAAGTTGACTTCTAATGATGTCAAAGAACTTCAGGGCAGCTAGATAATTTATATTACCATTTATAAAGATATTTGTTACTAAGTATAACCCCAGAAAGATTTCTTGCCCCCGTCCCACCCCATCCATCCCCCCCCCCCCCCCCAAAAAAAAAAAAAAAAAACACAGAAAATAGATCCTCTCAGAAGAACATGTACCCTCATTCATCTCAAATTTATGAAACAAGGTCTACAGCTTCAATGCTTAAATATGTGTCAACGAAAGAACAACTCAATGCATGACGCATGAAAAAAAAATGCACGAAGCACGAGAAAATTAAGAGAAAGGGATCATCATCAGAGCATGAAGCAGAATACAGACACACACACACACACACACACACACACACACACACACACATATATATATAGCTCCTCAGCTAGGTAAAACTAACAGATTTTAATTGGCTCGGACAATGATCAAATTCAGCTGACATGGCAAAATGACCGGAATGTCCAAAAGATAACAATGCAATTTCCTGTTAATTGTACATCTAATCAAGAGGACCATTTATAATTAAGGAGAAGACAGAAGAATGCCTTTGCAACTTCCAGATATTTCCACCCTTACCTTATTTATTCCCTCAAGGTCAACGCCCCTATTAATCATTCTGTCCCGACGTTTAGCAGCAATCAATTCTTTGCGATGTTTCTTCTTTTCACCTGTGCATCAATTTGCATTTGAATTTTACCAAAGGCGCCAAAGACTAAAGAAACATTATCCTATGAAGAGTCTTCAGACAATCTAAACTGTTCTACATCCCCTAAGGAAAAGATAAAAATTACTCATTTTTTCCCAAGACACATATAAGGAGAGCTCCGCAAATTGAAAAAAAAACAGTAAACTTCTGAAAAAGAGGTCCTTGTGCCTCCCATGTGTTTCTTTCTCAGGAGGTCAAAAACATAGAGACCCCTCCAATCGTGTCATCCAAACACATTGATCTCCTTATTTCTCCATTTTCGTAATTCATACTTCAGACTTAACTACTAGTTCAAGGATCAAAGAAAAAAGCCAAGAATCATTATTAACTGATCGATATTTTGATTTCACTTTCAAATCCCAATATATACCACCAAACTAGTTTTCCATTGAGCATGACTTCTTTCAAATCCCCCCCGCAGGGCTGGACAGGACGGGGCAAAGAGGGAGAGAGAGTGAGTTAAGTTCGATTAATGCATAAACAAAGTTTACCAGGAAATCTTGTCGATCTTGTACTCTTCTGAAAGTCCAATGACCGAGATTGAGGCACTCTTGTACCACGATTCTTCTTGGCTGAAAGAGTCCTCACATCTTTTACCAAGATAAAATCATCAACAGCTGATGACCGATTATTTCTCACTGTCCCGTGACCTTGATGATTTGCTTGATGCTTCCTCTGCATACCATACTTCGTGGAAGCATCCTGGAGAGCAATTCCGCCCAATTTTTCCAATGTTTCATCCAAATCGCTACTAGAAGAATCGTCTGAGTCATCTGACGAATAAGGAACCTGCTTTAACAAATATTTTGAATCTAAGAGAGAATCACTTCCACCAATTCCTTCCAAATAATCTTGAGCAATGTCATCATCAACATCTGAACCACTATCAGACATGTCCTCGGAGTCATCACTTTCAGAAGAATCTGTTGCTCCATCCTGCTCAGCCGACTCCGACTCTGAGTCTTCCTCATCGGATATATCTTCCGTATACAATTTCATACCACCAATTGATATAAACCCCGAATTTTTCTTTGCAGATGTCTTCTTTGACAAAAGCTGAGCCCTCTTTTCAGCTGTTCCAGAGTCAAAGCTCTCACAATAATCCACTTCCTGCTCAGGCGATGACATACCACTCTCTAACTCTTCTTGATTTTTCATTTTCCCTGATGACGCTTCAATTCCAGATGAAGCTGCATTGTTTTCATTGTAATAACCCAACCCTCTGTGTGAGCTATCGCCCAGAACAAAATCTGAATGATACTCGTAACTAACATTTGCTTGATCCATCGATGATGGCCCTTCATCTACATAAGCAATAATTTGGTTCTCCTTCGAACCGCACAGAATGAAAGGCTGAGAAAAATCGATTTTATTCTCTCCATTTGTATCTCTGAAGGTCAACAATGGATGCAAACCATCCTGTTAAAAAATCAACTAACATAGATCAACACAAGTGAGAGACAGAGATCAAGGTTGAACAATAAGAATTCTTCTCAAATCAAGAGAGCTACAAAGAAAAAAAAAACCATAATCTAAGCCTCAAGGTATTAACTAAGACCAACTCTAAAAACTGCTATCTATTAGGTTCAAGGCTTTAGCTCAATCGAGTCTTCATTTAAAAAAACTCATCGGGTGGGAAATCCAAGAGAAGGTAACAACTAGTTTCAATGACTCAGTGAACTTTTCACACTCAGGAGGGCGACTATCAGCATAAGATTCCAAATGAAACTGCAGGTACTCATACGAAGAAGAAAGATGCCGACAACCTCAAATTATCTTAACTTGAAAATGGAGCCTAAAAATCAAATAGATTTTACCTGAAGGTCAGGAGACGGATACTGGTAACCGAAAGCATATGATTTTGAACTTCGCAGCAAGCTTATAGAACCGGAACCTTTACCCCGTCCGGAGCTTCCAGCTTTCGGTGCATCCAAATTTTGATTCAATCCTACAATGGAAAACAAGCAGACCAAACGCACTCTTATGCATAGAAAAACACCCATCTCACAGAAACAATTGAGATTACTGGATTTTCAGTTTCCATTCAAGCGGAAGCCAAACCGAGATCCGATCAATCATCAACTATTTCAACATTTACCAAGAAAAGCGCGAGTAAACCGAGAGAAATGGACCTCGCCGAGGAGCTGGAGATGGAGTCTTGAGCTGCCAATCCGACAAGGCACCGCCTTCGACGAAGAGACCGGCTCTGATCGACGCCGAAGTGTTGATTCCTCCTCTTCCTCTTCTTCTGTCGTCTCTGCCGTTGGATTTGCTGTTGCTCCGATTGAAGTCGTTGCTGCCGCTGTTGTTTTTCCTCGAATTCGGTCTCCTCTTACCTCCAGCCATGTCCAAATTCACCGTAATTCGTTACAGAAACGAAGGAACTTCGATTCGATTTCTGACCTAATTGATCGATTTGGGCGGTATCGCCTCCTGCGTGTGGTTTCCTCCCTTGATGGATGCGACCGCATCTGGACCGTTGGTGATCACCGTGGGCCGCAAGAAGACTCGTGGACGGTTATGATTCGATGGAAGTTTGGGACATCGCCCCACGCAAACAACTGCTGTGCCCGGCCCCCCAAACAACCAAAAAGGAATATGCGGGGAAAATTTCAAATAAGGGTTCAAAATGAACTATATCTCGAAATAGCTAAATTAATCTCAAATAAAAACCCCAATTCGCCGGCCGGCCAAATGTTCTTTTTTTTTTTTGTTGGTCGAAATAAAGTTTTATTCATTTCCTCAAAGTACATGAGATACAACGATCCATGTTGGATATCCACAACAGAATAAGATCCAAAAACAGAAGCTTACTCATAAGAACATCGCTAAGGATCACTCGTTTAGAAAGCTGAACTATAATTTCTTAAAGCTGAAATCGGCGGCTGATCACCGGATCCGTTTTCGGTAATGAGCACACACCGATATCATCATATTTTGCAACGATTTTCCCTTTCGGCGGTGCGCGCCTAGGTTCGGCGTCCCCATCACATCACCATGCAGAGAAACAAGGCTAAACGAGTATCAATCGTTGACGAAGCTCTTTCGATCTTCACCGAATCTGGATTTGTTCGGTAACAAAATCTGAGGAAAGCGAAACGCAGCAAACATATTAGCAAAAACTCTCAAATCTAAATTAGATTGGGAGAAACATCTCCCCGAAACGGGAGAAGAGAAACTTCCAGATCTAGAAAAGATCGGAAGAGGAAGAAAAAGAAAACAAACAAAAAGACAAGTAAAGAAAAATGTGAAAAAAAAAAACATAAAGAAAATGAAGAACGAAGGGGAGAGAGAGAGAGAGGTTCTCCCTCTCCCCTCAACGAAGCCTACACAGTGCAACCCGCGGGAGAAAACCTATCCAAGGAGGAAACCCGATTCTTCTATGCTCAAATTATCTGTTGGTGGAGGAACGAATTGAAAAACCTTATTTCTGTGAATGTTTACATTTTCGTTTTCCTCTCCCCCGCTGCTCCTCAACCAAATCGATGCCCAATGCTCCTCTCTTCAGGCTTCTTGTTCAATCCTCATCGCTCCTTGCTCCTCGCCTGCTCCTCGTGACAATCAGCTTATTGTTCGTCGTCGTCTCTTCTTTCCAAGCTGTGCACATGGCCAGGTATCCATGACCGCATTTTAATCGTATTTCGCTAGTTGATCTCTGTTGCATATGCTTTCTTTAATCATATGGTGTGCTTTGTTGTTGTTGGAATTTTATGGTGCGCATGACAATACTTCTGGACTTCTGCTCCAGCAGTACTTCTGGAGCCAAAAATTCATCTGGTAATGTATTTCTGATGCATAAATCCGTTTGATAGAAAATATTACTTATGAAATAAATTTTTACTTCTGAACCAAATTTTTCACTTCTGAAATTGTCTTTTCCCTAATTTGAGAAGTTAAAAAAAAAATAACTTCCATATCAAGAAGTATTTCTCGCATCCTATTTTCATTATGCCATCACGTCCCTCTTTTCAATCATACCCATCATCTCCGACCTTGCCGCCCCTCGCCGACCTCCACCAGTCGCCGCCCACGACCATTACCAACCGCCGCCTATTGCCTGCCCTCGCCTACTGCATACCTCCGTCATTCGCCACCCATTGCCGCCACCTGCCGATCGCCCCTGTAGCCAACCACAACCCACCAGCGACCTCCGTAGGCTGCCCCCATGACCGTCGCCAACCGTCGACCACCTTTGCCGCCGACCTCTATCAGCCACCTTCGATCACCACTTGCTGTCGACCTCTATCAGCCACCTCCGATCACCGCTTGCCTCCGACCTTCGCCGGCCACGATCGTAGCCAACCGCCGCCCCCTACCGCCAATCATTGACCACAGCGCCGACCATCACCACCGAGTCGCCGTCTCCAGCCAATTGAGCAAAAAAATAAATAATATTTTTAATTATTTTTAAAGAAATTTAAAAAGTTCAAAAATGAAGTAGAAATTTTTCGGCCGCCGATAATAATTTTTCATAGAAGATTTTGTATTAATAATATTTCAGAAGAAGAAATTTTCAACCATTATCAAACAAATTTCTCTGATTAGAGATAACTTCTAGAGCAGAAATAGAAAAATTAACTTCTGCTTATGAGGAGAAGTAGAAAAATTAACTTCTGGTCAGAAGTTGATTTTTGAAGCAGAAATGTTACCATGCGCGCCGTTATAGTCTTGGGAAATTTTATATGCTTGAGAGCGTGTTCCGAAAGGACTTTTCTGCCTCGTATTTCTGGTTAATGTGACTTCTGTTAGCAATACACAAATTGCTAGTTTCTTTTAACGTTTTTCTTGGTAATCCTTGCTTTCACGAATTTATTTTCCATGAACATGGTAGTTCAGATACGGCAAGTACATATTTGTAAGTCCTGCGGTTTCTCAAACTATGCCTGTTGCATTCAAGTATTGTCACATGGTGGATGCTGGTATTTTAGCTTCATAAGGCAGATCAGGTGCAATAAAAAATAATATCTATCTCATGCTACTTCATTAGACAGATCAGCAGCTTTTATATCTGCTTCATGCTGCTTCTCTCCATTCATATGCAATGAGTGAAACATGAAAATGACTAGACTTAGCTTGTCTACCCCATGGATCTGTTAGCATGAGCTTGTCCACCAATTTATTCCGGTGTACCTCTATAATTAACTTGTCGAAAGAACACAATCGACTTTTGGGTTTAGCTTATGTTTAAAACAACACTATTGTCTGCCTAAAGAGACTTACATTTTCGTGCATTTCGGCTTTTGGAGCTCACATGACAAGGACATTGAGCTCAGACACAATGTAAACAGGAGACATTCTAGTTAATGGCCACAAACAATCTCCGGCTTATGGAACTTAGTAAGTGCTGAATCTTTAAATAATTCTGTTTCATCCTCAAATCCTTCATTTCTCTAGTTTGTATGACATGGTTTGTGACCACATAAAAATTGAACCTAAGTCAACTCTCCTGTTTTTTGAAGTGATCTTATATTTCAATGGTTAATGATCAGGATTGTCTTCTGATCATTCATCAAGTTCTCTATTCTTATTGATTCAGGCTTATGTGATGCAAGATACCGCATCAATAGCAGCGCTAACTGTGAGAGAAGTTGTTTACTACACAATTGAGCTACGATTGCCAAACTCCATGCCAATATCCGAGAAGAGGGAAAGTGCAGAAACAACAATAAGGGAAATACGACTGCAAGATGCCACAAAGAATTAGAGGCTGACCAGGACTAAGTGGTGGTGAAAATACAAGAGTTAGCATTTGCCTGGAAATTATCACCCATCTGAAGCTTCTCTTCCTCGACAAACCAACCAGTGGACTCAACAGCACAACATCCTATTAGGCTGCTTTATGCAATAGCACGCTTTGAAGCAAACGAGCTTCGCTATTGGTGACCTCTTGAATTAGTTGAGTAGCCTCTTTGGGGCAAAGCTTACTAATCCTACACTCCTTTCTTCTATTATGAGCATAATAGCTTGGACCAAAGAGGTAGAATCGGAAGAACTATAATCGCATCAATTCATCGGCCTAGTAGAAAAAGTCTTTAAGTTTTTATTGGGCGTTTTAGATTGGTTGTAATAAGATTGGCCGTGATCATTACATACGATCAATGGGAGGTTGTTGGTAAACTCATCTATTGTCTTCTCTTTCTTGTAATGTTGTGCGTGTTGTGCGTATATATTAAAGTTATAACTCGTATGTTATTTTCTTTTTGTAATGGAATATTGAAGTTCAATTAAATCAAGTGTTCAATGATGATGATGCTTTTTGTTACTACAACGTTATATTCTGACTTCCAAATTAGTGATAATGTTATTTTGGACCATTCGCTTTGTTTTAGGGTTTCTTTTAATGGGGCTATAAAAAGGATATCTTGCATATCACATAGGGGATGCTTACTTTAGCTTCTGCTTCGAAACCCTTTATTTTCACTTTCTTCTTGTCTAATATTTGGATCTTTAATTGTACGCTTGTACTCATTATTGAAGATAGTGAAACCCCTCTCTCTCCCCGTGATTTTTCTTGTTTTGGGTTTTCCACGTATATCGTGTCTCGTGTTTTATTTTGCTTTCATCATTGTTATTACGCGCTTGAATTTGCACATCTCTTGGCGTTTGCGCAACAAATTGGTATCAAAGCGAAGGAATTTCGATATTTTGTTCGAGATGGCATCTATCAAGTTTGAAGTGGCACCTTTTGATAGCCAAAAAAATTTCGGGCTATGGAGGATAAAGATGAAAGTTTTGCTGCGTCGGGAAGGTTCGGTTAGAGCCTTGGATGGGAAGTATCCCGATGACATGACCACGGTAGAAATCGAGGAGATGGAAGAGAGGGCGCATAGCACAATCCAATTGTCGTTGTCTGACAAGGTGCTTCGTGAAGTTGCTGATGAAGAAATGGCTTCGGGATTATGGCAAAAGCTAGAAAGTCTCTCTATGAAGAAGTCTCTTACGACGAGATTATTCTTGAAGCAGCGTCTTTATACATTAAAGATGCAAGAATGTACTCCTATCCAAGAACATCTAGATGAATTTAATAAAATCGTTATGGATATGAAAAATCTAGATTTGAAGTTAGATGCCCTAATTGTGTTATGCTCGCTACCGAGCTCGTATGAGAATTTTGTGAATTCTATGTTGTATGGAAGAGAATCCATAACTCTTGAGGATGTGAAGGCCTCGCTGAATTCTGCAGAGATGCGTACAAAGTTGAATGCGAGAAGTAGTGCAGATAAAGTAGATGGCTTAGTTGTTAGGGGAAGGTCGAATCATCGGGATAGACACGGTAATAATAAAGGGCGTTCGAAATCTAGATCAGGCCAGGACAAGAAAAATGTTCAATGTTACTATTGTCACAAGTTTGGATACTATAAAACTGAGTGTCTTTTGCTCAAAGCTAAGGGGAAAAAGTCGATGGACAGTTCTGATTCGGCTAGTCTGGTAAAGGATAATGCGTATGCTAATGCAGATAATGTTCTTACTATTTTGTCTTTGAATTTTCGTGTAGACGACGAATGGATTTTGGATTCGGCTTGCTCATACAATATGTGCCCAAATAGAGATTGGTTCCACACATATGAGAAAGTCACTGGTGGTTCAGTTTTGATGGGTAACAATGCAGTTTGCAGGATTGTGGGTATCGATACAGTGCGGACCAAATGTCATGACAATGTAGTAAGAACTTTGATAGATGTTAGGCATATCCCAGATTTGAAGAAGAACCTTATTTCTTTGAGGAGTTTGGATTCCACCGAATGCATGTATACTGGTGGAGGTGGAGTTTTGAAAATTTCAAAGGGATCCTTGATTGTGATGAGAGGTAACAAAAAGAACAGTCTTTATGTTCCGCAGGGAAGTACCGTTGTGGGTTCTTTAAATATATCACCCTCTTCAAATTTTGATAAATCAAGGTTGTGGCATATGCGGTTGGGCCACATGAGCGAAAGATGAATAACTATCATGAGTAAGTGTGGTTTACTCTGTGGGGAGCATACAGTTTCACTTGATTTTTGTGAGCATTGTGTTTACGAGAAACAGCGCAGAGTTAGTTTCAGTACAAGGGTGCACTCGACGAAGGGCACAATTGATTATATTCACTCCGATTTGTGGGGACCTGCACAGGTTACATCTAAAGGTGGTGCAGTTTATCTTTTGACATTTATTGATGACTTTTCTAAGGAAAGTCTGGGTTTATATCTTGAAGCGTAAAAGTGACGTCTTTGATACGTTCAAGAAGTGAAAAATATTGATTGAAAATCAAATTGGTAAGAAGATAAAGCGTCTTAGAACAGACAATGGTATTGAGTTTTGCAGAGGTGATTTTAATAAGTACTGTGAAAATTCAGGGATTGTTCGACATCGAACAATCAGGTATACGCCTCAGCAGAATGGGGTGGCAAGCGCATGAACCGAACACTTTTAGAAAGAGCTAGATGTATGCTTTCTAATGCTGGACTTGATAAAGATTTCTGGGCTGAAGCCGTGAACACGGCATGTTATTTGGTGAATCGTTCTCCTTCTACTGCAATTGAATGTAAGACTCCAAACGAGGTATGGTCTGGTAAACCTTCTGATTATTCTGTATTGAAAGTATTTGGATGTCTCGCTTATTATCATGTAAAAGATGGTAAGCTTGAACCTAGAACCAAGAAAGATATTTTTATTGGTTATGCAGATGGAGTTAAAGGATATAGATTGTGGTGTTCTGACCCTCAGTCACCAAAGTTTATAATTAGTAGGGATGTTACTTTTGATGAAAATTATATGCTAGATCAAAGAAAAGTTGTTGAGTCTACAGATATTCAGGAAGAGAATATAGTGAAAGAGGTGGAGTTTAGTGTAAATCATCCACAAAGAACGTCTGAAGACATTCTTATTTAGCCAGAAAGTGACAGTGAGCAACAAGACTCAGATTCGATTAAAGAAGAAGTAAAATAGGTTGAACAATGTCAGACTTTAGCTGCAGGGAGAGCTAAAAGACAAATTAAGCCTCCTCAAAGGTATGGTTTTGCTGATTTGGTAGCATATACTCTTATAGTTGCTGAAGAGTTTGGTATAGAAGAACCTTCTACGTTTCATGAAGCTACTATTTGTTCTAAATCTGAGAAGTGGCTTGTTGCGATGAATGAAGCGATGGAGTCTCTTCATAAGAACCAAACTTGAGATCTCGTGAAATTGTCTAAGGGCAAAAGAGCAGTTGGATACAAGTGGATTTTCAAAAGAAAAGAATGAATTATAGGGGTTGAAGATGAAAGATTCAAGGCACGTTTGGTAGCGAAGAGCTTTAGTCAGAAGGAAGGGATCGACTTCAATGAAGTGTTCTCTCCAGTTGTGAAACATAGTTCCATTCGTGTGTTGCTCGCTTTAGTAGCCCTTTATGATCTAGAACTTGAGCAACTTGATGTCAAGAATGCTTTTCTGCATGGTGAACTTGAGGAGACAATCTATATGTCTCAACCTTAGGGATTCATTATTGAGGGTAAAGAAGATCAAGTTTGCAAGTTAAAATGCTCTTTATATGGTCTCAAGCAATCTCCACGACAATGGTACAAAAGGTTTGATAGCTTTATGTTAAGTCATGGCTACTCGCGAAATGCGCATGACAGTTATGTGTACTATAAAAAATTGCATGATGATTCTTTTGTTTATCTGCTATTGTATGTGGATGACATGCTTATTGCAGCGAATGACATGTCAGAGATACAGTTGTTAAAGAAGCAACTTAGCAGGAAATTTGAGATGAAGGATCTTGTAGCTGCCAAGAAAATTCTAGGTATGGAAATTCGTAAAGATAGACAGGTTGGGAAGTTATACCTTTCACAAAAGGGGTATATTGAGAAAGTGCTTGAACGTTTCGGTATGAAGAATGCTAAACCGGTAAGTACTCCTTTGGCGTCCCACTTTAGACTTTCTGCTTCTTTGTCACCTAAAATCAAAGAAGAAGAAGAAGAAATATCTCGAGTTCCATATTCTAGTGCTGTGTGTAGTCTTATGTATGTTATGGTGTGCACTCGTACAGACATTTCCCAGGCAGTTAGTGTTGTGAGCAGGTATATGGCAAATCCGAGTAAAGCACACTAGTAAGCTATGAAGTGGATTCTTAGATATATCTGGGGTACCTCAGATGTTGGTTTGGTCTTTGATAGAGGTTGTGATATAGGGCATTCAGTTGCTGGCTTTGTTGATTCTGACTATGCAGGTGATCTCGATAAAAGGAGATCTTTGACAAGTTATGTCTTTACACTTGGTGGTTCCACAGTTAGTTGGAGAGCAACTTTGCAAGACACAGTTGCTTTATCTACCACCGAAGCAGAGTACATGGCAGCAACGGAATTAGCAAAAGAAGATCTTTGGTTGAAGCGTTTGGTTACAGAACTTGGGGTAAAGCAGGAGGGAGCCTCTGTTATCTTTTGTGATAACCAAAATGCGATTCAATTGATCAAGAACGCGCACGAGAGAACGAAACACATCGATATTCGTTATCACTTTGTGCATGATGAGGTTGCTAAAGGTACAATAACTGTGAAGAAAGTACCTACAGCAGATAATCCAGCAGATATGTTGACTAAACCAATTCCTTTGACCAAGTTCAAACATTGTTTGGATTTGGTTGGTGTTCTTGTCGTTTGAGTTGCTTAGGCGGTGTCGATGGCGGTTCATCCCTTATTTCCTACATCGAGTACGCTCACGTAGGCTTAGGGGTGTACACCGTCAATTCTGCCGTTTGGCGGGTGGCCTTGCGTGATCACTCTTGAAGGTGAGGGAGAGAGAACTTGTGGTGTTTGGTAAAATGTTCTTCTGGAGATTTGAAGTCAAGGTGGAGATTTGCTATATTCCGACTTCCAAATTAGTGATAAGGTTATTTTGGACCATTCGCTTTGTTTTAGGGTTTCTTTTTATGGGGGTTATAAAAAGGATATCTTGCATATCACATATGGGATACTTACTTTAGCTTCTGCCCCGAAACCCTTTGTTTTCACTTTCTTCTTGTCTGATCTTTGGATATTTAATTGTACGCTTGTACTTGTTATTGAAGATAGTGAAACTCCTCCCTCTCCCCGTGATTTTTTTCGTTTTGGGTTTTCCACGTATATCGTGTCTCGTGTTTTATTTTGTTTTCATTCTTGCTATTACGTTTGCGCATCTCTTGGCATTTGCGCAACATACAAGCTGTCTTTGGTTTGACTTTTCTACAGCGTGCTAGCTCAAGAAATGTGTTTTAAACTGTCTACAGGCTTTGACAGAGCCTATTGATATTCTGTGTAATTTCTTCGCCCTATACTATAAGGGATTTTAACTTGGTGTGCTCATTGCACTATGTTGATCATCTAAAACCATGTAAACTAGTGATATATAAGGAATTTTAGAAATCGACAGAGTTGGTGTTTCTTTTCTAGCTAGCCATTGCTGACATAAAATCCTCAGCGGATATTTTTGTGTGTCATATAGAGTTGTATTATGTATGAAACATTTTTTTTTATCCCTGATGATGGATAATTGGGAGCATTTCAATAACTTTGCGCTGCGGGTTGATCATGCTGTATTACGTTGCTGTGATCAGCAACTTTATGCTGATCATTTTTACCACCTACTCTTGGAAGGTTTCTTATCGAAAATGATATCCTCTGTGAAAGTTGTTTCTCCAATGCCAATTCGTTGAGCTCCAAGCAATGTCAGACCGCAAATTGAAGTTAGAGAAGTAAGAAGAGAATGACCTTGACTCCCTTTCCACAAATGAAATCGATCCATATGATATGATGGCAAAGAGAAACATCTACAACACAACAAATCTTCCCAACACAATTTTCCTGTACATGCTTTAAGATGCTTCCTGTCACGCCCTGACTCTCGAGCCCGCGACATCTCTTGCCAAATCGCCACGAGGTCAAAAGGATAGCATCCCAGGCACACTATCAACCTAACACTTACTTACGCAAGCGGAAACGTTTTAAACTCCTAACAAGAAAAATCAAATAGGGATAGAAAAGTAGACAGTCACGACAGTCATTCAAAAACGTGCAATTATAAATCATTCGACATGAACCGATAAGTTTTAATCCCAATGGGCTATGGCTAAACAAATAACCCTTTACTTCGGGGTGACTAGATAAGACCTCAAAAGGTCACTCGGTCAGGTGAGGTTAACTTCTCATCTACTTCAAAAGACTAATCCAATAGCCAATCCTTGGCGTCCGTGAGTCTTCATCCGAAGGGACCTGAAATTGTTATCCCACGACAATGTGAGAATAAATCTCAGTGAATCAAGCCTAAGCTCGGTTAGGAAACTGATTCACCCAGGGCATCCTAACAGAAGGTTCACTTAAACATGTACCACCATCAATCGCAATCACAGAAGGATAATCATCCACATGCACACTTACCAACTTCTTCAGCCACACACAATGCAATGCTTGACTCGACTCAGCACTCATATCAGTCAATCACTCAAACAAGCATCACATTCATAAGTATGCACAGGACACCACACCAGTCCATTTATTAACGATGATCGTGCCCACGGCACATGAGAGGATCTACGCGAAAGGGGGCGTGATTCGACTCTCACCAATAACGCGATCCAGTACCTCGGTACAATCCAGCGTTCTTTCGGCAGGACCAGGTTACGTTCCTTTACTCTCGACAACGGCTACTACGAGAGGTGTCTCCAGTGCACCCAGCACGGCACCAACAAGTAAGCATCCCTAAACGGGACGTCGGTCCAACACCAGTTGCAACCGGCATCCGACCAACTCTGCATCCGTACTAGTTAACACCGGATTAGAGTTGTCGTGCTTCTGACAAGTCGTCCGATTCCACCCGATGGGTATGAAACGAACTTGCCAGGACATCATCGTTCCCTCATATGACCACACAATCCACATCCAGCAATCAACCCATTTCATTATCTTTGGTTAAGGCCGGATGTTCACACAAGCATGTAAAATCTTGGCCAAATGCCATTTTCATGCTAAAATATGTGTTTTGACTTCACACACGGTCATATGCCTATGCAGACTATCCACTAACCACCATAACCACACACAGGGCGATAAACCCCTAATCAACGACCGACACCCAACAGTCAATTCTAGACAATCAATCAAGCCAGTAAAGGTAATCAAATCAATTACGAGCATTAAATTTCGATTAGATATTATAAGGCTCGATTCGTGCAATAATCATTTATTAACCAAACCAGTCAATTTAAAATTGTTGATCGCTCGCTATCAAATACATCAATCCATTGCCCAATCAATCAATCAATTCAATCTAACAACCAATTAGCCACAGGCGATTTAATCACTCCGACTAATCAAAACGATCGGCCATTTAACCTAATCCCAATTTCTATCTAAACCGGCCCCGATCGTGTACCTAAATTCCACAATTGACTAAACGACTAATCCTAGGCGCAATTAGCGCCCTAACTAAGGATTAGGGTCAACTCACAAATATCTAGCTCGGGCAGTCTCAAAAACGACGACGCGGCGTCGACGGTTCCTGGTGGCGGTGGCGGTTCTCGGTGAACCTAGGGTTTAACGCACGGCGAGTCGTCCCAACACTTCAAGGTCGCCTCGAAAAGGTCCGGCAAGACGGTGGCGGCAACGGCGGAGCTCTGGCGAGCGGCGGCCGGCTGTGAACAGTAGCGGTCAGAGAAAAACAGAGGAAAACATGGCTGTTTTGTAGCGGACAACGGCCTCAAGAACCAAGGCGAGGCCGGGAAGGGCTGGGGGACTCACCAGCAGGTCGAAGGGGATCTTCAGGACTAGCTAGGGGCGGCGGACGGCGACCGGAGATGGCGGAACGCCGGTTGGACAGAACCAGACAAAACAAGGCTTCTCGTGCGCAGAATAGGGGAGGCCGGCCGAGGCTGTTTTCGAGCTCTACGGGTGACGACTGGTGACCACACGCTCGGAGGGTCGAGAAGAGGTCTTGAGGTGGTCGTCGACGGCGGTCGCGAGCGGCAGAAGTGGCGGAAGCTCGCCGGAACAGAAGCGAAACGCAATGGACCCCAAAACAGGGCACTGTGGTTTCCAACGGTTCCCACGGTGGCCCCGAAGGATGACGGTCAGTGAGGGGGCTTCAGGAAGGTTGAGAGGGAGTTGGTGGACCTTGGTGAGGTGTTGGTTGGCGGCGACGACGCCGCACGAGGCCGGAGGGGGTGCGGGTTCTTCTCAGGTCAATGAGAGCAGAATAGGGCAGGGGCTTCCTGCGGCTTCTCGAGGCCGTCCAGCGGTGACGACGGCTAGGACTGGGCGGCGAGGGAGTGGCAGTGAGGCGACAAGGTGGTGGTGGTGTGGGTCGGGGTCGGTGTCGCACAAAAACCAGAGGAAGAAGGAGGAGGAAGCCTCGATTTGGAGGGGGAGGGGCTGTCGTCGCGTGAATAGAAGGAGAGAGGAGAGAGCAGATGGGAAGAGAGAGAGAAAAGAGAGAAAGAGCACGTGAAAGAGTACAAGGGTGTCGCGACCCTCTCACGAGCGGAGGGCTGGAGCGGGCTAATGGGCCGCCCGATCGTTGGCTTGATCGGACGCGGGCCTCTCCCAAGGCCCATTACCCAAATCGCAACTGCTGATTTTACGTGGTCGACCTTCAGTGTGGTCTAGTGACATGTGATGAGTGTACATGCCAAGGAGTCGCCACCAATCGTTTCGCGGTGGGTACGATCGGAAACCCTATCGAATAGTTGGGAGTGGTCTATTCGATTCTGCGGAAACCAGAGAAGTGGGTTCGAGGACTTAGTTACGCCAACTGTCAGAGTTGACGCCCTTTCGGTACCTAAGCTGAATGGTTTATCTGATCCTATGATTTCATATAGACGAGTGGGGTACAGATCCTAAATCTAGGAGTTCATGCAAATGGGAATTACTACAATATCAATCACAATCAATAGAAATAAATGCGCAAATCAAGGATCTAGTACGTGCGGATAAAACACATGAAAGCAGCATGGCATCCCTAATAATGCCCTATTAGCCTAGAGAAATATCAATCAAGGCTTAGGAATGATTTTGGCATGATTTGCCCAAAAGGGGCAAAATCGTAATTTTGAATGGTTCGGGGACAATTCACCTCAAAAGGGCGAATTTGTCATTTTCAGATGAATTGGGAAGTCAAAAGACAGGGGAAATAGGATTGGCCATCAATCCAATCCATTTCCTATTTTTTCTGGAATTTCCAGGATTTTTCTGGAATTTAAAAGTGATTTTACCCTTGGAGGGGTAAAGTCGTCATTTTGGACAAAGATGAGAACTGAAAATCTCAAATATTAGGGTTAGTCGTCCACCTGACCCAAACCCTAACTTCAAGCAATTTTCAGAACTCGATTGAGACAAGAAAGACGATTTTCCCATTAAAGGGGAAAATCGTTATTTTGAGAAAAGAGGTGGGACTCGAAAACCCAAGCCTAAGAATTGATCGCCTACCTGACCCTAATTCTTACCTTGGTATTATCGGTCTTATCTCGCATACACAGCAGAGGCGACTTACCCCTAAAGGGTAATGTCGTCATGTCTCGGAAATTGGGTAAGAAACCCTAAAAATAGGGTTGACCAGTTGTCTGTGGTCAACCCTCGATTTTTGGGGGTTTCTGGAATGTCTAGGGTTTTTCCACATTTTTTCCACATTTTTTCCACATTTTTTTTGGAATTTCCTGGAATTTTCTAGGATTTTTTTTTGGATTTTCTAGGATTTTTTTTTTAAAATCATTTTATTATCTTTTTATTAAAAAAAAATATGATTCGGACTGGGTCGACCCGACCCACTCGTGTCGGAACCCAGCCCAGACCCGGATCCGCCCGACTGAAGCCTTGAAACGACGCCGTATCGCCCTTTTTTATTTTTCTGATTATCCGTGCTAGATCCAACGGTTCCTATAGAGCCAAGTGGCTAATCCACGGCTGTTGGATGGACTGACTGAAATCTACGGCCTAGATTGAACAAAGACATGACTAGAGCCGTCTGATCGACCTACCAAAATCTACGGTCAAGATTAGAACGCAAGACTCGATCTGGACCGTTCACCCTCTCTAACCTAAAACGACACCGCACTGCTACTAACCTAAACGGCACCGTTTCAGCTCGTTTTGATTTTTTGATTTTAAAGATTTTCGGATAAACCTAATTACTAATCGGACCGCCGCTAGAATTTAGACTCGATTTATCTCATCCGTCCGATCTGTTTATTCAAATAACAGACCCTAACGGCCATGCTGACTGGGCTAACACGTGGACCAATCGCAGGACGACACTTGGATATTTGACCAGTTGACTATGCCAGGTCAGCATCGTCTTCAACCTCCCGACTACAACTGAGCGAACGGCTGTGGATCTCCGGCGATGATCCAACGGTGGATTTTCGATGAAATCGTGCAGAATCGACGGCAATCGACTCGCGATCGTCCCTAATCTAACATATCCAAGAATCACAGCGTATCGTTCGCAAAATCGCAAGCATCGAGCAAGGTGCCGAGTACGGCCATGGAGGTTCGATCACACAGACTTACGCGAAATCAGATCAATTGATTCATAAATCGACACGGCAGGAGGTGCAGAGGACTTACCTCGAGCTCCGATTGAGCTCGCTCGGCCCAGATTTGGCTGGGCAGGAATCGGCTATAAAGGTTAAATTGGGAGACTCAATTCGAGGTATGTGAGCGAAATCGATGCAAAATGAAGATGTGAACATGGTCAGTGGTGTTCAAGGAACGAAACGCACACACAAATCGCAAGAATGATCGTGAAACAGGCAAGTCGCCATTGATGCACAGTAGAGAGCTTGAAGCTGTGTCTCACCTTTTTTCGCGATTTCACCAGGTGCGGCCGGCAACGATCGCTTCCTGAAGCCTCAGGCGAGCTTGTGATGACCCTCTTTGGCTTCGGTTTGGCCGGAGACGGCCCAACCAGTGCCTTACAGTCGAGTTCAAGTCCTCGACGACCGGGGTCGGAGGACGAGCTCTTCCTCGCGTTTTTTTCTCTCTTTCGATTCAGTTTCGCTTTCTCTAACTGAATACCGTCCTCTCTTCCTTCGCGAAGGCATGTTAGCTTATATAGCTTGTTCGATTTTTGGCGCCGAACGGTGGATCTTCAACTGACTCGGTTTGGCACGTGTAGTCACGTGCAATTGGGTCAAAACGAAGTCGAGGAAGATGGGCATTTCGCTCAATCCCTTTTGGTTCCGCGGTGAGCTTCATTTCGCACGAATTTGGCAAGGATTTGAGCTGTTTTTGCCTCTGTTGACTTTCGCGGGTCTGCGAGGTTGACCAGCTGACCGTTTCTTCCTCGGGCGACCATTGGTTGTGATCTGGGTGTCAATCGACGGGGAATGCTCCAAGGCTAAAAACCCCCACCATTGCGTCTCCGATTGTCTTCGATTGAACGCTGAATTTGGTCTTTAAAATTCGATCTGTCACTGTTCATCTGTGCTCAAGTTTGATGAAGACGATGACACTGTTCTGAACCGGTTCGACCGGTCGGACCGGCGGTCTGACCGGTCCGAACCGGTTCCAATTTGAGATTTTCAAAATTAATCCAAATCTATTGTGAATTTTTGCAATTAAACTTTGGAATCGAATCTAGGGCATGGATTTTATCTAGAAATGTGGTTTTGCCCAAAAGTTTTCATCAATTTCTACAAAACCCCCAAATTTTCATTTAATTGGAAATTGGGGATCGTGTAATTGAGGGTGCAAATGATCAAATTGAGTCAAACCACCTGTGCCAATCGATTTAAAATGGTGAAATCCATTGGGTAGCATGTTCAATTTGTAATGATAGTCCTTGAATTGAAAGTAATTTCGATTATGCTCAATTTCAAGGACTAAAATGCATTTATGTTTGCAATTGAACAACTTGTCTGAGAAATTAGGTCAAATTGAGATAGGGAATAATTAGATTGAATGTCAAGATCCTAGAAAATGCCAAAATTGGAATTTAAAAGACTCGATTGATATATATTTTTTTTCAAATTCAATAGTACGGGTTACAAAGGAACGCCCTCAATTGAATTTAATTTTGAACTTTTTGTGAGGTCAAAAATACAAGGGATTAAAAATAAAAATATTGGATATTTTTCCATATTTTTGTGACCTCGAATGCTATTTTTCTTGAATTTTTTTGAGTATTTTCCTATTTTCTAAAAATACTAAAAAATGTAAAAAATATGAAAAATTATTTTTTGGTCAAGAATGGTTCCTTGGGCTTGGCCAAGGCCACCAAAGTTGATTTTGTAATTTCTTTGACTTTTTATGGATTTTTTGTGATTTTTTCAAAAGTAAAACTAAAAAAAACTTTGTCAAAAATCAGGTGTCAACAGCTGCCCCTCTTTGAGAGGAATCTCGTGAGAGGTTTCTCTCAAAGACAGGTGACACCTAAATCTAGATTGACTCTACTGGGGAAAAGAAAAACGAATCTTGTCACTCAATCTTTCTTGTCCTGCTGGTGAATGTTCTGCTCCTCATTTTTTTTGCTGACGTAAGAGAGAAAGTAGAGAGACCCACCTGTTACTTACATGTTGATCACCTGCCTGATGCTCGTGCGGCATGCGCGGTGTATAGTGGGTTCAAGTGAATACCTAGGTACTCGTCTTTTGAGTATCCTAGAGCGGTTAAACTCTAGTCTGTATGGTAGGCTGTACCAGAATGGGATTCCTATACTTGACAGGAACCTGTGAATGACGCACCTAGTTTCTTAGGGATTGTCAGAAGTTTTGATCCGTATGGTGGATCAGACCATGAATAGGACTCATTTCTGCTGGGAACCTATGGATGACACACACAGTCTCTTAGGGATTGTCAGGGGTTTTGATCCGTATGGTGGATCAGACCATGAATAGGACTCCTTTCTGCTAGGAACCTATGGATGACGCACCCAGTCTCTTAGGGATTGTCGAACATTTTGATCCGTCAGGGGGGTCAGGCCGAGAATAGGATTCCTCTCTGCTAGGAACCTATGGATGACGCACCCAGTCTTTTAGGGATTGTCGGACATTTTGATCCTATATTCTAAGGGATTAACTAGGATCTACACAAAGGAGGTGTGCCTAACCTTGAGGTTTTACCACATGAACTTTTCTGGGTTTAGGGGTTACCTAAAACCTCACAGAAAGCAGATTTTGTCAACAGTTTTTGATCATATATTCTAAGGAATTAACTAGGATTCATACGAGTGAGCTGTGCCTAACCTTTAGGCTTTACCACATGAGCTATTCTGGGTTTAGGGGTTATCTAGAACCTTACAAGAAGCTGATCTTGAAAAATTGTCCTTTCGACATGCAAGGCGTTATTCTGGGATTTGAGAATTCCAAGTATCTTGCAGAAAACTTAAACCTGCAAAAACTTTGATAAGATTCTTCTGGGATCTAGGGGCTACCTGAGATCTCGCAGAAAGACTATCTTGGATATTGTCCTTTCCACATTGAAGGTGATATTCTGGGATCTGGGTACTCCAGGTATCCTGCAGAAAGATCAAACCTGTAATACTGGAATCTCACACAGGGAGATAATTTCAAACATTGTCCTTTTGACATGTGAGGTGGCATTCTGGGATCTGGGAACTCCAGGTATCCTGCAGAAAGATCAAACCTGTAAATTTGAAATCCCACAGAGGGATGATTTCGGAGATTGTCCTTTTGACATTGGAGGTGACATTCTGGGATCTGGGAATTCCAGGCATCCTGCAGAAAGATCAAATCTACAAAATTGTTCATAAGAATGTGTTTTCCTAAGATATGGAATTACCAGGGATCTTGCAGGAAAATAAACTTGAAAGCTCTTCTTCATAGAGCAAGGAATCCTTCTAGAATCTGGGGTTACCGTGATTCCTATAGAAGTTTAACCAAGAACAATAGCATTCTAGAATCTGGGGTTACCAAGAATCTGTCAGAAGCTCAAGCATATAAACTCTCCTTCTTAGGGAAAGAGTCATTCTGGGACTTTGGGCTACCACGAGTCCTGCAGACGTTTAAGCTTGAAATATATTCTTCACAAAAGAAGTAGCATTCTGAGGTCTGGGGATACCAGGGGTCTTATAGAAGCTTGAACATGTAAACTCCTTCTTACCAAAAGAGGTTGTGTTCTTCTGAGATCTGGGATTGTCAGGAATTCTGCAGAAGTTTAGGCGTGTTAAACGTTTCTCACCAAGAGTGATACAAGCCATTTTAGGAGCCGAAGTCATCAAGAATCTTGCAGAAGCTCCAATCTGAAAATTTTCTTACCAAAGGCACATCAATGGTCTTTAAGTGATATCTGATGTCAAACTGACAGTACTTTATGACTCATATCATAGTCATGAAAAAATTTCAATGAATGCATTACGATGCTGGAGGTTATCCAAAACACCTTGCAACATACGGAAGTGATCAAAATTCCTTGTGGGGAAAGTTTGAATCAAACAATCTGAAATTACCAAAAGAGTTTGGTTAAAAATGTTCAGCGGAGTATTCTCATCAAAGAGGACTTCTCACCGTTTTGAGATAATGGTCTTTTACGAAGAATGCACTCGAATTTCCTATCAAACCTATGCCTAGGGTTCAAGATCATTCGCAGTGAATACACCTCGATCGATCAGGAGGACTTCCAAGGGACCATAATGTTGGGCTTGGTCAACGGTTTTCAAAGGGGACTTGCGTGCAAGTTAAGGCTTTCGAAGAGAAGTCTTCAACGTCTGCTCCAGGTTTACAAGTCAAGAAACCTGCAAAATGAGAAAGAAATAATCTTGCTCGAACTTCTTCAAGCTAAGCTTAGACATTAAACCCTATGTCAATTCAAGTGCCTTAATCAGAAAAGGCTTTTCAGGGTTGTAACGTAGGTATGATTGGGGACCCAAAAAAGGCTTGTTTTTGGCTTAGAATACGCGAAGGGTTTAACATTGGTGATCACTGCAGGTTTGCCGTCGATCTTGTCCCTTCTGGTTCAGAGAGCGCCTTCAGTCTTTGAAGTGCATTGATAGTCTTTGAAGAGCATTGCCAGTCTTCGAAGCGTACATTTGTCTTTAGAGAATATCTCTTTTATGTTGAGACGGCGTCAACATCTTGTCTACGCTTTCATCATCTGAATGCGACATAATCTGGGAGTATCCTTTGCTGTCCAGCTCCCTTGGGGTTTTCTTTTACAATCAGATCTCATTAGCGACCTATGCAAAGGTACCATGCCATCTTTTGGCATTTACAAGATCAAATACTTGATTCACAAGTGTACAAATATTTGGACGGGCATTGGCCTTGCTTTTACTAGGCACTTTGCTTTTTCTTGATGCCCAAGATTGAATTTTTCTCTTTTTTTTTGTTTTTCTCATCTTTTGTCGGGATCCCACCTTTTCTTTTCTTTTCTTTTGGGGATCAGGATTTTCAAATGAGTGTGCTAGATGTACAACTTGAATCTCAGCACCCAATCATTAATCTAGGAATTTTTCATAAATCCTATATTTTGAACTCTTCTGCTCTTGAAGCGACGTTGCTTCCGTCTTGGAATATGCAATGATCACCAACGGGTTTGTGAAACGAACGTATAGGCTCAACTGGGCTGTGCAAATGGTAGAAGTGTATAGGATAGAGAAATGAATGCTTTTCGTCATCCTAAAGCACCTGAATTATCATAGAAGTTAAAATGACAAGCAACACACGAAGATTGATGCAAGTCTGAGCAAGAGAACTTCTAACCATTTATCTCCTGATACCGCTGGACGTACCTCCAGTTTGCCCCAATGTGGGGTGGTTCTTGATAGGGGTAAAGAATGAAATCGCCGTTCAAAGGGTTATCAATGGTCACCTGTAGTGTTTATGATAGAGAAACAAATGCCTCCGTCGTCTCAATCCATGTAATCACTGCGAATAACCCTTACGTCTGTAGGTCAAGGTCTTGCTATTCTTACTACTCCACTTATCTCTCAAGTGTGTATGGTACGTGTTTGGACCAGGCTTGCCTCTTGTCTGAGGAAACATCCTTTTGAACGGTTTAAACAACTTTTGTTGGGAAAGTTCATTTCGCTTTCTCCAAAACTTACCCTCCAAGGAGATTTATGATGCACAATGCATATTTCAATCATGTTCAGATAACCTCCAAGTTTAAACATGAATGCCAATGATATGACTGTGAGAATTTTGCGTCTTTCTAGACATGAGATTTGAATGCATGCTAGATTCCAAGAAGCCTTCAAATTCTATCAATAAGGATTCTGACAGTCTTGTAAACCTAAAAGATTGGGAAAGGAATACTTACCTGCCCAGCGCGGCTAGGGATTCCTGAAAAACATAAAAGGAGTATGTCAGTGTATGCTCTCAAATTTCAGAAAATTAGAACGATACACTTTACCCTTGACCATGCGCTCCAATGGGAGTTGATAGATTTATGAAACTCTGACCATCACGACAGTAAGTCCTCTTGATCATGTATTCAAATTGATAGCTACCCTGCTTCCTTGGGTCCTGCAATATTGAACATATGCTAATGTATGTATGGATGCATGATATGCTTATGTTAAGACTATCATGAAGAGTAGGCTTAGTTCGGGGTAAGTCATATGGTCGGAATCTGATTTTATTTCAAGGGTAATATTTCTTCACAGCATCTGAATTTACAGGGTGCCCCAGTTCTTCTCCCTCGGTGTTTACAAGAATCAATGCTCCTCCCGTGAGGATCTTCTTGACAATGTAGGGGCCTTCGTAATTCGAAGTGAATTTTCCCCCTGGATGGGTAGCACTCGGCAAGACTTTCCTAATTACCAAGTCATTTACTTCGAAGTTTTTGGTCTTGACCTTTTTATTGAACGCCCTGGATACCCTCTTCTGGTAAGTTTGTCGATGGCAAATGGCTTTAAGACGCTTTTCGTCTATTAAATTCAGCTGTTCATATCTGTGCTTGAAATATTTTGACTCGGAGAATCTATCTTCGGATAAGATTCTCAAAGAGGGAATCTTAACTTCTACTGGTAGAACTGCTTCTATTCCATATACCAGACTATAGGGAGTTGCCCCTGTAGAAGTCCTGATCGACGTTCGGTAAGCCATCAAGGCGAAGGGCGGCCTTTCGTGCCAATCTCTGTAGTTTTCTGCTGTTTTAGCCAAAATTCTCTTGATGTTTTTGTTGGCTGCTTCCACTGCCCCATTTATCTGTGGGCGGTAAGGAGATGAATTCAGATGTCGAATGCTAAAGTGACCTAGTAGATCATCGACAATCTTGTTGTTTAGGTTAGACCTGTTATCTGTGATGATTGCTTGATGGGTACCATATCGGGATATGATGTCTCTTTTGATGAATCTTGCCACATTTCTTGCAATGACATTCTTGTAAGAGCTGGCTTCTACCCACTTTGTGAAGTAATCAATCGCTACCAAGATGAAGCGATGACCATTCGAAGCCACATGATTAATAGGCCCTATCATGTCTATGCCCCACATAGAGAAAGGCCAAACTTCAGACATTTGGTGCAGTTCGTTTGGGGGTGCATTGATCTTATCACCGTATATTTGGCACTGGTGACATGACCGGACGTGCTGACAGCAATCTGATTCGATGGTCATCCAATAATAGCAAAGCCACATGATCTTCCTGGCGAGGAGGTGGCCGTTCATGTGAGGCCCACATATTCCTTCATGGATCTCTTTCAAGAGGATATTTGATTCTTTGGCATCTACACATCTCAATAGAGTAGAATCAAAGAATCTTTTGTACAGAATTTGTCCATTGAGAAAGAACTTGCTGGCCATCTTGGTTATGTATCTTCGGTCTCCTGGTTGGCATCCTTCAGGGAATTCACCTTTTGAGAGATAGTTCTTGATGTCGTAATACCATGGTTCTCTATCAAATTCTTCCTCAATTAGCATACAATAAGCTGGCTTTTCGACTATGCCGATCCTCAGAGGTTCTACATCCAACCCTTCAGTTGTTTGTAACATCGAGGCTAGGGTGGCTAATGCATCTGCAAATTGATTGTGAGACCTTGATAGGTACTCGAATGATATTTCTTCGAACCCAAGTATCAACTCTTCAAGGTATTCGTGATAAGGGATGAGCTTTGCGTCTTTCGTCTTCCACTCTCCCTGTGTCTGCAGAATGATGAGTAGGGAATCTCCAAAAACTTGTAACCTAGGTATTTTCATAGAAATGGCCAATCGTAGACCCAGAATGCACGCCTCATATTCTGAAATATTGTTGGTGCAAGGAAAAGTTATCTTTGCAGCGACAGGGTAATGTTGATCATTTGGGGATATCAGTACTGCCCCAGTGCCTGCCCCTGATAGATTGACAGCACCATCAAAATACATGATCCATTTGTCCTCTGCTAAGTTCAGAATTTGACCTTTTGTGCTTATTACTTCAGGGGATTCATTGCTTGATGGGCTTTCTGCCAGCATGTCAGCTATAGCTCTCCCTTTTACTGACTTTTGTGGAGAACACTTGATGTCAAATTCAGACAACATCACTTGCCATTTTGCCAATTTCCCAATTAAAGCGGGTTTCTCCAGGAGGTATTTGACAGGATCGTTCTCTGTTATGAGTTGGATATGGTGGTGTATGGTATACTGCCTTAGTCTACGAAGCACCCATACCGCTGCTACACAGGCCCTTTCAACTGGTATGTATTTTGCTTCGGATGGCGTGAATTTCTTACTCAGATAATAGACGGCCCTTTCTTTTCCATCTATCGGGTTTGTTTGGGAAAGTAAGGCTCCCAAGGACTCCTGCTGTATAGTTAGATATAAGGTCAATGGGTGACCGGGAATTGGTGGCACAAGCACTGGCGGTGTGATCAGATAGTTCTTGATCATTTGGAATGCCTTGCTACATTCAGCATCCCATGCTACTTTCGCGCCTTTCTTAAGCAGTTTGAAGATTGGCTTAGCCACATCAGACAGCTGATTGATGAATCTGGCAATATAGTTCAATCTCCCTAGAAGGCTTCTCACTTCTCTTATTGTGGAGGGAGTTTACAAATCGTGGATGGCTTGAATTTTCGAGGGATCATTCTCAATACCCCTGTTGCTGACTATAAACCCGAGGAGTTTCCCGGATCTTGCCCCAAACACACATTTGTTAGGGTTCAGCTTTAACTTGTATTTGCGCAGGCGCTCAAACAGCTTCCTTAATACCTGTATGTGATCCTGTTCTTTCTTGGATTTAGTGATCATGTCATCGACATATACTTCAATCTCTTTGTGGATCATATCATGGAATAATGTGACCATAGCCTTCTGGTAGGTGGCCCCGGCGTTTTTCAATCCAAAGGGCATGACTTTGTAGCAAAAATTTCCCCATGGTGTGGTAAATGCAGTCTTGGGTTTGTCCTCTTGTTTCATGAAGATTTGGTTGTATCCCGAGAATCCATCCATGAATGAGAATAACTCATAACCCGCCGTACTATCCACCAATACATCAATGTGGGGGAGTGGAAAATCATCTTTTGGACTTGCTCTATTCAGATCTCGGTAATCTACGCAGATCCGAACTCTTCCATCCTTTTTCATGACGGGGACTATATTTGCAATCCAGTCCGAGTATGGGATAGCTTCAATGAAGCCTACCCTAAGAAGTTTCATGACTTCTTCCTTAATCTTGTCTTCTAACTCGGCTTTCATCCGCCTGCTGCCTTGTTTGACAGGTTTGATACCGGGATCCGTGGGCAATGCATGTTCCACAATCTTAGGTTCAAGGCCTGGCATATCCGCGTAAGACCATGCGAAGATGTCTTGATATTCTTTTAGTAATTTGGTGAACTCGAACTTCTCGTCTCGGGATAGGTGTCCGCCGATCTTGACCTCTTTGATGTTCACGGTGTCTCCCAAATTAATAACGACTAGTTCTTCTGAGGTATGAGGCTTCGACTCTTCAAAGGTATTCCAATCTCTGCGGATAGATGCATAATCCTTGTCTTCATCTTCCTTAATGCTATAGGAGTGGTTAATGGAGGGATCCGAATTTTGTAACATGGTATGCATGTTTAAGATGATATGCCTGAAATGTCATGAGTATGGTTAGTTCGTACTCCATAAGAATGAGATGCATGATCATGGAAAGTCTTTTTGAAAGAGTTTTCAAAATAGGTACAGGTATAAATGGGACTAATCCTCATGTCATTGGATATCCTTGCCCCAAAGAAATCTTTTGGAAATCAGGAATCATAAGGCGAATCAGGCCTCAAGCTTCTGTGTGGAAGACTAGTATCATCATTGGGCTGATTCGTGGCTCCATATGTCCTTAACAAAATATGTGTGGTTTTATTGAATGCAAGATGGGCCGCATTACAAGATGTGCTATTTGGACCAACGGCCAGAGATCCAAAGGCGTTTCCCTATACGTACAAATATGGAAAGAAAATACAAGAAAATGCAGAAAGTTCTAAATGCAGTATTTAAAGACAAGGGAAGAGTCTTGTTACTCAGAGGAAGTGGCTTCATTGTCCAACCACTCCAAGATGACATTCACAGAGTCACCTTCGAGAAAAGGATTTGTCAGATCTGATTCCATTGGTGAAGTGATGTCTTCTTCAGACAACCATTTAGAGTTTTGGTTGAAGTGAGCATTCAAAGGGTTGTTGAATATTTGAGACCTGCCTTTCCAAGTTGGAGAACCGATGAATGAGTTATTCAGGCTACTCTGGCCTCCCAGGCGTCCCAGGCTTCTGCCTCGGCCTCGGCCCTTTGTCTTTGGGCCAGATCCATCTATGTGATATTTTTGATACCCCAAGCCTATTCTATGTGGGTTAGCTTTTAACTACAGAGGGGCATTCATCCCTTGATTGTGTTTACCCAGACCTTTTCCGGGGTCAAACCCATACGCCAGTAGCATCTTAGCTGGTAAAAGATTGGCTTCTAAGATGTAAGGGGCTCTCAACTTCGTTCCTGCCGGGGTATGAACTGTTGCTACCAGTTCCAGGGAGTGATAACTCGCCTCTGTTTTCACTTCAGGTTCAACATAGGGTATGACACTGCTCTGGTATGTCTGGAGGTCGACTTCCCCATGTACGGTAATCACCTTCCCATCTACAACGAAACGTACTTTTTGTGCAAGCTCGAAGGGACAGCTCCTGCTGTATGGATCCAAGGTCTTCCTAGCAAGAATCCGAATGCACTGGGCAGATCCATTACTTGGAAGTCTATAGAGAATTTGGTCGGGCCGATGAATACGTCAAGCTCAATCTCGCCCACCACAGTCTTCCTCATTCCGTCGAAAGCTCTTACAGCCGTTTTAGATGTCTTAACAGTTTCTTCATTGATTCCCAATCTTCTTAGGGTAGCCAAAGGGCAAATGTTGAAGGCTGATCCATTGTCGATCAGTATGTGTGCCACTCTTTTGCCATTACATTGCACGGAGATGTATAAGGCTTTGTTGTGCCCTCTTCCTTCCATGGGGAAGTCCTCGTCAGAGAAGCTCAATTGGTCTTTTAAAAGAATTGCCCCCACAAAGTCCCCTAGTTGTACCTCATTAATTGTTTCAGGGACATGTACTTCGTTGAGTACCTTCAACAGTGCGTTCTTGTGCTTCTCTGAATTGATGAATAGGTCTAATAGGGATATTTGAGCGGGCATCTTCCTTAGCTGCTCTATCACTTCAAACTCGCTGGTTTTGATGATCGATATGAGTTTTTCCGCGTCTTCCTTTGAGACCTCCTTCTTTTCGGATTCGCCTTCCCTGGAGGCATAGAATCGTCCGGACCTCATTATCGCATCTACCTGTGTGATCCCATAGTCCCAATGGACTGCTTTAGAATCGTATTCTTCTGTTGGGGGGACTTTTATAGTTACAATTGCCTGGCGAGATATCTCCAGTTTAGCCGCGTTGTCTGTTTCTTCTTTCGGCAGTTGAATGACAACGGGCTTGACTAGGTAGTCTTTCACCTCGTTCATGCTGTCAAGTTCCTCCAGTCTGATTACCACTGTTGAAGCGACTTCGACCATCGATACGGTGTTGTCAAGTTCTTCTATGCCCTTCGAGGTCTCAGGTTGAGAGAGATCATCCATACCTCCCCATCCGTCCGGTATAATGTCTTCAATTTTCTGATAAAAACTGGGAGGGACCGAATATTTCACCTTGAAATTGTATCCTCCAGAATCTTGGCCAAGGTTGTCTACAATTTCGCCCTTCTCAAGTGCGTCGGCCATAAATTTGAGGTCTGCTAGACTTCGTCTCTTGGCTTCCAGTTCGTCTTCTTCGAACTTTTCCTCTGACTGAGTGACCAGTCCAAGACTGTTTATCAGATTCTCATGTGAGGTACCCCAGACATTACCCTGCTCAGTCATGATCACGAAATAGTTACCTTCCAAAGATAAAGAAGCTTTGACTCCTTCGAACTCTTCATTGGTGATGTCAGACATTATCCCCAAGCTCATCATCTTAGCGATGCATAGTCTCTTTTGGTCAGTCGAGATCGCTCCTGTTGTTGGGCATGATGAAGCGGTTACTAGTAGGTCGGTCAGCTTGAGCATATCTACCTTCAGCTGAGGGTAGTCTTCTTCCCTTTCAGAGAATATTGCCCATACGGCTTGATGATCTGGCAGTGGATTTTCTTGCACATTTGGGGCTGCATTGTCGAATTTTAGAATCTGATTATCAATCAGGGCTTGCACTTTCAGCTTAAGGATATAACAGTTATCCACATTATGCCCTCTCTCGCCCATATGGTAGGCACAGGTCTGGCTCTCATCAAAGCCAGGATATCTTGCAAGGTTTGCCCTAGGCGGTTCTTTCGCCACCAGGTGTTGCTCTAGCAGCATCGGGAGTAGCTTGGATAAAGGCCTCGGGAGCTGGGAGAATTGTTTCTGAGGTTGCTTTCTTCTAGGCTCTTGCACTTTCGGTGTTGACCAGGATGATCCTCCTTTGGTTTGATTGGAATTGCCAAACGGCTTGGGCTTGTGGGGATCTGGTATAAATGCTATGTCCAGTCCGGCTTCTCTCTCCTTTCTCAAGGGATACTGCTTCCTGGTAGGAGCTTCATGAGGCCTTCTTTCTCTCAGGCCCCATTATAGCCTTTCAGCAACCTTTATAAAGTATGCAAATGTTTGACACCCAGAAGTGTTCAGCTTGTCAAAATACTCATAGGGGAGTGCTTTCAGGAATAAGTCGATCAACTCCTCTTCTGGGATTGATGGCTTTACTTGGGTAGCCAAGGCTCGCCACCTCTGGGCATAGGTCCTGATTGATTCGCCCCTCGCCTTTGAAGTTCATAAAAGATCCTCTCTCGTTGGGGCTGTAGCCGTGTTGAACTTGTACTGCCTGAGGAAGTCTTCTGCAAGATCCTCCCATCCATCGTAATCTTCTAGATCTAGCTCAATGAACCATGCCAGAGCGGCGCCAGCCAGACTCTCTTGAAATGTGTTCATTAGCAACGGGATATAGTCTGAATAGTGCGCCATCTTGCGCAGGTAATACTTGAGGTGCGCTCGGGGACAGCCTGTCCCATTGTATTTCCTTACAAACTCTGGCTCTTTATAATCTGGAGGAGTTTCTACTTTAGCGAAAGGAGATATCTTATCGAAACGGGCTAACTCGTAACCTTGGCTGCTCAAGCACTCTTCGATTTTGGCCAGCCTTTTAGCCTCTGCTTCAGTTTTAACGGTCTGCTTCCCTTTCTCTTCCCTCTCGAGGTTGATAACAACAGGCGAGGCTTTTGGTTGTGATCGGCTGTTTGGCTCATGGACATCCTCCTTTGTATGTTGGGTATCCCTTGTTACCTCTCTATCCGTTACATCATGTACTGCAGAAGGGCCTGAGTTGTTCTAATTATGGGCCGTTGTTTGTTTAGCTTGGGAGGCCTCCATCATGGCCTTAATGTCAGCCATCATAGTTGCCAGGGCAGTCATATGAGATTCCAGCATGCCCACGCGCGGAGTCAATTCTTGCTGCTCCATTCTTGTCTTAAGGCGAGTTCGGAAGCGATGTTTGGGAAATTCCGTTATGAGAGTGTACCTTTTCAAAAAGATTTCTAGTGAGTGCTTCGCTTATTTTGGCAAAAAGAAGCAGTTTTTAACTCTTTCAATTGCATGTTTCTTGTCAGTAGATGAGAAAAAGTAGCTGCCTTGTGAGCCTTAGCCTCACATAAGTAGTTCTTTTAGTCATTTCCTGATATGAATTCATGAAATTAAAAGAGGCGTAATTTCTGACGATAGTTTTTACGCATTCGAAAGACATGCTCATGTTCATGTGTCCAAAATAGTATCTAACAGAAATGAGAATGTATGAGAAGATATCACAGTGTTTGCTTATTTTACACTTGACAGAATAGCCTATTCAAGTCTAGGACGTTTGAGGTCTAAGGTATCCTCATCATCCCAATATGGATTCCCCTCTTCAGTCTGGGGCTCCTCGTCTTCTGAATACAACAGTGGTCCCATGTCTTCGGGTATGTACGGCTCTATTCCCGGTACGTACGGCACGATGTACTCCGGTATGTAGGGCTCGTCAAGGCTTCGTCGGGTCGCTTTGAAGTGTTGAATGTATTCTGCGGTGGCTCTATGAGTGTTTTCTTCTCGAGTCATGTCTTCTGGCCAACTTATTTCTTCAGCCTGAGAATTCTTGAAAGAGCGTATGATGGATGCCACATTGGCTTCAAACTGTCTCTTCTCTTCCTCTGTGAGAGTCTTGCTTGGTATGTCAAAAGAAAAGGTATCGGGTTGCGATGGAGAAGGGATCCCCTGCAGCGCCCCAAACTGTCGGATCACCCTCTTCGGATAATATGCTGTAGCGCCCGTGAATCCTAGCAAGGGGACTGGACCTTTGTCACCACAGGCCAATCTGACTTTGCCCAGCGTTGGCAACCTTAGCCGCCATTGGAGTTGTTCGGGCTTTAGAATTTTAAGGAAGTTCTTCCACTCTACAAAGTTGAACTTAGGAATGCGTATATGTGTTCTGACAAAGGTTTTAAGAGGATGTGCATCAGGGCTGATTTTAGTAAAACCCATGCGGATGTGGAATTGTCTGATATGGGATGTGAACCACAGATACAAAAGATCACTAGAGGCTCTAAAGATTCCCTTTTTATTTTTCTTGAAACGATCTAAGGAAAGAAGGGTCTCGGCAAGGAGGATGTTCGAGTAATCCCACCCACAACAGACTTGTCTAGCTACTACAGCCATGATAGGGTCGAAGGTGACAGTTGAGATCGGGAATAGCACAAAGCTAAAGAATGCCAAGATAAAGGCTCCACTAGATTTGGTTCCTTTAGTAGCAGGAAGGCGGGAAAATCGATCTATAAGGAAGGATAGGGAGACTCGTCCAGAATTGCTTTTTGCATCTGCTTTGACTTCATTCAGGTTTGTGTCAAGGAATTCAGCCACCTGACTTAGGGGTTCAAGTCCTATAGGGGGTCGGACGAGCGTAGGGGTGAACTCAACTCCGATGACGGCGCTGTATTCCTCGATAGTGGGAGTGATCTCTAGTCCTTCCATGCAAAATGTAGCGGTGGTAGGATCCCAGTAAAGCGCCATGGCTTGAATAAAGGCAGGTGGACACTCAATCTTCAGTAAGTCCAATAGGTACCCTAATCGTGATTCCGCATACTTCTGGCTGGCTTCGCCCATGCTATCCCACCATGATTGGAGTTCAGCTCGAGGGATTTTGAACACTTGAATATCGTTCTTTCCCATCAAGTCTAAAATATGCAAATGATTTTTTAAAAAGTCAATCGTCAGAAATTACTTTAAACATATGAATATGCAGATGTCATGAGGCATGCATGAGCTAACTTGATTGCATAGTTCAATTTGAAGAAATGGAGATTAGGACCTTTTTCAGGTCTTGAAAGCCTGACTCAAAGCCTAATTTGCATTTCAGGGAAGTAAATTATGCAATTTAGTCAGGTTTACTCAGTGACTAAAGGGAACAGCAACGCCACATTCCATCGGTCAACACATCAAAGGAACAAAGTGGGATGCATTTTTATTACAGTCAAGATGTCTAATAGAAGAAAGGTAAAGAGAGGTCTTTTCAAACAAGAAAGCCATAAAAGCCAATGGAATGTGAGGATCTAAATCATTCTTTTTCCAGAGGTCTACCCAAATGACAGTCGGTCAGGAACTCTCCCTTAAGCTAGGGTAGGGGAGTTATCTTAAGTACTTTGGTCGAGAGGTTGTAGTTCCTCTGGCCATTCTCTAGTCCAGGGTATGATGACTTCGGGAGCCTTCTCGGGTTTCACCTTCTTGAGTGTGATACGCTTCGGTTTTGTCTTGGTCGCGGGGCGTCTTCTTTTTCCCCAGAAGGTGATCATGGATGTACTTTCTTTGGTCAGTAATTTGGTCTTCCGGCGGGCGTATGCCTCCCTGGCTAACTGGTTACGACGCTGCCTCTTCATCTCCAGATAGTCCTTGAACATCTCATCTGCTTGTCGCTTGAATCTGAGGTTATCGACATAGTAACGGGTTTGGCAATCTTCGGCGTATCCCAACTTACGTCCAGTCAGCTCCCGACCATGCACGAATCTAGTGAAGTGCAGCCTTGTGTTCGGTCCAGGGCGATTGACCTTCCTCAGGTATTCGAAGGTTACCAATTCTGTCGAGCTCTTAGGGAACATCGACATTCTAACCTATTACCATTGCTGTTTCAATTAGTCACTTGAGCGATTCGCATGACGTGAATGCACATGAATGTATGTAATGCATGAGTCATATTACGGAGCAGGGAATAGTAAAGTACATCGGAAGTAAACGCCTTACCAACCATACCTGGGGAATGTGGAATGTCCCCCTCTTATCAATGGACGGTTTTAGGTATACCAACCATCCATAGACATGTGCATGAGACAAGTGGGTATACTCTAAGAAATCAAAAATCAGGTGAGGAACCTACGGCTCAGGCTCCCACGATCCACACGAGGCAGATTCCTCCCCAAGGGTACCTACCCAAGAGGGCTAGATATCGCCAATGCAGATAGTGAGCGGGAACGGGTACGAGAGTCTCAAGTGCCATCAAACACAAGATCCTTTTCGCACTTTTTCCCTATCTAAGGTAACCTAAGGGTGGTTGCAGTCGGGGTTTGACCGCCAGTGTGATGTGAATCGCTGCGGAAACTGATCGTTCTACGAAGATCCAAGGGTTGCGAATTGCTAACCTTAACCCCCAATCGAACCTGTGATTGGTAACCTCGGTATGAGCGTGACCTGTTGACGAACCTGTGTCAACCAATCCACGCTATAGACGCCACGAACAAGAAAATTCGCGATCTTGCTCGATAAGTCGATCGATCGCCACAAGGAAGCCTTGATAAGATCTTGTCTTCAAGAGAACTTGAAGAAGAGAAAACCTCTCTGTATAAAATTCAGAATTAATGTTATTTTCAGAAACTCATAAGCACCCTTATATATGATGCTAACCCTAAAAGGCAAAAATTACAAAAATACCCTTAATTAATAAAAATTCGCCTAAAAATAGAAAAAGGCCTAAAAGTCCATCTAAATGATGCCGAATGGTTGAAATTCATCACAGTTCATGGCCAAAGGCCATGAGTATTGATCAAGATGCCGTTTCTCATCAGCTGACCAAATTTGAGCTCATTCGGAGCTCGTTAGCCCTAAATCCGTTCAGAATGCGCGAGGTTAAATGTAATCATGTTGCACCAAGGAGCTTCAGAATCTTCAATTCTCGAATCAAGATCACCTCCATTCCAAAGATCTTGAACCATGATGCCGATAGCTTGCTTGAATTCCCTCGCTCTCGCTCGAGTAATTGGACCAAGCGGATAGAGCAACGAGTCCCTAGCACCTCCTCCTCGATATGGTTCGATGTCCACATCATTCCCTCTGCCGTGTAAAGGATTTGCCCTCAAATCATCACCTGCATCAAAAAGAGTCAAGTCAGTAACATTAAAAGTAGCACTAATGCCATACTCACCTGGAAGATCAAGCTTGTAGGCATTGTCGTTGACCCTCTCCAACACCATGAATGGTCCATCCCCACGCGGTAATAACTTAGAACGTCGTTGCTCGGGAAAACGTTCCGTGCGCATATGAACCCAAACCCAATCGCCGGGTTCAAACACTACTTTCTTACGCCCTTTGTTGGCTTGCTTTGCATATTGTTCTGTCTTGTGTTCAATATTCAGCCGTGTCTTTTCATGCAATGTCTTCACAAACTCGGCCTTCTTAGCACCATCTAAATCCACACGCTCTTCAACAGGCAAAGGAGTTAAATCTAACGGAGTTAATAGATTAAAACCATAGACAACCTCAAACGGTGTGAATTTAGTAGCAGAATGCACGCTCCGATTATATGCAAACTCAACATGCGGTAAACAATCTTCCCAAGACTTAATGTTCTTCTTAATGACAGCACGTAACAATGTCCCTAAAGTCCTATTAACTACTTCAGTTTGACCATCAGTTTGTGGATGACAAGTAGTAGAGAATAAAAGTTGTGTACCTAATTTCTTCCACAATGTCTTCCAAAAGTAGCTAAGAAATTTAGTATCTCGATCAGAAACAATGGACCTAGGCATGCCATGCAAACGCACAACCTCACAAAAGAACAAGTCAGCAACATGTGATGCATCATCGGATTTATGACATGGTATAAAATGAGCCATTTTTGAAAACCGATCTACAACCACATAAATAGAATCCTTACCATGCTTAGACCTAGGCAATCCTAACACAAAATCCATAGAAATATCAACCCAAGGATGCGTCGGGATAGGCAAAGGCGTATACAAGCCATGTGGTTTAGTTGTAGACTTAGCCTGTTTACATGCAATGCACCTTTCACAAACACGTGTGACATCTCGTTTCATATGTGGCCAATAAAAATGTTCATGCAGCACTTCATAAGTTTTATTGATTCCAAAATGCCCCATTAAACCACCACTATGTGCCTCTCGCACCAACAACTCTCGCAAAGAGCATCTAGGCAAACATAACTTGTTTTCACGAAAGAGATAGCCATCATGCCTATAGAATTTTTCAAACGCAGCATGCTCACAAGCTTCAAACACTCTTCCAAAGTCATCATCATCAGTATATATCTCTTTGATATGCTCAAAACCTAGGCACTTTGCTCCTAAAGTAGTTAGAATTGCGTACCTTCGAGAAAGTGCATCGGCTACCACATTTTCCTTACATTTCTTGTACTTGATTACATATGGAAAAGTCTCGATGAACTCCATCCATTTAGCATGTCTTTTGTTCAACTTTTGCTGTCCCCTCAAGTACTTTAATGTCTCGTGGTCGGTGTGGATCACGAATTCTTTTGGCCACAAGTAATGTTGCCAAGCCTCCAAAGCTCGCACCAAAGCATACATCTCCTTATCGTAAGTTGGATAATTCAATGTTGCTCCGCTTAACTTCTCGCTGAAATAAGCTATGGGACGTCCTCCTTGCATCAACACAGCTCCAATTCCTGTACCAGAAGCATCACATTCTATTTCAAAAGTAGCACTGAAATTTGGTAAAGATAACAAAGGAGCATTAGTTAGCTTATCCTTCAATAGATTGAATGCTCTCTCATGCTCTTCTCCCCACGTGAAACCCACGTGTTTCTTGATGACCTCGGTTAAAGGTGCGGCGATGGTGCTGAAATCCTTCACAAATCTACGATAGAAACTGGCTAAGCCATGAAAGCTGCGCACCTGTCCTACAGTCTTAGGTGTTGGCCATTCTTGGATCGCTTTCACCTTCTCTTCATCAACCTGTATTCCATCAGCTCCAACAACAAACCCTAGAAATACTAATTTATTAGTCACAAAAGAGCACTTCTTCATATTAGCATATAGTTGCTCGGCCCTTAAAACCTGTAAAACAGCTCGCACATGTTCAATATGGTCATCAAGGCTTCGACTATATATCAAAATATCATCAAAATAGACAACCACAAATCGACCAATAAAAGCACGTAGAACATGATTCATAAGTCGCATGAAAGTACTAGGTGCATTAGTTAAACCAAATGGCATGACTAACCACTCATACAACCCATACTTGGTCTTAAATGCAGTCTTCCATTAATCCCCTTCTTTCATTCTAATCTGATGATAACCACTTTTCAGATCAATTTTAGTAAATATGCAAGCTCCATGTAACTCATCTAACATGTCATCTAATCTAGGAATAGGATGTCGATACTTTACCGTAATATTGTTGATTGCTCGGCAATCGACACACATTCGCCAAGTCTCATCCTTCTTTGGCACTAACAAAACAGGAACAGCACACGGGCTAAGACTTTCTCGCACATATCCTCGTTCCAGTAATTCACTAACTTGCCGTTGAAGTTCCTTTGTCTCTTCAGGATTACTTCGATATGCGGGTCGATTAGGTAATGGCGCATCAGGTATCAAGTCGATTTGATGCTCTATGCCTCGAATCGGTGGTAGACCTCCAAGAACCTCATCAGGAAAGACATCATCAAATTCCTGCAATAAAGACACGACAGAACTAGGCAAACTCGGGTCAAGATAGTTAGTAATAAACAATGCCTCCTTGTACAAAAGTACAAGCATCGGTCGGTCCAGAACCAAAGCTCTCCTCACTTCGCTCGATTTTGCATAGAAATTCTTTTCTCTCTTTTCTTTTCTCTCTGCTTTTCCCTCGGCTTTTACCACTATATTTTTCTCTGTCTCTCATTTTCCTTGCGTCTCAAACTCTCTACGCAAGCTCTCAGTTTTCTCACTTTTTTTCTCTTTCTCAGCCTCACGTTGTAGTTTCAATTGATCTTCATACACCTCAGTAGGTGTCATTGGCACCAAAGTGTAAGTCTTCTGATTCATCACCAATGAATATCGGTTAGTGTATCCATCATGATGTACCCTTCGATCATACTGCCATGGTCTACCAAGTAAAAGATGTCCCGCTTGCATAGGTACAACATCACACACCACCTCATCTTTATATCGCCCTATCTCAAATGGAACTAGGACTTGCTTCGAAACTTTCACTTCACCACTATCATTCAACCACTGAAATCTATATGGTCTAGGGTGCTTTGTAGTTTTCAATCTTAGTTTCTCCACCATAGTACAACTTGCCACATTTGTACAACTACCTCCATCAACAATTAAACTACAAATCTTACCATTCACCAAGCATCTTGTATGGAACAAGTTATCACGTTGCTGGTGATGCTCCTCCTCCTTGACTTGCACACTAAGAGAACGTCTAACCACCATCAATTCACCCTTGACTGGCATCTCGACATCGCTACAGTCCTCCAATGGCGGCATGACATCATCATCTTCCTCCTTGTCACTTTCAGATTGAACATCTCCAGGCCCAGTCATTATCATCACCCTCCTATTAGGGCATTGATTTGCCATATGACCCCTGCCTAAACACTTGAAACATTTAATTTCACGAGTTATAGTGTTAGGATTTTCAGTTTTACCTGAAACCAGATTCGAACCAACTCTGCCATCTTTCTCCTTCTCCCTTGAAGTTTCAACCTTGGTGTTGTTTCCCTTCCAGTTCGGCTTCTCGTCTCTCTTCCAATTGGGTTTCCAATTCAAGCTTGAACCTCCACCACTCTTGTAATTTCGGTCCAACTTCAATTGCCTCTCTACTTTGATAGCTTTGTCCACCAATTCTTCCAACTCGACATAATGTTGCAGCTCTACCACTCTTGCTATATCTCGGCTCAAACCACATAAGAATCGTGACATAGTAGCTTCGCGGTCCTCTACCACATTAGCACGGATCATGGAAATCTCCATCTCTTTATGGTACTCTTCCACGCTCTTGTTACCTTGTGTGAGATTTTGCAGTTTATGAAACAAGTCTCTGTGGTAATGACTTGGTATGAAGCGCTTCCTCATCACCGCTTTCATCTCATCCCACGTTTCTACCGATCTCTCACCATTGCGTCTCCTGCTATTCACAAGTTGATCCCACCAAATTATAGCATAATCAGTGAATTCAACAGCTGCAATTTTTACCTTCTTGAGCTCCGAATATCGCTGGCAGTCAAATACCATCTCCATTCGTTTCTCCCATTCTAGGTATGCATCGGGATCATTCTTTCCTTGGAAAGATGGAATCTTCATCTTGATATTGCTAAGCTCATCATCTTCTCGATGTCTGAACTCTCGGCGTCTGTTTCTCCTCCCAAATCTGCCATCTCGGTCATCTTCTGTATCAGACACATATTCATCGTCAAATTGTCGCTGCCATCTGGGTTGCGCCCTAGGCTCATCTCGCTGATTTTGTGGCCTCCCTCGTGGTGGCTCTTGTTCACCATCAAGCCTCGTCTCACACCTCACAACACGGTTGCTAAGAGCTTCAAGTTGTAAGCTCAACTGCTGGATGCCTGCTAAAATCGCATTATCCCTTGGATTGGTGCCATCCTCCCTTTGATTTACGCTTTCTTGTTCTGCCATGATTTTTTTTTAACCTGCAAGAAAATGTTAGAAATAAAAGAAATCTCACCACACTCTCTCACGTGTTTCGCTCAAGATGTTTGTCACTCCCATCGTGTTTAACTCAATCTAGGCTTTTTCTTTCCTCAATTAAACTCACACACTCTTGCCTTTTTCCTCTCGTTTCTCTTCTTTCAAGCTCTTTATCAGACTAGAATTCCATTCTCACAAGCTCCTCATAACAGTCGACTAAACCACCAAGCAAGATCAATTCAGCAATATACTGCTCAATTCAGCAATTCAGCAACTTTTGCTAGATTTGAATTCAGGTTAATGTTTGCTGCTATTTTTTTCCTATTCGGTCCAACTAACAATAATAATAATAAAAAGAAACGAGTCGTCCTCTTGATTTTTTTTTTCAGCCTTTTTTTTTCAAATTTTTTTTATCGGTTTCCTTTTTTCACCGATACTCTTTTTTTTTTGTTTTTTTTTTACTGATTTTTTGGCTGATTTTTTTTTTTGACGAACTCAATACAATCAAAACAACTAGGACCGAAAATCTTAATTTTATAAACCCTAGATCCCAATTCAAAATCCTAATTCGATTAGTAACAGATTCCCAATTCTATAAACCCTAATTTTATAAACCCTAGATTGCTGAATTAAAATCAATAAAAGTAAGATAATAACTAGATCTTGTAGAACCAGCTCTGATACCAGATGATGTGAATCGCTGCAGAAACTGATCGTTCTACGAAGATCCAAGGGTTGCGAATTGCTAACCTTAACCCCCAATCGAACCTGTGATTGGTAACCTCGGTATGAGCGTGACCTGTTGACGAACCTGTGTCAACCAATCCACGCTATAGACGCCACGAACAAGAAAATTTGCGATCTTGCTCGATAAGTCGATCGATCGCCACAAGGAAGCCTTGATAAGATCTTGTCTTCAAGAGAACTTGAAGAAGAGAAAACCTCTCTGTATAAAATTCAGAATTAATGTTATTTTCAGAAACTCATAAGCACCCTTATATATGATGCTAACCCTAAAAGGCAAAAATTACAAAAATACCCTTAATTAATAAAAATTCGCCGAAAAATAGAAAAAGGCCTAAAAGTCCATCTAAATGATGCCGAATGGTTGAAATTCATCACAGTTCATGGCCAAAGGCCATGAGTATTGATCAGGATGCCGTTTCTCTTCAGCTGACCAAATTTGAGCTCATTCGGAGCTCGTTAGCCCTAAATCCGTTCAGAATGCGCGAGGTTAAATGTAATCATGTTGCACCAAGGAGATTCAGAATCTTCAATTCTCGAATCAAGATCACCTCCATTCCAAAGATCTTGAACCATGATGCCGATAGCTTGCTTGAATTCCCTCGCTCTCGCTCGAGTAATTGGACCAAGCGGATAGAGCAACGAGTCCCTAGCACCTCCTCCTCGATATGGTTCGATGTCCACATCACAGTGTGTGCAATGTGTCGTGATCATCACAATGCAAGGTCATGCACAGCAGTTTGTATCAAACACCGCTTCAGTATGTGCGTAAAGTAAACATACATTCCCAACTCCAACCTGCAGAAAAATGTCAACAATTACTCCACCCCTTATTTCTCCAATATGCAAAAACATCTAACAGAATAGTTAGCATACGTACCTCACCTTCGAGAGCATCTGCAGAAAACAATGTCAGATAAACCAAGCAACTTTTTAATCGGCTCAAGACCTCTGGAATTCGTAACCAGAGATTCTTGTTTAGAATAATTCCCCAGTGGAGTCGCCAGTCTGTCGCGACCTTCTCACGAGCGGAGGGCTGGAGCGGGCTAATGGGCCGCCCGATCGCTGGCTTGATCGGACGCGGGCCTCTCCCAAGGCCCATTACCCAAATCGCAACTGCTGGATATACGTGGTCGACCTTCAGTGTGGTCTAGTGACATGTGATGAGTGTACATGCCAAGGAGTCGCCACCATTCGTTTCGCGGAGGGTACGATCGGAAACCCTATCGAATAGTTGGGAGTGGTCTATTCGATTCTGCGGAAACCAGAGAAGTGGGTTCGGGGACTTAGTTACTCCAACTGTCAGAGTTGACGCCCTTTCGGTACCTAAGCTGAATGGTTTATCTGATCCAAGGATTTCATACAGACGAGTGGGGTACAGATCCTAAATTTAGGAGTTCATGCAAATGGGAATTACTACCCTATCAATCACAATCAATAGAAATAAGTGCGCAAATCAAGGATCCAGTACGTGCGGATAAAACATATGAAAGCAGCATGGCATCCCTAATAATGCCCTATTAGCCTAGAGAAATATCAATCAAGGCTTAGGAATGATTTTGGCATGATTTGCCCAAAAGGGGCAAAATCGTAATTTTGAATGGTTCGGGGACAATTCACCTCAAAAGGGCGAATTTGTCATTTTCAGATGAATTGGGAAGTCAAAAGACAGGGGAAATAGGATTGGCCATCAATCCAATCCATTTCCTATTTTTCTGGAATTTCCAGGATTTTTCTAGAATTTAAAAGTGATTTTACCCTTGGAGGGGTAAAGTCGTCATTTTGGACAAAGATGAGAACTGAAAATCTCAAATATTAGGGTTGGTCGTCCACCTGACCCAAACCCTGACTTCAAGCAATTTTCAGAACTCGATTGAGACAAGAAAGACAATTTTTCCATTAAAGGGGAAAATCGTCATTTTGAGAAAAGAGGTGGGACTCGAAAACCCAAGCCTAAGAATTGATCGCCTACCTGACCCTAATTCTTACCTTGGTATTATCGGTCTTATCTCGCATACACAGCAGAGGCGACTTACCCCTAAAGGGTAATGTCGTCAAGTCTCGAAAAATTGGGTAAGAACCCCTAAAAATAGGGTTAACCAGTTGTCTGTGGTCAACCCTCGATTTTTGGGGGTTTCTGGAATGTCTAAGGTTTTTCCACATTTTTTCCACATTTTTTTTGGAATTTCCTGGAATTTTCTAGCATTTTTTTTGGATTTTCTAGGATTTTTTTTTAAAATCATTTTATGATTTTTTTATTAAAAAAAATATGATTCGGACCGGGTCGACCCGACCCACTCGGGTCGGAACCCAGCCTAGACCTGGATCCGCGCGACTGAAGCCTTGAAACGACGCCGTATCGCCCTTTTTTATTTTTCTGATTATCCGTGCTAGATCCAACGGTTCCTATAGAGCCAAGTGGCTAATCCACGGCTGTTGGATGGACTGATTGAAATCTACGGCCTAGATTGAACAAAGACATGACTAGAGCCGTCTGATCGACCTACCAAAATCTACGGTCAAGATTAGAACGCAAGACTCGATCTGGACCGTTCACCCTCTCTAACCTAAAACGACACCGCACTGCTACTAACCTAAACGACACCGTTTCAGCTCGTTTTGATTTTCTGATTTTAAAGATTTTTGGATAAACCTAATTACTAATCGAACGGCCGCTAGAATTTAGACTTGATTTATCTCATCCGTCCGATCTGTTTATTCAAATAACAGACCCTAACGGCCATGCTGGCTGGGCTAACACATGGACCAATCGCAGGACGACACTTGGATTTTTGACCAGTTGACTATGCCAGGTCAGCATCGTCTTCAACCTCCTGACTACAACTGAGCGAACGGCTGTGGATCTCCGGCGATGATCCAACGGTGGATTTTCGATGAAATCGTGCAGAATCGACGGCAATCGACTCGCGATCGTCCCTAATCTAACATATCCAAGAATCACAGCGTATCGTTCGCAAAATCGCAAGCATCGAGCAAGGTGCCGAGTACGGCCATGGAGGTTCGATCACACAGACTTACACGAAATCAGGTCAATTGATTCATAAATCGACACGGCAGGAGGTGTAGAGGACTTACCTCAAGCTCCGATTGAGCTCGCTCGGCCCAGATTTGGCTGGGCAGGAATCGGCTATAAAGGTTAAATTGGGAGACTCAATTCGAGGTATGTGAGCGAAATCGATGCAAAATGAAGATGTGAACATGGTCAGTGGTGTTCAAGGAACGAAACGCACACACAAATCGCAAGAATGATCGTGAAACAGGCAAGTCGCCATTGATGCACAGTAGAGAGCTTGAAGCTGTGTCTCACCTTTTTTCGCGATTTCACGAGGCGCGGCCGGCAACGATCGCTTCCTGAAGCCTCAGGCGAGCTTGTGACGACCCTCTTTTGCTTCGGTTTGGCCGGAGACGGCCCAACCAGTGCCTTACAGTCGAGTTCAAGTCCTCGACGACCGGGGTTGGAGGACGAGCTCTTCCTCGCGTTTTTTTCTCTCTTTCGATTCAATTTCGCTTTCTCTAACTGAATACCATCCTCTCTTCCTTCGCGAAGGCCTGTTAGCTTATATAGCTTGTTCGATTTTTGGCGCCGAACGGTGGATCTTCAACTGACTCGGTTTGGCACGTGTAGTCACGTGCAATTGGGTCAAAACGAAGTCGGGGAAGATGGGCATTTCGCTCAATCCCTTTTGGTTCCGCGGTGAGCTTCATTTCGCACTAATTTGGCAAGGATTTGAGCTGTTTTTGCCTCTGTTGACTTTCGCGGGTCTGCGAGGTTGACCAGCTGACCGTTTCTTCCTCGGGCGACCATTGGTCGTGATCTGGGTGTCAATCGACGGGGAATGCTCCAAGGCTAAAAACCCCCCACCATTGCGTCTCCGATTGTCGTCGATTGAACGCTGAATTTGGTCTTTAAAATTCGATCTGTCACTGTTCATCTGTACTCAGGTTTGATGAAGACGTTGACACTGTTCTGGACCGGTTTGACCGGTCGGACCGGCGGTCTGACCGGTCCGAACCGGTTCCAATTTGAGATTTTCAAAATTAATCCAAATCTATTGGGAATTTTTGCAATTAAACTTTGGAATCGAATCTAGGGCATGGATTTTATCTAGAAATGTGGTTTTGCCCAAAAGTTTTCATCAATTTCTACAAAACCCCCAAATTTTCATTTAATTGGAAATTGGGGATCGTGTAATTGAGGGTGCAAATGATCAAATTGAGTCAAACCACCTGTGCCAATCGATTTAAAATGGTGAAATCCATTGGGTAGCATGTTCAATTTGTAATGATAGTCCTTGAATTGAAAGTAATTTCGATTATGCTCAATTTCAAGGACTAAAATTCATTTATGTTTGCAATTGAACAACTTGTCCGAGCAATTAGGTCAAATTGAGATAGGGAATAATTAGATTGAATGTCAAGATCCTAGAAAATGCCAAAATTGGAATTTAAAAGACTCGATTGATATTTTTTTTTCAAATTCAATAGTGAGGGTTACAAAGGAACGCCCTCAATTGAATTTAATTTTGAACTTTTTGTGAGGTCAAAAATACAAGGGATTAAAAAGAAAAATATTGGATATTTTTCCATATTTTTGTGACCTCGAATGCTATTTTTCTTGAATTTTTTGAGTATTTTCCTATTTTCTAAAAATACTAAAAAATGTAAAAAATATGAAAAGTTATTTTTTGGTCAAGAATGGTTCCTTGGGCTTGGCCAAGGCCACCAAAGTTGATTTTTTTTAATTTCTTTGACTTTTTATGGATTTTTTTGTGATTTTTTCAAAAGTAAAACTAAAAAAAACTTGGTCAAAAATCAGGTGTCAACAAAGGGTGGTTGGGGGAGTTGACTCTTTGACTATACTAGTGAGTGGGTGAGATTTGTGACAAGTGGGGTCCACCCAAAGATTTGATTTGCTTGGCTCTTGTGAATTATTGGAGGGCGAGAGAGTCAATTCCCAAATAGAGACTGAACAAAATTTAGTGCACTGAACAGAGGGGCAACTGGTCTCTTCACAGGCCAAGGTCAGTCAGGGTTAGAATCGAATTTGAGGATTTGAATCCTAATTCGCTGCGACTAAGAATTCGAAACCTAATCTAAACCGACTGAAACTTCAGAACTCGTCCAATTATCGTCTCTTCTGTCCTTACGATCCAATATATTTTAACGACTAAATTTCAATATTAATCCTTTTTATTGAATTCAGGCATTTTACCGAAGTCGGATTTCCAAGGCGTCACAACTCTCCCCATCTTAGGAAATTTTGTCCTCGAAATTGAAGTACTGCTACAATCCTTCAAACGAATAAGAATACCTAGTCCTCACAACTTTCTCAATCCCCCTAATAGTTCCTTCAGGTCCATGGTGTTACCAAACCGCCTTGACTAGCGAGTTCGTCTTGTTCCAGAGCACTCGCTCTTTCCTATCCACTATCCTAACTGGACTTTCCACGTACGATGTCTACCCATCCAATTCAATTTCTTCACAACTCAGAGCATGAGTGGGGTCCGATTCGTACTTCTTAGTATCGACACGTGGAAGATGTTACACTTGAGTAAGCTTCGGCGGCAATTCAAGACAGTACGCCAAGTTCTTAGTTCTTTCCAAAATCTCGAAAGGTTTGACACACCTTGGGCTTAACTCCCCTTTATTTCTAAAACAAGATGTCCCTCCCTAGGCGACACCTTCTAAAAGATATTATCGCCCACCTGAATTTCCAAAGGTCTTCGCTTCTTAACGATGTAACTTCTCTAGAAACTCTATGTTGTCCTCAGTATGTCTCTGATGATCTTAATAGCTTCCATCGGCTGTTCTACTAACTCAGGACTCGTGATTTTTCTTTCACCAATTTCAATCCAAACAGGCTAGCGTTCTACACACTTTACCATACCATGCCTCGAAAAGCACTACCTTAATGCTTTGCTAATATCTGTTATTTAGGCAACTCCACTAGGTGCAACAGTTCCTCCCAATTACTCTTGAAATCCAAATCCATGCCTTAAACCTGTACTCCAAAGTCTGAATTGTCCCTTCAAACTAGCTATCCGTCTTCGGATTATAGATCACATTGAACCGCAGTCTTGCCTTTCCAAATTTATACCACGCTTATTTCAAATCACTCAATATCTCCACTCTGTACCCGAAACCACAGAGCGAGCATCCAACCCAAGTCAGATTCAAACTTACGATCCTCGTCTACCAAACATGCCACAATTCCATATCCACAATTCGCTTAAACAGGGTGAACCATTCAACCCTAAGGATTCAACTCAACTGTGACCATCTAACATTGCTGTCCCATTCAACTGCCGAATATCCATTCCCGCGAATCGATTGGTTCTTTCTTAAATTTCAATGAGTAGAGTTTAACACCGCCCCTCCTCTTGTTCCATAGAGGTCAATCACGACTAACACTAATGGCAATTTGGGCATTCTGCTTATATGGAGAAGGTCCGCTAATGATTTGTCCTTTCTTCAACGTCCTGAGATTCAGAATCACACTTGTCAATTCTAGAAACATCTGAAGAATTAATGAACTCAAGCGCCAAACCGAACTAAAAGTCAAGCCATCCATTATGTTGAACAAAGTCAGCTCACACGCGACTGACGAGTCGAGGACCACCTCAAAAATTTCGATTTAGGGTTGGAATCACTCGTTCTTAAACCGATAGTACCATTGAACACTGTCAAGATCGCCTCTCATGACCAACTCAAGTTGATGCAGGATTGGTTCAGCTCGATCCGTAGTTCTCCAATAACACATCACATAATCCAGGGTAGCTAATCCTTGACTACTGTATGGCTGGTACGGGGTTCTAGTACAAATCTCCCCTCACTAGGTCCATGGCCATCCTGATGATCGATCAATGCCAACTCGCAAATCATGCCACGAATCAATCCCTGGTCGACTTCAGGGTGATCCTATGGTTGACTTACAGCTGAGCGAGATCAACCCAAATCGATCCATGCTTGATTTCGGATCGCCACACAGTCGAACCTCAATCAGCACGGCCAACTAGTAAATCAGGCCATCATCCACGTCGAGGGCGACCTCTAAACTCTCGGTGGCTTCCTCGACCCTTAGTCGTTATTTGCGAGCAGTCCGAGTCTTAAGCTTGGGTCAATCCTAGACCTCGGGGCATCACTCTCATACCAAGCTGAATCTCTTTACACTGTTAGAACCTACACGTGTATCGTCAATCTATTTACTGCACTCTAAACTGAGTCATTTATCCATTGGCTTCTTGGAAGTTTCATCACGAATCCATTGTGATCTTCTCCCACCTTTACTCTAAAATCCCCAATGACTGCAGCAGTCCGCTAGGCTTGTAATGCTGCTCTTTAACCTATCGATACGCTAACTCTTCGCCATGAGTTTGGCCGCGCCAATCTTCTTGTCAATCCCTTAGTGACCTTATCTTAAATTTTGGTGCCTCCTCAAGCTATTCGAACTAACACTGAAACTACTACGGTGAGTTCCAATCGATCTTATGTTTTACCAAAAGCAAGACCCTTATGATCATTAAATCGAGAAATCATGTGGCCCTATAATGTTTCCGATGCGCCACTCTGATAACTATCCATCCTTAATTGTCACATCTCGCAATCTTAATCTTAATCAGGGGTATCACTAATCTCCATAGCCTATGCAACCAACTGGCGACCTACCCTGTCGCCTAACCCCAAATTGTCCTTACGAACTTTCCTTGTCCGTCTTAACTGTCCTTGTTCCATGCACATGTCTAATTACAGTCCTCAGGTAGTGCACATTTCATCATGACCTCATTAAATTACTAGCCAACTGAACCATATGGGCCTCAAGTCATCTCAAAACTGACTTTGACATACTGCAAGGCCTTCATTGGTCAAGGTTCGGAGGTATGACCCAACCTTCATAATTCTTTAAAGCACGCGTAGTGGAAGATTTTTCCTTGTTACTCATCACCCATTAGCTGCCTTTACATCGATCTTAACAATTGTACCTTCTGACTCATGGGAGCTCATTACATCTTAAAGATCAATATCACAATTCACGTTCGCTCCCCTGTGAATATGGATCTAGTCCTTAATTAGGATCCAACGAAAAACAACAGCTAAGACAATCCAAGCAAAACAACACTTCAAACTTATACAATCCACAAAATACTAGTTGTCTTAATACAAACCCATAACCATAAGTCTTATCCGCAAAAGGTCTTTTCAAACTCGACTAGCTATTGCTAATCTATACTAGAGTATCTTAACTCAAAAGTCACCCTACTCCCAGTAGAGTCAATTCCGGTTGTTCTGTTGAACATCTCCTTGAGGTTGTCCTTCTTGCGGCAACGATGCTTGGTCTGTCTTATTTCTCAGCGGGCAATCCTTTACTTGGTGACTAAGCTGTCCACAACCGAAGCATGCTACACCTCCGTATGGACACGGATCATTCCCATGCTTACAGTGACACAGGCGACATTTCTCACTTTGGCGGAACATCGCCTTCCTGATTGCACTTCTTCGGTTAGGTGGGATGTGATACTTGTTGATATACATCGGCCTCTTCTCCAACCAACGGTTAGTCTTCGCAGAAGGCGCGAATCGCGATCTAAATGCGATTGGTCTGTTCGTCATGCTCTTCTCCACAGATTGGGCCCTTTCATATAATTCACTAAAACTCTTAAGGTTCAGCGGCACCAGTTGATCCTTAATCTCCAGTTTCAATCCTTCACGAAATCTTCTCATCCTTTTCACCGAATCACTAGTTACTCGTGGGGCATACTTTGACAGTTCAGAGAATTTCACTTCATATTGCTCTATCGTCAAATGGTCCTGTCGAAGCTGCAGGAATTCAACCATCTTTTTCTCTCGCCTACAGTTCAGAAAGTATTTACCATAGAAGGCTTCCACGAAGGCATCACACACCGGGACCATACCTTCGGGAAAGATCTTTCCTTGTGTGACTTTCCAGCACGCATTAGCGTCACCTTGAAGTTGGCAAACGGCTAACGTCACCTTGTCCTCTTCGGAGCATTCCAGCATGGCGAATGCCTTCTCTAATTCTAAAATCCACCAGATTGCAGCCTCTGGATCTCTTACCTCTTCAAACTTCAGCGGCTCAAGATCCAAAAACCTTTCCATCAACTCGAGTATTAGCTGCGTACCACTCTCATTTCCAGCCACTGAGTCCTCACGCGAAACGGCGGTAGCATTAGCTTGACTACACACTTGCTGCCCAACTACAGCTCTCGAAATTTCCAACGTCTGCAGGATCCCGTCCACTCTGGGATCTTCTTAAGCTATCCTTCCACTAGGCACCCTCTCATTACGGTTGCTCATTATACAGGTAAATTACGGATTCCTGTCCACCCCAGGCAACACGTAATGAGATCACCAACAGTCAGTCAAAAACACAGATAACAAGCACATGCAAAAGCTTACGATCCTACTAACTATCCCAAATCCCAGCGCTCCTGATCACTCCAGGCAAATGACCAGATGGATCAGGCTGACCTTGCTCTGATACCACCTTAGGAGGTGATGTCACGCCCCGACTCTCGAGCCCGCGACATCCCTTGCCAAATCGCCACGAGGTCAAAGGGATAGCGTCCTAGGCACACTATCGACCTAACACTTACTTACGCAAGCGGAAACGTTTTAAACTCCTGACAACAAAATCAAAGATAGATAGAAAAGTAGACAGTCACGACAGTCATTCAAAAACATGCAATTATAAATCATTCGACATGAACCGATAAGTCTTAATCCCAATGGGCTATAGCTAAACAAATAAACCCTTACTTCGGGGTGACTAAACAAGACCTTAAAAGGTCACTCGGTCGGGTGAGGTTAACTTCTCATCTACTTCAAAAGACTAATCCAATAGCCAATCCTTGGCGTCCGCGAGTCTTCATCCGAAAGGACCTGAAATTGTTATCCCACGACGGGGTGAGAATAAATCTCAGTGAATCAAGCCTAAGCTCGGTTAAGAAACTGATTCACCAAGGGCATCCTAACATAAGGTTCACTTAAACATATTGTCGCGACCCTCACGAGCGCCATCTGTGGCTAGCGAGGGTTAATGGGCCGTCTGATGTTGCATGATCGGACGCGGGCCTCTCCCAAGGTCCATTACCCAAGTCGCAACTGCTGGATATACGTGATCGACCTTCAGTGCGGTCTAGTGACATGTGATGAGTGTACATACCAAGGAGTCGCCACCAATCGTTTCGCGGAGGGTACGATCGGAAACCCTATCGAATAGTTGGGAGTGGTCTATTCGATTCTGCGGAAACCGGAGAAGTGGGTTCGGGGACTTAGTTACGTCGACTGTCAAAGTTGACGCCCTTTCGGTACCTAAGTTGAATGGTTTATCTGATCCTAGGATTTCATACAGATGAGTGGGGTACATATCCTAAATCTAGGAGTTCGTGCATATGAGAATTACTACCCTGTCACTCACAATCATTAAAAATAAGAGCGCAAATCAAGGAATCAATACATGCGGATAAAACACATGAAATCAGCATGGCATCCCTAATGAGGCCCTATTAGCCTAGAGAAATATCAATCAAGGCTTAGGAATGATTTTGGCATGATTTGCCCATGAGGGGCAAAATCGTAATTTTGAACAATTCGGGGACAATTCATCTTGAAAGGAGTAAATTCGTCATTTTAGATGAATCGGGAAGTCAAAAGACAGGGAAAATAGGATTGGCCATCAATCCAATCCATTTCCTATTTTTTAGGAATTTCCAGGATTTTTCTGGAATTTAAAAGTGATTTTACCCTCGGAGGGATAAAGTCGTCATTTTGGACAAAGATGAGAACTGAAAATCTCAAATATTAGGGTTGGTCGTCCACCTGACCCAAACCCTAATTTTAAGCAATTTTCAGGACTCGATTGGAATAAGAAAGATGGTTTTCCCATTGAGGGGGCAAAATTGTCATTTTGATAAAAGGGACAAGACTCGAAAACCCAAGCCTAAGAATTGGTCGCCTCCCTGACCCTAATTCTTACCTTGGCATTATCGGCCTTATCTTGCATACACAGTAGAGGCGACTTACCCCTAAAGGGTAATGTCGTCAAGTCTCGGAAGAATGGATAAGAAACCCCTAAAATAGGGTTGACCAGTTGTCTGTGGTCAATCCTCGATTTTTGGGGATTTCTGGGGTGTCTAGGATTTTTCCACATTTTTTCCACATTTTTTTGGAATTTTCTAGCATTTTTTTTGGATTTTTTTTAAAGATTTTTCTGATTTTTTTTTTATTTTTTAAAATCATTTTCGGAATTTTTTTATTTAAAAAATATTATTCGAGCCGGGTCGGGTGACCCGGCCCACGACCCGCGGCGACCGGCCCGGCCCGGATCCGGCCCCGCACTGAAACGACGTCACTTTGGCCACTCCCGCTCGAATTTTCAATTCCCGCCCAAATTGAACCAAGGGCCTTGATTGCGCCACGTGTTGACCCACGGACGGTCTGATCTCAAACAAGGAACCGACGGTCATGATTCAAAAGCAAGGTTGAATCACGACCGTCCGATCTAAAGCGTTTTTTGTTTCAGAAAATCATTTTTTATTTTCCAAAATTCTAAGATCGTGACACGTGTCACATTTCTCACCGTCGGATTAAATTTGGCTGACATGGCTACCACGTGGGCGCCACGTCAGCGCCACGTGGGCGTTGACCCGGTCAACTTTCGTTGACCGGTCAACTGCCTCGCCGGGGAACACGACCGGCGCCGGCTCTGTTTCGCCGGCGCCTCGTCGGAAGGCGATTTCTTCGCCTACGGACCACCAAATCTCGCGATTCCAACGCCATTCAATTCAGCCCGAGGAGTTCTACAACATATATCATGCTTCACACAGCATAATCACGTCTCGTCTAATCGCCATCTCCTGCCGAAGGTAAGCTCCGGCGGCTACCTGTCCTAGCCGTTTCTAGCGATACCTAGGCCTATCAATCAATCAAGAATCATCGTAAAGGGCCGAGAAGACTTACCTGGCTATCGCGGAGCTTCGGTTTGGTCGAAAACGAGCCGTGGAGCTCGCGGCCGATCGATCAAGGTGGGGGGCGGACTCGACGATTCAGGCGATGGAATGACGTGCGATCAAAAGTGAAAATGCGCAGGGAAGAGAGACAAAAAGATTGCAACCAAAATCGCAGCAAATGGACGGCTATAGCTTAAGTTGCCATTAAAGGCCGAGCTCGAACTTAGAGACTCGACTTATCTTTTTCTGCGATAAACCGACGAACAAGCTAGTTCGTTGCGTTCACAGGACCGAGACAAAATCGCAGACGGCGATGGCATGGCTCGGCGAAGCCTGGGATGCACTGGCCGAGCCTTTGAAGCTCTCGGCCACCAAGCTTCTTCAATGGCGGACGCGCTTCCTTCAGCTTTCTCTTCATCCCCCTCCGAGCTCTCTGTTCTATTCCGCGAGCTTCCTCTTCTTTCCCTCTTTCGCGAGCCCTCCTTCCGCGAGCTCTCTCTCTCGCCTACTCTCTCTCGCTCTCTCTGACTCTCGTTATTCCGCGAGCTTCCTCTCTCTCGCCTCTTCTCTCTCGGCGCGAGCTCTCTCTCTCTCTCTCTCTCTCTCTCTCTTTCTCTGCCCGTCGCGAGCTCTCCCTCTCCAACCGAATCTCCTTCCCCCCATTTTCTGTTCTCGTGAAGAATTCATCTCAACCGAATCCCTCTCTCCAACTGACTTCTCCCCGCTCCACAACCAACTCATCCTCTCCCCTCTTTCGTTCTGTTTTTGTGTTGTATGCGCGCCCCTCAACGAACGAGCAGAGAGTGTTTCTGCTTATGACCAATCTTGGTCAACGGGTTGACTGGGTCGGTCAACCCGACCCAGTCGACCCGGTTCAGCATTCTTTTCTTCAAATTAGGTATCTAATTGTCCGAGAATCATGAAATTTATCTTAAAATTGGATTCTTCAGCACGAATTCCATTTGAAAATGTATTTTTTTATGAGAAATAAGCATGGAATCGATCAAAAACCCCAAATATAGAGTAGGATCCGAATTTGATTCTTGCCAAATTGAAGTTCTTTGTGGACGAATCGGCCCCAATTGAGCCCACCATTAGATTCAGGGGGTCGAATACTATAGGGAGGAAGCATTTGGATTCTATGGGTGTCCCTCAGAAAAGTTTAATTTCGGAATTGGCATAATAAGGACTAAAATTAAAAGATTTTTATGCAATTAGGTCCCTAAGGCCAAAATTGATCAAATCAGTGCACAATTGAACCAAATTGAAACATCGGGTAATCAAGCTGAATGTCAAGATTCGGGAAATGCAAAATATTGCAAATAAAAAGACTCAGAACATATTTTTTTGACAAATTTAACCCTGTGTTACAAAGAAACACACAAAATTAAACTTGAATTTCGACTCTTGATGAGGTCAAAATGACAAGGGATTAAAAGAAAAATATTTACTATTTTCCTATATTTTTTTAACCTCAAATTCTATTTTTGTTGATTTTTCTAGTATTTTCCTATTTTCTAAAAATACTAAAAAATGTAAAAAATATGAAAAATTATTTTTTGGTCAAGAATGGTTCCTTGGGCTTGGCCAAGGCCACCAAAGTTGATTTTGTAATTTTTTGACTTTTTATGAATTTTTTGTGATTTTTCAAAGATAAAACTGAAAAAGACTTGGTCAAAAATCAGGTGTCAACAGCTGCCCCTCTTTGAGAGGAATCTCGTGAGAGGTTTCTCTCAAAGACAGGTGACACCTGAGTCTAGACCAACTCTACTGGGGAAAAGAAAAACGAATCTTGACACTCAATCTTTCTTGTCCCGCTGGTGAACGCTCTGCTTCTCATTCTTTTGCTGACGTGGGAGAGAAAGTAGAGAGACCCACATGTTACTTACCTGTTGATCACCTGCCTGATGCTCGTGCGGCATGCGCGGTGTATAGCGGGTTCAAGTGAATACCTAGGGACTCGTCTTTTGAATATCCTGGGGCGGTTAAACTCTAGCCTGTATGGTAGGCCGTACCAGAATGAGATTCCTATATTTGATAGGAACCTGTGGATGACGCACACAATCTCTTAGGGATTATCAGGGGTTTTGATCCGTATGGTGGATCAGACCATGAATAGGACTCCTCTCTGCTAGGAACCTATGGATGACGCACCCAGTCTCTTAGGGATTGTCGAACATTTTGATCCTTCAGGGGGATCAGGCCGAGAATAGGATTCCTCTCTGCTATGCACCTATGGATGACGCACCCAGTCTCTTAGGGATTGTCGAACATTTTGATCCTTCAGGGGGATCAGGCCGAGAATAGGATTCCTTTCTGCTAGGAACCTATGGATGACGCACCCAGTCTTTTAGGGATTGTCAGGGGTTTTGATCCGTATGGTGGATCAGACCATGAATAGGACTCCTCTTTGCTAGGAACCTATGGATGACGCACCCAGTCTCTTAGGGATTGTCAAGAGTTTTGATCCGTATGGTGGATCAGACCATGAATAGGACTCCTCTTTGCTAGGAACCTATAGATGACGCACCCAGTCTCTTAGGGATTGTCGAACATTTTGATCCGTTAGGGGGATCAGGCCTAGAATAGGATTCCTCTCTGCCAATAACCTATAGATGACGCACCCAGTCTCTTAGGGATTGTCGAGCATTTTGATCCGTTAGGGGGATCAGACCATGAATATGACTCCTTTCTGCTATGAACCTATGGATGACGCACCCAGTCTCTTAGGGATTGTCGAACATTTTGATCCGTCAGGGGGATCAGGCCGAGAATAGGATTCCTCTCTACTAGGAACCTATAGATGACGCACCCAGTCTCTTAGGGATTGTCGAACATTTTGATCCTATATTCTAAGGAATTAACTAGGATTTATACAAATGAGGTGTGTCTAACCTTGAGGCTTCACCACATGAGCTATTCTGGGTTTAGGGGTTACCTAGAACCTCATAGAAAGCTGACACTGAAAATTGTCCTTTCGACACGCGAGGCGTTATTCTGGGATTTGGGGATTCCAAGTATCCTGCAAAAAACTTAAACCTGCAAAAACTTTGATAAGATTCTTCTGGGATCTAGGGGTTACCTGAGATCTCGCAGGAAGACTATCTTGAATGTTGTCCTTTCGACATTGAATGTGACATTCTGGGACTTGGGAGCTCCAGGTATCCTACAGAAAGTTCCTACCTGTAACACTGGGATCTCACGGAGAGATGATTTCTAAAGATTGTCCTCTTGACATGGGAGTTGACATTCTGGGATCTGGGCACTCCAGATATCCTGCAGAAAGATCAAACCTATAATACTGGAATCTCACACAGGGAGATAATTTCAAACATTGTCCTTTTGACATGGGAGGTGACATTCTGGGATCTGGGGACTCCCGGTATCCTGCAAAAAGATCAAACCTGTAATATTGGAATCTCACATAGGGAGATAATTTCAAACATTGTCCTTTTGACATTAGAGGTGACATTTTGGGATCTGGGGACTCTAGGTATCCTGCAGAAAGCTCAAACCTATAAATTTGAAATCTCACAGAGGGATGATTTCGGAGATTGTCCTTTTGACATTGGAGGTGACATTCTGGGATCTGGGTACTCCAGACATCCTGCAGAAAGATCAAACCTGTAAATTTGAAATCTCACAGAGGGATGATTTCGGAGATTGTCCTTTTGACATTGGAAGTGACATTCTGGGATCTGGAGACTCCAGGTATCCTGCAGAAGGTTCAAACCTGTAAATTTGAAATCTCACAGAGGGATGATTTCGGATATTGTCCTTTTGACATTGGAAGTGACATTTTGGGATCTGGGTACTCCAGACATCCTGCAGAAAGATCAAACCTGTAAATTTGAAATCTCACAGAGGGATGATTTCGGATATTGTCCTTTTGACATTAAAAGTGACATTCTGGGATCTGGGTACTCCAGACATCCTGCAGAAAGATCAAACCTGTAAATTTGAAATCTCACAGAGGGATGATTTCGGAGATTGTCCTTTTGACATTGGAAGTGACATTTTGGGATCTGGGGACTCCAGGTATCCAGGGATCTTGCAGGAAAATAAACTTGAAAGCTCTTCTTCACAGAGCAAGGCATCCTTCTAGAATCTGAGGCTACCATGATTCTTATAGAAGTTTAACCAAGAACAATAGCATTCTAGAATCTGGGGTTACCAAGAATCTGTCAGAAGCTCAGGCATATAAACTCTCCTTCTTAGAGAAATGTGTCATTTTGGGACTTGGGGCTACCACGAGTCCTGCAAAAGTTTAAACTTGAAATGTATTTTTCACAAAAGAAGTAGCATTCTGAGGTCTGGGGATACCAGGGGTCCTACAGAAGCTTGAACATATAGACTCTTTCTTACCAAGAGAGGTTGTGTTCTTCTGAGATATGAGGTTACCAGAAATCCTGCAGAAGTTTAGACATATGAATCGTTTCTCACCAAGAGTGATACAAGCCATTTTAGGAGCCGAAGTCATCAAGAATCTTACAGAAGCTCCAATCTGAAAATTTTCTTACCAAAGGCACATCAATGGTCTTTAAATGATATCTGATGTCAAACTGACAGCATTTTATGACTTATATCATAGTCATGAAAAATTTTAATGAATGCATTATGATGCTGGAGGTTATCCAAAACACCTTGCAACATACGGAAGTGATCAAAAATTCCTTGTGAGGAAAGTTCGAATCAAACAATCTGAAATTACCCACATGAGTTTGGTTAAAACGTCCATTGGAGTATTCTCATCAAAAAGGACTTCTCACCGTTTTGAGATAATGGTCTTTTACCAAGAATGCACTCGAATTTCCTATCAAACATGCGCCTAGGGTTCAGGATCATTCGCAGTGAATACACCTCGATCGATCAGGAGGACTTCCCAAGGACCGTAATGTTGGGCTTGGTCAACGGTTTTCAAAGGGGACTTGCGTGCAAGTCAAGGCTATTGAAGAGAAGTCTTCAATGTCTGCTCCAGGTTTACAAGTCAAGAAACATGCAAAATGAGAAAGAAGTAATCTTGCTCGAACTTCTTCGAGCTAAGCTTAGACATTAAACCCTATGTCAATCCAAGTGCCTTAATCAGAAAAGGCTTTTCAGGGTTGTAACGTAGGTAGGATTGTGGACCAAAAAAGGCTTGTTTTTGGCTCAGAATATGCGAAGGGTTTAACATTGGTGATCACTGCAAGTTTGCTGTCATCTTGCCCCTTCTGGTTCAAAGAGCATCTTTAGTCTTTGAAGTGCATTAGTAGTCTTTGAAGAGCATTGTCAGTCTTCGAAGCGCACATTTGTCTTTAGATAATATCTCTTTCATGTTGAGATGGTGTCAACATCTTGTCTACACTTTCATCATCTGAGTGTGACATAATCTGGGAGTATCCTTTGCTGTCCAGCTCCCTTGGGATTTTCTTTTACAATCAGATCTCACTAGTGACCTATACAAAGGTATCATGCCATCATTTGGCATTTACAAGATCAAACACATGACTCACAAGTATACAAGTATTTGGATGGACATTGGCCTTGCTTTTACCAAGCACTTTGCTTTTTCTTGATGCCCAGGATCAAATTTTTCTTTCTTTTTTCTTTTTCTCATCTTTTGTTGAAATCCCACCTTTTCTTTTCTTTTGGGGATCGGAATTTTCAAATGAGTGTGCTAGATGTACAACTTGAATCTCAGCACTCAAACATTAATCTAGGAATTTTTCACAAATCATGTGTTTTGAACTCTTCCGCTCTTGAAGTGACGTCGCTTTCGTCTTGGAATATGCAATGATCACCAACGGGTTTGTGAAACGAACGTACAGGCTCAACTGGGCTGTGCAAAGGGTAAAAGTGTATAGGATAGAGAAACGAATGCTTTTCGTCATCCTAAAGCACATGAATTACCATAGAAGTTACAATGACAAGCAACACACGAAGATTGATGCAAGTCTGAGCAAGAGAACTTCTAACCATTTACCTCTTGATACCTCTGGACGTAACTCCAGTTTGCCCCACTGTGGGGTGGTTCTTGACAGGGGTAAAGAATGAAACCGCCGTTCAAAGGGTTATCAATGGTCACCTGTAGTGTTTATGATAGAGAAACGAACGCCTCCGTCGTCTCGATCCATGTAATCACTGCGACTAACCCCTACTTCCGTAGGTCAAGGTCTCGCTGTACTTACCACTCCACTTATCTCTTAAGTGTGTATGGGACGTGTTTAGATTAGGCTTGCCTCTTGTTTGAGGAAACATCCTTTCGAACAATTCTAAACAACTCTTGTTTGAAAAGTTCATTTCGCTTTCTCCAAAACTTACCCTCTAAGGGGATTTTTGATGCACAATGTATATTTCAATCATGTTCAGATAACCTCCAAGTTTAAACACGAATGCCAATGACATGATTGTGAGAATTTTGCGTCTTTCTAGACATGAGATTTGAATGCATGCTAGATTCTAAGAAGCCTTCAAATTCTAGCAGTAAGGATTCTGACAGTCTTAAAAACCTAAAAGATTGGGAAAGGAATACTTACCTGCCCAGCGCGGCTTGAGATTCTTGAAAAATATAAAAGGAATATGTCAGTGTATGCTCTCGAATTTCAGAAAATTAGAACGATACACCTTACCCTTGATCATGCACTCCAATGGAAGTGGATAGATTTGTGAAAATCTGCATTTTTCTTAACAACACAAGATGCTTAAGTGTTCTAAAATTTCTTGAAATTCTCAGTCTTTGAAGAGAAAGGACGTGTACCTGACCACCATGACAGTAAGTCCTCTTGATCATGCATTTCAATCTGAACGCCAATATGTAGATTATAGAAAACGGTCATTTCGACCTATGGCGATGACGCCTTCGTCTGATTGGGGCGATGAATCCTGCTCGATGGCTTCATTCTCTTTTGAACGTCTTCCATGCCATTCTTCGGAGTTCCTTATTCAAGGAAAAATGAATTCTTATCAAAATGTATGCTAAAGCATGTGGTGTGGAAGCGATACTTTTTACTCTCGACTTGATCTTATAGCCAAAGATCATTTCTTGAATGCTTGACTTCCGAAGCCGTTATCTCCAAAGATCATCTCGCCTTGAAGTTGAGTCGGCGAGTTCTTTCCTTCTGAGTCCTTTTGAATGCCAATAATTTTCTGTTGAAATTAGGGCAAATTCATATTAGGAGAAAGATCATTGAGGACCAAATTAGAACGACACAAAGTCACCCTTCACTCAAGTTTGTATCTAGAGGTTTAATTCTGATGTGAACGACTCTTCTATCACGTTTATTGATCCTGCTGGGAATGAAATGCCACTTTTGCATCCAGTCGCATAGATGATTCGCTTGCCCTAGTTAGGTATGACTTGTCATGGCTAGGTAATGCTTGCCCCAACTAAATGGCTCTGTTCGTTTTTGCATTTTCATGCGATGCCATGTCCAATTTGGGATATCTTCTTATTTGGATCTTCACCTTGCTTTTCACCTTTGAAGTGTCATCCTTCCAACGCTTGAGAAAACTGTTTGCTTCATATATCTTGTCACTTGTGACCATCCTTGTGGTGTTTTCCTCTTTGTTGGACCCCTGATAGTGTCCTAATGGCGTATTCTGCCACAAAAAGAAATTATTTTGCATTAGAAAATGTAAGAAAAAGGAGTAAATTGGATACGACACTCAACTACCCTTCTTTTGTCAATTGTCGACATTTCTCTCTTGATTGAGTCCATTCCAATGTTGTATGCTGATATGGACAACATTCGTCGAATCCCTCTATCCATGCTTGAAGGTGTTGATAACATCAACAATCCATTTGCCCCAGTTGGGCGACGTCTACCTTGGCCAAGTGCCTTAGTACTTTTCGTATCATTTGACGATTTCTAATCCTATTTGAAGATGTCTTTGTACCTGTTCATGAAGAAATGAGTATTCATCCATGTTTAACTTTACATAAATCACCAAGGAATGTGATACTCCCTTTGAGGTATTGCATTTCCGTTGATCAAGGAAATCGTCTCTTTCAGTTGCTTTGTCCCAATAGGGGATGTCTTGATGCTTGTCGTCTTTGGGCTTGACAACTTGCTCCAATATGTTGTCTTGGTGGCGCATGAGAATCTTACCCCCAGCTTGGTCTCTTGACAGGAAATGAGGGGCTTGCCCTAATGAACCTTCTTTGCTGGTTTTGGTTATTTATCTCAACCATCTGAATCTTCGATCACTTTTATCTACCGTTTGGTAGCTCGATATCTTCGGAATTTATCGCATGACATCTTAGCGACTTTCTCAGTAATTCTGTAAACCTGAGTCTTTCATCTCGAGATAAATGTCCACCGATCTTGACTTCTTTGATATTCTCAGTATCCCCCAAATTAACAGTAACCGGCTCTTTCGAAGTAGGAGGCATTGATTCCTCAAAGGCATTCCATTCCCTGCGGATAGACGCATAACCCTCATCATCGTCTTCTTCCTCTGTCCCATAGTCCTAGTGGACCGCTTTAGGATCGTACTTTTCTATTGGAGGGACTTTTATAGTTACTGTCGTCTGATAAGACGTCCCTGGTTCAGCTGTGCCGTCTTCTTCCTCTTCCGGAAATCGAATCAAAATTGGCTTGACTAGGCAATCTTCTACCTTATTCAGGCTGTCAAGCTCTTCCAGTTTAATTACCACAGTCGTAGCGGTTTCAATCATTGACATAGTGTTGTCAAGGTCCCTTGATGAGATTTCGTCTCTCGGTCGACAATGTCGGTCGTTGTCACCTAGTACTGCTGATGTGGCAGATCTCGGATATTCTCTTTTTCCTTTGAATAATTCAACTGAACCCTGCTGTTGATCCTTTGATCTCTTTGTTTCTGCATACTGCTTTGTGCCAAGCTTAGTAACCTCACTTGGTCAAGGATGACTCAGGTTCTTTTGAAAAAGGCTTTTTCCGGTTGAACGGGATCATCCATGCCTCTCTATCCGTCTGATATGATATCTTCCATTCTCTGATAGCAGCTAGGAGGAGTAGAGTACTTCACTTTAAAGTTGTACCCTCCAAAGTCCTGACCCAGGCTGTCTACAATTTCACCTATTTCAGGTGCGTTAGCCATGAATTTGCGATCTGCTAGACTTCATCTCTTGGCTTTCAGTTTGTCATCTTCGAATTCTTCTTCTGATTAAGTGACCGGCCCAAGATTGTCTACCAGATTCTTGTGCGGGATGTCCCAGGTGCTACCCCGTTCAGTTTTGATCACAAAGTGGCTTCCTTCCAAAGATAGAGGAGCTTCGACTCCTTCGAATTCTTTATCGGTAGTATCGGACATTATCCCCAAGCTCCTCATCTTAGCGATACATAATCTCTTTACGTCAGCGGAGATCTCTCCTGCTTTTGGGTATGATGAAGCGGTCGCCAGAAGGTCAGTCAGCTTAGACATGTCCACCTTCAGCTGGAGGTGGTTTTCCTCATCTTCAGTGAATATTGCCCCAATCGCTTGATGATCAGGGAGCGAGATTTCTTGTACGTTTGGAGCCGCGTTGTCAAATTTCAGAATCTGACTTGTCAATCTAAGGTTATACCTCCAGCTTAAGGATATAGCAGTCATCCACAGTATGTCCCATTTTGCCCATATGGTCGACACAAGCCTGGCTCTTGTCAAAACCATGATACTTAACCGGGTTTGCCCTAGGTGGTTCATTTGCCACCAAATGTTGTTCTAGCAACATCGGGAGTAGCTTGGATAAAGGCCCCGGGAGCTGAGAGAATTGCTTTTGGGGTTGCCTCTTTCTGGGCCTTGCCCTTTCGGTGCCAACCATGACGGTCCTCCTTTGGTCTGATTAGAATTGCCGAACGGCTTGGGCTTGTGGGGATCCGGTATAAATGCTATGTCGAGTCCGGCTTCTCTCTCCTTTTTTAAGGGATACTGCTTCCTAGTAGAAGCTTCATGAGGCTTCATTTCTCTTAAGGCCCATTCTAGCCTTTCAGCAACCTTTATCAAGTGTGCAAATGTTTGACATCCGGAAGTGTTTAGCTTGTCAAAATACTCGTAAGGGAGCGCTTTTAGGAATAAGTCGATCAGCTCCTCTTCTGGGATTGATGGCTTTACTTGGGTGGCCAAGGCTCGCCACTTTGGGCATATGTCTTGATTAGTTCACCTCTTGCCTTTGAAGTTCGCAGAAGGTCTTCTCTTGTAGGGGCCGTAGCCATGTTGAATTTGTATTATATGAGGAAGTCCTCTGCAAGATCCTCCCACCCATCGTAATCTTCTAGGTCTAGCTCAATGAACTAGGCCAGAGCGACGCCAGCTAGATTTTCTTGGAACGTGTTCATCAGTAGTGGAATATAATATGAATAGTGCGCCATCTTGCGCAGGTAACATTTGAGGTGAGGGCGTGGACAGCCTGCCCCATTATACTTCCTCACGAAGTCCCTTTGCCTCCACTTCAGTTTTTACAGTCTGCTTCACTTTTTCCTCCTTCTCGAGGTTGATAACAACAGGGGACGCTTTTTGTTGGGACGGGGTATTCGGCTCACGAATATCCTCCTTCGTACGTTGAGTATTTCCCGTCGTTTCTTTATCAGCTATATCGGGTGCAAGTGATGGACTTGAGTTGTTAGGAACTACTGTCTGTCTGGCTTGAGAGGCTTCCGGCATTGCCTTAATATCAGCCATCATAGTTGCCATTGAAGTATTTGATATTTCCCTATCAAAGGAAAGAAGGTTCATCTCTGAATGGCATACAAAATGGACCATTGGAATTGATACAATTTACCCTTCGTTCCTTGGGTCTTGGCATTTTTCTTTCATTTGGATTCTTTTGCCTTGACCTGTCGACATCTTTTAAGGAAGAATATGTATATAAATGATGCATGCATGATATGTAAGATGCAAGTGATCTAAGATGATTCTTGTTTGCAACGAAAAAATGGATTCGTGCCTTTCACTCTATTCACAGAGAGCATTTCTTATCAAGCATGTCAATCTATAAAGTTTGAATTCTTTCTTTTTAAATGCTCTTTTCAAAGAGACTTCTAATTGTTAAGAAACTTTTTCAAGTTTTCTCGAGAATTTTGCTCACAATTTGAGCCATTATGACGCTTTCGAAATCATCTATCCTAAATGCATGTGTGAGATGATATGAAAAATGGGTACCCCCTGTTCTGCCATTTGAAGTCGTTGCTTCTTGGGTGTCTTGACTCTGTTTATCACCTGAGAGGAAAAAGATAGGAAATATTATTTCCACATCTGATTGAAACTTATTTAGGAACGATACGTCCTTTTCTACCAAGAGAAATGGCTCGGCATTGTTCTTCTTGGAAGCGTTGTTGCTATGGCGAAACGCTTTTTTTTGTACTCAATGGATGGATTTAATTCCATTATGTTCCATGAGTGATAACCATTGTTTCAGGGACTGGCCCCATGTATCACCATGATGAATCTGATGTCTTCAACTTCGGCATGTTTTCTGGATAGGGAAATGATTTGCCTCCAGCAACTGAGTACTTCACCTTAAGTTAGCTGATTTAGCCATATGAAGCTCCCTTGTATCGTGTTAACGCCTTCCCTGTTGGTTGAGTCAATCACTTCCAGGTCAGGTGATTTCGGCGTTTGACATCCTTCGGTCTATTCTGACACATGTCTTCAACTATCATTCTCTGTATATGAAAGGGAAACATCTCAGTCATTTGTATGAAATGGAATCAGAATAAGGGACAATTTACTCCATTTTGTGACAACAGAGGATGAAACTTCATCGTAATTATCCGAAGGTCTCAGCCTTTGATGCTGCACGATGTTCGACACTTTTTTGGGTTATGTCACTCTCCTTCTTGAGGTTGGGTGATCTTTCGCCACTTTCGCTCTATTGATGCATTTCAATCTGTTTAGAGAGAAAGAAAAATATTTGACTTTCGATTATGAAAATCAATTACTAAAACAAGTACTCCCTCTTGATTCAAAGAAGGGCAATGATCATCTCTTCATGGTCTTTTCGATTTGTCATGACTTCATGATGCTCCTCAAGCACCCTACTACTCGAGATCCACAAGTGTAGATTTGTCTCTATTTGTGTACATCTACACCTTGAAGTGTTGCTTCACAAATAAGCATTCAGTTTTCTCCATCCCTACATATAAAAAAGGAGATTATCATTTCATATCTTAAGAGGATTGAAATGAGGAACGATATATACCCTTTTGTGGTTGAGTGATCATCAATTTCATGGTGAGAAACACGAGTATTTGTACTCCTTGAGACGTGCTTCAACTGGCGATCGTGCCATGCCACATTGGCCTCCAATTTTGAGGGTCCACAATTGAGTCTTCTTTAAAGGGACAAATGTCGACCTCACACAATCATTTTATTTCACCTACATGACATGAGGAAGGAATATGTCAATTGTTGCACAACAGGCTTTAATTGAAACGATAACAGATTTACTATCCCCAGAGTATATTTCCTCAGCTCCTATCACTTTGAGCATTAGAGATGAAGGAATGTTCCTTAACAGTCCCCACTCATTTTTTTTTTATAATCACCTGCAAGTGTGAGTAACCATGTCATCCTATAGACAAATCAATTTAATTTGGAACGAATACACCCTTTTCGACTTAGAGAGGTCAATCCAAATCAGGTTGCCCCTTTTTCATGTTGTCTTGTTCCGGGCTTATCATAGTCGATTCATCTTATTTTGGAAACCCAATGGGTGGTGCCTGATGAAGGCGCATTTCCTTTCATGTTACAGGGAAAATAAGTCTCGCATCATTGGCCTTCAGCCGTTTTGACCTGTTGGCAAAAGAAATAATCAAGCAAGTCAAGTATAGCACTCGAAGTTTTTATTGGAACGATTACAGTTTTACCATCGTTCGATCACATCTCGCATGCGATTAGATGAAGGAATCTTCAATAAATGCATGTCATGTATAACCTGTCAGAAAGGAGACACACTTAGCATTTTACATAGCAAAGACATCTCTCAATGAGGTCGCCTCTCATAATGAAAGCGAGGCGACAATACATACCCCATAATCCCTATTTACGGGCATCTGATGTCCGCCAAGATTTCAAGATAAGAGGATACGTCATTAAAAGATCGATCCATGGTCATCAATCAAACACCCATTTAATCCCAAACGTTTAATATGCAAATGGGGGCATTAATCTTGAAAGATTGCTTTGTCACATTTTTCTAGTAAAAATCATGTGATCATTATTTTAAGAAATCACTATACAAAATGTGATTGCAAACATGGCTTTAACTTTGTGCCCCAAAATCTTGAATTGCAAGAATTTTAGACATAAAAAATGTCATCTTAATCCATGATTGAAAATTTGGATGAACCATCTATTTTGTAGGGACGGCTTAGAAGTGTTTCAACTTTGTATCTAAAATTCATTATCAAAAACTTTCATTTGTAAACTCAAACACCCAGGGCATTCGGTTGATTTCCATGAATTTTCTATCATGAAATTTCACTAGGAAGTGAACAAGTAGAGAGAGAAGTCATACTTACAGTGATTTTTTTGGTTTTAGGTATACCAACCTCTCATAGACATGCGCATGAGACAAGTGGGTATACTCTAAGAAATCAAAAATCAGGTGAGGGACCTACGGCTCAGGCTCCCACGATCCACACGAGGCAGATTCCTCCCCAAGGGTACCTACCCAAGAGGGCTAGATATCGCCAATGCAGATGGCAGGCGGGAACGAATACGAAAGTCTCAAGTGCCATCAAACACAAGATCTTTTTCGCATCCCTTCCCTATCTAAGATAACCTAGAGGTGGTTGCAGTCGGGGTTTGACCGCCAGTGTGTGCAATGTGTCGTGATCATCACAATGCAAAGTCATGCACAGCAGTTTGTATCAAAACACCGCTTTAGTATGTGCATAAAAATAAACATACATTCCCAACTCCAACCTGCAGGAAAAAATGTCAACAATCACTCCACCCCTTATTTCTCCAATCTGCAAAAACATCTAACACAATGGTTAGCATACGTACCTCACCTTCGAGAGCATCTACAGAAAATAAGGTCAGATAAACCAAACAACTTTTTAATCGGCTCAAGTCCTCTGGAATTCGTAACCAGAGATTCTGGTTTAGAATATGTCCCCAGTGGAGTCGCCAGTCTGTCGCGACCCTCACGAGCGCCATCTGTGGCTAGCGAGGGTTAATGGGCCGTCCGATGTTGCATGATCGGACGCGGGCCTCTCCCAAGGTCCATTACCCAAGTCGCAATTGTTGGATATACGTGATCGACCTTCAGTGCGGTCTAGTGACATGTGATGAGTGTACATGCCAAGGAGTCGCCACCAATCGTTTCGCGGAGGGTACGATCGGAAACCCTATCGAATAGTTGGGAGTGGTCTATTCGATTCTGCGGAAACCAGAGAAGTGGGTTCGGGGACTTAGTTACGTCGACTGTCAAAGTTGACGCCCTTTCGGTACCTAAGTTGAATGGTTTATCTGATCCTAGGATTTCATACATATGAGTGGGGTACAGATCCTAAATCTAGGAGTTCGTGCAGATGGGAATTACTACCCTATCACTCACAATCATTAAAAATAAGAGCGCAAATCAAGGAATCAATACATGCGGATAAAACACATGAAATCAGCATGGCATCCCTAATGAGGCCCTATTAGCCTAGAGAAATATCAATCAAGGCTTAGGAATGATTTTGGCATGATTTGCCCATGAGGGGCAAAATCGTAATTTTGAACAATTCGGGGACAATTCATCTTGAAAGGAGTAAATTCGTCATTTTAGATGAATCGGGAAGTCAAAAGACATGGAAAATAGGATTGGCCATCAATCCAATCCATTTCCTATTTTTCAGGAATTTCCAGGATTTTTTTGGAATTTAAAAGTGATTTTACCCTCGGGGGGTAAAGTCGTCATTTTGGACAAAGATGAGAACTGAAAATCTCAAATATTAGGTTTGGTCGTCCACCTGACCCAAACCCTAATTTTAAGCAATTTTCAGGACTCGATTGGAATAAGAAAGACGGTTTTCCCATTGAGGGGGCAAAATTGTCATTTTGATAAAAGGGACAGGACTCGAAAACCCAAGCCTAAGAATTGATCGCATCCCTGACCCTAATTCTTACCTTGGCATTATCGGCCTTATCTTGCATACACAGCAGAGGCGACTTACCCCTAAAGGGTAATGTCGTCAAGTCTCGGAAGAATGGATAAGAAACCCCAAAAATAGGGTTGACCAGTTGTCTGTGGTCAATCCTCGATTTTTGGGGATTTCTGGGGTGTCTAGGATTTTTCCACAATTTTTCCACATTTTTTTGGAATTTTCTAGCATTTTTTTTGGATTTTTTTTAAAGATTTTTCTGATTTTTTTTTATTTTTTAAAATCATTTTCGGAATTTTTTTATTTAAAAAATATTATTCGGGCCGGGTCGGGTGACCCGGCCCACGACCCGCGGCGACCGGCCCGGCCCGGATCCGGCCAGCACTGAAACGACGTCACTTTGGCCACTCCCGCTCGAATTTTCAATTCCCGCCCAAATTGAACCAAGGGCCTTGATTGCGCCACGTGTTGACTCACGGACGGTCTGATCTCAAACAAGGAACCGACGGTCATGATTCAAAAGCAAGGTTGAATCACGACCGTCCGATCTAAAGCGTTTTTTGTTTCAGAAAATCATTTTTTATTTCCAAAATTCTAAGATCGTGACACGTGTCACATTTCTCACCGTCGGATTAAATTTGGCTGACATGGCTGCCACGTGGGCGCCACGTCAGCGCCACGTGGGCGATGACCCGGTCAACTTTCGTTGACCGGTCAACTGCCTCGCCGGGGAACACGACCGGCGCCGGCTCTTTTTCGCCGGCGCCTCGTCGGAAGGCGATTTCTCCGCCTACGGACCACCAAATCTCGCGATTCCAACGCCATTCAATTCAGCCCGAGGAGTTCTACAACATATATCATGCTTCACACAGCATAATCACGTCTCGTCTAATCGCCATCTCCTGCCAAAGGTAAGCTCCGGCGGCTACCTGTCCTAGCCGTTTCTAGCGATACCTAGGCCTATCAATCAATCAAGAATCATCGTAAAGGGCCGAGAAGACTTACCTGGCTATCGCGGAGCTTCGGTTTGGTCAAAAACGAGCCGTGGAGCTCGCGGCCGATCGATCAAGGTGGGGGGCGGACTCGACGATTCAGGCGATGGAATGACGTGCGATCAAAAGTGAAAATGCGCAGGGAAGAGAGACAAAAAGATTGCAACCAAAATCGCAGCAAATGGACGGCTATAGCTTAAGTTGCCATTAAAGGCCGAGCTCGAACTTAGAGACTCGACTTATCTTTTTCTGCGATAAACCGACGAACAAGCTAGTTCGTTGCGTTCACAGGACCGAGACAAAATCGCAGACGGCGATGGCATGGCTCGGCGAAGCCTGGGATGCACTGGCCGAGCCTTTGAAGCTCTCGGCCACCAAGCTTCTTCAATGGCGGACGCGCTTCCTTCAGCTTTCTCTTCATCCCCCTCCGAGCTCTCTGTTCTATTCCGCGAGCTTCCTCTTCTTTCCCTCTTTCGCGAGCCCTCCTTCCGCGAGCTCTCTCTCTCGCCTACTCTCTCTCGCTCTCTCTGACTCTCGTTATTCCGCGAGCTTCCTCTCTCTCGCCTCTTCTCTCTCGGCGCGAGCTCTCTCTCTCTCTCTCTCTCTCTTTCTCTGCCCGTCGCGAGCTCTCCCTCTCCAACCGAATCTCCTTCCCCCCATTTTCTGTTCTTGTGAAGAATTCATCTCAACCGAATCCCTCTCTCCAACTGACTTCTCCCCGCTCCACAACCAACTCATCCTCTCCCCTCTTTCGTTCTGTTTTTGTGTTGTATGCGCGCCCCTCAACGAACGAGCAGAGAGTGTTTCTGCTTATGACCAATCTTGGTCAACGGGTTGACTGGGTCGGTCAACCCGACCCAGTCGACCCGGTTCAGCATTCTTTTCTTCCAATTAGGTATCTAATTGTCGAGAATCATGAAATTTATCTTAAAATTGGATTCTTCAGCACGAATTCCATTTGAAAATGTATTTTTTTATGAGAAATAAGCATGGAATCGATCAAAAACCCCAAATATAGAGTAGGATCCGAATTTGATTCTTGCCAAATTGAAGTTCTTTGTGGACGAATCGGCCCCAATTGAGCCCACCATTAGATTCAGGGGGTCGAATACTATAGGGAGGAAGCATTTGGATTCTATGGGTGTCCCTCAGAAAAGTTTAATTTCGGAATTGGCATAATAGGGACTAAAATGAAAAGATTTTTATGCAATTAGGTCCTTAAGGCCAAAATTGATCAAATCAGTGCACAATTGAACCAAATTGAAACGTCGGGTAATCAAGCTGAATGTCAAGATTCGGGAAATGCAAAATATTGCAAATAAAAAGACTCAGTACATATTTTTTTGACAAATTTAACCCTGTGTGTTACAAAGAAACACACAAAATTAAACTTGAATTTCGACTCTTGATGAGGTCAAAATGACAAGGGATTAAAAGAAAAATATTTACTATTTTCCTATATTTTTTTGACCTCAAATTCTATTTTTGTTGATTTTTCTAGTATTTTCCTATTTTCTAAAAATACTAAAAAATGTAAAAAATATGAAAAATTGTTTTTTGGTCAAGAATGGTTCCGTGGGCTTGGCCAAGGCCACCAAAGTTGATTTTGTAATTTTTTGTGATTTTTCAAAGATAAAACTGAAAAAGACTTGATCAAAAATCAGGTGTCAACACATATACCACCGTCAATCACAATCACAGAAGGATAATCATCCACATGCACACTTACCAACTTCTTCAGCCACACACAATGCAATGCTTGACTCGACTCAGCACTCATATCAGTCAATCACTCAAACAAGCATCACATTCATAAGTATGCACAGGACACCACACCAGTCCATTTATTAACGATGATCGTGCCCACGGTACATGAGAGGATCTACGCGAAAGGGGGCGTGATTCGACTCTCACCAATAACGCGATCCAGTACCTCAGTACAATCTAGCGTTCTTTCGGCAGGACCGGGCTACGTTCCTTTACTCTCGGCAACGGCTACTATGAGAGGTGTCTCCAGTGCACCCAGCACGGCACCAACAAGTAGGCATCCCTAAACGGGGCGTCGGTCCAACACCAGTTGCAACCGGCAACCGACCAACTCTGCATCTGTACTAGTTAACACCAGATCGGAGTTGTCGTGCTTCTGACAAGTCGTCCGATTCCACTCGATGGGTGCGAAACGAACTTGCCAGGACATCATCGTTCCCTCGTATGACCACACAATCCACATCCAGCAATCAACCCATTTCATTATCTTTGGTTAAGGTCGGATGTTCACACAAGCATGAAAAATCTTGGCCAAATGCCATTTTCATGCTAAAATATGTGTTTTAACTTCGCACACGGTCATATGTATATGCAGACTATCCACTAACCACCATAACCACACACAGGGCGATAAACCCCTAATCGACGACCGACACCCAACAGTCAATTCTAGCCAATCAATCAAGCCATAAAGGTCATCGAATCAATTACGAGCATTAAATTTCGATTAGACATTATAAGGCTCGATTCGTGCAATAATCATTTATTAACCAAACCAGTCAATTTAAAATTGTCGATTGCTCACTATCAAATACAGCAATCCATTGCCCAATCAATCAATCAATTCAATCTAACAACCAATTAGCCACAGGCGATTTAATCACTCCGACTAATCAAAACGATCGGCCATTTAACCTAATCTTAATTTCTATCTAAACCGGCCCTGATCGTGTACCTAAATTTCACAATTGACTAAACGACTAATACTAGGCGCAATTAGCGCCCTAACTAAGGATTAGGGTCAACTCACAAATATCTAGCTCGGGCAGTCTCAAAAACGACGACGCGGCGTCGACGGTTCCCGGCGGCGGCGGCGGCGGTTCTCGGCGAACCTAGGGTTTAACGCGCGGCGAGTCGTCCCAACACTTCAAGGACGCCTCGGAAAGGTCCGGCAAGACGGTGGCGGCAACGGCGGAGCTCCGGCGAGCGGCAATCGGCTGTGAACAGTAGCGGTCAGGGAAAAATAGAGGAAAACAGGGTTGTTTTGTGGCGGACAACGGCCTCAAGGACCAAGGTGAGGCCGGGAAGGGCTGGAGGACTCACTAGCAGGTCAAGGGGGATCTTCAGGACTAGCTAGGGGCGGCGGCCAGAGATGGCGCAACGCCGGCTGGACAGAACCGGACAGAACAGGGCTTCTCGCGCGTAGAACAGGGGAGGCCGGCCGGGGCTATTTTCGAGCTCTACGGGTGACAACCGGCTACCACACGCTCGGAGGGTCGAGAATGGGTCTTGAGGTGGTCGTCGACGGCGGTCACGAGCGACAGAAGTGGCGGAAGCTCGCCGGAACAAAAGCAAAACGCGATGGACCCCAAAACAGGGCACTGTGGTTTCCAACGGTTCCCACGGTGGCCCCGGAGGACGACGGCCGGTGAGGGGGCTTCGGGAAGGTCGAGAGGGAGTTGGTGGACCTTGGTGAGGTGGTGGTTGGCGGCGACGACGCCGCACGAGGCCGGAGGGGGCGCGGGTTCTTCTCGGGTCAATGAGAGCAGAACAGGGCAGGGGCTTCCTGCGGTTTCTCGAGGCCGTCCAGCGGCGACGACGACCAAGACTGGGCGACGAGGGAGTGGCAGTGAGGCGGCAAGGTGGTGGTGGTGTGGGTCGAGGTCGGTGTCGCACAAAAACCAGAGGAAGAAGGAGGAGGTAGCCTCAGTTTGGAGGGGGAGGGGCTGTCGTCGCGTGGATAGAAGGAGAGAGGAGAGTGCAGATGGGAAGAGAGAGAGAGAAAAGAGAGAAAGAACACGTGAGAGAGTACAAGGGTGGTTGGGGGAGTTGAATCTTTGACTAGACTAGTGAGTAGGTGAGATTTGTGACAAGTAGGGTCCACCCAAAGATTTGATTTGCTTGGCTCTTATGAATTATTGGAGGGCGAGAGAGTCAATTCCCAAATAGAGACTGAACGAAATTTAGTGCACTGAACAGAGGGGCAACTAGTCTCTTCACAGGCCAAGGTCAGTCAGGGTTAGGATCGAATTTGAGGATTTGAATCCTAATTCGCGGCGACTAAGAATTCGAAACCTAATCTAAGCCGATTGAAACTTCAGAACTCGTCCAATTATCGTCTCTTCAGTCCTTACGATCCAATATATTTTAACGACTGAATTTCAATATTAATCCTTTTTATTGAATTCAGGCATTTTACCGAAGTCGGATTTCCAGGGCGTCACACTTCCAAAAAAAATCCATCCATATTAGCTAATAGTTTGACCAAAAAAAAAAACTACTAACAGTAAAACAAAAATAGTATGTATTGTTAGTCTTGTTGTTCTTGCATACATAAAAAAAAGTTACTCATTTTCGACCACTCTCATGTTGAGATCCTTGCATCTTCCTCTTTTCTCACGGTTGAATCACATAAAGTATCATTAGTCAAAAGAAATTCAAATACAAGTAAGAACAGTTTATGACAAAGTCAAGCACAAATGGATACCTACATCTTCTTTGTGTTAGGGTTGATGCTACTGATGCTACCATATTTTGTGAGCATGAGGCAACTATAAAAGCTTATGGGGCTGATATTGTTGTTGCTACTGATGCTACCAATGTGTTCTTACAATGATAACTGTTATGGCCTAACTCTCCGCATTTTCCACAATTGATCATGGTATTCTGTCTCTTCAACTTTGTTCCCACAGGCTCTTCCACAATTTTTTTGTTTCTTCTCTTCAATTTTTATCAGTTGTTTCATTCACTGACTTTGTTCTTTGTTTCTTCTTTCTGTCAACTTGCTTGGGCACACTAGGTGGGACTAATGGCTCCCTAGCAGGCTACGTGTCCTTAGAATCTATGACATGCACAACATGGCTATAAGTTTGCAGGAATGTTTCCTTACTGAAATTTATGTGAAACCATTTTCAGGCTTTTCCTTCATGTATATAAGAGTCGCCACAGCATGACAACAAGGAATTCGGCTATAAGACTTATGTCGAATATATTAACAACTTTTTTTGTCTCCACACTGTCCACTCACTTCAAATTCATCCTCCCCATTCTAGGTAGGAATCCATGATGTTGAAAACTATTTTTGACGGTCTAATATATTTTGAATACTAGGGAAAACCACATCAGTGTACTTAGTCATCCCATCCCTTTGCTTATGAATCTTCTCCATGAGCTGCACTCTTATAGTTCAATCATTATGATGATAAGCTTGTCCTTAGCATCAAGGATGATTTTATTGAAACTTTCACACCAGTTATTCCAGAAAATGTCATTTTTGAGTTTTTCCTAAATTAGGACTTGCTCTATTGCACTGGAGGCCTTTGTGATTACTAATCATAAGGTTTTTCATCGACTGCCTTCAATCGTACCATTGTTGTATCAAAATCACATACCCTAATTGTCATGGCAGCTTTCCAAAGAAATTTTTTGAGTTCTTTTTGTGATGCAGTTTGAAATTTTCACAAAGATGCATTAGGCAAAATCTATGTTCTGTTTCAGGCATTAGATTTGCTAGTGCTTGCACCAATCCTTTCTATTTATCACACAAGAAAGTCCAGTACTTTGAATTTTTAGGGTCTATAATCCCCAAGTCTTATGCAATCAAACTAATAAACTAGTGCCATGTCTTGTATGTTTCTTGTTCGACAACTGCCCATGCAAAAGGATACATCTAATTATTGCCATCTACTCCCACCGCTGCGAGAAGTATACCCTTGTAACCTGATGACAAATGGCAACCATCAAACCCCACAAAGCACCTACATCCATCTACAAAGCCCCTTCTTAATGCATCCAAACAAATGTAGATTACCCTAAACTTGAATTGGTCATGACATTGCTCGATCTTAATTATACATATGGATGCTAGGTTTGTGTCAAGAAGTGCTTGGCAATAGCTCCTAAGCATTCGAAATTGCTCCTTCTCATTCCCCATGATCATACTCATTGCTGTTTCCCTAGCTCTATAAACCATTGTCCTCGACAACTTCAAAACATTCTCAAGCTCCATTGTTTTTTTCATTGAAGCACCCGACCATGTAGGATTATTTTTTTCATCTTGGCCATGAGGCTTGTCAGTACCTTGTCTGCCATTTGGGAGACCATGCTGTCTACGATGTTATTGAGGGCATCCATATGCTCCATGAGGGCGTCCTGGATTGCATTATTGATTTCCTCTTTGTCAGCCATCTTCCTTGCGACCGACTTAGTGATATGTGGACGACCCGTGGTAAATTATCTATTACGAATGATCATATGGTCAGCAAGACATGCAATGTACATTGGGTCAGTCCATGGCTAACCTAGACTCACAGACGCGGTTTGAACTTCACTCATGTTAATGATTAGGAAATTTCAGTTCCGTCGGATTTCGGCAAACAATTCATGGAAAATCACCGGGACATCAAAATGATGTAAACATTTACGAGCTTGTAGCCAAGAGGGCAATGAACAACTTTCATGTTCGGTGATTGAGCTGAAAATGAACCGATTATCCTAGTTTAATGCGTTTCCATGAAAAATGACGTCCAGAAAACTGCTTCGTCCGCCCACGGTTAAATGAATGGACCCCTTTAAAGTGTGAATTAAAATCTAGAATTTTTCAGGTTACTAGTTGAAACATCAACTTACAACTTTCATGTTTCGAGATTCAGCAAGGGAGGTCGTTTATTAGGGGTGTTATGCAAGATGATCTGGACTCTGAAAAATGTGAGAAATTCTAGCCATTAATTTCGTATTAAATATAAAAAAGTTGAATTGCCATCAAAATTTTTCACGCGATAGATGAGGATCTCGCGGACATTTCTCATTTGAAGTTCGAAAATCGAGTCCGACCCGAAAAGGGTACGAAAATTCAACTAGCGCTAAGGGGTTAGAATAGAACATAATTGAATATCCAACTAATATGTAAGAAAGGATAATAAGGCCTTACATCCAACGAAAATTTCGTAAAAAGAGGCCTAATAAAGCATAATAAAATAATGACAAGACACGGACGACTAAGAGCCTATCACTTCGAGGGCCTAGCTTCGTTCTTCGACTTCTTGGGCCGTGGGCCAGTTTGATCTTTCAAACGCTTGATGGTCTTCTTCTCCATGTCAATCTCTTTGTGGGCTTCGGCCAGTGATCGTCTGAGCTCATTATTCGGTATAGAAGTTATAGTGCCCCATGAAGTGATAGGTCGATTTAATGACACGTCTAATAGCCATGGACTGACTCAGGGAAGTGTCTAAAAAAAAAAGAACATATGCAATGACATGGATGAATATAGAGACAAGCAGAATGACGGATGCATGCTTTATTAACCAAGTTTTTAGAGCTCGCAAGGGCAAATCTGACTTGACGATTAAAGCCGTACCTAGCCCTTTCAAAGCTTTGGGGACGTTAAAAAACCCCTCGTACACGCGGTTTCAGGCCTGAGCGGGGAGTCTTAACGTAGTTGAGTCGAGGGTAAGAACGTCCATTCCTCCATCTTGAGACTAGGCATATCCTTAACCAGACACCATCCTAGGTTTGAACCACTAACCCTAGGCCAATGTGATGTATATATATAGAATAAGGAAGGCTTGAACCATAGGGTTTATCCTCGACTGTCAGATTTGAGAGATAATGGCCGTCGGATTGAAATTTCTAATCCTTGACGGGCTTGGGTATCCAAAATTTCTGCCACCATGGGGGAAGCAAGGGCTTGGCCGAAAATTCTAAGTTAATGGGTCTATTTGTGCGAATTTGGGGCCTAATCGGGCTTTAATTAATTAAATGGATAGTTAATTAAAAGCCATGTATTTTAAAAAATCCAAAATGGGCTGATTTAAAATTGAATTGAGCCTAACCCATAAAGGAAATTCAGCGATCCCCCTTGGCCGAAAATTCCAAGCTAATCTAGTCCGACCCCCTGTCAAATTATGCTCAATTGACTCAGCTTTGGCTGAATGCAGATGCACGACAGAAAAATAAATATGCAATGCGTGAAAATTTATTTTTGGAAGAATTATAAATAACTCTCATTTTACATTTAAATGAATTTCTAAAAATCAAAATTTAGGTATCAACATTACCAGCTAGTTTCATGTGCTGGTACCTCTTGTCCATATCATCAAAAACAAGGATGAGTTTCTTATCACTGAGTACTCCTCTAATCAGGTCCACCCCCTCGTCGGCATCCATACTATTACTATCAAGACATCTTATGTCGAAAAGGTCGCATAATAATTTCTTTTGCAGACTTACAATATTGCCTGCACGGATATCTGAAAGAAAGCTGGAATATTGAAACTGAGAAGAGATGCGCCTGAAGATGGCCTTAGCAAGAGTTATTTTCCCGATACCGTCCGTGCCGTGAATCGCCACAAATTGAACACCGGGAGTGCCCTGGTTTAACAATTCCATAACAGGTTCCATCTGATCCTGAAATCCCACCAAGTCATCACGCCAGTCTCTCTGTGTAGGCCGTCTCAGCTTACGGAAAACTTCTTCCAGAACAAGTGCTATAAGTTTATCTTGGCTGCCATATACATAATAAAACCTTCTCAGCTTGAGAAACCACAAACATATACGTGGCGCAAAAGCGTAAATATGTAAAACCAGAAACTTAAAATTGTTAAAATCAAGCGAAAATTATCAGTTCATTTCATATTTCTTTTAAGAGTCATCGAAATGAAAGTGTAGAAGTTATCATTAACTACCCGTGATCTTTTAAGTTCCATCCCTTGATTCCGGGGACCTCTCTCAGTGCCTTCTTCCACTGCTTCGCCGCATCTTCACCGGACTCTCGCTGGTGCTTTTGTATGGCCTTCCCGTAAGATCCAGTTTTGAGCTTAACATCGGATGCATCCACCTCGTAGAAGATGGGCAAGATCGCTTTCTTCGCCTCTCTTCTTGCACTCCACCATGTACACGAGCTCGCGAAGGCACCATTTACTAGAAGCGTAGTCTAGAGAGAAGATCAGTATGTAGATCTTTAAATTGGAGATTGCTCTCAGAAGCTCGCCTCCGATCTCTTCCCCGATGCGGGGCTCTTCGCCGTCTTTGAAGATGCGTATCCCAGCCCGGATCATGGATGCATAGAGAGAGTTGGTGATGGTTAAGCGAGTGTCGGGCCCTGTGAAGCTCAAAAACACCTCATAATCCCTTATCGTCGTTGATGAGAGAGAGACTTTCCTTGGGGAGGTTCCATTCCTGCAATCTTTTGACTATTTTGTCCCAAAAACAAAAACTGTCGACTAATTCAGGCAGCTCCTCCTTGGGTTTTGCCTTTCCTAAATGATCAGCCTAACAGAGAGCGACAGGAGTGCAAAGATCAATCCCTGAAATTACATGCTTGCTTCTTGGTCCAGCTAAAGAATTAAATTATATTTAAAAAGTACGCTAAAGCTGAAGAAAAAAAAAAAGAAAAAGCTTGCAGCTACGAGGGTGGCTTTTCCTTTTTTGTTTTGATTTTGTTTAGCAAATCTAACTCAGCTGAAGCAGAATAAACAGGTTGCTTAAAAAAAAGGAGTAGAAATTTTTTTTTTCGGCCGAAAAAGGAGTAGAATTCAAAAAGCTTTCTTCGAAGGCTATCATGGCAACTAGGGTATGTGATTTTGACTTGGCAATGAAAGAGCTGAAGGCAGTTGATAAAAAAGTTTATGATTGATTGTCCTAAAGACCTTTAGTGCAATGGAGCAAGTTCTTTCTACTAATGGACAATCTCAAAATGTGGCATTTTTGCCAACGACTGGCGTGAAATCTTGCGGACATTCTCGCAACAGACACGAACTCATTCAGTCGCTCGAGGACGTTGTAAGTCAAGCATACTGTAATCAATCTATACGAGTTGATACAGCGTGATAGTAATAGGAAAAACCTAAAACATTTAATATAAGGGATGACCTAACTAAAAAGCGAATCATCGTTAGCTTCATAAAAGAAATATTGGGAGGTTCATAGTTCTCTCTGGAAATGCACCGGCAAATATCTATAGAGGACTAATTTATCAATGCATATACTTGCGAATCCAAATGAGCTTTGAAGAATAGTCTGGACAAAAAAGGTCAATTTGCAGGAGTGTTTAAGAAGTTCCTCCGTCAAGGAGGAAGAAGGTTCAGTCGAATCACCGGTCCAAGAATGTAAGCGAAGATCGAAGAGAATAGTGAACCTGGAGAATTGTGGCCCTTGATTATACGGAAGTCTCTCGCTATCGCAATGTCGCCATGGAGGTGGGCCTTGCTTGAGTGTCGCCATCTTGGTTGGAAAGAAACAATGGATTGAGAAAAGGAGAAAATGACACAAATAATCCATAAACTTTGACCCAATGTGCAGTATGATCTCTGTACTTTTAATTTGACCAATGTGGCCCATAAACTTTAACCCAATACGCAATATGGTCACTATAATTCAATTTGACCAATATTGTCCTTGAACTTTTGAAACATATTCAACTTAATTCATGAATTATATGAAGATATTCAATGTAGTCCTTCAGTTAATTCAAGTTGAAGGGCGATTTTAAACATTTTCTTATAGTTCATGGATTAAGTTGAATATGTTCCAAAAGTTGGATGACCGCATTGAACAAATTGAAAGTTCAGGGAACCACATTGCGCATTGGACTAAAGTTCGGAGACCATTTGTGTCATTATCCGTTGAAAAAACATGGATCTTATGCTCTACAAATAGGGAAGAAAGATAGAAGCATCAATTTGGATTTTCATTTTAGGAGTTGTAATATTTTACCTAGATATTCTTTTTTGGGCAAATCGCCCCTATTTCGGCTACTGGAAATAATTACATGGTCGTCGGCCTGCAAAAATTTGGCTGGTCGGCGAGGTCAGACCCTTGTTTAAGACTGATTGAACCACTTCCAGCTATAATTTGAAACAATATTCACTCTAAACTCTCTTTAAGGAAATTACTCTTCTTCATATCCTTAATTTTCACATTTATAACAATAAACAATGTTTCATATATTTTTAATCAATTCAAATCGTTAAAGAGGAATTAAACCTCGGATAAACTGTTTTATAGCTCCCTCCATCATGATTCATATTCTATTCAAATGAGGCATTGATTTTGCAAACTAGCAAATCACATTGTCTCATTTCTAGCAACTGAAGGGAAGTTTGTCTTTAACGAATACCCATATTATACAAAATATGAAAACTTTCTTGGCATTATACCATAACATCTTTCAGCTGTACCCTAATTATCGGTGATGTCCATATTTGTACCCGTCAATCATAGTTAAGAAGGAAGAATTTAAAAGATTTTCGACATGTGACAAAATTTTTCGAGAATATACCCAAAAAAAGTGCTAGCACATGGCGAGTGAATTGATTGTCATTGTCGCCATCCACCTACTTGCAGATATTCAATTGGACAACCGCAAAATGGAAACCCTAATTCCCTCAAAAAATGAGGAATCAACGGAAATGCCGTAAATATTCCTTATCGGACCGACCGGTACAGTGGACCAGTACGAGGAGACATAGCTTCACACCACACTCCAAGGAAACTCTCTTTTTGCACGGGAAACCTCCTATGGGAGATCTAGTTTCTAACTCCATTCCCAATTGACTAATAATATATTCTTAAATTCTCCGAAATAGAAGCTACCGAGAGACCCCACAAATGATGCTCATGGTCTATCGCCACCCCACAAGATACGGCCTCTCCAACGTTTTCTCCGCATAACAAGCTTTGACGACTAAAACTCAAAATTCGTCCTCTTCTTTTTGGACTATATATGAATAGCATGACCGTTTCTTCAAAGGCGCCACCAATGCCCTCAAAGGGTTTCAAGAACACATCTCAAGGGGTGGCGTTGGTGGTGCGCTCTTCTTCAAGAAGGTGTTGAAAAAGAAAAAAAAGAAAAAAAAAGGATCAATTAAATGGCGGCGACCGGCGGTTCAGAAGGTCTGTTCCGCCCTTTCCATGAGGGATGTATCTCCGGGTGCGAGGGCGGGATCGAGAGGAGGCCGTACCACCGCAACTGCGGCTGCGAGCTCCACAAGTCGCGCGGGAGCTGCTCCCACGCGAACCTGAAGAGCAGGAGCCTGTCCTACCCGATTCGGAAGTCGTGGAGCGAGGGCAACTTGGCGTTGATGGCTTCGACCCACTCATCTCCCTCTTCCTCCCCAGCAAGGGCGGCAGCGTCGAGGAGTCGGCTCGGCTCTTGCAACCACGAGGACGAAGAAAAATAGCGTCTCACGTAAGTTGCGAGGGCCTGGATCTGTACCTCCTTTCCTTTAGGTTTGTCCTGAATAAGTCAGTGGCGTTGGGTCGAGACAAGTGTGCGAAAAAGACTCTGGAAAATAACTTGATTGAAAGGGCGCGAGATGTGGGCGATGCCATTTTTTGGTCCAAGTCCCTCACTTAGATCATGTTCATGCAGTCCATTATCGACTAGACTGCCTGGAGAAAATGGCTTGTCTTGTGTACTCAAGACTTCTATCTCTGCTTAATTTATTTGCGGTGTGGTGGATGAACTTGTGTATATAAATGTTCATTTGTTTTGGGTTTGCTTGATGGGCCAAATACATTTGTATCTCCTTTTTCTGTTGACTTATTACCATCGCCAATTATCAGAAATTCTTTCCTAACCTAGTAAATGTCCTCGCCGTTTCAAAATTTGGGTTGATCTTTCTTTATTATCAAATTCTTATCTCCCAGATATATGCCATTAGGATTTCGTTCATCTTTGTACTTCCATGTGAAAAACCTAAGGTAACAGTTGTTTCGTCTATCTTATTACAATGTGAAGAAGTAAACAGCTTAGCACGCCACATGAACTTTTACGTACATATTCTTCACTAGATCTTAATCCTCTTTCAACAAGTATAAAAGTAACAAACACCTCTCGTAGTATTTTCATCGTTGGATTCAAGTACATCAGCTCGAGGAGTTGGCTAAGTGGTAAAATGATCGGGACCTCGGACCTCACGAAACACGAGGTCTCGGATCCGGTTTCTGTCCGAAGCAACCTCTCTTAGAAGCTAGATCACAAGCAATTGTGTTAGATGACCTATTTTTAACCAAATCAGGTGGACTTAATTAAAATACTTGTAGGAGTACCCCTTCTTTGCTTATTTCTGAAAATCATTCAACCGACTATAAGACTAGTCACGGTGTTGCTTGCAATTAAGCACATATGAAGACAGTCGTGCATTAGATGTATGTAAAGATTAGTTCGATATTTGTAGGCACGCTTGCTTTATTTGATACAGATTTTTTTTCCTAATTTTTGGATAAAAACAGGCTTACTTGCAAGATAAAGCCTCCACAGATCTTTCCAAAGAGAAATAGCAGAGTATTTTCTCCTTAGAAGCAAGAAAACTCTTGGTCAATCAAATATTTATTCAATCTAAATAAACTAATCATTAACCACGATTATCCAAAAACCCCACTTATTTGAGCAAGACATAGATTATAAAGTTGGGCGTTAAAAGTTAGGCAAGACATTGTACATTAGGTGTTCTGGACTTTAAGAGATTGTTAGGATGCACATGTGAGTTGCGTTAGAGGAGTCCCACATCGGAAAATTAATGTGGTGTGGAGCAGTTACCATATCCAAATTGGCCCATAATTAATTGGCTTAAGCTTTTGAGTGAAGGTGAATCCAACTGGATATATTGAGGGGCTCGGACTTAGGCTCCCTCTTGGCGATCTACCTAGGTGAAAGTATCGGGCTTCTGATGCGCTCTCCCAACAATTGGTATCAGAGCCGATGGTTGATTTGTGGGCCTCAATCTGTTCCGGTGAATATCTCAAAAAAGAAAGACCATGGACAGTTGGTTTGAGATGCAAGATGGAGACCATATGGGTGATGCAATCCCAATTTAGGGGTTGATGTTAGTTGATTACGGTGCATAGTTGCGGGTGCATTGCAATTGACTTGGAGATTCAAGTTGAAATAAGTTGATGCGGAAGGATGCTGGGATTAAGGAGGAGTGACTTGGAGATTCAAGTTGAAATAAGTTGATGTGGAAGGATGCTAGGATTAAGGGAGAGCAAACCTAACACTAGAGCTCACACGTGAGGGGGAGATTGTTAGGATGCATGTGTGAGCTGTGTTAGAGGAGTCCCACACGTGAAGGGGAGATTGTTAGGATGCATGTGTGAGTTGTGTTAGAGGATTCCCACAGAATTAATGTGGTGCATGAGAGGGAGATTGTAAGGATGCACGTATGAGTTGTGTTAGAGAAGTTTCATATTGGAGAATTAATGTGGTGTGGAGCATGTAATATATTCAAGTTGGCCCATAACTTATTGGCTTAAACTTTTAAATGAATGTGATTTCAACTGGATATACTGAAGAACTCGGACTTGGGCTCCATTTTGGTGATCTCCTCGGTAAAGTATCGGACTTCCGCTACGTGCTCCCAATAGAAATTGTGTGATTTTTACTTTGAGCAAAACAATTTCCAGCGGCGATCAACTTCTAATGTTATTAATCGGAACTCAACACAATTTCATAATCGTTTGACCCATTATGTCATTATATCACTAAAAACTTGAAATTTTTTTAGTAAAATACGCGTGATGACCCAATAGACGTTACCATACTAAGACATGAAGGATGTAACATCACATCACATCACATCCCTCTCTAATCTCAAGTGCCGTGGAACTTCACTTTCTTCTCTCTTGTTCACCAATACTTATCGAAAAGGGATCGTCTAACCTTTTCTTAGAAGGTTAGGCCTTAACCTTGCAATCCGGGCCGTCCGTGTTATGAATGAACGGCCCAGATTATTACTAACAAAAATATATAAAAAATTCAAAAAATTATCCTTTAAAAATAGGAAATCTGGGCCGTCCATCCAAAAATGGACGGCCTGGATTGCAAGGTTAGGTGCCTAACTTTCTGAGGAAAGGTTAGGCAATATACTTTTCTCTGTTTTTCATCACGATAAGCTCCATCGATAATTTATTTTTATCATTATCATTGCTATACACGGTTTTAAGCTAATTGTCCGCAAGCCCTTCAAGGTTGACCGATGAAATGAGTCAAAAGTGTGGGTAGGCGACCTGTGACTAATGTCCTGTAAGCAATATGTAACAACACCGCAAGACCATTGATCAATCTTCATTAAGAACATTCGCGAGTACAAAGCAAATTTAAAGGATAAAATTCCATGAAAAGTCCCGGGTGAATTTCCAATGGTGTAAGACCAATCGAGAGAAAGTGTGCTCTTTTACGTTCAAACCTCTTTGGTCGTCCCATGTCGAGAACATGGGAAGGACAACTGCTGACAGATGTGCAAATAGGGCGTGATGTTGAACAGTAGTAGCGACAAAATAGAGCATAAGAAATGCACGGTGCTTCTTCATCTTGGGACATGGTGAACATATCCATGATCGAAAGATTTTAATATTAAATCGCCACGTCATTTACCTAGGCTTCAAGATGAACCGACAAATTCACTTATTTCCGAAAAATAAAGAATTCATAAAGCTAAAAATAGAAAGGATTCCTTGGCCTGCCGCACATTGTGATTAGAGACAGAATGGCAGTGCTTGAGTAATAATTCAATACGCTTTGGTATTTTTGGATCATCAAACCCTAATCTAGGCATGAGCTTGATGAGTGTTAAGGGTTATTTAAACATGAAATTAATGTAGTTAGGATGATCAACTTTGAGGCGTAAAGCGCCCACACCATCATCAAATTATGATTATCTCATATTCAGATATCGTAAAATAGTATAATTGAATTGGCAAATAAAAGAATAGAGAGATTTGAACTCAAAAACATCTTGTTTTAGCTCCGTTTAATATGTTGTGGAACCATAACCAACCGATCTAAAAATTTAATATTTAAGCATTCTACCATCCTTGGACACAACAAAACTCTACTATTATCAAAAACTTACATTGCGCTTCAAAAGATCGTAATCTACTGGGTTTCCTAGGTCCGACTAATGATAATTGATAGGCAAGAAGGGTGGGGTCCGGTCCCCGGTTCCATGCTGGGACCGGACCGGCCCGGACCATGCACACCATGGATGATCAAACTAATTTTTAAATCAAAGATGTAATCACTGCAACCAAAATAGCTAAAGACTCACTGTAGGAGACTCGAAATTTTTAAATCATTAGGATGATCAAACTAATTTTTTTAAAAAAACATTGCCGGTCCGGTCCGGGCCGGGCCGGTCCGGTCCCAAACCGTGGAACCCGGGGACCGGACCGCCAATCTCAAGGACCGGACCAACCCGCCCGGGCCGGGCCGGTCCGGTCCAGTTTGCATCTCCTCACATGAAAAGTGTCGACCTCCAATTCGAGGTTGCTTCCTCGTATTCGAGTTATGACACATCCATTCAAGGCCTCTTTCTCTTTGGTGCATACAACTCTATAAACTTTTTTTTACCCTTGCCTTTCCTACGTCGAAATGGTTGATTTCCCATCCCTCCTCTCTTTTAATTTGAATTATTGAATGATTCCAACGGGTTTTGGATTTTGTGAAAGCTGAACCAAATGCAACTTTAGTAGAAAACCAACCCTTTTTAACCGAAGTTTAAGTATTCACACAGTTTTGGATTTTGTGAAAGCCGAACCAAATGCGACTTCAGTAGAAAACCAACCCTTTTAAACCGAAAATTAGGTCTTCGCACACACGAGCTCCACGAGCCGACCGGCAAAAATAACCCAAACCTGATAACCCCACCATGAAAAATTGAGTAGAGGTGGGCCATTTTCTCAATTTTTGTTGTTTCCACGCCGGGTCGGGTCAACTCGGTATAAAATCGAGGGAAAATACAAAAAAGTTCTAAATCTATTGCATTAATACCAATTCAGTCATGAAACTTTAAATTAGACCAATTTAGTCATAAATATTTTCACATTAGTACTAATTCAGTCCATTCCGCCATAGGCTGAAAAATGCTAACATGGACGCTAGTTGTCTCAGGTGGCACGAACGACGTTAACGTAGATATTTCAAATATTTTTAATTTACTTTTTTCTTTTCTTTTTCCCCCTTTTTAGTTAGCGAGGGTTGGCCACGCCTAGGCAAAGGCAAATGCGTGCAAGGCCAACCCTCTCCCAAGCTAGTGTGAGACTCGCCAGACCTCGATCTCTACTAGGCCAGTGCGAGGGGGGCCTCGCCAGCGTTCGCCCTCGCCAGCCACCATCAAACAAAAAAGGGGAAGAAAAAAGGAAAGAAAAAACAATATAGCAAAGTCCACTTCGGTGTTAGTTGTGCCACGTAGGACGACCGATATCCGCGTCAACAATTTGTGATCAAAATTGGGAGGATGGACTGAGTTGATACCATTCTGGAAAGGTTTAAGACTAAATTGATCTAATTGAAAATTTTAAGACGGAATTAGTGCCAATGCAATAAGTTTATGACTTTTTTTAATACTTTTCCCCTTTAAATTGGTATTCAAATATTCCTCTCTTTTTCCGTTTTTGGCTCGAATCATAGTAGAGAATCTTAAATAATAAAAATTTCAAAATATGTGTAATTTCCTAAAAAAGTATATGATTTCTCTTATTTCCTGTCTTGAATTACTCAAACCTACTTAAATACTTTAACGTGACAAAATTTTGTTACATGCTTCAAATCAGCCACAAATTCAAATAATTTCTCACAGAGCATTGCATCACTTAATTAGTAGAAGAATTGGTTTGACAACTATTAGTATCTTTGGCACTACTTAATTAATTCACGAGTTGGATTAGGTTGACCCTGTCTGACTTTGAAGTGTGAAGAATTTTTCTTTTTGATTTAATCATTATAATCACAGTCAAAATTCTGAATAATCATATGCAATATCCACTCTTGCTAGATAAAATATGGGGAATATCCTAAAAATATTTAATTTATGCAATTTCGAGGTGTCATTTTTTTTCACAGGAAGCTAAATTGTCATGATAAAAGCCGGCTTAAGTACACTACAACTACGAGTGCCAAAACTTGTGTACAGTGCTCACTTTAGTGCAAAAACTTTCAAAACGATCGCTTAAGTACCTTTTTAAAAAAAATGATCACTTCAGTGCCAAAACTTTCAAAACAGTCACTTAAATGCCAATTTATTCTTAAATGATCACTTAAGTGCCAATTTTTTTTAACACTCACTTCAGTGCTAACTCTAGCAAGCCACGTTAGCTCAAATATTAATAAAAAAAGTCCACTATGGATTTTCGGCAAGTCACGTCAGCTCAAATTAGAGTTGGCACTGAAGTGATCATTTTTTTAAAAAAAATTAACACTTAAGTGGTCGTTTTAAAAAAATTGCCACTAAAGTGATCGTTTTAAACGTTTTGGCACTAAAGTGAGCATCGTATGCAAGTTTTGGCACTTGTAGTGTACTTTAGCCGATAAAAGCCAAACCATTGTTTAAATAATTATGTCATTGTGCTTTCTCTATTGGTGAAAACAATATAATGCAAGGTATGATATACGATTTTTCTGTGGTACTCTTCATGCAATAAGTTTATTATGATTTTTTGGAATTCACGTTTGATATTGTTAGTTAATTTGGTCATTGGGATGATGAGTTGTTGAGAAGGTTTCTCAGCATTGGGGAATGGTCATCGTGGCGCAGCAGTAACACTGTAAGCATGTAATTAGCCAAGGTCAACAGAGTTGCTGAAGTCTAACAGTCCAAAAGTCATGTTAAATAAGTAAAATGCTTATAGGGAGAGGATAAAAAATATTGTATCATAGGATTATCCCATGTGGCAATCTTGGCGTAAAGAATCGACGGTAGATAGGCAGCCACATATCAAAGAGACATCGACCAACAGTGCGATGTCGCATGTCAGGAGAAGACATGCCAACAACAGGGAAGTGGATCCCCTGCCTTAGTGGATTTTAAGGCAGGTTCCGGGTCGTCCATTGAAAAAATAGACGGCCCAAATCTTAAAAAAAAAAACCCCAAAATATTTCTTCTCTATATATGGGATCTCGGCCGTCCACTTCAAAATGGACGGCCGAGATCCATTAAGGTACCCCTGCCTTAAAATCGGATCCCAACAACAGACCATCCCTAACTAGCCTTGTTTCGAGTCCAGTATATCAGAACTCTCTAAAACATCTCAAATGGACAAAAAAACAACACAAAATCATGTCACCTATCCCCCGTCATTCTTGCATTGAGTAATGCTAACATGAGTAAACCCGTAACAAATTCCTGATGATGACATTTGTTAATAAATTCGGGAAATTGTATAAACAGATAACTTGTATATTTGCACAAACATGAAAGGATAAAATTAAATATCAACAAGAGCTTTCAAATTTCTATTTACTTTTTTATCAAGGTGTGTCACGCATACTAGTTTTCCGGTTATTTAAAAATTATGGTAGGTTTGCAAGCAATTTATAATATTTTTATTTGTTTGTAAGTTAAAGATATTATCGAGTAAACGTTTGCATACTTCAAGTATGACCCCGTTTTTTTTTTCCAAATAAAAAAGGTCAATCGGATTTTTTTTGTCATGCGACCGGATTTGAATAGGTCATAAATGTGTTGATCAAAGCTCGATATTTTTGTGGGTTTTTAGTTTGTTTGATATTGATGCCGGAGCATTCCCTGAAGAAGTCGAAGAGTCATCGAATTCATTGAACACTTCTCATCGATAGCAAGGTTATCCACTTTCGTCGAAGACCATTAATGATTTCTTCTATTTTCAAGAGTAGTTGAGTGACATTTAGATTTCCCGAGTCCTTATTAATTGTGTTGCGACTTCCCAAAGAGTCAAAGTTTTAGTTCCTAGGAATTTATTACGTTTCCTATTTTCTATGAGTCTTTTGCATTTCCTAAGAGTTTTGCATTTCACCGAAGAGTCTCATTTACTCAAGCTTGGAGGGTTGTTCCATGCTCGCCTATAAAAGGATGATACGATGAATGAGAACGACAGACTTGTTGATTGATAAATTAATTTGAGCCTTTGGCTTGATAACAAGAAGAAGTTCTTGTTTCTACTCTTATCCCTTAGGTGGATTCCTACGGGTGGCGAGTAACATATCCATTTCTACTCTTATCCCTTGGGTGGATTCTTACGGGTGGCGAGTATTATATCCCTTAGTTCCTTACTTGTGCCACCTCCTACTTCTCTACGCTTTCTCCCGGCGCCAAGTTGGTATCAGAGCTTTGGTTCAATGGTTGGTCGTCATCGACGTGGACCAAACGTTGAGTCTCCTACAGCTCGACAAAGAGACCTATGAGACGTGGAGGTGGATGATTTAAGGAGACAAGTGCAGCAACTGCAGGAGCGCTTGCAACACTTCGAACATCTGGGACGTGATGATCTGCATCACGATTCAGATGGTATTCCCTCTTACGAAGAAAATGTCGACCCCTTCGCTAGTGCTCGAAGTGATGCTTCGAATGAGGACAGACTTCCTCGACGTCAGTATCGAAGTCCTCATGGATTTCATCGAGATTCGTACGTTAAGGTTGAAATTCCTGAATTCGAAGGGAAGCTTCAACTCGAAGAATTCATGGATTGGCTACACACGGTCGATAGGATTTTCGACTACCAAGATACACCGAATGATCGAAAGGTAAAGCTCGTCGCCATTAACCTTAAGAAGCACGCATCTATTTGGTGAGAGCATTTGAAGAAGCAAAGATCTCATGACGGAAGGAGTCGAATCGTCACATGGGAGAAGATGCGAAAAGAGTTGAAGAAGAAGTTTCTTCCGGTGAACTATCGGTAGAATACTTTCCTCCAATTCCACAATTTGAAGCAGAAGGAGCTGTTCGTGGAGGAATATACTCCGGAATTCGATCACCTTATGATGCTTTACGACGTGTCCGAGTCGGAGAAGCAAACTGTCGCTCGATATCTGGGCGAACTTCGACAAGAAATTGGTAATGTTGTCCAACTTCAGTCTTATTGGACTTATAATGATGTTTGTCGACTTGCTCTTAAGATTGAATGGCAGCTTAAAGAGACTCGCATTAGTTCGCGATTTCGAACCAAGAAAGCTACAAAAGGGGAGAGCTCTTCTCTTCCTAAAGCAAAAGTTGTCGCTCCAAAATCCGTGTCGAAGAATGGTAGAGCATCGAGTTCCAATCGCCTCAACTCTGTAAAATGTTTCAAGTGCTAAGGGTTTGGACATATTTCCTCTGATTGTCCAAATCGCAAGATTGTATATGTTAAAATATGTCTCGAGTTTTGAGCTTGAAACGAAATAGTGAATATTCCGAATCGAATATTTTGCGGATATTCGAAATCAAACAAAATATAATATCGTGTGTTGAATTTTTTTTTTTTGGCAAAGATTAGATAAATCTTGAAACCTATGGATATCTATAGCGCGTCAGACTCTTGGTGAATTCACGAAGTCCATCATGGATTCGGTTTTGGAGAACCACGTAATTTGAGTTGGAAGATTATTCTATTAATTTAGATTCTCTACCGACCAAGTTTGGAGTTTTGTGGGTCTTGGTATATAAAGCAACGCCTGGATGTAATAAAAAAAAGGAGAGACAAAGTCTTGAAGTGTCGTTCCTTCTATGAGTGCCGTGGGTGGTCTGCTTGTGCGAGACATCCGTAGGTGCTGGGTACTTGACTTTGTGGTCCACGTGCAAAGGTGGCTTTCTCATGATTTCTGAGGTATCGGTAACTACGCAAGTGTTTCATAGCCGTTTAAATTCTTGTGTTAAGAATTTGTCTATAAATTTCTTTTGCGAGATTGAGAGATTATTTCTGGGGCTAAACACTGTGTGCGTTCTTAATTGTAATTGGGGCCTGGGAAACACCAAGAGTGTGTTTGTGTAACTTGAGTGGATTGTAATCTCCGTGTATCGCTCGTTCTATAGTGGAATTCGTTGCTGCTCTCCCCGTGGACGTAGGTCTTTACGGCCGAATCACGTACATCTGATGTTCGATTTACTTTCTCGTTCTGTCTATTTATTTGATCGATCGCTTGTTCCGCGCAACAGTATCTCTGGTGGAAGAAGAACTTGAAGAAGACAACCATGAAGATTCCACTATCTTCGACGAAGAACCAGAAGAGAGAGATGAAGTTATCTATGGAGGCCAAGGAGAGTCTCTAATCATTCGTCGAATCTTGAATGTTATTCCCGATGGAGATGGTTCGTGGCTTCGTAACAATATTTTTCACACTCGATGTACCTCTCATGGAAAGGTGTGTGATGTTATCATCGATGGAGGAAGCTGTGAAAATGTCATGGCAACGACGATGGTGGAAAATTTGCATCTCAAGACAGCGAAGCACCCACAACCTTACAAGCTTTCCTGGCTTCGCAAAGGAAATGAGGTACGAGTCGATAAACGATGTCTCGGCGATTTTTCCATTGGAGAAAAGTATTTCGATGAAGTGTGGTGTGATGTTATTCCCATGGATGCTTGCCATTTGTGTCTCAGGAGGCCTTGGTAATTCGATAAAAAAACAAAGCATGATGGATTGAAAGATACTTATATTTTTGAGAAAGATGGAGTCAAGATCATCTTGGGTCCTTCCAAAATGGAAAGTATTCCTAAACCATTTATTGGGGAGGGAAATAACTTGCTATTTAAATCTGAAGTCGATAAAGCTTTAGAGGAATCGATGGAGACATATGCTCTCTTGGTGTTAGAGGAGAATGAAGAACATCATGATGTCCCTACTCAGGTAACACCTTTACTCCAAGAATTTTCTGATGTTGTTCCGAAAGAAATTCCACCTGGTCTACCACCTATTAGAGATTGTATTGATTTTGTTTCGGGAGCCGTTATTCCTAATAAAGTAGCTTATAGAATGAGTCCTAAGGAGCATGAAGAGTTGCAACGACAAGTCGATGAGCTCTTGGCTAAAGGTATGGTGAGGGAAAGTATGAGTTCCTGTGTTGTCCTTGTCCTTCTGGTACCAAAGAAAGATGGTTCATGGCGTATGTGCATCAATAGTAGAGCGGTAAATAAAATTACTATCAAGTATTGTTTTCCTATTCCTCGACTAGAAGATCTTCTCGATCAACTCCATGGCACTACTATTTTCTCCAAAATTGATCTTCAGAGTGAGTATCATCAAATCCGAATGAAAGCCGGAGATGAATGGAAAACTGCTTCAAAACTCGAGAAGGCCTCTATGAATGGATGGTTATGCCTTTCGGCCTCTCTAACGCTCCTGGTACATTTATGCGCCTCATGAATCATATTTTTAAACAGTTTATTGGCAGTTTTGTCGTTGTTTATTTCGATGACATTCTTGTCTATAGTTTGACACAGCAGCAACACTTGGAGCATCTTCGACAAGTTTTCAAGGTCCTGCGGGAGCAAAAATTGTATGACAACCTAAAGAAGTGCCACTTCTTTACCGATAACCTTATTTTCTAGGGCTATGTTGTCTCTGAAGAAGGCATCAAAATGGATCCAAGCAAGGTGGAGGCAATCTTAAGTTGGCCTACGCCGTCATCGATACATGATATCCGGAGTTTCCATGGCTTGGCTTCGTTTTATCGCCGATTCATCAAGCATTTTAGCACCATCATTGCTCCTATCACTGAATGCTTGAAGGGAGGAAATTTCAAATGGACCAAAGAGACACAATAGTGCTTCGAACTCCTTAAAAGAAAGGTAACTGAGGCTCCTATTATTGCACTTCCAGAATTTGATAAAGTGTTTGAAGTTGATTGTGATGCTTCTAATGTTGGAATCGGTGCGGTCCTTAGCCAAGAAAGAAAATCAATTGCATTTTTCAGTGAAAAGCTGAATAATTCTCGTAAGAATTACTCTACTTACGATCATGAATTCTATGTTGTTATACGGACTTTGGATAATTGGCAACATTATTTGTTGTTCAAGGAGTTTGTTCTTTATTCAGACCATGAAGCCTTGAAGTATGTGAATACTTAGCATAAACTCGACACTCGACATGCCAAGTGGACTGAGTTTCTTCAAACTTTCACTTTTCTCATCAAACATAAAACTAGAGTTCTTAATCGCGTTGTGAATGCATTAAGCCGTCGACATTCATTGCTTTCTACTATGCAAGTGAACGTTATAGGCTTCGATATGATTAAGGAACTTTATGAAGATGATCCGGATTTCGGTAAGATTTGGAAAGATTGTTCCAAAGGTCCAATTCAGCAATTCTTTTTGCACGATGCATTTCTTTTCAAGAATAATTGTCTATGCATTCCAGGAGGTTTTTTTAGGGAAGCCATTATCAAAAAAGCTCATGGAGGAGGCTTAGCGGGTCATTTTGGAAGAGACAAGACGTGCTCTCTTGTCAAAGAAAATTTTTATTGGCCTCGAATGGAGAAAGACATCATGCGGCATGTGGATCGTTGTCGAACTTGTCATGTTGCCAAAAGTCATGCTCAAAATACAGGTTTGTACACTCCATTGCCAGTACCAACAGCACCTTGGGAGGATGTAAGTCTCGATTTTGTGGTAGGCTTACCTCGAACGCAAAAGGGTAAAGACTCAATCATGGTGGTCGTTGATCAATTTTCCAAAATGGCGCATTTCGTGCCTTGTAACAAGACGTTGGATGCGACTCATGTGGCGAATCTTTATTTCCAAGAGATTGTGAAGCTACATGATATTCCAAAGACAATGACCTCTGATCGGGATTCCAAATTCATGAGTCATTTTTGGCGTACACTTTGGAAAAAGCTCGGCACAACTCTTCAATTTAGTTCTTCTCATCATCCTCAAATCGATGGGCAAACTGAAGTTGTTAATCGAAATTTGGAAAATCTTTTTAGAAGCTTAATTGGAAGCAACTTGCGACAATGGGATCTCACTTTGGCTCAAGCTGAATTTGCTTACAACCGTTCTTCAAGCCAAACAACCGGAAAGAGTCCTTTTGAAGTTGTGTATGGGAAAAATCCTACTAGTCCGTTGGATTTAACTCCACTTCCTATCACTCATCATTTTAGCAGAGACGTTGAGGAACATGCGAATTATTTGAAAAGGCTCCATCAGCAGGTTCAGGACAGATTGTAAAGCACAAAGTACCAAGAAAGAACGAGCAAGCATCGACGGCCTGTGGCTTTTAAAGAAGGAGATTTGGTTTGGCTTCATCTTCGGAAGGAAAGATTTCCTCGAGGTCGTCATGGAAAATTAAAGCCTAAAGCCAATGGACCTTTCAAAGTACTGCAAAAGATCGGTGACAATGCATACAAGATCGAAATCCCTGGTAAGTATGATGTTTCTGCAACATTCAATGTTGCCGATCTTTCCCCTTATCATGAAGAAGAAGACGGAAGAAACTTAGAGACGAGTTTTCATGCAGCAGAAGCGTATGATGCTAGAGCATTCCCTGAAGAAGTCAAAGAGTCATCGAATTCATTGAACACTTCTCAATGATAGCGAGGTTATCCACGTTCGTCGAAGACCATTAATGATTTCTTCTATTTTCAAGAGTAGTTGAGTGACGTTTAGATTTCCAGAATCCTTATTAATTGTGTTGCGACTTCCTAAAGAGTAAAAAAATCTAGTTCCCAGTAATTTATTACGTTTCCTATTTTCTATGAGTCTTTTTCATTTCCTAAGAGTCTTGTATTTCACTGAAGAGTCTCATTTACTCAAGTTTGGAGGGTTGTTCCATGCTCGCCCATAAAAGGATGATACGATGAATGAGAACAGAGGACTTGTTGATTGATAAATTAATTTGAGCATTTGGCTTGATAACAAAAAGGAGTTCTTGTTTTTACTCTTATCCCTTAGGTGGATTCCTATGGGTGGCGAGTAACCTATCCATTCCACTCTTATCCCTTGGGTGGATTCCTACGAGTGGCAAGTATTATATCCCTTAGTTCCTCACTTGTGTTACCTCCTACTTCTCTACGCTTTCTCCCAGCGCCAAGTTGGTATAACAGCTCTGGTTCAATGTCTGGTCGTCATCGACGCGGACCAAACGTTGAGTCTCCTACAGCTTGACAAATAGACCTACGAGATGTGGAGGTGGATGATTTAAGGAGACAAGTGCAACAACTGCAGGAGCGCTTGCAACACTTCGAACATCTGGGACGTGATGATCTGCGTCACGATTCAGATGGTATTCTCTCTGACGAAGAAGATGTCAACCCCTTCGCTAGTGCTTGAAGTGATGCTTCGAGTGAGGAGAGACTTCCTCGACGTCATCATCGAAGTCCTCATGAATTTCACCGAGATTCGTACGTGAAGGTTGATATTCCTGAATTCGAAGGGAAGCTTCAACCCGAAGAATTCATGGATTGGCTACACACGGTCGACAGGATTTTCGACTACCAAGACACACCAAATGATCGAAAGGTAAAGCTCGTCGCCATTTAGCTAAGGAGCACGCATCTATTTGGTGGGAGCATTTGAAGAAGCAAAGATCTCGTGACGGAAGGAGTCGAATCGTCACATGGGAGAAGATGCGAAAAGAGCATTTGAAGAAGCAAATTTCTATTTGCTTTTTTATTAAGGTGTGTCGCGCAAACTTGTTTTCCAGCTATTTAAAAATTATGGTAGGTTTGCGAGCAATTTCTAATATTTTCAATTGTTTGTAAGTTAAAGATATTACCGCGTAAACGTTTGCATACTTCAAGTATGACCTCGTTATTTTTTCCAAATAAAAAAGGTCAATCGGATTTTTTTTTTTGTCATGCAACCGGATTTGAATAGGTCATAAATGGGCAGAAGAACACTAGAAGTGCCAATATTTATGTGCGGCGCTCACTTTAGTGCCAATATTTTTTTTGGGTTCACTTAAGTATCAATTTTTTTGAAAAACGTTTATTTCAGTGCTAAATCCTACGTGGCTCGTCGGAAATCACGCGTGGCATACACGTGGCTCGCCGGCTATCCTTGTCAGCATTAAAAAAAATGAAAAACTAACAAAAATTTCACCTAATAAGATAAAAACCAAAAAAATAAAACAAGTTACAAAATAACAAAAAATAGTAAAACATAAAATCAAACATCTGCAGCGGCGACAGCTGTGCAAGCCCTCGCCGCTGCTGCCCCACTGTCGCCGGCCACCCATGGCCACCGGACGGCGGGGCGGGGATCGCCACGTCCAACGTTGGCGACCGCTGAACCTCTTTCCCTCCTCACCTTCCTCTTACCCAGGCTCTCTTTCAACTGCTTCGCCTTCTCAACCAAGCCCACGCACTCCGTCATTCACCAAATCCCTCTGCCAACGTTCACTACATCATGAGCACCAAGTTTGCGAACTTCCCGAAAGGCTCGAGTTCAGGAGGGTGTTCAACGCTTTGGTGACGGGATCTTCAACGCCGACTCCGATCGGTGGAGGACGTAGAGAATGGTCGCTCAGGTGTTAAAGAACGACCAACGGTTCCATCGGTTCTTGGCGACGAAGACCAGGGACAAGGTAGAGAATGGCCCGCTCAAGGTGTTCGACGAATTGTCTCTGAGAGGTGTTACAGTGGATTTGCAGGGTTTGTCCAGATGTTCACCTTGATTCGGCTTGCAAATTCGTCGTTGGGTTCGACCCCTGCAGCTTATCCATCGAAATCCTTTTTTGCAAGGCATCTGATGATGCATAAGAGGCGTAGGCTCGCGACCAGGCTCGGGCAAGGGCCGGCGACCCTTGCCCAGATCTGGGCGAGGCCTGGTCGCCCTCGCTAGGGCTTGGCAGGGCAGTCCCCACTCTACTGGCTAGTGGTCGGAGGTCGTCGACCCCTGACCAACAATCCCCATCCGTCGCGCAGCCACTGATGGCGATTGTGAGCGGCGGCGGCTAGGGTTTAAAGCCCACATTGCTGTGCTGCAAGCTCTTGCAACATTAGACTTCTGCAACTGTTGCTTTTTATTTTATATTTTATATTTTTTGTTTAATTCTAATTTTTTAAAAATTAATCATTTTTAAATTGAACAGTACGTATGGACACCATGTGGACTGATTTTTTAAAAAAAAATTCCACAAAATATGAAAAATTAATAATAAAAAAAATGCCGCGTGTATGATTAGGCCAGAACTAGCACTTAAATGATCAGTTTTGGCCAGAATTGGCACTTAATTGATCACCGATTCTCCGATTTGGCACTTAAGTGAGCCAGCGAAAAAAATTAGCACTAAAGTGAGCGCCGCACATAAATATTGGCACTTCTAGTGTTCTTCTGCCGTCATAAATGTGTTGATCAAAGCTCGATATTTTTGTGGGTTTTTAGTTTGTTTGATATAATTAACTAAGCATGCTCGACCGAAGTAACAATTTCAAAACCAAAAAAAAAAAAAAAGAAGAAGAAGAAGCGATTTCAGGAAATTCAAATATCATTCTTTAGGACTTAAGATATATGATTTTCATTGATCACGGTCAGACACCTCGGAAGTTTAGAAGGGGAACCACAATATATCCAAAAACTTCAGCTGTCAAAATTCAGGCTGACGGACAAAACATTAGGCTCGTAGGAAGAAAAGAGAGGCTGCACGTAACCCTAGACAGCATCGTCGATGTTACGTCCACTAGAACAAGGAAGAGAGGAAATAAAAGATTAGCCAGAAAGATTCAGCTTAACGAATTCTCTCTCTCTCTCTCTCTAGAAAACGCTGAAAGGATTTTTTAGTTATGTGACTGACTTGTCTAGACTACCAAATGACAAGAACCCTAATTCCAAACCTCTAAGTTAAAGGCAAGAACGTTTGTCTCACTCTCTCTTAGCTAGGAAACACGTTTTCGTTATCATATTTTGCACAAGCACGTCTCGAAAATCACATCGTTTTCTCGCATTCATCCAACCAGAGAGAGAACCCCACACGTCACGTTCCTGTGACTTGTATTACTATCTATATATAACTAATCCGACAGAGCCCGCACAATTTTCCAACCCAACACCAAACACCTGCTCAACTATACTCTGTGAATTCACCAGCACAAGCATTACCCTCTCACCCACTTACCTGGACGCACCTAGAGGGGAGAGAGAGGGAGGGAGGATGGCCACTGTGGCAGCTTCCAAGGTGTTGCTCCGGTGCGTCATCCACGGCTGCTTGTCGCTTAACGACGTGGAGGTCGAGCGCCGCCCGTACCACCGGAACTGCGGTTGCGCCCTACACAAGGTCAAAGGCAGCAGCAGCAGCTGCCCCGACGCTTGCCCGAAAAAACGCAAGGTATCTTTCCCGAGGAAAGAGTTGTGCTCGGATTGCTTGCTGTCCCTCTCGTCCTCCCATGCCTGTGCTCGGTCTTCTCCTCTCTCGGTCGATAGCACGCCTTCTTTCGCAAGGACGGAGGATCCAACTGGAGGGGGCTCTGCAAATAGGTGACGCATATCAATAAGCTCGGTCGTGGTGATTGAGATTATTTTTCACTCAATATATGACCATGACTCATATATCCTTTTGAATTAATGCTAGAGACACTAAATTTAGTTTACAGAGTTAGTTTAAAAGGTGAAATGGCAAATCCTCGCCGGATGTTTAAGTGTGAACTGCATGTTATCGTATGTTTTGACCCCCAAAAAAAAAAACTGCATGTTATGTGTAATAGACTAATTTTGTAAGCCCGATTTAGAATTTCTAAGCGTTATTAGTCTTTGTTCTACCTTGTAGAAAACCTGTTGTTTGTACTTTTTCTCTGGTCGCTCTAATTCTAAGGAAGCAAAAGAGGAGGTCTCTAGGAAAAATTCTTCCTCTCTCAACTTAGAAAAAGGCAATACATGATCATTTGCTCACTGTCTCAAGTTAAAGGGTTGTGAAGTGTGTGACTTGACATATACTTTTAGCACGTGTTAGAATATGTATTCGAGTTCTACAAACAGGCCGTGTATCGACAACGTATCATTTCCAGCGGCAAGCCATGTAAATATTTTGGTACTTGGTGCATGCTTAATTAGGTTTAATCGGTATTTCATTTTCACTTGTTCAAAGGTTACTCAAGACCTATTTTCTACATAGCTTGTGTGCATAACCTTTTGAGAGAGGGAGAGAAGGGTGTGCCGCTTACGACATTAGCCGGAGGCTGTGAGGGGGTGGCCAACGTCAGTGGAAGCCTTGGATCAACAGAGAGAAGGAGCCCAAGCACAGCAATTCTCATTAAGTCCCCAGTGAAGGTAGTCGGAGGTCATGCGGTGGTGGCCAGTGGCAACAAATGACGGTGGTTTCCGGAAACGAAGGTTGATAGACAAACTTAGGTTAGAGTTTGGCTTTAGGGTTTGTGGGCAATTTGAGGGGTTAATGTATTTTTTGTACCATTTTTAAGAGAGGGTATTGTGATAAGATGTAAGTACTAGGATTTGAGATTCAAAGTCGTAGTAAAGATACGTGATCCAAAACGGAAAAGAGCAGTAAAGGATAATTTTGGGTAGTGCCTCATAATTAGTCTCCAGCAAGTTTGACTATCGTCCAAATCCATCGTAACATAAGCTGTCATCATTAGCAACCAAGCGATCGAAAGGATAACGTCAAGTGAAAATCGCCTAATAGTGACTGGAATTGTGAAATTATTTAGGATTAAATTGACACAAATGTAATATGCTTAGGTTTTTTTTTTTGGGATAAATTATCCGATAAGTATTTATCAAAATGCGAATTGAAAATAAAGTAGAATCGATAGTTGCTAGGATTTTTTTTTTCCTTTTGTTCAAAGCTAGGATAGTTGACACAGAGAAATTGCTGCATCGAATTAGGGTCCATTAAATGATGTATCTTGTTTCATGTGATTCAATGGCATCAATCAACTCAAGAAGCAATTATTTTATAAAGAAATTGCACGAAAATTTGCGTTTCGGAAAGCATAATTGCTAGTTGACCCATCAAAATGAGTTTAAAAATTCTTTTTTCAACCCTAATTTGTTGTAATGTGTCATAAATGGGCCAACTTAAATTTCGCAGCTCCAAGATCAGAAGGCCTAGAGAAATAGATTTTAATGGGTACGTTGTTAATGAATTTGCAACTCACTTAATCCATTTTCAATGAAAACCCAACTCGCAGAACCAACCCAATTTTGAATCCTCGTAGTCACTCACGAACGAATTTGAAGACGTGACGGAGCAGAGAGTACGGATCAATCGATCAGTCGCCATAGTCGCGCCAGAGCATGGTGACTCAATGCCTCATGATGTAGAACGTTGCTCTCTGCTCGCTCACCAGCCTTGCGCACCTCCTCTTTGACGGTGAATGGCGCCTCCTTCCTCGACAGCTTCCACTTGTCCGTCGGAGTAAAATTTTCATCGCCGGTGCTTGATTGCTAGCCATGTGAAGACCTCGCTTTTCCAAGAAAAGAATCAAATTTTGCTCTTCGTCATTTATACAAAAGAACAAAAGAAACGGCATTGTTTCATGATTTGTAGAAGGCTCGAAGTTAGGAATGGCCACGGGCCGGTTTGGGCTCGGAACCGGCCCTTTGACTGGGCCCGCCGGTTACGGTTCCTAAAAATATGGAACCGGCCTCGGAACCCCCTGCCAACAGTCGAAACCCATTTATTTTTAAATGACCCGAGCCGGACTTTCACCTCCCGTCCGCTCCTCTTTTCATAATCTGACTCCCAAGATCCCTTACGAACTCGACCTGCCGATCCATGAAGTTGTATATTCTTCGAAGGTAACAATTTAAGAAGAAAAATAATAATAGATCACGGATCGTATCGGGTATAAGTTGCTAAATTTTGCATTGTGTATAAAATAAGCCAAAACGGATTAAATGAGTCAACTTAGGCCGGATCATTTTTAACCGACCCGACCCACTCGTTTGACGAGCCCAGTTATAAGTTTAAATACCGGTGTAGGCAATTTCCCCAAGCAACCCCGAGGCCTCCTTTCGGTGATTAACAAATGGTGACGGGAACGGGTAATCGACATTCTCTAATTATACGTTAGCCAATTTAAAAAGAAACATTTTAATTTGATTAATTTAGTCCTAAATTTTTTGACGATTTGCCATTGTAGTCTTTCCTATGGATTTTGGCCAAATATCACCAATGTGGATGATGGCTTTCCTACTAGCACCGTAGGCGCTGACATTGACAAATTTTGCAATTTTTTGTTTTTTTTTTCCTTTGTGGCCAGAGGAGATTGTTAGCTATGTCTTGGACCGATGAAGGGATATAAAAAAAAAGGACAGAAAAGAAAGAAAAAATTCAAAAAACCTAAGAAAAATTACAAAATTCGTCCACGTCATCTCCAGTCGTCCATGCTATAGCAAATCATCAAAATGTTTAGGACTAAATTGATCAAATTGAAATTGTTAGAACTAAATTAGCTGTCGTATAATAGATTTACAATTTTCTAGATAATTTTCTCCATTCAAATCACTTTTCAAACATTCACTCTTCAGGCATTTTTCACAAAACGAAAATCACATGGTAGTTGTGCAGAGAAAAAACAAATGACCATTCAAAAGTCAATATTTCTATTCGACTCGAGTGACATCAAAAACTCATTCCCCTCCTCTATTTCCATTTAAATTAAGGCTACATTCATTTTGCGAAAATATAACTTTTAGGAAATTGTTTTTAAAATTTTCCAGCATTCGATTCACGAAAGATAAATGAGTCAAGATACATATTTTTCTATCATGAAAAGAAAAACAAATTCAAAAGTGAGAAAATTGATTTTCTCTTTTTAAGAAGAGGAAAACATTTTCTCTCATATATATTTCTAGTCGACTCGAATGACATCAAAAACTCATTCCCCTCCTCTATTTCCATTTAAATTAAGATTAAGGCTACATTCGTTTTGCGAAAAACAACTTTCAGAAAATTATTTTTAAAATATTCTGGCGTTCAGTTCACGAAAAATAAACAAGTCAAGAAAAATATTTTTCTCTCGTGAAAAAAAAAACACATTGAAAAGTGAGAAAAATGATTTTCTCTTTTTGAGAAGAGGAAACCATTTTCCCTCATATTTGATTCCTCGACTCCTTCACATTCTTTTTTTAAAATTTTATTTCATTTTATTTTTGAATTTTTTTTATATTTTTAATAAATTTTTTATTTAAATTTTTTATAATTTTTTTCTTTCCTTTTTATCTCTAACAGTCGCCAGCCACAGAGATGAATAGCGAGGCGAGTCTCGACCTCGCCTGAGGCCAAGGGTCGTCTGATCTGGCGTGATGAGGTGAAGCCGATGAGTTCGAGGCTCATCGGCATCCTTGACTGCAACCGACCGACGAAGAAGGGAAAAAAATTAAAGAATAAATATAAATATAAATGAAAAGAAATGTAATCAAAATTAGATTTTTTAAAATATATATATAATCTAATATTAAAAGGAGTGGACAGAAGAAATTGATTTTCCTTATCGAATGACAGAAAATATTTTTCGATTTATTTTCAGGTTTTAGCCGTACACGAGAAATATTGTCATCTTTTTTAAAAATGACTTTCTGAAAAACTATTTTTTAGAATCACTGTATTTTCCGCGAAATAAACGAAGCCCAAATGAAAAATGGTGTCTATGCAAAAGAAAGTAAGCATTTCATTTTGGATTACCTAATATGGCGAATATTTAACTACGGAAGACAGCATAAAGCGATATGATAAAATCAAGGAATCGATAACCGTCCTAATATAAAGGATCTTTTTTTCAGTTATATTTTGTTCACTGTATTTTTACCTTAGCTTTCTCCCTTTTAATCCCAATGATGTTTATGAGAAAATGGTATTTTTATGTTTGACTATTTCTTGGGCCAAATTGTTTAACTTACTTATAACTGTAAAAACGGTGAAAAACGCATTCCTTCCAGTTCCATTATCCTCGTCATCACCCAGCCAGTTGAGATATTTGAGGGCCCCACTTTCCTTCTTAGTTCTTCCTCCCCCACGAGCAGAGCAGAGCAGATCTGTTATCCTCCTCCTCCTCACTCCCTCCAACCAAAATGAAAACAATGTCCAACTCCTCCATCAACCCATTATTACCTCCATGATCAAATCCTTCTCCACCCCTCCACTCCCCCACCCCTCCCCCCACCCCCCTCTCCACCTCACCCGCCGCTCCTTCCTCCTCTCCACCACCACCACCACTGCAGCCGCCTCCCTCGCCCTCCCCTCAGCCTCCCTTCCCCTGCCGCCGCCGCCTCCTCCTCCCGACACCACTATCACCGACCGCGTGTTCATGGACTTCTCCATCTGCCCCAACTACTTCAAGCCCGACCGCACCATCTCCGACGACCTCGCCTCCCTCTGCTCCGACTCCGTCCCCCTCGGCCGCCTAGTCCTCGGCCTCTACGGCCGCCTCGTCCCCCTCACCGTCGCCAACTTCAAGTCCATGTGCACCGCCCGGGGCACCTCCTACCGCAACACCCTCGTCAACAAGATCTTCCCCGGCCAGTACTTCCTTTCCGGCCGGCAGGGCCGGCGTGACAAGGGCGAGGTGAGGCTGCCGCTGTCGGAGCTGGCGCGCAACACCGAGGCAGTGGACTCGCGGGCCTTCCTCCTCCACCACTCCAGGGCCGGCGTGGTCTCGCTGTGCTTGTCGGAGAACGACGACGACGAGAAGATCAAGATGGACCCCGAGTACAGGAACGTGGAGTTCTTGATCACCACAGGGCCAGGCCCGTGTCCCCAGTTGGATAGCAAGAACATTGTGTTCGGCACAGTGCTCGAAGGTGAGTGAGATTGAATCCATCTGATGATTGTTATGTGAATTTGATTGCTTTTCTCTTGATTGTTCGCGTTTGCTGCTTCCCAAGACATAACTTGTGCTTTCTTGAAAAATCTGAACTCTGAAAATTACAGCGATGTGGCCAGTTTACTTGCAGGCAATATTTCCTATACGAGCATTCGTTTTCTAAGATATTTGTCTAGGGATGGTTTTGAATGCATTTGACTCCTTACTTGCATTTCACATGCTCACTGTTATACGACAGAACACTTAGTATGTTCCTCGGTATGTTATCCTTCTCTCATGTGGGTGTGGCTCACATCTTGGTTCACTTTGGATTTTCAGGCTTGGATGTCGTGACAGCAATCGCTTCCATTCCCACGTACAAGCCCTCCGAAAGGATCCGCCAACTCAACGATTTGGCCGAGTTTCTTGGCGACGATAGAGCGCAAAATGCTCGCGCGATGTGGAATAAGCCACTCAAGACAGTGTACATCAGCGATTGCGGAGAGCTCAAAGTGTCGAAGCCTACCCTGTCTCCTAGTTTACCTTGATCCCATCTGCAAATTGATTCGGGTTATGTTCGTTGTACACCCCCATATGCTGTTCGACTCGATGCGAAACTCAGCATTTTCACCAAAAATTTTGTACTTGGAGAAGATTGGCAGTGAGAAAAAACAAAAGGAATTCTTATCACTTGTATTTCCTCGTGATATGCAAAAGAAATCACGTTACGGTGAAATAGGATTCATTAGGAAGACGTTTGATTATGGAAGCAATGCTCCCTGCAACATATCATACTTCAGTAAACAAAATGATGCACCGCGATTACATGGCATTTCGTGTTTCCGAAATAGATTTTAATCCCAGTATCGGTATCACTATTCACTAGGCCTTGATGCTGCTACAGAGTTAGACAAGCAATAAATCAAGCAAACGTGACCAATACATCGCCCGGCAAGCAACCCGATGGGCGATGCTGGCACAATAGCAGAAGAAAGAACTGATGCAGCAAGTGAAGTGATGGCCACTTGGTAGTTTTAGTCAGTAGGCAGCTTCAGTTTCACTTCATTTGATCATCATATGCTAAGAACCACTGCAGCATAATCTGTCGTTCGGCTCGACCGTGTTTCGACCAGCCAAACGTGTAAGCAAGCATGACTAAGGAAACAAATTTCTTACTCATCAAGACCAAAGAATGAGAGTAACTCAATACAGTTGACAACAGCAAGAGCTAAGCGACTCAGACTTGATAATACATGGTTCAATGTCGAGAGCCTAACTCCTAGATATGAAGATTTAGATTGGATTGAACGTGATATAGTCGCATTAACACTAACCGAATTTGTCGACAAATAACTTCGGCTTTTGCTCCTTCGGTCCGTCGTCGTACTGTTAGATTGACGATGGAAAATATGCAGATGTTCCAGAGTTCACATACAACATGATCAGCTATTACTTGGTTGAATTGTGCGGCCTATTGATCAGCAGTAAAACTTATAAAGTCACTGTTCTCAACTTTGAACTGTGCTTCGCGGAGGGAAAAAAAAAAAACTTTTGAACTGTGTTCGTTGTTATTCCGTATTTACCTCAATCGAGCTTGTTTCTTTTTATTTGCGACGAGCAACTCCACCTTCGGTGAAAGCCCGGGAACCATGAAAGAGCGACGATCGAGCAACGCCATCGATCGCCATGCACAATTGCATTCGACTTACCTCAACGGTTGCTCTTCTCGGCGGAGGTAACCTTGAGGCGAAGCTCGAACTGATCATCGCCCCCGTCGTCGAAGTTCAATGCATAACTCGCCGCGTCGTACCTGAAATCGGCCGACGAGTCCCTCCAGCGGGCGCGCCTCCCGATGCGCGACATGAGGTAGCGCTTGCACTTGTCCTTGATTCCAGGAACTTCGAGCCCGCGCGATGGCTTCGGCTGCACGGTGTAAGCTGATGATACCGAGGTGGGTGGTGTCTTTAAGTCTGTGATTGCCGGCGTTTCGTTGGAGGGGAAGCGTTCCTGGCGGCAGCGGCGGCGGCGGCAGCAGCGGTGGTGGAGGATGCAACAGATGAGGCAGAGAGAGTGTTTGAGCTTTCGGTTGAGCGAGAGAGAATTCGTAGGTTCCATTCCCGTCAACAGTTGTTCAAGTGGCGAGTCACCGATGGAGAAGGTGAGAGAGAGTTTGTGGGGGAAGGGTTGTAACTTGTAACAGAAGATGAGAGAATATGATGCCGACTGCCGAGTTTTCTTAAAAGACTCTTTCTCCCTAAAATTGCGATCAGCAGCTGCTCTTAATTTACATATAAAAAAAGACAAATGCTACCAACTGAAAATTTGCTAAGCTAGCCGTTCTCTCCGCACGATTAGTCCTTGGCCCGCGGCGAAAACATTGCGAAACACATTATTATCCTTCAGGAACAATGCCAGAATAATGAAAGGAAACGACATTATTCTTTATTCATGCGTTTTGAACTCTTTCAACATTAGCCAAATTGGAAATTTGACTAAATTGATCAGAGTACAATAAGTTTAGGATTTTCTAAATAATTTTCCCCCTCCATTTTGATTGCCAAAATCAAGACACCTGTGATGAAATATTTCTCTTCCAAAGTGTTCGAGCAAGCCGCATAAACCGAATGAGATGTACGCACGATTGAACCGAGGTAGCAGTAGTCTTCTTGCATAAGTAAACGGGTGTGGATTCAAATTATGCTAATCATACAATGTGACCGCGTAACGAGTTTGTTAGGCTGTCTAGAAATGGAGTCCAACACAACTCCTACAAAACAAAATGACTCCGTAGATTAGCTCTGGAAGGCAGCAGATCAAGATCCAATGAGTTTGATCAGGCGCCGCTAAAGTTGGAGGATGGTACTGCGTTATCAAAGCATTTGATTACACATTACTATTTGCTTCTTCCTAAATTTGCTTACAATCATACATAGGGACCAATCTACATCATCTCATCTGCTACCCATCAACAGTCATACCACTTTTCCCCTCTCATTCATCTAGACTTCAATGCAGACGCCTCTCCTATCTAACCGAACGACTTTCATCATAACCCATGTACACATACATTGTCCAATGACTCCTATCCTCACCCTACAGAACATAACAGTAATGTAATTTATGGAGCAGAAGCCGTCTCCCTGCTGATGAATGTAGAGAAGTGGAAATGAATTCCTGAAGTACATAATCATGGAATACTGGAGATTCTCCCTCTACATGCACAGATCACAGATCATTCATTTTGGTTAATAGAAGTAAATCCAGTCTGTCCAAGAAAACTGATAAAAATCTGGTCCTACTACACTCCGGTATATTCCAAGCCAACCACCATCCTAACATTTAGCAACAGAAAATGCCCAGCAACGAGCTTGACAGCAAGAGAGATAGCTCATGAACTCAAGATCTCGCTTATCTTAGATAAAGTCCCAACCCAAATGTATTTCTATCACAAGCATTTGCTCCCGTCAACTCAAATTCCACTTGCAACCAAGATACACCATCTCTACATCGAGAACAGGAGACCATCTGGATTCTGGACGGTTGTTTACCTTCGAACAGGTGGAACGGCGCCTCTACCCGGTGCTGCTCCTCTTCCAGCAGCTTGAGCCTGTAATATGATTAAAAACTTGAGGATCATTCGTATGCCCATGCAATAAGTATATCTGAGGATGCAAGCAGAGGAGAGGACACAAAACCCACTACACTAACCAAAGAACAAGAAGAAGAATAACAAAAACAAGAACTGGAGGTACAAAGAAGTCAAGCACTTACTCTAGCTCGCATTGCAACAGCTCGTCCCCTGCCAACTCCCAGTGCTGAACTTTTACCCTTCAAGAATTAAGAGGATATATGTAAGGCAGAAGGAAACATCTATATTTGACTGAATGAACTACTTGACAACTAAGTGGTACCTTGATCCTGGACTCCAGGCGCTTGAACATTGGAGCATTCTTCAGCATGTCTGGTATTACCATGAACCTATCAAAATCATGACATTGATATATAGGAGGTCAGCATCTACTAAAATATTTCTAGCAACCTAAAGCTTAGAATCGGACGAACTAAGCAATTACCTGACTTTACTCCCTCGAATAAACACATGCTCAAGCTGTGAGACTTTTCCATCCTGTAGGAGAACAAGGAAGAAAGGCTTGTAAACATCCTGAAAAATATATATCTGATTTTGCAGGAATACTCAAGTGATGGCAAACCCGTACATCACCATCCCACGCATTAAGAATTTAGTCAAGAATAGATAAAGGGGCAGTTTTAAAGAAACTTAAAATGCCATATACCACCCCCTAGCTGCCTGGGCTGGGAAATATTAAATATCACGTCGTTATCATCTTAGGTACTTATGAATCAGCAAGAATTTATTGTAGGATTACAAAACATTTTAATAACAGAGAGGGGCTCTCATGGAATTTAATGGCAAAAGTTTAGGTTGAAACTATTTTTAAATCTACTTTCTAATACTTACAGAGACAAGAGATAGGTAATACTTTCAAGCCATAATATAACCATCTTATTTAGCGTAGAAATCACAAGTTTGACCGGAAAAGAGAACTTGCAGACATAATACTAGGAGTAATATGTCTGGTCCCTTTTCATGGTAGCCCACATTTTCCATATGAAACTCCCAAGACTGAAAATTTCCACTCCAGGAATTAGCTTATCCAGCCGTCTGTTCTATAATGGATGCGTAATTTGATTGTAACATACTTGCTATGCAGAATTGATGAAAAACAGATTGATTAGGTATTACTTTCAGATAATTGTCCTAACTGGAGGTCCGATGGGTCTTAGTTGGCTTTTCAATCTCGACTCAATGGTTATTCATGCTCACAAGTCACAACGTACTTTATGTTGTTGATTTAGTTGGTTCATTAGTGATTAGGATTTGGAGAGCACTAGTACGAAATAAGCAAGGAGATAATAAGTACTGAAGGCTTTGGCCTTTCGAACCCATGCCAAGCAATTGTAGTACCTTTGTTTTAATAGTAATTTTAGAAGTTATCAAGCACTTTTGGCATGAGTGTCTCTTGATCAGCTATTCCTTTCCCTTTCGAACCCATGCCAAGCAATTGTAGAACCTTTGTTTTAATAGTAATTTTAGAAGTTATCAAGCACTTTTGGCATGAGTGTCTCTTGATCAGCTATTCCTTTCCCTTCAATTGAATTTAAAAATGCACTCTTTAGAACCGAGGTGTGTCGACAGATAAAAAGGCTAGAGATGAATGTTACAGCTCTAGATAGTTAGTATGCTATAGCTATTCAAGCCTAGATGGGGAGGATGTGATGCCAAAATAAATATTTCGAGGCTTGAATAGCAACAGTACAGTGACTATTATCCCCAGCCTTTATCTGTTCAAAAAGGTCAAACAACACATCTCGGCTCTAAAGAGCGGTAAGCATCAGCTAATCAAGAGACACTCATGCCGAAATTACTTGAGGATAACTTCTAAAATTATTGTTAAAACCAAGATACCACAGTCACTTGAACCGAAGCCTTCGGTACTCATTATCACCTTGCTTATGTTGTAATAGTGCTCGCCAAATCCTAATCACTTATCAACCAACTAAATCAACATTATAAACTACTTTGTGAGCATGAATAACCATTAAGTCAAGATTGAAAAGCCAACTAAGACCCATCGGACCTCCAGTCAAAACAATTACCAAAAGTAATACCTAATCAAACTGTTTTCCATCAGCTCTGCATAGAAAGTATGTTACAATCAAATTACGCTACAGGAAGCTGGATAAGCTAATTCTTGGAGCAGAAGTTGCAGACTTGGGAGTTTCATATTGATAACATGGGCTACCATGAAAAGGGACCTATTCCTCCTAGTATTAAGCCTCTATGAGACGGTTATATTATGGCTCGAAAGTATTACCTTTGAAAATAGTTTCAATCTAAGTTTTTGCTATTAAATTCCATGAGAGCCCATCTATATTATTAAGATGATTTGTAATCCTACCATATAATATAATGCTAATTAATAAGTACCTAAGATGATAAGGACGTGACATTTAATATTTTAATTAGTTTAAAAATCCAACTGCAGATATCTCTTCCAACCAAAAAAAAAAAATGCAGATATCTCTCATCTGATAAGTCCTAAAGAGATTTGGGTGTTCAAACATTATTCATTTTAGTTTTAGTTTCTTCCAAATACAACCCGCATACTCTTTTACTAGTCATAAGTAAGCATAATAAAAGATAGGTATAAAGCAGTGCATGTATTATTATAACGAAGTTTGGTTCAAAGCCTAGCTACACCGACCTGGATGAATCAAAAACTGCAGCAATCCCACCAACGTGAAATATGATACTTCTACAACTCTACTATAAATTTGTGGCTGTTCAATTTGATTCGTTCAATTGGATTTTTGAGTACCGTTACATCTTCTGAACTTTCAAAGTAGCTTTTCCAGCAAGTTATAGCAAATAGAAAATTTCCACGCATTTACAATGTACTTCTCATTGCAAATGGGTAAAACATATTAACTCGCATGAATTTTAAATTCGGTCTGCATCATGTTCAGCGACTTTTTCTCATGACATCAAGAATTGCCATCCCAAGTGCAAACCAAACTGGATTTGTGTCTAGACATATTTCAATGTACACAATACATCATTACTCATTAGACATAAACCAGTGTAACTTTTCTTTTGTTTGCTTGGAAAGTCATTTGATCATACAATATATTAAACTGTTGTGTATTGTCAGGGTGTGTTATTCTGTTGAGCCCAAAACTACCAAATCAACATGAAATGCTCTCAAGTCCCAAGCAGTTGAATCATTCTTTTCTAAATGTCTGAGAGTACTGCCTACGGAAATTTGTAGTTGCCAGGATTTTGCCACTCATGGCACCGTAGATAAAAAGGCATGTAACATGAGAAAAGATCAGCAAACTGCGAAAAACGACATGAGGTTCTTTCCTCTAACAGTTTGTTTTTCTTAACTTGGAACATCGGGGCCTTCTTACAAAAGGATCTAAGTGGTAAAGAAAAATGACTTTTGACGCCCAATCATGAGAGTTCAGACCCAGGCATGCATCAGAAACAAGAATGCAACTCAATTGACCTTATCTGGGCTAAGTGCTGCAAGAGTTCAGTAAATGAAGAACATTTCTAGAAACTAATAATAGGTGCAGAGAGGAAGACAAGAAGGATCGCTCATCAACAAAGCATTTTCTGAGCTTTAGATAATGTCTGGCAAATACTTTCATCCAATATGAGGACCATTATCACCCTCATTCACCAGACATAAGATCATCTCGTTAGAAAAAAGAAGAAGATAGCTTTGGAAAGAACACGAAATTCGCACACAGAATGGTCAATTTGGCCGGGTCAAGGTCTTTTACTTTAGTTTCTGCTACGCACCACAGCCTCTTATGCAATCCACAAACCTAATAATCCTTTTTTTTTTCAAGCAATCGAAACAGCATAATTAGCAAAACGAGGGGCGACAACAAGTAACTAGCTTCCACAGTAGACAAACTTACGAAATCTAGGTTTTCAAAATACAAGCAGCCGGACTGATCTAGTAATGTCTTGCAACGCGGAAACCGACTCACTACCGTGAGAACCAAAACTAGCAGAAATATCATCGAGAAGAGCAAAACGGAGGCCGTACCTTAGCGGTGTAAGTGATGTTCTCGAGCTGGCAATTCCAGTTGTCCTCGCACTCGAGCATGCTCCCCCGGTAGAGCTCGCCGCTCTTGAGCTCGACGGTGACGATGTGACCCGAGGCTTCGTGGAGCAGCTTCACCGGGATTCCCAAGCTCCTGCTCATGGCTTCGCTTAACAGAGCGAGACGACGAGAAGAAGAGGCAGCAGCTAAGCCAAAGGTTCGAGCAAAGTGACCAAAACCGGATCCAAATTGTTACTGGGTAATTTGAATCGGAGGTTGGACGGTTCGGAGCCCGAGCCCAAGTCCAAGCCCAAGCCCAAGCCCGCCATTTTCTCACGAAGTATTCCCAAGCTCCTGCTCAGGTAACGTTGCTATTACAAAAAAATGTAATTCCAGTTACAATCAATTTTTTTTTAATTTTGTTTCCTGGATAAGTTTTATAGAATCAGTGTTTGACAACTACGCAAAATTTTTATTATAAAAAATGATTTCTCTTTTCAATTTTTTTTATTTAAATCAAATAACTACATAATTACATTTGATGACTTTTCTCAGATCCAATAGTTGCGATCCTCTAGCACTATAACATCTTTTTTGCCAAAATAGGGATGCTTCATATTTTTTCTTTGGAAGGATAATACGCTAATCTTTTTCTTTTCCCATGCTTCTCTTGAGGCTATGCATATGTCAAGGATGAAATAGGTGACTTTGATTATCTTTTATTATTCATAATGAATAAATTCCATGTCTTCCCTATATGTGGCTCAGTTTTATCCTTGGATACCATGTGGATGGTCACTGATGTAGCATGATACTCCGACAACAAATCAGGCAGGGCTTAGGAAAAATCGAAAAGTAAAATTATCAAAAATAAGATTGACTAGTTGAATGGACTCATTTTCTACTTTTTGAGATGAGAATTTTCGGAACGATCTGCCCATGGGGGACAAAATCATCGTCAAAAATATGATTGGCCAGTTGAAATGACGCATCTCCTAATTTTTTATATTTTTTCTAATTTTTTTTTAGAATTTTTATGAATTTTTCCATTTTTTGGATTTTTAAATCATTTTTTGATTTTTTATTAATTTTTGGAAAAAATATATTTAAAAAAATATCGATTGAGTCAAGTTGACCAGGCCCACGCCTCGCAGGCGCTTGACAAAAGTGAGAGAACTCTATCATTGTCTTTTTTATTCTCAACAGTATTCTTTTTTTGGAGAATCAACTTATTTTTTGTTATTATTTTTTGTCCAAAAGTATTCACCGGAACATAATCATAATCATTTCTATTTCTAAACATGTTTCTAAGTTTTTTTTTGGAGAATAGAATCAGAGGAATAGAAACGTTACTAAACAAGTCTTAAAAGTCCTAAAACTTGTTGTCAACAAAGTTTAGTTGAGTACTAAAATTTTCAGAAAGTGCAATCAAGTACTTCCATTAACTTCGTCTAATTTAGCTAACGAAAAATGCTGATGTATCATTTTTTATTACTTTCTCTCTCCTACTTGCGCTAACGTGGTTGAAACAATAAAGCCAAGTCACAATTAACGTTATTTTGGTATAAATTTGATTTTTAATATTGCTATTAATTAAATTAAATTACAGTTAATTTAAAAAAAAAAAACAAATCAAACCAGCTCCTCAAATTATAATTTATTTGCAATGTTAACAATCAAATTGAAGGTAGTTGAGTGGTTTATGACACTTGCTTCAACTAAAAGACCAAGGGTTCGAATCCCACTTCAAGCAATTACCATTTTCTCTCTTTTTTTTTTCTTTTTTTTTAAATGGCGGTTCGGAACCACCGGTTCCGGGCCAGTTCCGAAAAATGTAGAACCGGAACCGTGGGCCTGGTCAACGGGCCCGTTCCGGGCCCACGATTCAATTTGGCCATGTCTACCCTACTAGCCCTGTTGTCGTCGCCCTCCACCATCACCGGAAGGGTAGACCGGGGTCACTGGGTCCCGGCCAATGGTCAACGACCTTAGCCGACAGCAGACGAGAGCTTGTAAGCCCTCACCCACATCAAGTGAAGGTAGTCGAGCCTTACCCAGACAGAACCAAGGGCCTTCGCTGGCAAGGTCACCGCCCAACCCAACCCCAGCCAGTGGCCTTCGCCTACCCTCAATTACTGGCAAACCTGACCGACCATTTCCCCCTTCTAGCGGTGGTGGGGGGCGGCACCGGCGAGGGCTAGGGCCCTCATTTTGGGGTTTTTTTCCCTCTTAAATTTAGTTTATTTTTTTTTATCTAATTTAAGTTAATTAATATTTATATAAAATATATATATATATATATATATATATATATATATATTTTTGAACTTATCTTTCTTGTTCTAGCCACGTCAGCGTTATGTAGGAAAGAGAAAGTAATAAAAAAATGTCACTTTATCATTTCTCGTTAGTGGAATTGGACGGAGTTAACGGAATGACTCGATTACACCAATTTGACAAATTCTAGAACTCAATTGTACTTTGGTGATAAGTTTAAGGACTTATAGTAAGCATATATATATATATCATCTCTTGATCTCTCAATATATTGCATAATAAAAATAGGAATGAGTTTCACTTACTAATCACCGATACCTTTTTCTTCTTTTTTAACGGTTGATTATAGTATAGATAAGCATGTCTGTCTCATATTTTTTGCAATATTTTTTCAAAACAAATGCTCAGTGAAATCAAACTTATATATATATATATACATAGATATTTTATCTCTTTCAGGCAATGACTATATTCCCATTTTTTATCCCATGCCTTATTTTTTCTATCTCAAATTTTATTTAAAGCGGTTCATTTCAAGAGAATTGGCAAAATGAAATGAATTTCTAAAAGAAAGAAACAAGCTTTTACTTGGACATCTTGTCCGGATAAGAAATGGTAGATATAAGAAATTACCATTTTAAGTTTGATATATTTCTGAATGCACAATTCAGTCCTTTTCTTAATATGGTTCCACAAATTTACCACGAACTCATAATGAAAAATATCAAAATCGGGTTTTACTCTCACTATAGCATAATTTTACAGTTGACTTTATCGCATCAGATATCACAAGAAAGACGTTTTAAGTAATGGCTACATTACTCGTGACTAGTGATGTCAACGGGCCGGGTCTCAGCCCGGCTCGAGCTGGCCCTAAACTGAGCAGTGCTGAGCTCGGGTGGGCTCAACCCTGGCCGGATTCTTTTTTTTTTCTTTTTTTGGGATCAAAATCAATTAATAAACCCATCAAATGAAATAATATAAAAATAAAAAAATAAAAAAAATAAATTAAATTAAAAAGAAAAAAATATGTGTTAAAAAAAGTCGGGTAGCGGACCCGCCCGAGTACCAAATCCGGCCCAAAAAGACCAAAAAATTCAAGCAAATTTTCGGGCCGAGCTGTCCCGCCCGGCGTGAATATTTTTGACACCCCTATTCGTGACGACATGCGGCGTAACGAGTCGAAAGAAATTAAGGGACGAATTTTCAAAATTCGAAATGTCACGCGAAATGGAAGGGCATGTCACGACTTTTAAACGCGTTAAACATGGTATAAAATACTTTTGTAGGCGTAACGGTATCGAGAGAGAGAGAGATACCAATAGGCGAAGTCACGTGGCCGGCCCTAGCAAGGGGGTGCTGGTGCACCGGTTGCGTGGTTGGTCCCGGCTTCTAGTGGTGGTTGACCGGCGCCACTGTTGGAAGTTGCCTTGGTGGTTCTTGGGACCTGCCGCGAAACTTCCCTCCTGCTCTTTCCCTCTCTCTCTTTTCTCTCGCTCGCTCTCCTCCTGTCCTGTCCATTATAATTTATAACAACAATCGCAGACGCGGAGCATCCGGATTGAATCCTCTTGTCGGCCACCTGGCCCCAAATATTTTCTTCCTCCTTTGACAGATAGTGCGAGAGGCAACCTCGCTGTGTCTTTGATTGATTGCTGCTTGAATCCTCCACATCTCTTCCCCTGTTAAAAAGATCTTCCTTTTTGGGTTCAATTCCTCCTCTGTTCTTCTTCTTCGATCTGAGAGATCCCCCTAAAGTAAATGAAACCTGTTTGAGCCTGCACTCTTTCTTGATTTCTCGCCAGCAAAGACCCAACAGATAGAAGGAAATCGGGGAAGCAGTAGTGTGAAAATGGCTGGAATGCTTCCTGGAGTTGAAGTTGCCCGGAGGAGGAGACTCCACCAGGGCGGAGGGGCTTTGTCAGATCCGCCCCCGGCGGCGGCTTTTGGCTCGGTCAGGCGGTGTTTTCTGCCTCTGTACTCAAGAAACCACAAGCCTCATCATAGCTGCTCGAGCTCCTATTTCGTAATGACCCCACTTTTGAGAGCGTTGTGTTTTTTTTTCCTCTCTCCCGTGCTTGTGGTTTCTTTCTTCGGTGGCTCTGATTCATTTGGGCTGTTTTCTGATTGAACTGATGTGTGAAAAATTCTTTTTTCAGCAGAGGGGCATCATGAACCGGGGCTGCGAAGATGAGAGGCTTGGAGGAGCGGCTAGAGAGGCCAAGGAGAGGCTCGATGAGAAGCTCAGGACACGGGGGATCAAATCAGAGTGCAGAAGGTGAGAAATGTGGATCGTCTTCATACTCTGCATGCCCACAAGTAATGCTTCTTTTGAGATTCAGCGAACTGAAAAGCCACAATCCGTTTTGTTCTTTTGTGATTTCCTTGATGCATTTTTTTGCATCTGGACAGATACACCTTGACCAAATTGAAGTTTGCTAGGAATTTTCAAAGTTGCATGGTCAAATTTGCTGGTTATATGTTTTGGAAACTAAATTTTAAGAGCCGCCATAGAAAAATTAGGCGCTATCAACTATTTTATCATACTTTTCTGCCTCGTCTATTCATGGGACTAACCTAACTAGGTGAAAAACAACTCATCAGGAGAGGAAAAACTTCCCATCTCTTGAAGCAGCTTTTTTAGACACCCATTGGTGGGAAGCTCATAAATGTTCCCTCCAATTATCGATTCAATTTCCAATCCTATGGTCGTCTTGTTGATTCTGGCAAGGAATAACATTGATGTGGACATGGGAATTTGACAGATCAAATGCAGACGGTAGGAGGAGCGGAGAACAAGAGGGAGATGCTCAGTTGAGAAGAGAGGTGGTCCCCGGGAACAGACCGAAGAAGGGCGGGTCGAAGAGGTTCAGCTGGGGCAAGCTGAGCTGGAAGGCTGCGGACCAGGAGGAGTGCGCCGTCTGCTTGGACCCGTTCCGGGCCGGCGAGACCCTGACACACCTGCCGTGCGCTCACCGGTTCCACTCCAGGTGCTTGGTCCCGTGGCTTGAGAGCCACTCTCACTGCCCTTGCTGCAGAATGGCCGTCTGCTCTTCGTGACGCCATAGAGATGATGGGTGCGTTCTTGCTTTGCTGGAAAGAATTGCTGCTTGTAATCATCGGTGTTCTTGTGATGGATTAGTTTGCAGAGTGGAACAAAGCTGAGATGATGCTGTAAAAATTTCGCAGCAGTAGAATAGACTTGCTTGTGATGCTATCGTACGTGTACATCAGTTTTGTGAAAGCCGCCTCCTGTGCCGCCGCATCGCCGTCGTATGACCACTTTCTCTGCCATCATCACCGCAACCCATCACCCTCCACCACTTTTTGGCCGTCGCCCCCCCGGAACGTCTGTCTGCATCGGAGGGTGGCAAAGGCGACGGTGGTGGGTTGGCGGGAAAGGTGATATTGGGTTGGTTAAGTTAATACCGATTGCTGGATTAAGTTAACCACATCACAATAATCAAAAAGTGTGAAAATAATAAATTTGATAATATGGACAATAAAAAGTGTCTAGCGAACATGGTATCGAGGCGTGAATAAAAATACGGCACTCAAAGTTTATTACCGCCAAATATATATATATTGAGGTGCACGTGAGAGTTTAGATAGTAAGGAAACTGTAAATCTACTGTAATTTGGGAAAATATCAAAAAAGGATCCCAAGTCCCTTAGTTTTTTCAAAAGAGGGTTTATAGCAAGCTTTGTTTCAAAAGTGTTCAAATTGTTTCAAAAAAAAGGCCCACCGAAGGGCAATTTTGTCTTTTGATCTTTTAATCTTTTCTTTTCAGTTTTTCCTTTTTTTCCTCCCTCCCCACCCCTCCTGTTCATCTTCTCCGAAGGCTTCATGGGTCGTTGCCGCCATTGCCACCACCTCCACCTCCGCAAATCTCCTCTTCTCCCACCGAAGAATCTAACCCCGCCGAACCCAGAGCTCCCCCACGCCGCCTCTTGCGGTGGTCGTCACCGGAGCACCGCCTTTCATCTCGGCCCCTTTCTTTGACCAGCACCGCTCTTGCAAAGCCCGCAAAAATAGCTAAGATCAGAAGGTTCTCGAGATCACAAATAGCTCGAGTTACCTCCATCATCCGCATGAGCAGAGTCGCTTTCGCTGTTCGGATCATCGTTTCTGGGCTTGTCGTGCTCTTCTACAGCAATCCCTTTAGGAAGTACAGCCATTGCAACCTGTTCTTCACTGGTTCCAATGAAACCAATTAATTCTTGTTTTATCGTGACATTTTATTCTGTTCTATTATGATTAATTTGCGAGAAAAAAGAAGAAACCACAGTTACTAGAGTCTCTCATCTTCTCCTCCTTCTCCCTCATTCATCTTATCTCCTCTATGTTCCTTGTGGACGATGGCGGAGACGCTACACTTGAAACTCGCAATTCTCTGACGAATAAGTAAGTAGAGCTCGGAATCCGCAACTAAAATCTTAAAGAGTTACGGTTGATAGCCAGTGGAAATGATGGGGCAAAGTCTCGAGCCTCGGACTCGTCCTGCCCGGGCTCATTTCTGCATTTTCAAGGCGCACTGAGATGCTTGGACGGCAGTGGCGACAACGACCCATGAAGCCTACGTTGAAGATGAACAGGAGGGGTGGGGAGGGAGGAAAAAAAGGAAAAACTGAAAAGAAAAGATTAAAAGATCAAAAGACAAAATTGCCCCTTCGGTAGGCCTTTTTTTTTTTTTTTTTTAACAATTTGGGCGAGCCCTCTTTTGAAACAAAGCTTACTATAAGCCCTCTTTTGAAAAAACTAAGGGACTTGGGACCCTTTTTTGATATTTTCCCTTGTAATTTTTGCCAATTTAGGTCTAATTTTTTTAATTTGATCAATTTAGTCATATAATATTTTCATAATTTGCTAAAGTAATTCATTCGACCAATTTTAATCAGGAATTGATAATGTTAATTTTTTTTTAATTTTTTTATTGTTAAAGTTCGTAATATTATCGATTACATAGTGTGTGGGGTTGGTCGCTCTCTTGCTAAATATGAGGAAGATGCCTGGGATGGGGAATTGGCTGCATTTGGTAACGTTTTTGTTCTTGGGAATACATTTGGAACATAAATATTTTTTTGTGTTTTTGTTCCCAGTTACGATTTTTAGAAACAGAAACGTGTTTGGTAAGTTAAAAAAAAAAATACTTTGTTCACCAAAAGAAAGGATCGACCACCGGCGGCGGCTTGCAAAAGCTCGCCCTTGAGTTGTTTCTAAAAAGTGTTTCAAAATTCAGAAATAAGTTTTTTTTTTGTTTCTTTTTTTTTGGCTTCAAAAGTGTTTGTTTTTTCGAAAGTGTTTTCCGAAACACTTTTAAGAATATATTTTTTTATCATAAAGTGTTTCGAAAATATTTTTGGAACAGAAATATTTTTCAGGAAGTGTTACGAGTCGCAGATGTCCCCTTTGCTGCAATAAATGGACAGATTCAAAGGGGATGAAGACTTTTCCATCAGCAAAGAAGAGGAGACCCTTATCGTCCCCTGTTTCGCCGTGTGTCCCCGCGCTGCTTGACCCACCTTTTCGACTCGTACAACGTTTGTTCCCCACGGAAAGAGATATCCACATCTTTTGTTGCCCTCTCGGTCAGAAATCAAGAAAAGTCGAGAATGGAGAGTGAATTTGTGGTGGCGTTAATGCCTCGTGCCGACTGAGACTGGTCTCGCGAAAGAGCAATCGTTTTCCGGGACTCTGCTGATTGTGCTCGCATTCGACCTTCAGATACGTTCCGAAAAATCTTGAGCAGGTCAAATTTCACTCATTCTATTAGGTCAACAAGTCGGTTGAAAGACATGGTGCGAAGCATAGGTCGACCTCGCAATAAGCCAAAGCTTTCCCTTCACGACTCCTGGCGCGAGAGGCTACTATTCCTACCTACTCATTAGTCGCAAACCGAAGCCGACCTCGGGTAGAGGTCTCTAAGTTTCCTCAAAATATTTTTCTTCCCTGGAAAGAGGGTATACGGAGAGAACTTACAGGAAGATCAGATCCCTCTATCATACCGGGAGTTCATCCCCCTGTCTCCCCTTAAGCCTTTTAAGGACATGCTCAAGTCCAGTATTCAACATCCAAGAGCTGCTCAAATTTCACTCGCTCTATTAACAGCAGGCTCCTGTAATTTTTCTCACTCAGAAGAAGTTGAGTTTTGGCTTGAATTGTCTAGTTTTGGTTTTCCATATTTCTCAGGTGATAAGGGCGTTTGTCAAACCACTATTGTCGCCTAACACGCTCGGTAACGTTTTAATATCTATTGCCTAGCGTTCGGACTTGTGGTTCGCATCCCTCCCGTCCCATCCAGTATTTAGTAATAGTCTGGTTTTCGCAACCAAATCCACCGACGACCGGCGGGGGTTGCGGTGTTGAATTCGAAAGGAATGGTTTTTTTTTTTTTCCTTCGCTCGATAAAAGCTAAGTAACTCATTTAGGATTGCGATTGATCATATAAACGAAATCGCAATCTTACATATGGCTAAAGTTTGTAGAAGCACTGCGTTTAGATGGCAATCTTCGATTGATTGGTCCACCCTAATTGATTTGTTTACCCAAGGGATGATTACACATGGGAAATAGTTGTACCTATAATACACCCTCATATCTAGACTCTGCCCAAATAAAGAATTGGATGTAATGAGTCGGAGCGATTTGCTTTTTCTTTATAACATCATATTATATCCGGTTCAAAAATCCAAAATGACTTAAAGAAGGCTCAAGGTTGCCTACAACCAGCTAGTTAGAGGTCATTATTGGATTATTAAGCCGTTAGCCTCAGTTTGTTTCGCAAAAATAAATTGTTTGAAAAATAATTTTCCTAAAAATAATCACCTATATTCGCTCGAAATAATTAATCAATTTGGAAAAATGTTTTCGATATCGACACCAGTTTATGATTGAAATCATTCGTAGAAGTTGAAAATATTTTTATTCATTTATTTTCCAAGGCAATGCAATCGATTGTTTTTAAGAAAATATTTTCAAATTGTTTATTTTTTTGCGAAACAAATGAATCTTAGGTGCTCATAATTCAATTTCGGCCCCTCATCTTCTAGATCAAGAGGACATGACCACCTAGATCTAGCTTTGTCGCAAAGATAAGATCTTTGCCTTAGATGGGTCTTTTCAAATAACATGAAAAAGCCCCAAGAAAAGAAAACCACAACAAGGGCAAAGATCTACGCACTATAATTAGAACGCCGCTGTCCTTTCCTAAACCCACATCACTACCCCGATGGTTGCTTCCATCTTGCGAGTCCCAATTATTGGAGAAAAAGCAGGTTGAGCACTAACATCCTGACCCAATCTCCGTAAATCTCGACCTCTCGTGATTGAAGCTTTTGTCTGAAATCATAGTTAGGCTTCCACCTTCAGCTCTCCACCACTCCTATCATGTTGCCAACCAGTGATAATCACTTCAGACGGTGAAATCGCACTGTCTTTTATGTTTCCTCGTCTTCATCGCCATCTTTTTCATCACCAAACGTCGATGGGAACCAAGGAAATGGACCCACCCTTCCTATCGTCTTGTTAAACTATATGTAACGTCGCTTACATCACTAACTTTCATTAAAGCTTATAGTACAAGAGTTATCATTTAGCTTTCTTTACCTGTCATGGTCCACCTTGACACCAAAGCACTAACTCGAACACGAGTGCTCCAGTCGCGTCTCCCGGCCAAAGTCCAAATCTAAGGCAACCCAAGCATGGCTAACTCGAAATTGATACGACTGGACTTGACGGTCGGACTCATTTTTACCAAAAGATGGTTTGTCTTAGCATTTAAAGCATTTTGATAAAACACCGAGTGATGGAGATACGATAACACAAACCGAAGCACCAAACGACGGAGATATAAGACACTCAAGCACTGTTGCTTGTACATTCCATGGCTTGACATCCATCGTATCAAGGTCAAATCTTGACATATCCCGAAAAACTCGATAATCTGCGTTTTATTATCCTGCATAAGAATCAACCAACGGCACAATCACATCTAGTAATTATATATATATATATCTCTCTCTCTCTCTCTCTCTCTCTCTCTCTCACCCAATGTCCTAAGCAGCAAGGGCATTGCCTTGTAAACCTGAGAAGAGTCTCCTCCACCGGCACCAAAGAAAAATATACTGCTTCCTTCTTTTTTTCCACATGAAAGTGACTCAGTCAATTCACAGTAGTAGTTTATTTATTTGCAATTCACAGTAGTTTTCGGGCCACAGGAGGAAAGAAAATCTGTAGTCCAAGCAGAATTATTCGGAAAAGAGGATCTCAAGTTCAAGCTTCTTACCTGGAATGGTATCAGCATGCACAGTATAACCCTCAAATAATTTGAGAGATATCAGGAACTTGCTATCCATGCATCAAGTGCCATAGCACCTAGAAGTTTGGTAATTTCCTCGGCATAACTTTAATTCATTTGCCAACTTTACAAATGACGCCCCCACCAAAATGACATTTCCACTTATGATGGATTTGTTTCAACAGACGTGAAGTATCATTGGAGTCAGATGATGTTTTGAGTTGCATGAGCTCAGAGTAACAATGTAAATACTAGATTGACAACTACAGAATTGCTTCAGCATCAGCAAAACTGCATCACAACGAAACCCGGGGTACTTGCATGCTTTAATCTTTCCATCTAATTGCTAAATATAGATTTCAGATATATAGAAGCAAGATATAGATGATTCTATCAGCTGTAAAGACATTTTATGAGAAGATGGTGATCGGTATTTACATTCCCGTGTATATACAAAGACCATTAAAGGGCAGATACTTCAGCATTGGACATAGGACATTCGTTGAAACCTTCACGAACATCACCCCGACAAAGTGGGCATATTCTGGAGAGAACAAAAAAACAAAAAACAAAAAAAAAAAAGACAACTCAGATGAAGCGAAATTGTGACAAAGATATTGTTGATCGAGCAACAATTCTCCATATCATCTATAGCAAATAATTCAGAGATATAATAAATAAAGGGGAGAACATCTGAAAAAAAAAAGAAATAACAGTAGCACAATACCCGTGTATCTCTTTTAGCCATTTATCAATGCATGCCACATGATACTCATGGTGGCATGGAAGAACCCTGATCTTGTCTCCTTCCTCATACTCAGCCAAGCAAATATAGCACCTATCAGCATACATATTTCGATTAATAGTATGCCACACCTAGTATATTCAAAAGTACAGGTTGGATCCAGTGAATGTGTATTCCAGCTGACATTTGCATCCTGTATTCAATTTCATGAACCCTTAATACCCAAATGCTGTTATGACCGAGGAAGCAATTTCTCTCTCAATGGTCTTGTAAACTATTGCCCATGGAACATTTAATAACAATACTCAATAAGGAGATATTTTGATTTCTAATACACTGATTACACATAACCTAAGACAGACATCATTCAATTGGAATATAGAAAACTTTTCTTAATTTGATACTTAACGAGTGCCCCAGGACACCCATTAACAAAATCTCTCGTGTTTAGCATGCTATTATACGCGCATAAGTGTATTTAATGGTTAAACTATTGGAGAAAGCAAATTATTGGCCATTGAGTAAGTGCAATTTTTTTAAACACAGTAAACAAATTATGATCCTGCTGATAGTATGGGATGCAAAGAGAAATTTTCTCATGACCCACACTTTCTCATTGCAGATGCACTGATTTTTGCAAATCCTTTCAGTTGTTGCAGTTTGGCTGTTTGCTAGCCAACTTTCTACAGAACACTTACATGCCTGATTATATGGCATTGTCTCTTATTGAGTTTGTCCAACATGTGGTGTTGATTTGGAGCAAATTAGATGCCACATGAGTGCAATTCTCTGAGATGATGTAGCATCTAATTGATGCCACATTTGCACTACTTATCGAACAAAGTAAAAGGAAATGGCACATAGGTGAACACTTCAGCTTCTCCTAGGAAATTAACCGAAAATCAGCCAAAGTTCAACAATCAAAAGGCTTTTCAAACTAATAAAAGCGGTCTTCTCCAGCTGCATTGCATTGAGTGTAAAAAGTTGAAATCCAATTACACAAGTTAAAAGATACCCCAGAGTATAAAAACCCTGAGTGCAATTTACTCCACAAAAATGTGACACTAACTTATCTCACTATTAACTTGACTGTTTTTGTCACATTGATTAGCTAATGACGCTGGGCTATGCATGATCAGCATGAGAGTGCACATATCAATATAAGCAGACACATATCTGAGACATAAAGAAGACTTAGTAGAAAGTGACATACTGTTCAGCATTCTCTCCTTCCTCAGCGTCGTTAATTTTTTTGTAATTTTTGAGTGGCAAAGAGTCAACAACTGATTCTGGGGCTGGCGGTAAGGCCGCTGACAAGGAAAGAGGTATTGGTTGGCGATGAATTTCATCCAATACCTGTAAAACAGGAATACAATGGAGATATTAAAATAGAATGAAAGTTTCAAAACACTTATAAAGAATACCCAGCTGGAGAAAACGTCAACCAAGACTAGAGTCGCAAATGATACCATTGTGCAACAAAAAGCAAAAATGTTAATTCCCAACTCTCAATAAAAAGACATAACATCTTGACTACAATGTGCACAGTTGGAAGAGAATAATCACATCCAAATCCCAAAAGTACAAGAGCAAAAAGGAAACAACAATATTTTTGTTCAGCGAACTCGGCAGAACTACTGTTTCCATAGCCACATTGTAAAGTACTTTGGTGCTCCAATTGTACCATCCAGTGTGAAGAAACCATCAACATAAACAAGTGCTGCCTAAAGAAGAGAAAATCAATCCCATCAAGCCGTATAAGCAGCTGCTCTTCTAAGTGATCCATCGATGCACGCATCATAACGTTCAACATTTAGCATCATAAGGCCATCTGAATAAACAATTTTACTGAGCTGGTTCTACAGAAAGAGCCGAATAAGCAGTTCAAAGAACAATTACAGGTAGCATAAACATAGCTGTCAGTCAAACGCAACCACATGGAATTATAATGCAAATGCAAGGATATCACCAGGTTCAATACTAGCGAGCGTTACATCTTTGCCTGATCTGCTATCAATTTCTATGACCAATCTTGTGTTATTATTTGTTGCAGTCTGTAGACCTTCCTATCACAAACAGGTAGGATAAAATACTAAACCACATTTTCCCAACAAAACATTGTGTAAAATGCTAAACAAGCAGTTCATATAGTAAATATTAGAGCCTATAGAAGTGAAATAAACGAAAGTTGATTTGACATAGAACCTCAAATAAAGCTTCTGCAAGCATGACTATGCGTGATATGCTTGAATGAGTACTGGACTCAGACACAGGAACTGAATCACATGAGCATATGCCATCAGGATGGAGCCCTGAAGGGCACAAAGCAGCGCGCCCACCATTCTCACCGAGACCATAGCGAAGTCTGTCCCAGATCTGCAGAGAGTTGACAAAAAGATAAGGACACTTATCGTTATGAGGTCAAGCAATTTAGTTTTTGAAGAAAAAAGATACTGCATCAAAACACAAAAAGCCCGCGAGACTGCGAATATTAAACTTAAGGAGCAGCAAAACAATCAGCAGAGTTACCAACGAAAAATCATGTAAAATGGACTTATGACAGATAAATAAGGCTCATTCTACCAATACACAAAGCCAGAAGCTCAATACTACTTACGTCATACAATTTTCGAGGTTCTTGAAAAGAATGCACAAAACCATGACACAACACTCGCAAAAATGTGAATCAATTACCTCGGATCTTGGGCGACGACGTCGATAATGTGACCTGTGGCTTCTACCCCCAAGATATCGTGAATCACCCTCAAAGAAATGATCAGACAAATCACCTCTAAAACCACCCAGCCATCTTTCATGAAACTCAAGAAAATCAGGATCATCTCGTGAGAATGCACTACTAGAAGAATCACTGCGCCCTACAGAACTGTCTCTTGAAAAAACATCCCAGAATAATCGTCTGCCACTCCTTCTAGTGTCCCAAACACTTGTATCATTTCTGCTGTCAGACAATACACTGGAGGATATATTCACAATGCCAACATGAATTATGCCTTCAGTTTCTTGGCCTTGTTCTCCAGAAGACAGGAGGAATTGAAAGGCTGAAGGAGTCATTTGCAAATGTGACTCATCTCCTTGTGAGTTGAAAGCCCAGGGAAAATCGGAAGGGGGCGACACAGAGTCATTACTATGGGCATGTGCAAGTTCGTTCGCTTGATTCTCAGTAGCCTCAGTGTGGCAATGCTCATCTTGGAGTCTTTCATGAGACGACCCACTAGCATTTGTAACCTCAGGTAGGATCTCTGATACACCTTCGCTCACTGGATTATTAGTATCACCGACTGCATCCTTGTTAGATGATACACTTACAGAGACCACGTCTGAAGATTGTTGTTCAATAAATGGAGCACTAGAGGAAGTACTAGTTTTGCCGCTACTAAATTCGTCAGTGCTAGATCCACTTACCCGACAAGAAGGAATTATTTCCTTGCTTTCAAACAGGCAATTTTCCTCACTTTTTGGTCCAACATCTATTCCTTCTACTTCAACCAAAGTTTCTTGACTTGTGGACATGAATCTGGTTCCGGTAGCAGAGAGCAGTGGTGGTATTTCTCCAACAGAGACCGCGTACTCTTCATTGGGTTCCTGAAACTTAGTATGACGGGAATTGCAAAGTTCTGCAGAATTAACCAAACATTCATTTGGGTAATCTTCCATCTACAAGAAAAGAGCACATAAATCAGTTGCTCTCTAGATTCTATCAAGGCATCATCACAAACTTGAGAACCTGTATGCAGTATAACATAATTCCGTGACCATTTACAAAACATACTACCAAACATTGTTACTTGTAAAGTCAACTAAGAAAAGCTTCTTATCATGAACGCCACCCTAGATCTTCTGCTTGGTGACTTACACATTTACCAGCATTCCCTGCTATAATATGAGTTGAGCTGGCTGCAGCTTCAAATCTGAGTCACGACATGACAGTAATGTAGACTCCAGCACACATCTAACTAAACAATAGGATGTCATATCCCATACACCAATTGCACCTGATACCGTAGTAAAGTGCCCCAACTCTCCACACCAGTGCACACCCTCCAAACCAATGATTATTCCAAATTCTCTTTTCTTTAACAAATGGATAGCAAGTAAAACAACATAACCACATGAGTAAGAGCAAGGCAAACTTACATGAGCATCACATGTGGCTGTTTGGGCCTGTTAAGTTATCCCATTTTGCTCAGTATGTGGTGGAAACATAACTTACGGAAGATGCTACTGTTGCAAGCACTAAAGCCTGGAGCTTTAAGGTATGAAACCTTGCCCAATAATTACATTCATTCTATCACACTTGAGTTGATTAGCCTCATGCAAGTTTCTTGTTTGACTTCATTCTCCTAATGTCTGCCTCACGCAAAAGTTTATCTCCACCATTGATCAGTGAAGGAGTATCAATAGGTATAATCTGTAGCTTAAAGAGAAGGAATTATATTACTTGCTTGGCCTAACAGCTGAGACATTTAGGTAGATCCTTTTGACACTGTCAACAAACAATTCTGGCATGTTCACTTATAAAGGAAGATTCAATTATGAGCCTAGCAAAGCTTGAATCCGCGCATATGGAACATAATCTTCTTCTTTTTTTAATCTTCGTGAGAGAAATAAAAGGCTTCTTGAGGTTTGTTTCGATGCTCAAATCTGCATCTACAGGTCAATTTTCACTTGCAAAGCCGTGCAACTAATACGATACTATTCAGCCCGAAATCGGAAAACGAAAACCATACCGGTTAACCTAATTTCTCGGAAAGCAAAGAAATGGGCAATCAAAGTCCAACGATTCGACGATTTTATCGACCCTAGCGATCCCAAAATCACGCGACTCGGAAATCGAATGCAAAATCGATCATCATGCAGGAAACGATGGAAAACCAAGTGACCAGCAACAATAAAAGAGGGAAAGACTTGGATGGATGCCGATCACGATTACCTCCGCCGGAGCGTGGGAAGGGGAGCAGCCACAGACGAGAGACGAGAGCTTGCTCCGCCTCGGGCGGCTGACCTGCGACGACGAGGGGACAGGCCTCGTCCGACTACTGCTCGCACCCATTTTCGCTTTGCCGAGAGAGAGAGAGAGAGAGAGAGGGAAGACCTCGTTCTTTCTTCTTTCTTCGTATGTAAACGAGAAAATGAGGACCTTGTTGACTAAAGGAAATATTTTTGTCTTTGGACATAAACTAGGAACCGTTGAGAGACTCGGTTTCATTTATTACGTCATCCTAGAGAAAGAAATGTTAATACCCGCTAAATATATATATTAAATAGACATCTCGAAAACGGTATCAGAATCGAGGGACATTGTTTCGTGCCTGCGTGATAACACTTCAAAAATCAATTTTCTCTTTGAGAAGTTAATCTGTAGAGAAATTCATTTGGTAAAAATAATGCTAAAGTAGAAATTCGTTTGGTAAAAAAATTGATTTATGATAGAATTTTTAACTTCTGAAGTGAAAAATCACTTATGATAGGATTTTTTGCAAATTTTGAGAAGTAAAAAATTTTAGCTTCTCAGCTATAGAATCACTTCTTGGATCACACTCGTCGCCGTCGACCACTACCCGTCTATCCCGGCCGTGGGCCGCGGGCCGCCAACTATCACTACGACCGCCGATCACCGACGCCAAAGATTTTGTTAATAATATTTTAAAAGTATAAATTTTCGATCGTTACCAGACGAATTTCTCTGATCAGAAGTCAATATGGAGCAGAAGTTGAAAAATCAACTTCTATTTTTGAGCAGAAATATAAAAATCAACTTTTCTAGTAAAGAAGTGTTGCCATGCGCTTCTCGATTGCCCGTTTTATGGGCCTTCTCTCAAAAAGTCCGAAATTATAGCTCAACAGCCCAACATGACTAGCACACTTTACGAGTAAGTATCATTTACGGTTCGAATTTTGTGTATGTCTCACTCTTTCAAGAACACTATGCTTTTCGTAAAAACTCTTTGGAACATTTTCTATGTCATTCGTTAATAAATTAAGCTCAGGCTTCGTTTGTTTCGTAAAAAAAAAAAAATTGAGGGACTTAAAAAAATATTTTTTCAAAAAGATAATCCCTTATTCCGCCGACAAAAATGAATGAACGCGGAATATTTTTTATCGTTCACGCAAATATTTAGATGCAAATTGTTGTTAGTAATCATTGACTAAATATTTCAAGCAATACATGCAATCGATTTTTAAGAAAATATTTCCAAAAATCACTTGTTTCCTCGAAATCTCAACTTTTTTTATTCCTTGATTGACAATCACTTATTCATGGCTCTTTTACTTTCCTATACGTTACGCGTCTCAATGATTCTTTTCACCCCTTAAAAAGTTAAAAGACATATTCTTTTTGTATATGCTGACCAGAAAAGACTTCCGACGATGAAGCAGATGGCAACAGATGAATCTTTGTTTCTCCTATTAAAAGCCTTTGGCGATGACAACGCCGAAGATTTATGCAGATTTTGCTGGAAAGGAGACCCCTTTAGAGGGAGCGAGATGAAAAAGAGGGAAGCTCAGCCAGTCTTTACCAGCTCCAGGGAAGTCCAGAGGAAGACACCCTTCGACTTGTAAAGGAGCTATGCCCGTGGGTCGCAAGCAGGAGGGGACCCAGCAAAATTTAGTTTCAATGCATTCATACATACCTATTAGAACCTTGTAAATGAACAGAGCCCTACGTAATACGTATCATTAGCTGCAAAAGATGATTGAACAGCAGTACTCACGATTTTCTACAAAAGGGTATCGGTTGTTAGGAGTTGACGGACAACCACAACCACAACGAAACAGAGAGTAAAAGCAAGAGAGAAAAGATCGAGTCACAAAGTTTATCCTAGTTCACCCTTAAGCTAGGGTTACATCTATGAAATTACTCCACTATACATAGCACCTCATACCTATATGTTATATTGTGTGTGTATATAAAAGCAGCAGTTATTTATGAGCTCAAGTCCAAACTACTAATAGAATATGGGCTCAAATTATAAAAACATTTGGCGACTGTCAATGAGAAGTATAAACCACACCAACATTAGTAACCAACGGAGGGATTGATGTGAATCATCTCGAAAGGATTAGCATCCAAGTATCCCTTTTGAAGATTTGTTCATACGAATAAGGAAACATATTTATTCCATTCAGGAACATCTGGATAAGCTCCCCATTATTCTAACACCTTATTTATGATTTATAATTACATTCCAAATAGTTGGGGTGTGATTAATACTTCCCATTGATAGAAAGGCACGTGGATCCTGCTCCATGGTAAGTCGGCGGGGGTCCGAGGGACGAGTCTCGACGAGGTCATGGGATGGCACTCTCAATCCTCCAAAAGGCTTTTATAGTTTGAGCTCATGAATAGCTACCACTCTATATACTCTTTTTTGTTTAGGCGCGCAAGATGCTAATTATGGTGGAATCATCTGTTGGTTGGATGTAACTCTAGTTCAAGGGTGAACTTTGATAAAACATTGTGTCTCGATTTCTCTTTCTCGCTCTTTACTCTTTACTTCGTTGTGATGTTACGTCGAATGTTAATACAAATTGTATAATTTTTACACATGATCCGCGTGAAAATAATGTGGACAGTTTCTATTAAAGAGAAACCGAAAAAAAAAAAACAACATTTGAGGATAAAGAGAGAATGAAAAAAGATGGACCGCGAAGTCTTGGACGATTTCAAAATATAAATGAATAGATGACACGTCGGGGCATTATTATTATTATTATTATTTAGTCAGAGGGGCAGTATTATTTAGATGGTCGACATTTTTGCTCGTAGGGACTGCACATCTTATCACGAAAAATATTCGATTTGCAGATCTAACGAGACCGACGTTACTTCATCCCATCGAAACGATTTGCGTTGGAGCTGCAGACTTGCCTCCGAAAAGATCTTCCCGAGAAGGGATGTGACAAAAAATGCCTTTCGACAAAGATCGGATCAAAATTAATTTAGACTCATAAGATTTGAACTTTTGAACAGCGAGTACCAACTAGTTAATAAAGGGATGTGACAAAAAATGCGACACGACAAAGATATGTGCGACGTACTCAACAATGACTTGTCAAGCACATAAATGGAATGTGAAATGGAAGAAAAATAACTGAGAAATTATATCTCTAATGTAAGAAAGAAAAGATTTCTGGTTGTCCCGTCATGATCGATGAAATATTTCACAAAAGAAGGGTCTATTTTATTCTTATGTACCTTTTAATTTCCCGAAGCATTTTTTGGTGCGACATGTATCTACCAATAATTGATGTTCCATTCTTACTGCCTCCACAGCGTGGAGTCCACACTATGAATTCTCCACTCTCGTCTATTGCATAGCCACGCCACCAAGAGTACAAAACCAACCTCAAGAGGGAAAACGATAACCGCCCCCATCCCGGTCCGCTGCCCCCTCATGCACCGCCTCCGGGGCCTCCCCACCATGGACCAGGACCATTGCACGTGCCGCCGCCAGGTCCTCCGCCGCACCAGCCGCCTCATCATCCTCCGGGTCCGCCTCAGCCTCACTACCACCACCACCATTAGAGCTATGGGTTGGAAGCCTGTACTCAAATTCAGTCTATAACTCCATATGCTTAACTCTGTCCTCCAAGGCCGCTCAGTCATACCCACTAAGTGGAATCTAGCTTTGGGTCTTGCTTCTGTGGGCACGCTAAATAAATCACTATGAACTCCCAATAAGTTTGGGTCTCAAATCTCCACTACTACTTGGTTCAAAAACCGTGCTTGTGATGACAATCTTCGTGCTTACTCAACTGGGAAGGGATAAGCAAAGATACAAAAGTTTCTCCAAATTCATATCAGAAGTCATGGTGACTATACTGAACGGATCATACAGCTGATCAAGACTGGACACCTGAACTGCGCTTCAGGAAGCTCGATTATGCACTCATGTCCAGGTGAAGGTATTTACCTTTAGGCCACTCGGACACATTCTAGCTCCCCATCACCACAGAAAAATGGAGCTAACGTGATCTGACAAAATCAGTTTGATATTCTGGAAGGTCGACGTGAAAGAAGTAAAATGATTCTACAATAAGAAGGAACAAAGAGGAAGAGAGGGGGAACTTGATTGTACCGACTCATTATCATAATCCATTCACCAAACAACTTCGTGCTTCGTGGTGCACAAGAACACAAGACATTGCACCGTAAAAAGAAGGTCCTTAAACATGTTTTTACTTGTGTCCGCAAGCAAAGATGCTAATTTTGAGAATGCTTGGCTCTTCATGTATACTTTCAAGAACTGAGGAGCCTTCAAAACAAAACAGCGAAAAACTAGTAAACCAACTTTAACAAGGAAGAACAGGAGAGTTTAGATAGGCCAAAGTCTTGTCAGCATCCTATTTTTAGATTTTCCTTGTCAACTGAACACATCTGTGAACAGCATAATTAAAGACAACTGCAAAAAGAAAAGAAAACGATAACATGAAAAGGAAATTGATATTCACTGAAAGCGAAGAGGGTGTTTTCACCTAGTTAATAGCTATACAGATAGCACAAGCATTTTCTTCTCCAGCATATGAAATGAGTATTTTGCAGCAAACATGAAACTTTGAAAATGACACTGAAAAATTGAGAGGGGCAACAAATGTGATATGAAACTTTCTCAAACTGTTTCCATGGCCAATAATATACAATATAGCTTCCACCTTTCTGGATATTGGATTCTAAGAAAACTTTTCAATGATCGTATCATCTCCCCCCCAGAAAAAGTAATGTGGCAAAGTGTAGCGGACACTTGTACCTAACTATCATAAAGTCCATCAATCTCTAGGTTATGAAAGACTGTACAAAGTAATCTGTTAAACCATGAGCTCCCTCAAACAGTCTTGAGCGCTTATCCAGGACAGTCATTCCTTCAGCACCATGAATAGGTTTTTATAGTATGAATATCTATCTAAACCTAAGTTAAGGTGGTAACAGTTTACTGCAGGACAATTCTGCCACATGGATCCCGAACACAGCACTTAGATCTTGACAGTGTTACTATCTTGTTCCAGGTTCGATATCCGATCCGAAAGACCCTAAAAGATTTGTCAGCACTATGCTTCTTCCTAATGGTTCTATTTCATCTTGTATATATTTACTTTCTCCGATGATTCTTGATCTACAACCCATTGGAAATACACTGCTGGAAATTGCTGGACCACTTGCATAGTTCCCACAGAGAACACCGTGCCAGATTTATGAAACAAGTACTCAAATCAAGGATGCCTTGAAGAATTGCTATGCACATGTGTAGGTCTCAGGTGCAATTGATCCTGCAGTTCAGACGAATGGAACATCAACAAATGAGAACACAATTTAAAGTAGCCTTCACAGCGTATTTACAAAGGAAACATCCTCTACCGGTGAGCTGCGATTAAAAGTCGATGGAGTTCGGAAATCAACTTGTCCCTGTATTAATTAAAGCCTGATCAAAGGAAATTCCACAACCATATAATTTTATATTAACGATGCCCATATAGCTTGGCAATGTTACTCCATTAGCAATATCATACCAGCACATGCATGGCAGGTTGAGTCCCGAAAAATCCGTCATGGCTAGGTGCCAGCGAGCTCAGCTGCCCCTACATGTACACCAACTGAAAACAATTAGAGCAAAGTCTGCCTGTTACAAAGATAATTTGCATCTGCATGAAAGTAAAATAAATGGATGGACGCCACTTCACCACAACTTACCAGCCCCTGAATGCTTGGTTGACTAACATAATACGCATCATGTGGTGGTTCCATTAAGTTTAATTGTACCTGAAAATTCATAGCTATGAAGAATTACTAAATTTGCCAGAATAAATGAGTCTTAACTTTCTTCAAATGCATCAAAGCTATCCCATATACCAGTCCTTGCACATTCTGTTGGGCGCCATAATACCCATTTAGAGTGATTCCATCTGTGTTTAGGTTTTCCTGCAATTAGGAGAGGATTGAATTACGATCTTTATAATGGTACACGTAGGGAAAGGTAAAATATCTTTCAAACCACTGCAGAAATTATATGTAATTTTCTCCAGGAAATGGAAAAGGCCAAAGACAAACCATTTCATGCAAGCTGTCTTGCGCCTCAGCAAGTAGAACATCCGACTCTTCGTGCATCTGAAACAGTGAGGGGTATTCATCAGCAATAATCAGTGGAAGCCTGATTTCAAGCACTGCTCAACAGCCGCCAGCCTATTACCTTTCTCTTCTTATTTGCGTTTCTTTTTTTAATCGTTTTATTAGCAGTGACTCCCTGATTCTCCGACTCCATTTCGCGAAGACCACAAATGCTTGTGCTGCATTCTGCCATGCTGTTATTAGAATTGTTCACATCCACACAATTCTTCAGAGCCTCCACAAGTGCACGAAAAGCAATGGTGTAAGTCTCTTCAGATATTGATCCCTCTTCACTCAATTCAATAGCTTGCCTACACAAGTAATTATAACGTTGCACCCTCGTCTGCATCTTTTTGGTTCCTTCAACTGGCAAGTGCCTGCTCTTTGCATCTTTTGTCCACCTCTTCAAGATATATCGAGATGGGATGCTTGGAAAACCACTGATCTGAAGAACAACCATTGCATGCCTACAAAGAAATCCGTGATACTCGAACAGATGACAGAAGCAAGAGACCTCTGACTCCACGTCATTCCACGTAACCATGAAGTACTCTTTTTTCTCAAAATCCTCAACCCTGTAAATTACAGTCCCTCCATCTTCACTCTCCTTTCTGGGATGGCATGCAACCACACCTAAAACTTCAATTTGAAATTTCCTAAAAATTGCATGAGTATAGACTGTTGATAGTTGCTTTTCCCATGGTGAAGGTGATTTGAGTGCAGGCTGCTTGTGCCATGTATCAAAATCAGCTATTTCCTCCTCTTCGTATCTATTCTGCAGAATAATACCATACTGTCTCAAGAACTCCTTAACAGTTATTTTCTTGTGAATATATTTGTCAAAGAAGGAATTCATGCTATCCACACGTTGAGCTGTAGACATCCCAGCAAGAAAACTCCCCCCCACAAAAGTAGGAACCCACTTCTTCCGTTCCATATACAGCATCTGAAGCCATCCGTCTTCTTGAAGTTCACATCTCATCACCATCTTCCACCATCTCATATCAAACTGTTCATCAGTCCATGATTTAAAGATACATTTGTTGAATTTAGACAGAAATTTCTCATGACTGCTTATCACATGAGAAAGATTTTCATGAACTTTTTCCAATATATGCCATAGAAGGTAGCAATGCCGGGTTTGTGGTAAGACTTCTTCAATGGCTTCCTTCAGGCATTTGTCTTGGTGAGTGAGTATCACAAAAGGAGAGTTTCCACCCATTGCCCGAAGCCATGTCTTCAGTAACCAAACAAATGTTGATCTAGTTTTATCCGCGACCAATGCACACCCCAGCAGCATAGTCTGAGAGTGATGGTTTACCCCAACAAACGGCACAAATGGAAACTTATCATTACTTTTGACATAAGACGTATCAAGAGATACAACATCATTAAAGCTGGCATAATCATCCCGGCTTTTAGCATCAATCCAGAACAAGTTTCTCAGACGTTGTTCCTCATTCAAGTCAATTGCATAGAAAAAGCTTGGATTCTCTTTCTGAATGTGTTTAAAGTACTCAAGTATGATTTGACCATCCCCTTCATCTAATGTCAAGCTTCGTCCTTTATCAGATTGATGGTTAATATTGTCATGAAGAGCACAAGCATGCGGATGCCCAGCAGACTGCCTAGTCATCTCAACATACATCTTTCTTGTTCGTTCACTAACAGCATGTAAGATGTCAATGTTATTTTTCTCAGCCAATTTTATGTTTCGATGAATTCGAAAATGATAAGCCAGTGCTGGTAGAAGCTCATGGTTATGATCTTTGACAAATTCATGAATAATCCACTTCCCATCTGCCCTTCTCTTTACATGCATGCTGGCCTTGCAGTCAGTCTTTTTCACACTTGGCCGTCGACTACTACCACTTTCCGACTCTGGTGTGACCCCATATCTAGAACATGCATATTTGGCGTCTATAAATTCTTTCGACTTCTTTGATCGTCGACTGTTCTTTATTGAAGTGGTAAATCCCATAGACTTGGCATATTCCTGGTAAAATGAATAAGCTGCTTCATGCGAGTCAAACTCTATACCATTGCGTGGTACAAAATCGATATCACCTTCATTCCCTATCATAGCCGTCTCAGAGGTAGTATAGTCACTACCTCTGTTCTGCACTTCATCTGTGCCACTGACCAAATTTTCCCCTGCACCACTTTGCACATCATCTCTTGTATCCATTGTATATTACATGGCAGGAATTCATCCCAATCAAAAGAAAATTTCCAAGAGACTATCATGAAGATAACTTGCCATTTGCGAATATTCGTAAAGGATGGCACCTGAGAAATGCATACAAGAAGCCATCAGAACTGGAGGTCTTAAATATAGCATAACCTCCGAGAGTTCTTAAACAGATGCAAAATACAAAATCATATTGGGCTTCCTTTTCTTTGCAAAAACAAATTTGACCGACCTAACAACAAGGAGGTGCCGGTCCAAGTACAAAATTCATTTACAAACAAAGATTACATTATCTAAAGCATGTCATCCACTTAATTTCCCTTTTTCATAAAGATATCCACATGAGGTCTTGTGCTAGAATCGTGAATTTTCCAGTGAAAAACCAGCAATTCCGTCTACCGACAGATTTCTACCCATATTCCATGCCTTCGCATTTCTCCCTCCAGAATTTACATAATAAAGATAGAGGGACCATACACAGAAGTTTCTTCTTTCTGTACGAAGACAAAAACGTTCCAGAGCTTGCATTTCAATCTCCATTGACAACCAACTTATTCCCACGACAAAGAGAAAGGATCATCATGTTTTAGAAACTCTGCTGACTGGGAAGAATGAAAACTAAGTGTTCCAGCCACTCATCAGCTTGTGGGAAAACAGGCCGATTGAAAAGAGAGCAGCTAATGGCATTATGACGTACAGATAGCAGCTCCCAAGGAGAACTCTAATGTAGCATCTGGTACTAGGGCCAAAAGTACAAAATTCAAATAGGGAAAAATTAGTGAAAAAGGACCGCTCTACAGTAACCCCTACTAAAACTTCATAGTATGCTTCCCAAACTAGGTTTCTGTCGATACAAGCGAAGATCCAAGCTTTCTTCTACCCTAAACTATAAAGGCATGTATTCATTGCCCAGAAATGCCAAACCCTTTATCAATCAATGTATCGTCCTACATCCATCCTAGTGCCAATTAGGGATGGCAAAGAGCAGGGTCAGGGATCGCAATCTGTCCCAGTCCCATGGCTGTTTTACTTGCCCAATCCACGCCTCACGCCCCACACGGGGAAAAAAACATTGCCCCACGGTTCCTCGTCACCGCATCATAAACCAAGTGTTTTCCTTGTTGCTACTGAACTAAACGAAATCAGCGGATCAAATAATAACAAAAGCAAATATCTACCGCAAAGCTTCAGGGATACAGAGAAAATGCACAAGATTTGCTTCATCGCTGGAAAATTTTAACGAGAAATTGAAACCTCAACGCTAGAGAGACAAGTACAGAGCCGGCGTTTTCTGTCGGGTTGAGAGCAAATCGCCGGAGTTGGGTGGAAGGGAACTTCCTGTATGAACAGAGAGAGAGAGAGAGAGAGAGAGAGAGAGAGAGAGAGAGGAACCTCCAGCCTTGCGGCGAAACACCGCGAATCGAGCTCCGGCGACCTTGAAAACCACCGCGAGCTGGAAGAGAGAGAAAACTGGACCTGATGGAAGGGAGTTAGTTAGGGTTCTAAATTTTGAAAAAAAAAAAACAAAGAGGGTGTTTTGTAATATTTTCAAGACGTGGGGGGTAAACTCGTAAAAATGTATGGATCGCTAGTCTCACCTTGCCCCAGACCATTCTGCTAGGCGCGCATGGCAACACTTCTCTACCAGAAATCAACTTTTAATAGGAAGTTGATTTTTCTACTTTTTCTCAAAAGCAGAAATTGATTTTTTTACTTCTGCTCCAGATTGATTTCTGATCAAAGAAATTCGTTTGGTAACGGTTGAAAATTTCTACTTTTGAAACATTATTAATAAAATCTTCGACGGCGGTGGTCGATGGGTGATGGCAGTCGGTGGCAGAGGACAGCGGTGGTGGCAGTGGTGGTCGATGGTGGCTGTCGGCGGCGGTGGCGGGCGGGCAGGCTACAACAGCGGGGGAGGCCAAAGGGCGGCAGTCGGTGGTCGCGAAGGTGGTGGGTGGGCGATGGTCGGCGGCTGCGGTGATCGACGAAGGCGAGTGTAGTCCAAGAAGTGATTCTGGAGATGAGAAGCTAAAATTTTTTACTTCTCAAAATTGACAAAAAATCCTATCATAAATGATTTTTCACTTCAAAAGTTAAAAATCCTATCAGAAGTTAATTTTTTTACCAAACAGATTTCTACTTCGGCATTGTTTTTACCAAACGTATTTCTTTGCCAGATTGATTTTTGGCAGAGAAAGTTGATTTCCGAAGTGTTATCATGCAAGCCTAACATTCTTTGGTAGGAATGTCTCAAACTAACTCTTGTTCTTAGCATGCGCTTAGCAATTTCTTTTTTCTCACATTACAAAGTCTTGAATTACCAATATTTAACTATGCAGAACAAAATGAGGTTGATGTTGTGCAAGGATTTTTTTTTTCCGACCCTTTGAAGTTTGAATCAGCAAATAGATTTTTGCATGATCGCACATAAAAATTGATAAGATTGCGACACGACTCAACAAGGTTGCGACTTGATCGTCGAAGCATAACTCCTAATTTTTTTTTCTTTGGTCTGGAATCATGCCTACCAATTATAATGACAAGGAAAACAAAGGAAGAAGGTCTATAATTGGATCAAAGAAGAGATGAAACCAGAAGCATTGAATAGATGATTAAGTAGGCTTATTTATGCTATTGAGCTTCATTTCAAACGTTCAGTAGAGAATCGTCTCATATGGACTAGTTTGGCAAATTTAAAAGGTAACTTTCGAAAAAGTATTGAATTCTAAGTTTTTGATTATGTAGAGTGCTGAAAATAAAATCAAAAGGTTGTGTGATGATAATCAACATTGATCGCCCGATATCAATAATTTTTTCCTGGATATAAAAAAAAGATAATTACTGATGGGTTCTGTCAATAGTTTTTGCAATATTTTAATTACTATCGATTATTTTTTTATAGAACTAATCGAATAAACCCCACCTTATTTATCACAATTAGTGGTTTTTTTAAAACTTAATTGAATAAGTTAAATCAATAGTAAGGTTATTAAACAAGTTTAGTCTTATTGAATGAGTAATTTTAATCTCCGGACGCAGTGACACTCATCGACATTTCCTTACAAAAGAACCCCTATGATTTTTCAATATTACGAAAATACCTAAAACCCCTTTGCTTGTTTTTGTACCCTCGGGCCTCAGTTCGCTTCGCTACTTACCTCTTCCACACCTCTCCCCGCAGCTACCCTGCTCCGCCCGTCTCGTTTCCTGCAGCTCGCCGACTCTGAGTCGCCGCCGCCCTTTGCGGTCGCCAGGCCTAGCTCGCAGAAGCGCCGTCGAAACCGAGGTGAGCCTCGTCCCGGCTTTGTGTTGCGCTTGTCAAATCCCGACGAGCGGGGGATATACAGGCTTGGTTTTCTCGGGATTTCTCAATGACAGGACAGATCGTTGTCGTGCTTTTCCGTTTGGTTTGTCGATACTGATTCAAACGATTAAGGAGATGTAACTAACTTCATTGCTTTTGTTCGAAGAGCAGGTACGCAATGGACGACAGCTTGTATGACGAGTTCGGGAACTATATCGGGCCCGAAATTGAATCTGACCTGGAGTCTGGAGGCGAGGAAGAAGATGAAGACCTCCCGGACAAGCGCAGTGAGGAGCCTGCTGAATCTGATGGCGAGGATGCCGCTGCTGGTCCAAATGGGTGGATTACTGCCTCCAATGATGTCGACATGGAGAATCAGATCGTTCTTGCCGAGGATAAAAAGTATTACCCCACTGCCGAGGAAGTTTATGGTGAAGATGTTGAGACGCTGGTTATGGATGAAGACGAGCAACCTCTCGAACAACCGATAATCAAGCCTGTTAGGAATATAAAGTTTGAAGTTGGTGTGAAGGATTCTTCTACTTATGTGTCGACCCAGTTCCTTATCGGTCTCATGTCGAACCCCGCTTTAGTCCGAAACGTCGCACTTGTGGGCCACGTGCATCACGGGAAGACGGTGTTCATGGACATGTTGGTTGAGCAAACACACCACATCTCTACATTTGATGCAAACAATGAGAAGCATATGAGATATACGGATACAAGGATTGATGAGCAGGAGAGGAGGATATCGATTAAAGCCATTCCGATGTCTCTTGTACTTGAGGATAGTAATTCAAAATCATACCTCTGTAACATCATGGACACACCTGGACATGCCAATTTCTCTGATGAAATGACTGCTGCTCTTAGGCTTGCCGATGGAGCTGTGCTGATTGTGGATGCTGCTGAAGGGGTTATGGTAATAAGTTTGTCTTTTTTTATTTTTACGCTGGAATCAAACTAGTTTGGGATAAAGTTGTTGTTGATGTTGATGATGTATACACTGGAATCAAACATATTTCTTGTATACAGAGTCATAGTTATCATTGCTTGTCACTAAACTTTTGCATGAAATAGGTTCTGCAAGATACGGGTTCTGGCGTTCTCTAGTGGGTTTTCATACATGGTTGTTGTGCCTAGGTTCTTAAATTTCTTGGATATATAGTTTAGTGGATATCGGCTTGTCCCATATGATCATTGCATTAAAGTGATACGAATTTGAATTGATGGACAATGATGAACTATGTTAGTTCTTACCATGTCAGATGTCTAGTCATGTCCACATGACATAGTGAAGATCTCTCTCTCTCTCTCTCTCGTGCCAAAATAAAAATCTGACAATGCTATGCATCTATCTTGCAAACACGTTTGACAATTCCCCATTGACAGGTAAATACAGAACGGGCCATCCGCCATGCTATCCAAGAGCGCCTTCCTATTGTTGTTGTGATTAACAAAGTAAGTGTATTGCAGCTAAAAGTTCTCTTTGATAATTTGATCGGTGAATTATTCACGGAACTTTTTTGTTTCAGGTTGACAGACTGATAACAGAGCTTAAGTTGCCACCAAAGGATGCTTATCACAAGCTAAGGCATACCATTGAAATAATTAACAACCATATTTCTGCAGCCTCTTCGATTGCTGGAGGTGTCCAGGTAATAGATCCAGTTGCTGGAAATGTTTGTTTTGCAAGTGCTACAGCAGGGTGGTCCTTCACTTTGCAGTCATTTGCTAAACTATATGTCAAACTCCATGGTATCCCTTTTGATGCCGATAAGTTTGCTTCCCGTCTTTGGGGAGATTACTACTATCATCCAGATGCCAGGGTGTTTAGGAAAAAAGCTCCAGTTAGTGGAGGGGAAAGATCGTTTGTCCAATTTGTGCTTGAGCCCCTGTACAAGATATACAGTCAAGTAATTGGGGAGCACAAGAAAAGTGTGGAGGCAACTCTTGCAGAACTAGGGGTCACTCTCAGCAATGCCGCTTACAAGTTGAATGTGAGACCTTTGCTTCGGCTAGCTTGCAGTTCAGTTTTTGGTTCAGCGTCAGGTTTTACAGATATGCTGGTTCAACATATTCCATCAGCCAAAGATGCTGCCAGCAAGAAGGTTGAACATATTTACACTGGGCCTGAAGATTCAATGATCTACAAGGCTATGGAAAAATGTGATCCTGCTGGCCCACTAATGGTTAATGTCACTAAGTTATATCCCAAGTCTGATTGCAGCGTGTTTGATGCATTCGGTAGAGTCTATAGTGGGGAAATTCAGACAGGTCAGACTTTGCGTGTTCTTGGAGAAGGCTATTCCCCGGATGACGAAGAGGATATGACGGTGAAAGAAGTAACAAAACTGTGGATCTATCAAGCTCGATATCGGATACCCATTGCCAAGGCCCCTCCTGGTACATGGGTGTTAATTGAAGGAGTTGATGCTTCAATCATGAAAACTGCCACCCTTTGTAATGTTGACTACGATGAGGATGTCTACATATTTCGGCCTCTTCAGTTCAATACACTTCCTGTTGTTAAAACAGCTACTGAGCCTCTAAATCCTAGTGAGCTTCCAAAAATGGTGGAGGGTCTCAGGAAGATAAGCAAGAGCTATCCTCTGGCCATCACGAAAGTTGAGGAGTCCGGTGAGCACACTATTTTAGGTACTGGAGAATTGTATCTGGATTCGATTATGAAGGATCTGAGAGAGCTCTACTCTGAAGTGGAAGTCAAGGTGTCATTTCTTTCAAGCTTCTATATGTTTCAGCTGCAGTTGAATGATGTTTTCTCTGGTCCCTTTTTACTTTTTCTTCGGAGTGGACACTTATTTTCATGTTCTTATTGGCGCAGGTGGCTGACCCTGTTGTTTCATTCTCTGAAACAGTGGTTGAGTCTTCATCTATGAGATGCTTTGCCGAGACACCTAACAAAAAGAATAAGATAACAATGGTGACTTCTTGATTCTGCTTTTATTCAAAGTGTTGTTGGATCATTCCTACATATAATTAAGATCAGGGTTGTTTAGATATTTCCTTCTGGTTCAGGTTGCAGAGCCATTGGAAAAAGGACTAGCTGAAGATATTGAAAATGGTGTTGTTAGTATCGACTGGAAAAAGAAGGAACTTGGCGAATTCTTTCAGAAAAAATATGACTGGGATCTGCTTGCTGCACGGTCCATATGGGCCTTTGGACCTGATAAGCAGGTGACCTAGCAGCTAATCATCTTAACATGAAAAAGTTTGGATGACACATGTTTGATTATTTTATCCATAATCATGACGATGTCTGGGTTTTTCCAAATTAAGAATTATAAGTGGACCACGTAATATATTGTTTCCAGATACATGGATGCCGGATAATGTGATAATGGCCGTTTCTTGTAGGGACCCAATATTTTGTTGGACGACACATTATCCAGTGAAGTGGATAAGAGCTTGCTGAATTCTGTCAAAGATTCTATTGTTCAGGGGTAATGTGCTTCTACCTGCCCATCTATTTCTGTCTGTCTCCTCCCCCTCTTCCTGCCCCCCCCCCCCCCCCCCCCCCCCCCAAATGGGTGAGTGGATCTATGGGTGTCTCTCTATTTGGAGTTGCCTGCTATACTCATTTATGGTCATTCTGGACAGATTTCAATGGGGTGCTCGGGAGGGGCCTTTGTGTGATGAACCCATCAGAAATGTGAAGTTCAAAATTGTTGACGCACGGATAGCACCTGAACCATTACATCGCGGTTCAGGGCAGATCATTCCTACTGCTCGACGTGTGGCTTATTCATCATTTCTCATGGCAACTCCTCGTCTCATGGAGCCAGTATATTATGTGGAGGTTAGCACTTGCAGTAGGTTTATTTCTCCAAGAACACCGACAACTGTTATGTTTTGCCTCCAATGACAATACCTGGGAATATCATCCAATAAGTAGTTGCCTCATCAGCTTCTTCCTTTCATGATGAACAAGAAAGCCTCAATGCAGAACTTAACTATATTGGTCACTTTATCTTGAAAGTGCCTTTCGGCATCAAAGAGTAATTTTTGCTTCAAAGTGATTTCATTTGATGTTGAAGTTGATACCACTGTCAGAATTAGTCGTCCTTGTGCTTAGTGGACAATCAATGATTCTTGAGTAAAAGTGCAATGGAGGATTTGCATAACTTGTCCCCTTTTATAGAGTGATCTTAGATGCTATATGATGCATTTGATGAGGATTAGAATGAAAAGGTAGTATGAGGGCAAATGCCAGAAGTTGGGATACCAGGGCTTTGTCTTGTCCCTTTTGCTGTGGGTGAACTCTGGCCTTCACTTGCCACAAAGCTTCCTATGTTTGTGCACAGGATTGCAGAGCCAATTGAATTTAGGTCCTCAAGTGCAAAGTGTAAAGTTGGACCCTTTAATTCCTTACTTTATCAAATTCAAGGATTTTCAAAGTTGTGTCTCAAATTGGTAAATGTAATCATCAAATTGAGGGCAGTTAACTCCTGATTCTTTATCTTTGTCATGTATTATCTCTCCACATTATTAGATAGGTTGATTGAGACCTAACTACAGACACTTGTTTCCAGATACAAACCCCGATAGACTGTGTCTCTGCAATCTACACTGTGTTATCTCGAAGGCGTGGACACGTGACAGCTGATGTCCCCCAGCCAGGGACCCCAAGTTACACCGTTAAGGTTTGGATCTTGGCTTGCTTTGTATTTGCAAATATGCTTTCATGACTGGTTAGATGATCCACAAGGATTTTTTTTTGGTCGAAAGATGATCCACAAGGATTACTGTCAGGGCTGGCTAAGATGATCCCTAGAAGTCTAGAAATATTCTATCAACTTGGTAACCAGCTAACTGTTCCATTGCTAGCTAAGAAATTGGATGGTTGTGTTCTAATGAGGTATGGTTCCACTCCATAGAATGAGAGTGCCAATTGTGCAGGGAGTAAGACTGTGGAGATAATCTGCTAGACTGTTGCATAAGATAATGACCTAGATAACTACCACATAATAAGAGGACATCCACTAATGGTCGATTAAAGAATGGTTAGCGTTAATGGCTACTATATACCAATTGAATGGAATCTCTTGTTGGTTACAGGCATTTTTACCCGTGATAGAATCATTTGGTTTTGAGACAGACTTGAGATATCATACTCAAGGACAAGCATTTTGCCTCTCGGTCTTCGACCATTGGGCTATAGTTCCTGGTGATCCTCTTGACAAGAGCATAGTCTTGCGGCCTCTGGAGCCTGCCCCAATTCAGCACCTTGCGCGAGAATTCATGGTGAAGACTAGGCGCAGAAAGGTAAAGACTCTGTTTTGTCCATAGTTTCTTTGACGCACTAGAGCACCTGCATGATTACACAACTAAGGTTTAGAAAATCACATGTTAAGATGCGATTTGAGCTAATTTTTTTTTATAAGAGGCAATAAAGCTTTCGGGAGGATTGTATCTTTTGGTTCTAGTGGATCAGGATGGAGTCTTGAAATCACTTTCGCATGATTCTCGACCACATTCTGGCAAAGAAACACACAGAAGGGGCATTACCAGTAGGATTAAGGGAAAGGAAAATATAATTTGAGCGAGATACGTGCGCGAAAAGAGTGGAACATGTTCTCGTCTGTGTGTCTGCACATGGCAAGCTTTTGCTCTTGGAAACACCAACAGCAATTGTTTGCAAGCTTTTGCTCTTGGGACGCGTTTACTTCTCATCTATCTTGACGAAAGATAACAGAAATACCTTGTGCCTTGTTTAATACAGGGTATGAGTGAAGATGTCAGTATTAACAAATTCTTTGACGAGGCAATGATGGTGGAATTAGCTCAGCATGCAGCCGATCATCAATATCAAATGATTTAAAACTCACAAGGATTTCCTCACTGCCACAGAAGATGGAGGCTATATGAGCATTCTGCCTCGAAAGTCACCTGTGGCTTCGCATCGGCATTCTCTTGGCACTTGCCCATGTAATTATGTGACATCGCAATTGTTTGTTAGCTGAGCTTTTGTTTCAAAAGATCTCCGTATAATTGCTTCTCAATTCTAAGGAGGTTTTTTCCCCCCCTTCAGTAGCATCCTCTTTTAACTAAGCTTAAACAGCTGTAGCACAATGTAGCTGCCTTGGCACTGTTGTATCAGTTCTTTTTATTGATTCAAGTTGAGAGTGGACCCCCGGAATTGTTCGTGGTTGGCTTTATTTCCGAATTAAGTCTCCTTTCAAATTTCATCTGATACAAGTTGTTTCATACAACAGTGCTAAGGCCAAGGCATCGTAGAAGGCATGCTTGTCTATGTAAGTTTGTCTTGTTCTTTTTGGGCAATGTGTTGTATGGATACGCGTAGCTACTAGCACGTGTGTGCAGCTTCAGGTCATACATTCGTGTACCGTGAAAGTCCAAAGTGCCCTCACCCAAAAGTCCAGGTTGGCTGAAATTTTTCCCGATCGATTTTTAAGTAACAAAATCGAAAATTTTCAATTGTGACAAAAGAGCAAGTGATAAAACAATTCTCCAAAAAATAAAAGGTTCTTAAATTCTTTTTTGAGAAAATTTCAAAAAAAGATTAGAAATGTTCTCATTTTCTTAAATAAAGGGGCACTTTGTTTCAAATAAGGATATAACTAATGTCGTTTTGTTCGTCTCCTTTTTATTTATTTTTTCCATTTTTTCCTTTCTTTTTTTCTCCATCGGCGAGGGTGGCCACGAGGTTTGACTCGCCTATGTCACCGGTGAAAATGAAGAGGAAAAAAGGAAAAAATAAATAAATGATGAAAATGTCTTTGGTCATACTTTTTTTTAAAAACAAAAAATGGTTCGGCACACTCTTATTTGAATAGTTTGATTTTTTTTAAAATTTCTTTGTTACTACTGTGAATTTCATTTCCATTGCATAACTTTCTTATTTTCAATGATTCATATTTGCATGAATTATGCATATGTGTATATTCACATCTCTTTATGTTTTGACTTTCGATGTCTAGTTAATAGATCTATGTAGTGAACAAGTAAAAATTGGACCTTTGTTTGACGAGATAATGCCGAGTTCAACTCAAGTTATCTTAACAGAGTTGAGGTTTTAAGAGAAACGAAATGGACAATTGATATTTCGGGAGCATTTTATAAACCACGGCCAAGGAATTAACTTCGGCACGATCGGTCGACATCTTGATGCAAACGAGCATAAATAAATGAATGGGACTGTAAAATTCAGCAATAATTTCCTAAATAGATAGCAAATTGCAGAAGCAGCATCCATACCATATTCAAGTTCTAATGCGGGATTGGTGAAAAGAGAAACCCTGTCTTCGAGTATTGGGCAGGGTAGGGACTCTCCAACTCTTCGTGGACTTCAAACTTTGTACCTGAAATACCAGAAAACCGAGGGAGGAGAAACTTCAGAAGCCTCGCCCTCCTCTTTCGCTGCAAAAGCCTGGGTCTTCTCTCTTTTTCCTGTCGATTATCCGATGCTGAATTGCTCTTACCAACTCCAGATCGTATTGTCCTAAGCTCTTTATGCGTGGTCGGCGAACCGACGGTATCAATTTCGCACTTTAATCCGCAGGGGATACTTTCAGAGTCTTTCATTTTCTTCGACTTTTTTGGGTTTTCCCCTTCTTTCGAATGATTCACCCTGTAAAACTCGGGATCCTAATGACGGGTTCTTGATTCGGCGACTTCAAGACTCGGAAGTCTCGGGCTTTGGGATCAAGAACTTTGTACGAGCCTTAAATTCGTTCATTGGGTGTAGAAAAATGCAGCCCAGTTCCCGAACCCTAGCACCCATCATTGTTCTTTTCCCAACCCTTAAACCCCCTCGCAAAACCCTACTTTTCCACCAAATCTGTGTCTTGATCCTCACATTCTTGGCCTATGCCTCATTCCATGCCTCTAGAAAGCCCCCGAGCATTGTCAAGAGCGTTCTTGGGCCCAACGTTCAATGCAATTTCACCGAATCTCGATCTAGTTTGACCCGAGGTTCGTTAGATTTGAATGCAACGGATTCCGGTTGGGAACCATTCAATGGTCCTCAGGGCACCCATCGGCTTGGCGAGCTCGATCTTGCATTTCTTGGATCTTATGCTGCTGGCATGTACTTTGCGGGTCATATCGGCGATCGAATTGATTTGAGGTTGTTTCTTGTGTTTGGAATGATGGGTAGTGGTTTGTTGACTATTTTTTTTGGTCTAGGCTATTGGTTAGATGTGCATTTGTTTGGGTACTTTGTGGGGGTGCAGATTGCTTGTGGGTTGTTTCAGTCTATTGGATGGCCTTGTGTGGTGGCAGTTGTGGGGAATTGGTTTGGAAAAGCTAAGAGAGGTTTGATTATGGGTGTATGGAATTCTCATACATCTGTGGGTAACATTATTGGATCGGTGGTGGCATCTAGCGTGTTGGAGTATGGTTGGGGTTGGTCTTTTGTATTGCCTGGGATTTTGATTATTTTGATTGGTGTCTTAATTTTTCTATCTCTGGTTGTGGCACCTGAGGATCTTGGATTTGAGACACCAGGGAAGGAGTTCGAGATGACTGTGGGAGCAGCGGATGTTGAAACTTCAGAGAAACTGGAATCTGAAGAAGCTGGTTTGCTTCACACGAGTAATGTGAAGGATGTTGGGTCTTCAGATGCAATCGGCTTCTTGGAGGCGTGGAGATTGCCTGGTGTGGCACCATTTGCATTCTGCCTCTTCTTCTCCAAGCTTGTTGCTTATACGTTTCTGTATTGGTTGCCCTTCTATATAAGGCACACAGGTAGTTCTATAGGTTCTTTAGCAATGATAATTTTTATAGCTTTGCATTGATTCCCCTTGCCTAATTATGATCCATTCAATCACGTGCATGCATTGATTTTTGTGGACATGCATCATCCGATGCTACAATGAACAGCCTCATTGGACTGACTCTGTGTGGATTGTTCTTCAAAATCTGTGTTTTGCAACTTTGTCTTCTTATTGTTTTTTATGTAAAAGAGTGATTTTGTGTATACGAGTTCAAGCACTTTAAAACCATAGCCTGGGCTTGTAACTTGCACGTTTTTTGAAGAATGGCTAGGCATCTTACTGGCGTGAATTTCTGTTTTAATTGGTGTACTTGACTTGTCAGTTGCTCATTGTGACATTTGCTGGAAATACAGCTGTTGCTGGCGTGCATTTGTCACACAAAACTGCGGGCATACTTTCATCAGTGTTTGACATTGGAGGAGTTCTGGGTGGAATTCTAGCAGGATTTGTTTCTGATAAAATCGAAGCTCGAGCTGTTACTTCAATTGGATTCTTGTTCCTATCAATGCCTGCCCTTGTTTTATACCGGACATATGGAAGCATATCTATGTTGGCTAACGTCGGCTTGATGTTTGTTTCTGGTATGCTCGTTAATGGGCCTTACTCATTGATTACGACGGCTGTCGCTGCTGATCTTGGTACACAGAGCACGGTTAAAGGAAATTCCCGGGCATTAGCTACTGTCACTGCAATTATAGATGGTACAGGTTCTGTGGGAGCGGCTCTTGGCCCCCTTTTGGCGGGGTATATTTCTACTAGGGGATGGAACGGTGTATTTTTTATGCTTATTATTTCTATTTTGTTTGCAGCAGTGTTCTTGATACGCCTTGCTAGAACTGAAATTAAAGAGAAGTTGAGTGAGAGGAAATGGTTTACATACGGCATAGCAGCGCAATAGCTTGTGGTTTTATTTGGTCATACTCCATGTATATAGATTTTGTATAACAATACAGAGGGTTGATGGGGAATCATCACACGATAGTCATATTTTTTGTAGTCCTTGTTTTTTTTTTTGTTTTTTGTAATTTTGTGCCATATATTTTCTACCAACTTTCAGTCTGATTTTTTTTTATCGGTGTTTCATCTCAGTTTGCACCTCTCGATTCGGCATCTGGTCTGCACTGCGCATTTTCTCTGCCACTGTTTAGAGGTTTACTATCTCTTGAAAGAGTTGCTTCTCACATTTCAGGCGACCGTTCTGCTAAATTTATTCCAAAATGTGGTACTTTGCATCTTTTGTCTGTTAGGGTGCAGTCCAAAACTCTGCTTTTCTATTTACTTTTCAGCTCGAAATGGAGGTTGTCTTGGGAGATATCGGTGCCTCATTTCGACAGATGCTTCGTAACATGAAGTAGCAGATAGAGTTCAATTTGACAGATCCATTCTTCCACTGTGGATCGTGTTCTGTTAATGGAATCTATGCTCTACAGGAGAAGTTGGACACTGAAATTATTGGTGGAGGGGAAAAAAAGAGAGAGAAGATAGATAAGCAAAATAGGACCAAAAAGAATAGAATGGCACTATGCAACCACTGAATATAAACTGCGGTTTTATCTTTGTTGTTTGAAAAGAAGTGATGACGCTCTTGCCTGCTCAGATGAAAGGGTATTAGCAAGTCAGCTATGTGGATATGTCTGGTTCATGGCATGCATCCTTCCACCTAATATCTATTGAAAATCTCAGGCTATTTGGTCTACCTGGGTAGCAGCATGCGAAGTTTTAGTAAATGAGAAAAAAGAAAAGGAAATCCAAACAATATCATGAGACTAGAGAAATTCTTAGGACACTGTGACATGTCAACTTATCATCACGCTTTCACTATGGGATTGTGCAATGAGCCAATGACACATATGAAAAAAAAAGAAAAGGAAAGAGATTGACAAAGTAATCTACATCTTGGAGCTCTTATCACAATATTTTCCCCTCTCACAAGATAAAGATGCCGGTATTTACAAAGAGTACATCTATGTGTCATTATTTTTCTCCATTGGCCTTTTTTTCTTTCTTTGTCGAATTTTTTACTACCAATTTGATATTTTGTGCATCCTGCAGTTCCCCTATTTATTATGCCAATTTAGTGGCCTTTCCAGCAAGGTATTACATAGAGGAGAGGCCTCTGCCAAGTTCGGGCCAATTTCGATCAAAATGAGGTCAAAGATGTGATGTTTTATTACTGAAGAAAATTGTAGGTATGTTAAAAGGGCGCACATGGTAACACTTCCCTGCCAGAAATCAACTTCTCATCAAAAGCAGAAGTTGATTTCTCTACTTCTACTTTAGATTGACTTTTGATCAAAGAAATTCATGATCAAATCCAATCCGTGAGATGAAGTGATCTTTAGCTGGTCATGGCCATAATAAAGGCAAGGCAAGGGAAAAAAAAAAAGAAACTCGCACAGATGATGGGAATGCAAGCAAAGGCAATTGACGTCTACGTGAAAGAGAAACAGCATATAAATACGCACACGCATTCATGATTAATAATTATTACTCTAACGAAATAGTAGATGGATGTAAGACAACGAGCTCTTCAAATTGATAGGGAGGTGGATACGTAGAAATCCATGAAAAGTTGGTCGATCACATGCAGCCGCTTCTTGACCATAAAAAAAAGCTCTAAAAAAATTCGAACAACAATAGGATTTGTCTTTTTCCATCTGTAGACTATGTTTTTGCTTGTCCTTTCAAAAGCTAAGAATCCATTGAACATGCCCTTTTACCAAAAAATTAGAAGCTTTAATGGCTAAAATGTTGTTTTCGCATGTACAAACTCTTCACAACCCGAACCATCGATTTCAAACCAAAATGCTATAAATGTTGCATTCAGATTCAAACTTAGGGAAAATTTCAAAAAAGGACCCGAAGTCCTCGCATTTTTCCAAATAAGGGCTCCAAGTGAATTTTGTTTCAAATAAGGACCTGAAGTGACACAATATATTTCAAATAAGGGCATGGAGTGTCCACAGAGTTTCAAAAAAGGGCTGGCTTGAGGGAATTTTGGTCAATTTTTATTTTGATTTTTTCAATTCATTTTCTCTATTTTTCCCTTTTTCTGGAGGCGAGAGCACTGTAGATTGTCCCTTGACCTATGGTGCCGCCACTCCACTGCGCAGGGCGACCTCTCTAAGCTGCCTCCTTTGGTTTAGCGAGAAGATGACGTCGGCAAATGGAGGCTTCCGTTGAATGGCAGCTAGTAGCCGCAGCTGGCCACCAGAGAAGGGGCAGAAAATTGCACGCGACACCGGGGCTGGTTCAATGTTGTGGGACAACGCGTGGGGGGCGTCTTTCACTCTACTACTTCCACGATCGGCACGCCTCCGCCGCTGGCTAAGGTTAGGTATTTGGGCGAAGATGACGGCTATCGATGATCGAGCGGGGGTCGACGGCCCTCGTCTTGACCAGGCCAGGGGTCGCCGCCCCTCTCCTAGTCAGGGCGGGGACCGGTGACCCCCCCGCACAGATTTGGGAGAGGGTCGCCCGACCCTTTCCCTTTCTGGTGAGGGCCGCCTGCTTAAATAGATCGAGGAGGTTTCGCGATGCATTCTACTAGGTCAACGACGCTTCGACGTGCTCAATTTCTGGTTATGGTGAGCAAGCTTGTCCTCCGGAAGCGGTGGAAGGAGCTCTATGAGCTCCGTGAGTGCCAGAAACGTGTTCTGCAAGTGCCGAAAACGCGTTCTCATCCCGTTCATCAGGGTTCGACTCAAGGCCAAGCAAGAGCAGATAGGCAAAGACAAGGAGGACATGAACCACGGCGATGGCAATTGGACCGTGCCGTACGTGGATACGCTCCTGGACCTGGAGCTGCCAGAGGAGAAACTAGAGCTGCCGGAGGAGAAAAAGGAAAAAAAAAAGAAAAAAAGGAAAAAAAAAAGAAAAGGAAAAAAGTTTAAAAAATGAAATGACCAAAATACCTATATTTAGGCCATTCTTTAAAATAAAGAGACCACCTCAGACCCTTATTTGAAACAAGATCTACTTTGAGCCCTTATTTGAGAAATAGAATGCACTTAGGGCCCTTAAATAGAATTTGCCCTCAAACTTATGTTCCAAAGGCTTGCAAGTTCAATGACAAAAGAGTTGGTGATCTTTGTATTGCAGAGGACGACTCTTGTACGAATGAACGATTAACTTGTAGTTGGTTTCGTTTGAAAGAAAGGGTTGTGTGTTCCGGAAAAAAAAAATAAAAAAAAAAGAGACGAGCTAATGATTCAAGATCAGTGTTTGCATGTTCTTGTTTCATGTTTCATACTTAAATACTGATTCAACTCATCCTTATTTTTAAATTATTACATGAACTTTTGACGCGAAATCAATATTCTTTAAACCTACAACTTGTTACGCCCAATCAATTTTGACGATTATTGTTACCAAATTTTGAATAAGGCATACTAAAATTTAAACACTATGCCTAAAGATAAAGAGAGAGGGGGTTAAATTTTGGTTCTAGGTGCGGATGAATATAAAATAAATTATTTGTATGTTCTCATCTAAAACAACAAATGAGATGAAGGCTCCGTTGGTTTGTGAAGAAACATTTTATTGGAAACCACTTTTTTCCATTTACTAGTGTTTGGTGTAGGAAAATAAACCGATCAAAGGAAAATGATTTTTTTTTTTTATAATCAAGATGTTCGGGCCAGCTTGCGGGCACCTCGACTATTCCTCGGAAGAGATTAACACAGCAACCCACCGCCATGGCCCCTCACTTAAATCACATGTGCTCATTTGGGGAATCGAACCTGAGGCCAGTGCACAAAGGAAAATGATTGCCTCCTATGCAATCCAAGTTTAAAAGTTAATGAAAACAACTTTATGACTTAAAAGTTAATAGTCAAATTACAAAAAAAGAAAAGAAAAGGAAATCGAAGGATATCTAGTTGACCGAATTTGAGATCTTGCTAAAATAGTTCTTCGTGTTTATTGGAGACGCATCAATCCAACACATAACTATTAAATGGAGCGTAAAAATCAAGCGATACAACAAAATGCTTCAAAAAGAATAGTCCGTTCCGATCAGTTTTATATTCCAAATGGCAGAGATCAATTTCCAAACTCATTTTTGAATTCTTGCCAATCTTTACAAAGCATTACTAAGTTCTTGAAAAATGACTTCTCACAAGATACTTTATCAAAGAAACGGAGACTTGAGACACATTTTCACCTATATAACATGCATTATTTGGGTTAGTTTTCCACTTTTTGCAAAAGGAAAAAAAAAAAAACACGCTTATAGATTTTGTAGAACACATTTAAAGGACTTATGATACCCAAAAAAAAAAAAAAATCCACTTATAAAGTACTTGAATATATTCGAAAATATTAAAGATAATTTTATTGTCATGAATAAAATTAATCTCATCGTACCTGTTGGAACCTTCTCGAGGGTGAACCACCCAAAGGAGGGATAAAAGAAGGCTAAGCCAAAAAGACTTAACTCGGGTACTCCCGAACTGATATCAATTCGCAGCATTCAAGTCAATTAACATGTAAAAGTTGATTCAATTAGGACTCGCTACTAATCAATTTTTGGTGGGTTAATTAGGCACCTAATTAAGTCAAGTATTACTTTTGCGAACCGGAGATTAAATGGATTCAAAAATTTAATTATACTAGCTATTCAACTATTGTCCCTTCGGTACATAAACTTGATCATTTATTTCTTAAAATGTGCCGCTGGTCTTTACTAATTATGACCTAAATAGCACCAATACTGATTCATGACATGTAAAACGACACAACACGCCAACATGTCATTTCTTAAAAAAATAAAAAATTTCGACATATTAGAATACGTTGTATATTAAAAATATATTTTTATATATACATGGTTATATAAAAAAATTAGTGAGTTTTTTCTTCTTCTTCTTCTTTTGTTAGAGATTCACGATTATGTTTTTATTTGGGCTAATTGGGTATATTAATTTTGGATGGATGAATATACGACTTATGTATATATATATTTTTGATAAATTTATATTTTGACCATACTTTATTGAAAATATTTAAAATTGATCTCGTGTGTGTTGAAATGATGTGTTAGAATGCTGCACTTGTGTGTTGCTAACGTGTCTAGAGCATTGATCACTTGTTTTTCACACGTCGGAGAGTGTTGGGGTGTCGAACACAACATGAAGGCCTATGGAGATTGTCGTGTTTCCTAGATTATGAGTCCTAAAGTTCTCGTCTGTTGATGAGTCCACGCAAATCTTTTTTTTTTTTTTTAAGGCTTATTATGTCGTGAAGGCTTAAAAAAGGAAAAGAACAATCAATATATAAAAAGTGCCCAATCAAGTAAAAACTAAAAAGAGAAAGGGAAACAAGCGACCTAGCATTTGTTTCTAAGAACGTCCAAGACCCTACTGTAAAGCCCTAAGAGCTTATTCAATTTCGAGTCCAATTTGGTCTAAATATTTTCACATTTTTATGCTAAACATACAATGTCTATCAAAATCTTTACTGGGATATCATATGTAGGTTAGAAAGTCAAATGTCCACCCCAATAGTTGACACCGAACAAGTCGAACTAAGGTTACATGAATATATTAATTTCACAAAATGTACATATATATATATATATTGGTCAACAATAAAACATCACATCTTTGATATTGTCTTTGACTGGAATTGGTCCGAACTCCACGGGAGTCCCCCCCTCCTCTATGTAATGGGTCGCTCGGGTGGCCGCCAAATGGGCATAATAAATAGGTGGCACTGCAGGATGCACAAAATAATCAAATAGGGAATACAAAATTCGTAAAAAAAAAAAAAAAAAACATATGTTGGCCTAACCTACTGGGACCGAGCTTGTGCATCGAGCATGCCTGCGGGGTTCAAATATAACAATCAGATTGATCCCTAAAAAAGAAATTAAACTCTTCTCAATACAATGAGTGAAACCGATAAGAAAGGCAGCACAACACTTACGTGTAACACAAATTGTGGGTGAGGGTTTGGACATTATCAGCACTGAACCCGTTCTCATCTAGTAACACATGGTAGTGCGATGGCCTACTCGCACCCTATACGTCATATGAAATTTGCATGTTAGAGTAAGACATAATGTTTACGTCGATTCGTTTTGCCTAACATAAAAAGACTGTGGATGATGTCACCTGAATCCCAACATAGCTATTGAGGTAAAAACCGAACTCCGTGGGGCGGCAGATGTGATTATCGGCAAGAACAGTACCTAATCAAACGTACTAAAAATATTTAAGTACTATGAAAAGCCAATTCGCTGCAGCAAATTAACAAGAACGTTAAGTAGGTGCATGCATACCAGGTATTACATTGCGGCTCTTGTCCATCGAAGTGTGGTGGCTCTGTCGCACGACAATGAAGGTAACCGGCGGCGCATAACCAGGCTCAAGTGAGCCACAAGCCTATGGCAACAACAACTCAAAGTTATAACTGAAAAAAAAAAAAAAACCCAGACTCTTAAGATCTACTTAAAGCAAAGATGATGAGCGACTATCCTATGGACCTATTCTGCACTAAAGTACCTGGCGAATGGCATCCATTTCCCTGAGCAAAATTGAAGAGATTTGACCGTCACTGACCCTATCCCTGCAGTGATAATCAAACTTTCAGTGGCAAAGACAAAACAGAGCTGTCTACTTTAGTGCAACAATGAAGTACATCACCTATAAAATATCATCCTGTCAGGTTTGTGCCCAGTAGATCTTCTGAAGGCAAGAAGCAATTCCCTGCGGGAGAAGGTGAAAGTGAGCTGGGAAAGCGTACGCTTAATATATTAATGAAGGTGCCAAGCAAAACAAACAAGACCTTACCTAACCATTCCTCCAGCTTCCCCCTCCCGGGTCTGTTTGGGGATGTAGAGATCCTGAATGGTTTCTTGTCCTTCGGTCTGTGCAGAAACAAGGCCCCTGTATTTCATTAAGTCTGGCCAGTCCATGGAAGCTACCACCTGGCCGTATCGATACAATCAATTGTTAAAATTCTTCAAAATAACAAATGACCGACAGAATAGGGAAGAGCATACAGCTGCTATGGAAGTTCCAGCATCATTTCCAGGTTGTGGGTGTGTTACTCCTGCCCCAAAGATTATGGTTGGCCTATCGGTGACGAGAGGGATTCTTCTCAGGATGGCGTCATTCAGAACGGTATTCCTTCCACCAACCTATGACCATCAAGTAGAATGATCAACAATCATAATCATAATCGAAGAAATAGAAAATTCATGCGAGAATGAACCTCGCAACCTTGACATTTATCTTAAGTGCGAGACTTTCCAATTCTCGATCGCCCATATATGCAGCTTGTTCAGGTTGGCAACACTGTGAGACAATTCCCAGTTCAATTTCGCATGTTCTTTTAATCTTCCCTGCGAAGGAAATGGTCGTTAGAAAAGGGAAAGCTTTTAACTCCCTAAGAGCTGATCTAAAGATGACAGCTAAAGGATAACTTACCATAAGATCCAGTCATGACTGCATTGTCTGGTAAGATAATTATCAACAGCTGAAGCTCTTTTCGAGGTAGATTCATTCTTATAACTGCAGCCCGATATTCTCTACTAATGGCCGCAAGGACTGTTTCAATCTGGTCGGGATGACCATCCCATAGAGGGAGTACTGGTTGAGGATTGAAATCCTGCGAGGGGATCATAATTTGCTAAGGCGCAAAAATATCTTGTAACTCATATCTTCACCAGAAAAAAGAGAAAGAGAAAAAAGAAAGAATATTCCATCACATGACAGTGGTCTCTCTGTAGGTACCTACCATCCCTTTACTTATACACATCTTGACCAATCGGTCACAAAATTGATGAGTCATATTTCGATCCAGACTCGAAAAGTTCACACACGTCCAGGTATCCACTCTACCTCCATTGATCATTTTCTGCAAAGAAATAGCGAAAAGAAGAATTGATCATGCTCAAAATGTTACAGCAATCAACTAAAGATAACACTTTGATGTTCGTTCATTGAATTTTTCTGCACCACCAACCATCATTGTAGCGATGTATTGAGCGCACATTAGATGATGATCGTCAATTGATAAGTAGTTGGAAGCAGCTCACCTTGTCAGTCATATTCCACCGCCCCATCAATGGACGAAACAGTGCTTCTCCACCATTCTTATCTCGACATTTAAGCTGCAACAATGGCAACCGTCAGCTGTCGAAACTGGAAGAGATAGAATGCAACTACTCGAAGCATTCAGTTTCTTACAACAAAGATGTATAGCAGCTTACCATTGGTGGTGGCAAAACACGCAGGCAAGATGCTTTTAAGAGAGGAGTTACATATGGTTCATTGGATCTCTCAGCATACCTCTGCCAACCAACAATCCTACAAACCTGTACACAGAGGATCCAGACCTTTCAAGACCAGAGCTAAAAATGCCAGAATGGAAAAAAGAGAATCTGAAGAAATAAATCTCGTCATGTCAAACGAAACCTCCATCGGCAAGTATGCCGGTCTAGTATCATTTCTTGCTTTGAGAGCGGGCAATGACTGATACTTCAACGGGATTCCGTAACTGTTCCAGAAGTATTCCGCAATATCACCTCCATCATTTAACCTGATCGACAAATACCATAGTGAATGTTTTATAAATAACAAAGCTTACCGTGAGAATTGAAAAAGTACGCTACAATCATTCAACTTGATTGACCAAATGGCAAATACCTATCGTGAACATTTTCTAAAAACAGAAAGCTTAATGTGAGAATTGAGAGAGAGGATAAAATCAATGCTAAAACGATGACGTCAAAGGGGCACCGAGTGACGGCACTTCAGTTACACATCTTCCCCGAATGAAAAGGAGCAAGCATCACAAGCAACAAGTCCTAAATATCTCAAAATTAAAACATTCCGAAACAGCTCGTGCGAGCCATCATCTTCATCTCACATCATTGTTTCCTTCTTCTTCTTCATTAACTTGGCAAATCACATCAAAGATTTCCTGAAAAGGAACTTCCAAAAAAGAGGCCGTCGACAAAATGGAATGGAAATGGGGGGAGTTGTTCGAAGAGCATTTTCTTTGCCAGAAGAGAAGGTGGAAGCATATGAGAGAGTCCATAAGATAGGGTCTTCAACATCTAATCTTCTTTCGCAAACACAAATTAAACCGTGCGGCTACAACACATGCATTGTAAACTAGGGTAGAGCCAGACTAGACTGAGCAATGCACAAGAAAGAGTCCTCACGTGGTTTGGCTCATTGGCGTATCTGACAGCCCAGTTATCTTATAAGTTCTCCGATATCCCGAGTGGATTGTTTCCACCCTAATTCCTCTCAAAGCGTCCTTCACCTGAGACCCCAAAAATGGCGAGGGCAATGTCTAAAATGTGAGATATTTTCGTAACTCCCCTTGCATTAAAGTGGATGAGAAAAAAAAAAAACAAGATTTGGTCGTACCTTCATAAGATCTTCATCAGACAACGGCCTGGACAAATCATGACCGTTGCAGAGTTCTGCTACGAACTGAGTTACAAGAATTGGCTCATGGAAAGCTCTAGCCGACATATCTACGGCGAGGGCGCTGTGTTCTTCGAGTTCAAGTCTTAGCCACCCCAGAAACAAAAAAAAAAAAAAAGGTGCTTAACGAGAAGACATGATCATTGTGTTCGATGAACTCTTGGTTGTATTTTTGACGCACTCATCAAGCATAGCAGAGGAAAATACTGCAAATGTAAGATACAAATTACAGTCACGCGGCAACAAACGTGGGCGTCGAACATACTAAGATGAGCTATTTCACACAATCAATGTACATGCAAATGGTTTTTATCCATAGACATTGACTAAGATAATTATAGGATAAAAACCGTGGGCTCTCCCTATGGCTGGGAGTGCTTCTCCCTAGCAAAACTAGAGGTTTGAACACTGATCCTAGGGAGGAAGAGGAAGAGCAATGAATTTGGTTTCGTTCATAAAAGCAGTGACATCCAATGAGGAAGATGAAGAGGAAAGCTCCCACTGCTGGTGCAAAACTGAGCAATCTCTCTCTCTCTCTCTCTCTCTCTCTCTCTCTTTTACATTTCTATTCAGAGAACCACCTTAGATGTTGCTGCAGGTGCCCTGGCATGCATTACTTTAACCTTTTCTCTCCAAATAATTCCGCCTCCTCTCTCTTCAGGGAGCAAACAATGTTCAGCAAAAACAAAAGAAAATAGATGAAAGTAGAGAGATAGCAGATCTCTCTCTCTAACTCTCTCTCTTTTCTCTCTCCCTCTCTCATCCTCTCGCTTTCATCTTCCCCTATCAATCCATCATCTTAAACTACATCGGTTTGCAGAGCAATACCTTAGAGTCAGTGCTAATTTGCTTTGCATTTCTCAAAAGGTCTTCAAAAAATTGAAAAGCGAACTGATCATGATCTTGTAAATCCTTCTTAGTGTCAAGTTACTGATCATCATTCTTAAGGTTAAATTTTCCCGCGTTCGTGATCAGGTATATAATATCGCAAGGAACTTGAATTTGCAGTATTCTTAGTAACTCGACTCAACTAAAGTAACATTCTCTTGCAATTTGTAAATTTAAAGATCGTATCTACTCACTAATAGGACAATCCAATGAAGTCGTACTGCCCTCTGCAGCGCGAGGTCGACATGGACACCAAGCTTAATAATTGCCACGTGACACCACCAAGTGCTAGCAAAAGAAAAATTGTTGGCTTGGTATTACGGTCCAAAGGCAAATTTGACTTATGAACTCGACCGTTAACGCGTAATTTAACTAACAAAAATGAAAACTTAGGGGGATAAATCTTCATTTTCTGGCGATTAATTTCCAAAATAGCAGAATGGTCAAGTTCTAGAAATTTATAGCTCCATGCTTTGGTAACTTAGGGCGTGCATGGTAACACTTCCTCTTCAGAAATCAACTTTTGCTTGGCCAGAAATTGATTTTTCTGCTTTTTCTAAGAAGCAGAAGTTGAAAAATTAACTTCTACTTCAGAATCTATTTTTGATAAAAGAAATTCGTTTGGCAACGATTGAAAAATGCTACTTCTGGAACATTATTAATTAAAAATATTCTATGAAAATTATTATCGGGATCGAAAAATTTCTACTTCATTTGTGAACTTTTGAATTTTTTTAAAAATAAAATTTTAATATTAAAATATTATTTAATTTGTAAAAAATATTATTTATTTTTTACTTAGGCGGCTAGAGACGGCGACTTGGCGGTGGCGGCCGACGTGGTGGTCGATGGTTGGCTGCGATAGCAACTGGCGAAGATCGGTGGTTGGTAGCGATCACCGAGTGGCGGTTGATGGCGACGGTGATTGCGAGCAGAAATTGGGTAGCGGCCGACGGAGGTTGGCGGTGGTTGGCTATCGAGGACGATCGGGGGGTGGTGGCCGGCAGAGGTCTACAGTAGGCGAGGGCAGGCGATGGTCGATGGTTGGCGGTGGTTGTGGGCGGGAGGTTGACGATGGGCGGTGGCCGGCGATGGTCCGCGGCGGTGGAGATTGGCTGATGTGGGTATGATCGAAAAGAGGGTGAGGGTGTAATAAAGAGGGTGGTGAGGCAAGAAGTACTTCTTGCACTGGAGGAGTTTTTTTTTTTTTTTTTTTTTTTTTTTCTTCTCAAATTGGGGAAAAAACAGTTTCAAAAGAAATTTTTTTAAGAAGTATAAATTTTTACTGAACGGATTTTCTGCTCCAGAAGCACTTATGGAACAGAAATATACTTCTAGAAGTGTTATCATGCGTACCCTAAGTGGGCACTTGTGTTTCAAGGAGTCTATTCTTGAGGATTGCAGGAACAGGAAGTATAACTGGGCGGGTGGATTTTGCAGGACGACAAGCACACAAGCAAAAACGAAAGCACAGATGCTTTGCTCGAAAACTCTTCTGCACAAACTGGTCCTTGAAAAATGAAAACCCTCATACAACTGGCCACTTTAATACGCGGCTTTAGTACGTGACCAATCGCAATTCAGAAAATGACAGATGTTCTAACTTTCTCTACCATGAGAGAAATGCAATTCTATTGCAGCAAAGGAGAAGTGCAATAGGTCATAATGTGGAATCCCTCGTTTGATGCCTTAGTTTCGTGCACAGAGTCCTTAATTTTAGACGATTGATACGTAAAAGCATACTCGTGCCGGGCAACGGCAAGGGAAGAACTTGCAAAATATAAAGAATCACATGAGGCCCTGAGGCCATGCAAGCCAATAGAGAAACAATCCCCAATTTCTAGGATTATGTTTTTCTGCCCTATGTCTTTGGAATGACATGGCATTGGTGGCGTGACATGATGACATGTTATTGATGAACAACGTGGCATATGACATGGCATGACGAAACGAGATGACATGGCATTTATTCTCCTAACTCGACAGAAGGACACTTGGAGTGCCAATATTTGTGTATGGTACTCATTTTGGTGCTAATATATTTTTTTTATCTCTTAAGTGCATTTTTTTTTTTTATAAATGACTATTTGAGTGCCAATTTCGGTGAACATCGTCGGAAATGTTATGTGGCATATGCTCAATGAAGGATCCCGGTTAGCAAAAGAATCCATTGACCGTAGGCAGTTTGACGGGGCTTTTTTTTTCCCCAAAAAACGCCGTTATCCTTGTCAATTTTGCATTTTCTCTCTCCGATGTCACATCTTGATCTAGAATGAACCGTCATTTCCATCTTTCTTCTTTTGATCTTTCCTTGCCATACTCATTATATCACGTCTTTTGTAGTGGGAAATGGGTCTAGGCAGTTTTTCATGTCCAAATCAATATCACGTCTTTTAATGTGTGTATAGATTAATTAATCTGCAAATGATGTCGTCAATTGTGCTATTTGCCCCATTGGTTGTCCTTCGGGTGAAGTGTTTTGGTGGTGCCCAGCGCGTTCCATCTCTAATTTTTTTTGTTTCTTTTTTTTTTTCCCCAAAATTCAATGTACTCCAGTTGATTTAAAAAGGCATCCATTGCCCCATGATGAAAGAATGTGAAAGTTTCTCAATGACATTAAATGTTCTCCAAGGAATCCCCTCAATTATTAGACTTCGGAAGCTCTTTAAACATCTTATCACTGGATCATAATTCTTCAGCTTATACACACAAGCTTTTCCACCAGCAAGGTTTTGGATATAGTGTGATGGCATCACCTACACTTAGGATATATTAATTATTTATCTTAATAATTTTTTTAATTAATGATTGATGATTATCTTATAAAAAAAGGTTCAAAAGATAAATAATTATAAATAAAATAAATATTATAACTATAAATAATTAAAAAAGCAAAAAAAAAACGAAACCTTAAAAAAAAAATTAAATGGAGTCATGGGCCTGCTCAGCGGCCCGATTGCCGAGTGGAGGCCCGCTCGGCGGTCCAAGTGTAATCTGGTAAATTTTTTTCTTTATCATATTTTGGTAATTTTTTTAATTCTAATTTGCAATAAAGCCCGAATTAATATGTTTACGTTCATGTAATTCCATGACGACCGAGTTCTGCCAAATGAGTATGAAATCGTCCAGAACTGTTTGGGATGGAGCTTCGCGACGACCAAGACCTAGGTATATTTTTTAAGAGTGAGAAAACTTGTGACTCCTAAGACATTACACGTGGAATTTTAGGAGTAACGAAAAACCACAGAAGGGGAATTTCGAATTGAATTAGAGTTGGGGGAGTCAAAGTCGAGGAAAGGTTGATGGGTTGCGACCAACGCGAGGGGGACATGGCATGGCAACTTCACATTAACGAGAGGACAGGGGAATAATGAAAAATGGCCCAACATGGGTGGAGCTCGGAGACCAAGAACCATACTTGCTATGGAAGCAAAGGACAATGGCAACAATGGTTTCCATCAATCATCACAGAGACGCGCGCACACAAAGGTCTGCTAATGCTAATGGATTGAACAGAGGGACCAATTCAAATGCAGATTTTGATGGGCGAGTTTGACCCAACAACAAAATGGCTTCAGGATTGAGAGACTTCCCAATGAAATGTCAAACATATTGTTCAATAAAAAGCAAGGAAGGATGAGCTTGTGAGGTTAATAGAAAACCTACCATTCATCAAGTGCTCGAAATTATTGAGCTAAAATAAATAAATTTTTCATCGGGAATGATAGAAATTTAATTACGTTTCCAACATTTTGGTGAAACGGAAAAAAAAAAAACAAGGGAAAATGGTATGATCTAACCTTGACCCGTGAGTGGGTTCAGGTTTCGAAGGAACGTGGACTTCTCTTTAAATAGAGAACTTGAAAGTTTTGACAAGCTTAATGGACTTCTACATTTTTACAAACTTCTTTATTAAAGAACAAAATTAGAATATGCTGCTACTAATCTTATAGAAACGTTAATTACTTGAATTATTTAAAAGCCGCAAACACTATTCTTTTGTGTTATTGTTTTTGGAGATGGTCATTGTTGGGTGCTTGATCCAAATACCATGAATGTACCAATTCAACATCTAACAACTATCATGAATATTGTACCCACCGTCGTAATAAATCTCTTTCGAGCTCTACCAGCAGGACTAATACGTTTAGGAACATTATAATGAATTTGCTAATATTAAGGCAATGGCTGATTGATGAATTATTTTTTAATACGTAAAAAGTTATTAATTGAGTATATACTTACGAAAATTTACGTGCCTATAATATTTTCTGTAAATTACAATCATATTTACATGAAATAAATAATATATTTTAAGAAAATATTGTAATTACGAATCAAAATATTTGGAAATATGATGGTGATGAGAAATTCCTTTTAAAATTCGACTAATCCATAATTGTGCCTTGTTGGGAACACTATAGGATTAAAATTCTCAATATACCAATGAAGATTCATACAAAACCGAGCTTCGATGGAACTAAGGGCCTGTTAGGTTCAGCATTTGGTTAAAAGACTTTGAGAAAATGCAAATACCTTTGGGCTAAAGGCCTTTTGCAAAATGCAAGTAGTATTTGGTAAAGTGTATTTTAAAAACACATTAAAAAGCAACATTGATGTAAATACTATTTGGTGAAAAATGAACTTTGTAAAGTATTTTTACTTTAAAAAAAAGCGACGGTGGCCGGCGACCGGTGGCGGCGACCTGTGATAGGCGACCGACTACCGGCTACAGCAGAGCCAGCGGCGACCGACGGGGTGTGGCGGGTGGCGGCAGCGAAGGTAACAAGGTTAAAATTAAAAAAAATAGTTGCATTTCGCAAAAGTCCCTTAGCCCAAAGTAACTACTTTGGGCTAAGGGACTTTAGAGAGCATTTGAGATGTAAGTGCATCTGGCCAAAGTGAGCAAAAAATTGAATCGAACAGCATTTGCATTTGGCCAAGGGATTTTAGAGGCCAAATGCTCATCTGCAATGCTGAATCAAACATGCCCTAAATAAGATTTGTTGAGTGAATACAAGCGTCAAAGGGTTTTTAATTGAGAAAGGAAAAAAAAGGTTACTCAATAACCATCGCAGATCTGGTTACTTTTGTTTCATTCCGTCCTCATGTGAGGAAAAAAAAAATGAAAAATTATTGAATTCACTATTGAGAGCATTAACCCAAAAAGGACGAATATTGTGGTGTTGTAAAAGGGGCAGATCAAACAAGAACTTGGGGAGCTTGCCAGGATGGCTTGGTAAGCAAGCAATCACTAATGAAGTCACCAACTCCCGGTTCTTTTCTCTCCTTCCTTTTTTAGTTTAGTGACAGTTCATCAAAACAATTTTCCAAGATTGCTAGATTGAGCACAGGACGAGCATAGTATAAAGTTGAAGAGGAGGTTGTAGAGAGGAATGATCGTTTAAGATTGCTCGGGAGGTTAACTAGTCGAGGCGGGCAAAATCTATCCTGAACATCGACTGATGGTAAATTAGTAGAAAATTGAATGGACATGTGTAAGGACAAGGAAGAATCAAACTGAAAATTACCAAAACAAATGAAGTGAGTAGTTATCTTGTGAGTGGAGAAAATGGATGATGGATGGAGACCGACTGTTAGTTAACTTTACTAGAGCGAATAACTTATTTGTAACATTTTTCTTAGTTTCGGAAAAATAAAAAGAAAGGGCATGTTTGGTTCAACATTTAGCCAAGAGACTTTGAAAAAAATGCAAATATGAGTTAAAAGGCCTTTTTCAAAATGCAAGTAGTGTAAGGACATCAACTTTGACGTAAATACTTTTTGGTGAAATTTTTTTCATTTTTTGGAAAAAAATGTGGCCGTCGGTGGTGGGCAGCGGTTGGGCGGGGGGGGGGGGGGGGGGGCAACAATTGGTGGTTGGCTGGCGCCCGATGGCAGTGGTCAGCGGCGGCGGTCAGTGGTGGCTACGGAGGGTGGCGGCGGTGGGCGGCAGGGGTGGGCGGTCGACGGCGATGGGCGGCGGCAGTGGGCGGTCGGCGGCGGCGGTCTGCAGTGGTTGGCTGCGGCGATCGATGGGGGCAGCGGGCAGCAAGCGATAGCGGTTTGTGGCAGTGGTACAAAGTTGAAAGAAAAAAAATAGTTATATTTCGAAAATAGTTTGGGCTAGAGGCTTTTGGAGAGCATTTGAGATGCAATTGCATCTCCCAAAGCGAGTCAAGAAAATAGCCAAACACCATTTGCATTTGGCTAAGGGGCTTTAGAGCCTCAATGCTCATTTCAAATGTTGAACCAAACAGGGCCAACACAAAATGGGGTTTTGACTTAATAATGCAAAATATAAAAGAGATATGGACGAAAAGAAGCATGGCGAAATTCTCAATTTTACATTTTACTGGTGCAATTATTATTTGAATATAACGAAATATGAGTAAATCTTGATAATTGGCGGCACAAATCTGGATTACATGTTAGGAGTTGGTAAATTCATTGTAGTGTTGGTGGTTTATGAGTCCCGCTTGCAAAATTTGAAAGAAGTTAGAATAGATCACGTGTGCACACGTGTCTTTTCCAAGGCAATTTTCATGGAAGTAACTTGGCCTCGCCTCTTGCTGATGAGCGCTCTTGGGAATCTCGGCAACATATATTGCTGATTGGTTGCGTCGCGCCAAGGTTCGTGGCGGTGATAACTAGGCACGGAAGCATGGGCTCAAGGCTGCAACCAGAGAAAGCATAGAAGCATGGGTTGCACCACGCCAAGGTCCGTGGTAGTGATAACTAGGCGCATGAGCATGGTTGCTCACGAGTCACGCCAAGGTTCGTGACGGTGATAACTAGGCGCAACGAGCCAACGAGAATTGTAAGGGGTCGCGACAGTGATGGAATTCGCTGAGGGAATGCCAGGTGGTCCCCCGATTCAGGTGGCAGGTAGCAGGACTTGACGGAGATGCGGATCGCGGGGGCGGGGCACCGTGGCAATAGCTCGACGGAGGCGGCGAGCGCTGGGAGGAAGCGTAACGAAACAGAACCACCATAGACAAATGAGAGAATCGTTGCAGAGCCAACCCGTTTGAGTTCTAGGCGCAACGAGCCAACGAGAATTGTAAGGGGTCGCGACAGTGATGGAATTCGCTGAGGGAATGCCAGGTGGTCCCCCGATTCAGGTGGCAGGTAGCAGGACTTGACGGAGATGCGGATCGCGGGGGCGGGGCGCTGTGGCAATAGCTCGACGGAGGCAGCGAGCGCCGGGAGGAAGCGTAACGAAACAGAACCACCATAGACAAATGAGAGAATCGTTGCAGGTGGAGGTGGACTCTTTATGTCGTACAATAAATGTGGACAGAGCCAACCCGTTTGAGTTCTAACTTTCTCTATCACGGGAGAAATGCACTGATAAGTCATAATGTAGAATCCCCCATTTGATGCCTTAGGTTCAGAGTGGCAGAGGATGACTGCACAGAGGCCTTAAATGTAAACTAATGCTACGTAAAAGCATACTCACGCCGAGCAACAGCAAGGGGAAGAACTTGCAAAATATAAAGAATCACTCAAGGGCATGTAAAGATTGTGAGCTACCCGTTATGTATTCTTCAATCTTGACAACTGATCTGCCAGGCCAGGTATATTGATCACACCTAACTGCAGACGCCGAGTTTGCGCTTCGATCGGAGCCACGGAATGAAGAAATCAAGGAACAGTATCCAGATGCAAATTCTTTGTATGAGAAAAGTAAGCGATTGGCCTTGTATTGCATGTGTTCTGCAATGTCACTTCCGCCACTGAATCCTTGCTAGATGAAAATCACAAAAAAAAAATTTGTGGAGAGCTTCATCAACTAAATTATGCATTTAAAATTGCACCTTAATACCATACCCCAGAAAAAAGAATAAATTAGTAATTTTGGGTCTCGATCCTATGCGTCGTCTACGTCCTACCCTTACTGAAGGTGTGGGACTAGCAAGGGTAGAGATCCATGGATTTCTTATCATATTATATTCAGTCTTATTCTCACTAGAAATCTAGACGACTAAATGGGTGTAGCCTCTCAAGAATTAATATGTTATGATTTCTACACAAAATCCGTTGTATCCAAATTAAGCGTTTTATTACTCGTTCAACTTTGGAAAAAAAAAAAAACTTTGGACATACTACAATGTTATATATTAGATATCAATTTATCAGTAGTAGCTATTCTTTTGGTAGCAAAGGCGGGATATTAAGGGTCATAGAGTGTGGCAAAGGAAAAAGACCATGAGAAAATCCCCCAATTGCTAGGATTAGATTTTTCTGCCCTACGTCTTTGGAATGATTTTTTTTTTAAAATTGGTGACTTACTGTGAAATTTGCAATTTTTTTTATAGTTCAATTTTTGTACTAACTTACTAATTTTATTTGCATAATTTGTTAACATTTTGAAATTGCCACCTGGTTAGGTTATCATTCCTTATTTGAATTATATACCGGCATAATTCGATTTTCCAACTTTTTTGTTATTTACAAACTTTTATTTACATTTCTTAACTACGCCTTAAATCCACCAACTCCTTTTAGTATTTACCAAATCTAATTAAATAGATTTGTTTTTTGTGACAATCTAACTAGATTGACTTGTCTACTTTTTACCAGTTAATTTGACTGTTAACTCTCATTTGATTTATATACCCACTTATTTTTCTTTTAATAACAATATTCACAAGTTTTGTTTACCTTTCTTAAATAGATCCCATATATCGTGAATTCTATATCATTTAAAGGTTGGTAAGTTTCCGGCGACTTATTGAGAAATCTAGGGATCGATAATTCGTATTGCCAACAATTTTTCGACACTTATTGACTTTTTTAGTAATTTTTTGAATTTCTAATATTCAAATAATTTTGTTTAGTCTTTTTTTTTCTCTTCTATTTTTTTGTTTAGGGCTAGTAGGAGGCCGCCATCGCTGGCGAGGGTCGCCGCTCTCCCGGTTCGCTAGTGTGGGCTTGCATGGCTCATCCAAATCTGGGTGCCCGAGGTCTCGCGAGCCCCCACCGGCCGCGGTGAGGGTCTCGGCCCTAGCCTAGCTACAAGCTTGTAGCCGACAAGGGCTGCGACCCTCGCCCAACAATGAACGAGGGCTCGGGATTTTCTCCCAATGGCCAGCGGCCTTCTGTCGGCTCTAACCAAAGAGGAAAAAAAAAATATTTCTAGAATCTTCCGCATCCTAAAATTGTATTTCTTCGACGCTACAAAGTCGATGGGACCAGGAGCTCACCATCGACTTGCTTTGAAACTTGTCAAAGAAGCTCCCATTTTTCAAAATTTCAAACCGAAATGGAAGTCCCTCTTCGATCCATCTTCACTCCAGCCATCTAAGCATTCTCACGTTCTTCCATCACCGAGCGGACGAGCCATTGAAGTTTAATCCTCCATTTTTCATCTCCAATGAAGAACTTCTTCGACTTGCCTGCCACATTGTTCGGAGCCAATTGTCCATCAGATTGTAGAAGAGAACACTCTCCACAACTCTGAGTCGCAATCATTTCTTGGTCTGGTCAGTTTTCTTGAATCTCAAACTCATTGCATTGTTGCTTCTTAATAGATAGACAATGTTCTACGCAAACACTTCTTTTTTCTCATCTCTGGGGTCAGAGTTGCACACCAACACTTAAAGTGTGCAATAATCGTTCATGTATGAGGATAATCGGGAAAACTTATCATATGTGATCCAGAAACAGTGCACAAAAGCTTCTTAGGGGTCACATTTATCTCGATTTGTTTGGTTTGTCTTTTTCACACATCAAATTAAAATGTGGGGACGAAAATTTGGGTGTTAGTCACATTCTCATGGTGTTTTTTAATTGTAGACCTTTCCATCACGATCACCATTTTCACATTCCCTATAAAGGGCTCGACCTCAAGAATCAGAGAAAATATGAGTGATAAGCGGGTGTGCAGAAATGGAGAGGAGAAGGTAGATGCATAAAGGGAGGTCGATTGGACGGCAGTGCCCGATGGGATTATTGATTACCTGTTTTGCCGTTTAAACTACCAAGATAAGGCAAGGCTGGCAGGTACATGTCAAAATTTGAGAGCTGTGGGTGCTTCTCCTCATCTGTGGAGCTCGTTGGATGTTCGAAAAATTACTAAAATTTGTCCACATCAGTAAGGTCCTCAAGTGATAATTACAAAAAAAATTTCTATACCTAATGCAGTAGTACTAGTTTAATTATGTACTTTTTTTTGTCAATTAAGTCCTAAACATTTTTCACTTGTACCAGTTTAGTTCATTTGGCTAGCCGACCCCACCGACGTGGACAAATTTTAGTAATTTTTTGAATTTTTAATATTTAAATAATTTTATTTTGTCTTTTTTTTCTCCTCTACTTTTTTTTTTTTGTTTAGGGCTAGTAGGAGGACGCCATCGCCGGTGAAGGTCACCGCCCTCCCGGTTGGCTGGTGAGGGCTTGCAAGGCTCATCCAAAACTGGGTGCCAGAGGTCTCGCGAGCCCCCACCGGCCTCGATGAAGGTCTCGACTCTAGCCCAGCTACAAGCTAGTTGCCGACGAGGGCCGCGACCCTCGCCCAGCGATGAACGAGGGCTCGAGACTTTCTCCCAATGGCCAGCGGCCTTAAGTCGACTCTAAACAAAAAGGGAAAAAAATAATATTTCTAGAATCTTTCGCATCCTAAAATAGTATTTCTTCAACGCTACACAGTCGTTGGGACCAGGAGCTCACCATCGACTTGCTTCAAAACTTGTCAAAGAAGCTACCTTTTTTCAAAAATTCAAACCGAAATGAAAGTCTCTCTTCGATCCATCTTCACTCCAGCCATTTGAGCATTCTCACATTCTTCCATCACCGAGCGGATGAGCCATTGATGTATAATCCTCCATTTTTCATCCCCAAGGAAGAACTTCTTCGATTTGCCGGCCACATTGTTCGGAGCCAAACGTCCATCATATTGTAGAAGAGAAGACTCTCCGCAACTCTGAGTCGCAATCATTTCTTGGTCTGGTCAGCTTTCTTGAATCGCAAACTCATTGCATTGTTGCTTCCATATAGATAGACAATGTTCAACGCAAACACTTCTATTTTCTCATTTTTGGTGTCGGAGTTGCACACCAACACTTAAAGTGTGCAATAATCGTTCATATATGAGGATAATCTCCTTCGAGAAAACTTATCGTAGGTGATCCAGAAGCAGTGCACAAAAGCTTCTTAGGGCTCACATTTATCTCGATTAGATTGGTTTGTCTTTTTCACATAGCAAATTAAAATGTGGGGTCGAAAATTTGGGTGTTTGTCACATTCTCAAGGTGTTGACCAATTGTAGACCTTTCCATCACGATCACCATTTTCACATTCCATATAAAGAGCTCGACCTCAAGAATCAGAGAAAATATGAGTGATAAGCGGGTGTCCAGAAATGGAGAGGAGAAGTCGGTGCATACAGGGAGGTCGATTGGACAACCATGCCCGATGGGATTATTGATGACCTGTTTTGCCGTTTAAATAACCAAGATAGGGCATGGTTGGCGAGTGCGTGTAAAAAATTGAGAGCTGTGGGTGCTTCTCCTCCTCTGTGGAGCTCGTTGGATGTTCGAAAAATTACTAAAATTTGTCCACGTTAGTGAGGTCCTCTAGTGATAATTATGGAAAAAATTTCTATAGCAATTGTAGTAGTGCCAGTTTAATTATGAACTTTTTTTTTTGACAAATTTCTATTCCAATTGCAGTAGTGCCAGTTTAATTATGAACTTTTTTTTGACAATTAACTTTTAAATTATGAACTTTTTTTGTCAATTAAGTCCTAAACATTTTTCACTTGTGCCAGTTCAGTTCATTTGGCTAGCCGACCCCATTGACGTGGATAATTTTTAGTAATTTTTTGAATTTTTAATATTTAAATAATTTTATTTTGTCTTTTTTGTCTCCTTTATTTTTTTTAGGGCTAGCAAGGGGCCGCCATCGCTGGTGAGGGTCGTCGCCCTCCCAATTCGCAGGTGAGGGCTTGCAAGGCTTATCAAAATTTGGGTGCCCGAGGTCTCGCGAGCCCCCATCGACCGCGGTGAGGGTCTTGGCCCTAGTCCAGCTACAAGCTTGTAGCCGACAAGGGCCGCGACCCTCGCCCAGCGATGAATGAGGGCTCGAGACTTTCTCCCAATGGTCGGCGGCCTTCCGTCGGCTCTAACCAAAAAGAAAAAAAAAATCTAGAATCTTCCGCGTCCTAAAATTGTATTTCTTCAACGCTACACAGTCGTTGGGACAAGGAGCTCACCATCGACCTGCTTCGAAACTTGCCCTAGAAACTACCATTTTTAAAAATTTCAAACCAAAATTGAAGTCCCGCTTCAATCCATCTTCACTCCTGCCATATGAGCATTCTCACGTTCTTCCATCCCCGAGCGGACAAGCCACTGAAGTATAATCCTCCATTTTTCATCTCCAATGAAGAACTTCTTCGACTTGCCGGCCACATTATTCGAAGCCAATCGTCCATCAGATTGTAGAAGAGAAGGCTCTCCACGACTCTGAGTCGCAATCATTTCTTGGTCTGGTCTGTTTTCTTGAATCGTAAACTGATTACATTTTTGCTTCCTGATAGATAGATAATGTTCTACGCAAACACTTCTATTTTCTTATTTTTGGGGTCGGAGTTGTACACCTATACTTAAAGGGTGTAATAATCGTTCATGTATGAGAATAGTCTCATTCGGGAAAACTTATTGTAGGTGATCCAGAAACTGTGCACAAAAGCTTCTTAGTGCTCACATTTATCTCGATTTGTTTGGTTTGTCTTTTTCATACAGTAAATTAAAATGTCGGGTCAAAAATTTGGGTGTTTGTCACATTCTCATGGTGTTTACCAATTGTAGACATTTCCATCACGATCACTAATTTCACATTCCCTATAAAGAGCTCGACCTCAAGAATCAAAGAAAATATGAGGGATAAGCGGGTGTGCAAAAATGAAGAGGAGAAGATCGGTGCATACATGGAGGTCGATTGGACGGCCTTGCCCGATGGGATTATTGATGGCCTGTTTTACCGTTTAAACTACCAAGATAGGGCAAGGCTGGCAGGTACGTGTCAAAAATTGAGATCTGTGGGTGCTTCTCGTCATCTGTAGAGCTCGTTGGATGTTCAAAAAATCACTAAAAATTGTCAATGTCAGTAAGGTCCTCTACTGATAATTATCAAAAATCTATACCAATTGCAGTAGTGCCAGTTTAATTATGAACTTTTTTTTTTATCATTTAACTTTTAAATTATGAACTTTGTTTTGTCAATTAAGTCCCAAACAATTTTTACTTGTGCCAGTTCAATTCATTTGGCTAGTCGACCCCACTGACATTTTTACTAATTTTTTGACTTTTTAATATTTAAATAATTTTGTTTTGTCTTGTTTTACCGTCTATTTTTTTTAGGGCTAGCAGAAGGTTGCCAACGCTGGTGAGGGTCGTCGCCCTCCCGGTTCGCTGGTGAGAGCTTGCAAGGCTCCAAATCTGGGTGCCCGACGTCTCGCGAGGCCCGACTGGCCGCGGTGAGTGTCTCGGCCCTATTGCAGCTACAAGCTTGTAGCCGACAAGGGCCGCGACCCTCACCCAGAGATGAAAGAGGGCTCAAGACTTTCTCCCAATGGCCCGCGGCCTTTTGTCGGTTCTAACCAAAACGGGAAAAAAAATTATATTTCTAGAATCTTCCGCATCCCAAAATTGTATTTCTTTAACGCCACATAGTCGTTGGGACCAGGAGCTCACCATCGACTTGCTTCAAGACTTGTCAATGAAGCTAACAATTTTTGAAATTTCAAGCCGAAATGGAAGTCCCGCTTCAATCCATCTTCACTCTAGCCATCTCAGCATTCTCACGTTCTTCCATCCCCGAGCGGACGAGCCATTGAAGTATGATCCTCCATTTTTCATCTCCAATGAAGAACTTCTTCGACTTGCCGGCCACATTGTTCGGAGCCAATCGTCCATCGGATTGTAGAAGTGAAGACTCCCCACAACTCTGAGTCGCAATCATTTCTTGGTCTGGTCAGCTTTCTTGAATCGCAAACTCATTGAATTGTTGCATCCTTATAGATAGACAATGTTCCACGCAAACACTTCGATTTTCTCATTTTTGGGGTCAGAGTTGCACATCAACACTTAAAGTGTGCAATAATCGTTCATGTATGAGGATAATCTCCTTTCTGAAAACTTATTGTAGGTGATCCAGAAACGGTGCACAAAAGCTTCTTAGGGCTCACATTTATCTCGATTTGTTTGGTTTGTCTTTTTCACATAGGAAATTAATATGTGGGGTCGAAAATTTGGGTGTTAGTCACATTCTCATGGTGTTTATCAGTTGTAGACCTTTCTATCAGGATCGCCATTTTCACATTCCCTATAAAGAGCTCGACCTCAAGAATCAAAGAAAATATATGTGATAAGCAGGTGTGCAGAATGGAGAGGAGAAGGTCGGTGTATACATGGAGGTCGATTGGACGGCCTTGCCCGATGGGATTATTGATTACGTGTTTTGCCGTATAAACTACTAAGATAGGGCAGGGTTGGCAGGTACGTGTCAAAAATTGAGAACAATGGGTGCTTCTCCTCATCTATGGAGCTCGTTGGATGTTCGAAAAATTGCTAAAAATTATCCACGCTAGTAAAGTCTTCTAGTGATATTTACCAAAAAAATTTCTATGCCTATTGCAGTAGTACTAGTTTAATTATGAACTTTTTTTTTGTCAATTAACTTTTTAATTATAAATCTTTTTTTGTCAATTAAGTCCTAAACATTTTTCACTTGTGCCATTTCAGTTCATTTGGCTAACCGACCCCACTAACGTGGATAATTTTTAGTAATTTTTTGAATTTTTAATATTTAAATAATTTTTTTTTGTTTTTTTTTCTCCTCTGCTTTTTTGTTTAGGGCTAGCAGGAGGCTGCCATCGCTAGTTATGGTTGCCACCCTCCTAGTTCGCTGATGAGGGCTTGCAAGGCTCTGCCAAATCTGTGTGCCTGAGGTCTCGGGAGCCCCCACCGGTCTCGTTGAGGGTCTCGGCCCTAGCTTGTAGCCGACAAGGGCCGTGACCCTCGCCCAGTGATGAACGAGGGCTCAAGACTTTCTCCCAATGTCCGGCGACCTTGTGCCGACTCTAACCAAAAAGGAAAAAAAAATCAATATTTCCAGAATCTTTCGCATCCCAAAAAATGTATTTCTTCGACGCTACACAGTCATTGGGATCAGGAGCTCACCATCGACTTGCTTCGAGACTTGTCAAAGAAGCTACCTTTTTTCAAAATTTCAAACCGAAATGGAAATCCCTATTCAATCCATCTTCACTCCATCCATCTGAGCATTCTCACGTTCTTCCATCACCGAGCGGATGAGCCATTGATGTATAATCCTCCATTTTTCATCTCCAAGGAAGAACTTCTTCGATTTGCCGGCCACATTGTTCGGAGCCAATCGTCCATCATATTGTAGAAGAGAAGACTCTCCGCAACTCTGAGTCGCAATGATTTCTTGGTCTGGTCAGCTTTCTTGAATCGCAAACTCATTGCATTGTTGCTTCCATATAGATAGACAATGTTCTACACAAACACTTCTATTTTCTCATTTTTGGTGTCGGAGTTGCACACCAACACTTAAAATGTGCAATAATCGTTCATGTATGAGGATAATCTCCTTCGAGAAAACTTATTGAAGGTGATCTAGAAGCAGTGCACAAAAGCTTCTTAGGGCTCACATTTATCTCGATTAGATTGGTTTGTCTTTTTCACATAGCAAATTAAAATGTGGGGTCGAAAATTTGGGTGTTTGTCACATTCTCAAGGTGTTGACCAATTGTAGACCTTTCCATCACGATCACCATTTTCACATTCCATATAAAGAGCTCGACCTCAAGAATCAGAGAAAATATGAGTGATAAGCGGGTGTGTAGAAATGGAGAGGAGATGGTCGGTGCATACAGGGAGGTCGATTGGACAACCATGCCCGATGGGTTTATTGATGACCTGTCTTGCCGTTTAAATAACCAAGATAGGGCCTGGCTGGTGAGTGCGTATCAAAAATTGAGAGCTGTGGGTGCTTCTCCTCATATGTGGAGCTCGTTGGATGTTCGAAAAATTACTAAAAATTGTCCACATTAGTGAGGTCCTCTAGTGATAATTATGGAAAAAATTTCTATAGCAATTGTAGTAGTGCCAATTTAATTATGAACTTTTTTTTGTCAAATTTCTATTCCAATTGCAGTAGTGCCAGTTTAATTATGAACTTTTTTTTGCCAATCAACTTTTAAATTATGAACTTTTTTTGTCAATTAAGTCCTAAACATTTTTCACTTGTGCCAGTTCAGTTCATTTGGCTAGCCGACCCCATTGACGTGGACAATTTTTAGTAATTTTTTGAATTTTTAATATTTAAATAATTTTATTTTGTCTTTTTTGTCTCCTTTATTTTTTTTAGGGCTAACAGGGGGCCGCCATCGCTGGTGAGGGTCGCCGCCCTCCCGATTCGCAGGTGAGGGCTTGCGAGGCTCATCAAAATTTGGGTGCCCGAGGTCTCGTGAGCCCCCATTGACCGCGGTGAGGGTCTTGTCCCTAGCCCAACTACAAGCTTGTAGCCGACAACGGCCGCGACCCTCGCCCAGCGATGAATGAGGGCTCGAGACTTTCTCCCAATGGTCGGCGGCCTTCTGTCGGCTCTAACCAAAAAGAAAAAAAAATCTAGAATCTTCCGCGTCCTAAAATTGTATTTCTTCGACGCTACACAGTCGTTGGGACAAGGAGCTCACCATCGACCTGCTTCAAAACTTGCCATAGAATCTACCATTTTTAAAAATTTCAAACCAAAATTGAAGTCCCGCTTTGATCCATCTTCACTCCTGCCATATGAGCATTCTCACGTTCTTCCATCCCCGAGCGGACAAGTCATTGAAGTATAATACTCAATTTTTCATCTCCAATGAAGAACTTCTTCGACTTGCCGGCCACATTGTTCGAAGCCAATCGTCCATCAGATTGTAGAAGAGAAGGCTCTCCACGACTCTGAGTCGCAATCATTTCTTGGTCTGGTCTGTTTTCTTGAATCGCAAACTCATTACATTTTTGCTTCCTGATAGATAGATAATGTTCTACGCAAACACTTCTATTTTCTTATTTTTGGGATCGGAGTTGTACACCAACACTTAAAGGGTGTAATAATCGTTAATATATGAGAATAATCTCCTTCGGGAAAACTTATCGTAGGTGATCCAGAAACAATGCACAAAAGCTTCTTAGTACTCACATTTATCTCGATTTGTTTAGTTTGTCTTTTTCACACAGTAAATTAAAATGTCGGGTCGAAAATTTGGGTGTTTGTCACATTCTCATGGTGTTTACCAACTGTAGACATTTCCATCACGATCACTAATTTCACATTCCCTATAAAGAGCTCGTCCTCAAGAATCAAAGAAAATATGAGTGATAAGCGGCTGTGCAAAAATGGAGAGGAGAAGGTCGGTGCATATAGGGAGGTCGATTGGACGGCCTTGCCCGATGGGATTATTGATTGCCTGTTTTACCGTTTAAACTACCAAGATAGGGCAAGGCTGGCAGGTACGTGTCAAAAATTGAGAGCTGTGGGTGCTTCTCGTCATCTGTAGAGCTCGTTGGATGTTCGAAAAATCATTAAAAATTGTCAATGTCAGTAAGGTCCTCTACTGATAATTATCAAAAATCTATACCAATTGCAGTAGTGCCAGTTTAATTATGAACTTTTTTTATCAATTAACTTTTAAATTATGAACTTGGTTTTGTCAATTAAGTCCCAAACAATTTTTACTTGTGCCAGTTCAGTTCATTTGGCTAGCCGACCCCACTGGCGTGGACATTTTTACTAATTTTTTGACTTATTAATATTTAAATAATTTTGTTTTGTCTTTTTTTTTTCGCCTCTATTTTTTTTTAGGGCTAGCAGGAGGTCGCCAATGCTGGTGAGGGTCGTCGCCCTCCCGGTTCGCTGGTGAGAGCTTGCAAGGCTCCAAATCTGGGTGCCCGAGGTCTCGCGAGGCCCGAATGGCCGCGGTGAGTGTCTCGGCCCTATTGCAGCTACAAGCTTGTAGCCGACAAGGGCCGCGACCCTCACCCAGAGATGAAAGAGGGCCCATGACTTTCTCCCAATGGCCTGCGGCCTTTTGTCGGCTCTAACCAAAACGGAAAAAAAAATTTTTATTTCTAGAATCTTCCGCATCTCAAAATTGTATTTCTTTGACGCCACATAGTCGTTGGGACCAGGAGCTCACCATCGACTTGCTTCAAGACTTGTCAAAGAAGCTACGAATTTTTGAAATTTCAAGCCGAAATGGAAGTCCCGCTTCAATTCATCTTCACTCTAGCCATCTCAGCATTCTCACGTTCTTCCATCCCCGAGCGGACGAGCCATTGAAGTATGATCCTCCATTTTTCATCTCCAATGAAGAACTTCTTCGACTTGCCGGCCACATTGTTCGGAGCCAATCGTCCATCAGATTGTAGAAGTGAAGACTCCCCACAACTCTGAGTCGCAATCATTTCTTGGTCTGGTCAGCTTTCTTGAATCGCAAACTCATTGAATTGTTGCATCCTTATAGATAGACAATGTTCTACGCAAACACTTCGATTTTCTCATTTTTGGGGTCGGAGTTGCACATCAACACTTAAAGTGTGCAATAATCGTTCATGTATGAGGATAATCTCCTTTGGGAAAACTTATCGTAGGTGATCCAGAAACGGTGCACAAAAGCTTCTTAGGGCTCACATTTATCTCGATTTGTTTGGTTTGTCTTTTTCACACGGGAAATTAATATGTGGGGTCGAAAATTTGGGTGTTAGTCACATTCTCATGGTGTTTATCTGTTGTAGACCTTTCTATCACGATTGCCATTTTCACATTCCCTATAAAGAGCTCGACCTCAAGAATCAAAGAAAATATATGTGATAAGCAGGTGTGCAGAATGGAGAGGAGAAGGTCGGTGCATACATGGAGGTCGATTGGACGGCCTTGCCCGATGAGATTATTGATGACGTGTTTTGCCGTATAAACTACTAAGATAGGGCAAGGCTGGTAGGTACGTGTCAAAAATTGAGAACAGTGGGTGCTTCTCCTCATCTATGGAGCTCGTTGGATGTTCGAAAAATTGCTGAAAATTATCCACGCTAGTAAAGTCTTCTAGTGATATTTACCAAAAAAATTTCTATGCCTATTGCAGTAGTACTAGTTTAATTATGAACTTTTTTTTTTGTCAATTAACTTTTTAATTATGAAATCTTTTTTTGTCAATTAAGTCCTAAACTTTTTTCACTTGTGCCATTTCAGTTCATTTGGCTAACCGACCCCACTGACGTGGACAATTTTTAGTAATTTTTTGAATTTTTAATATTTAAATAATTTTTTTTGTTTTTTTTTCTCCTCTGCTTTTTTGTTTAGGGCTAGCAGGAGGCTGCCATCGCTAGTTATGGTTGCCATCCTCCTAGTTCGCTGATGAGGGCTTGCAAGGCTCTTCCAAATCTGTGTGCCTGAGGTCTCGGGAGCCCCCACCGGTCTCGTTGAGGGTCTCGGCCCTAGCTTGTAGCCGACAAGGGCCGTGACCCTCGCCCAGTGATGAACGAGGACTCAAGACTTTCTCCCAATGTTCGGCGACCTTGTGCCGGCTCTAACCAAAAAGGAAAAAAAATCAATATTCCCAGAATCTTTCGCATCCCAAAAATGTATTTCTTCGACGCTACACAGTCATTGGGATCAGGAGCTCACCATCGACTTGCTTCGAGACTTGTCAAAGAAGCTAACTTTTTTCAAAATTTCAAACCGAAATGGAAATCCCTATTCAATCCAGCTTTCTGAGCATTCTCACGTTCTTCCAACACCGAGCGAACGAGCCATTGAAGGATAACCCTCCATTTTTCATCTCCAATGAAGAACTTCTTCGACTTGCCGACCACATTGTTTGGAACCAATCGTCCATCAGATTGTAGAAGAGAAGACTCTCCACAACTCTGAGTCGCAATCATTTCTTGGTCTGGTCAGCTTTCTTGAATCGCAAACTCATTGCATTGTTGCTTTCTGATAGATAGACAATGTTCTCCGCAAACACTTCTATTTTCTCATTTTTGGGGTCGTAGTTGCCCACCAACACTTAAAGTACAATTATTGTTTATGTATGAGGATAATCCCCTTCGGATAAACTTATCGTAGGTGATACAGAAACAGTGCACAAAAGCTTGTTAGGGCTCACATTTATCTCGATTAGTTTGATTTGTCCTTTTCACATAGCAAATTAAAATGTGGGGTCGAAAATTTGAGTGTTTGTCACATTCTTGTGGTATTTACCAATTGTAGACCTTTCCATCACGGCCACCATTTTCACTTTCCCTATAAGGAGCTCGACCTCAAGAATCAGAGAAAATATGAGTGATAAGTGTATGTGTAGAAATGGAGAGGAGAATGTCAGTGCATACAGGGAGGACGATTGGACGGCCTTGCCCGATGGGATTATTGATGACCTGTTTTGCCGTTTAAACTACCAAGGTAGGGCAAGGCTGGCACGTCCGTGTAAAAAATTGAGAGCTGTGGGTGCTTCTCCTCATCTGTGGAGCTCGTTGGAAGTTCGAAAAATTACTAAAAATTATCCACGTCACCAAGGTCCTCTAGTGATAATTACCAAAAAAATTTATATACCTATTGCAGTAGTGCTAGTTTAATTATGAACTTTTTTTTGTCAATTATGTCCTAAACATTTTTCACTTCTTCCAGTTCAGGTCATTTGGCTAGCCGACCCCACTAACGTGGACAATATTTAGTAATTTTTTGAATTTTTAATATTTAAATAATTTTGTTTTGTCTTTTTTTTTCTCCTCTATTTTTTTGTTTAGGGCTAGCAGGAGGCCGCCATCGCTAGTGAGGGTCGCTGTCCTCTCGGTTCGCTGGTGAGGGCTTGCAAGGCTTATTCCAATCTGGGTGCCAGATGTCTCGCGAGCCCCCAACGTCCGCGGTGAGGGTCTCGGCCCTAGCCCAGCTACAAGCTTGTAGCCGACAAGGGCCGTGACCCTCGTCCAGCGATGAACGTGGGCTCGAGACTTTCTCCCAATTGTCGGCGGCCTTCTGTCGACTCTAACAAAAGGAAAAAAAATAATACTTCTAGAATCGTTCGCATCCTAAATTGTATTTCTTCGGCGCTACACAGTCGTTGGGACCAGGAGCTCACCATCGATTTGTTTCGAGACTTGTCAAAGAAGCGACCATTTTTCAAAATTTCAAACCGAAATGGAAGTCCTCTCCGATCCATCTTCACTCCAGCTATATGAGCATTCTCACGTTCTTCCACAACCGAGTAGACAAGCCATTGAAGTATAATCCTCCATTTTTCGTCTCCAATGAAGAACTTCTTCGACTTGCCGGCCGCATTGTTTGGAACCAATCGTCCATCAAATTGTAGAATAGAAGACTCTCCACAACTCTAAGTCGCAATCATTTCTTGGTCTGGTCAGCTTTCTTGAATCACAAACTCATTGCATTGTTCCTTCCGGATAGATAGACAATGTTCTACGCAAACACTTCTATTTCATCATTTTTGGGTCCGAGTTGCACACCCACACTTAAAGTGTGCAGTAATCGTTCAAGTATGAGGATAATCTCCTTCGGAAATACTTATCGTAGGTGATCCAGAAACAATGCACAAAAGCTTGTTAGGGCTCACATTTATCTCGAATTGCTTGGTTTGTCTTTTTCACATAGCAAATTAAAATGTGGGGATGAAAATTTGGGTGTTAGTCACATTATCATGGTGTTTACCAATTGTAGACCTTTCCATCACGACCACCATTTACACATTTCCTATAAGGAGCTCGACCTCATGAATGAGAGAAAATATGAGTGATAAGCGGGTGTGCAGAAATGGAGAGGAGAAGGTCGGTGCATACAGGGAGGTCGATTGGACGGCCTTGCCTGATGGGATTATTGATAACCTATTTTTCCATTTAAATAACCAAGATAGGGCATGGCTGGCGAGTGTGTGTCAAAAATTGAGAGCTGTGGGTGCTTCTCCTCATCTGTGGAGCTCGTTTTATGTTCGAAAAATTACTAAAAATTATCCACGTCGGTAAGGTCCTCTAGTGATAATTACCAAAAAAAATTATATAACTATTGCAGTACGGCTAGTTTAATTATGAACTTTTTTTGTCAATTAATTTTTTAATTATGATCTTTTTTTGTCAATTAAGTCCTAAACTTTTTTCAATTGTGCCAGTTCAGTTCATTTGGCTTGCCGACACCATTGAAGGGGAAATTTTTTTAGTAATTTTTTGAATATTTAATATTTAAATAATTTGGTTGTCTTTTTTTTTTCTCCTCTATTTTTTTGTATAGGGCTAGCAGGAGGCCGCCATCGCTGGTGAGCGTCACCACCCTCCCGGTTCGCTGGTGAGGGTTTGCAAGCCTCATCCAAATCTGGGTGCCCAAGGTCTCGTCAACCCCCACCGTCCGCGGTGAGGGTCTTGGCTAGACGTGGCCGATTCTGGTTCCTAAAAAGGTTGGAACCGGAACCGGCCCTTGAAGGGGCAGTCCCAGTTCTGGTTTGGAACCGCCGGTTCCAAGCTGGTTTCCGGTTCAAAAAATCAGGGCCAACCAAGACTAGAGGAGAGGGCGTCGTTGTAGAGGGCGATCGAGGTCACCTGGTCGTGCTCGAGGGCGAGGTCACGAGGAGTTGAAAATCGAAGTCAGGGACGAGGTCGTCCCTGCGGGAGGGTGAAGATGGTGAGGTTGCGGCAGCCGACGTCGTGGGTGACGTCGTCGGAGGGAGAGAGGAGGAAACGGAGGGAGTCGAACTTGTCTTTGGAGCTTGCTATCCAATGATGGCGTTGCACCATTGGCCATTCGAAGGGGGACTGGACAAACCAAAAAAGAAAGGAAGAAGAAGAAGCAGCACAAGAGAGAGAGAATGGGATGAGGTTGAGGCTTGAGGGTCTGTCACTCACAAGTCACCGTGAAAGAGACTGACGCACACAAAGGGAGAGGGAGAAAAGTCAGAAGTCACGTGAAACGGTGAAAGAGACTTGGGAAAAGGGCCGAACGGCTCTTTCCCCCACTTTGTTTTTTTTTTAAAATTTTCTGGCCCGGAACCGCCGATTCCGGGCCGGTTCCAAAAATTATGGAACCATGGGCCCGGTCAACGGGCTGGTTCCGGGTCCACTGTTCATTTTGGCCATGTCTAGTCTTGGTCTTAGCCCAGCTACAAGATAGTAGCCGACAAGGGCCGCGACCCTCGCCCAGTTATGAACGTGGGCTCAAGACTTTCTCCCAATGGCCGACGGCCTTCTGTTGGCTTTAACCAAAAAGGAAAAAAAATATTTCTAGAATCTTCCGCATCCTAAATTTGTATTTCTTCGACGCTACACAGCCATTGGGACCAGGAGCTCACCATCGACTTGCTTCGAGACTTGTCAAAGAAGCTACCATTTTTCAAAATTTCAAACCGAAATGGAAGTCTTTCTTCGGTTCATCTTTACTCCAGCCATCTGAGCATTCTCACGTTCTTCCGTCACCGAGAGGACGAGCCATTGAAGTATAATCCTCCATTTTTCATCTCCAATGAAGAACTTCTTCGACTTGCCGGCAACATTGTTCGGAGCCAATCGTCCATCAGATTATAGAAGAGAAGACTCTCCACAACTCTGAGTCGCAATCATTTCTTGGTCTGGTCAGTTTTCTTGAATCGCAAACTCATTGCATTGTTGCTTCCCGATAGATAGATAATGTTCTACGCAAACACTTCTATTTTCTCATTTTTAGGGTTAGAGTTGCACACCAACACTTAAAGTGTGCAATAATTGCTCATGTATGAGGATAATCTCCTTCGGGAAAACTTATCGTGGGTGATCCAGAAACAGTACACAAAAGCTTCTTAGAGCTTACATTTATCTCGAATTGTTTGGTTTGGCTTTTTCACACAGCAAATTAAAATGTGGGGTCGAAAATTTGGGTGTTAGTCACATTCTCTTGGTGTTTACCAATTGTAGACCTTTCCATCACGATCACCATTTTCACATTCCCTATAAAGAGCTCGACCTCAAGAATCAGAGAAAATATAAGTGATAAGCGGGTGCACAGAAATAGAGAGGAGAAGGTCGGTGCATACATGGAGGTCGATTGAACGGCCTTGCTCAATGGAATTATTGATGACTTGTTTTGCCGTTTAAACTACCAAGATAGGGCAAGCTTGGCAGGTACGTGTCAAAAATTGAGAGCTGTGGGTGCTTCTCCCCATTTGTGGAGCTCGTTGGATGTACGAAAAAATTACTTAAAATTGTCCACATCAGTAAGGTCCTCTAGTGATAATTACGAAAAAAAAATTCTATACCTATTGCAGTTGTGCCTGTTTAATTATGAACTTTGTTTTGTCAATTAATGTTTTTAATTGTGAACTTTTTTTTATCAATTAAGCCCTAAATATTTTTCACTTATGCCAGTTCTGTTCATTTGGCTGGCCGACCCCACTAACGAGGATAATTTTAAGTAATTTTTTGTATTTTTAATATTTAAATAATTTTGTTTTGTCTTTTTTTTTCTCCTCTATTTTTTTGTTTAGGGCTAGCAGGAGGCTGCCATCGCTGGTGAGGGTCGCCGCCCTCCCGGTTCGTTGGTGAGGGTTTGCAAGGGTCATCCAAATCTGGGTGTCCGAGGTCTCGCGAGCCCCCACCGGCCGCGATAAGGGTCTCGGCCCTAGCCCAGCTACAAGCTTGTAACCGACAAGGGCCGCGACCCTCGCCCAGCGATGAATGAGGGCTCGAGCCTTTCTCCCAATGGCCGGCGGCCGTCTGTCGGCTCTAACGAAATAGGAAAAAGAAAACAATATTTCTAGAATCTTCCGCATCCTAAAATTGTATTTCTTCGACGCTACACAGTCGTTGGGACCAGGAGCTCACCATCGACTTGCTTCGAGACTTGTCAAAGAAGCTACCATTTTTCAAAATTTCCAACCGAAATGGAAGTCCCTCTTCAATCCATCTTCACTCCAGCCATCTGAGCTTTCTCACGTTCTTCCATCACCGAGCGGAAGAGCGATTGAAGTATAATCCTCCATTTTTCATCTCCAATGAAGAACTTCTTCGACTTGCCGGCCACATTGTTCGGAGCCAATCGTCCATCAGATTGTAGAAGAGAAAACTCTCCACAACTCTTAGTCGCAATCATTTCTTGGTCTTGTCGGCTTTCTTGATTCGCAAACTCATTGCATTGTTGCTTCATGATAGATAGACAATGTTCTACGCAAACACTTCTATTTTCTCATTTTTGGGGTCGGAGTTGCACACCAACATTTAAAGTGTGCAATAATCGCTCATATATGAGGATAATCTCCTCCGGGAAAACTTATCGTAGGTGTTCCAGAAACAGTGCACAAAAGCTTCTTAGGGCTCACATTTATCTCGATTTGTTTGATTTGTCTTTTTCACACAGCAAATTAAAATGTGGGCTCCAAAATTTGGGTGTTAGTCACATTCTCATGGTTTTTACCAATTGTAGACCTTTCCATCACAATCACCATTTTCACATTTCCTATAAAAAGCTCGACCTCAAGAATCAGAGAAAATATGAGTGATAAGCGGGTGTATAAAGAGCTCGACCTCAAGAATCAGAGAAAATATGAGTGATAAGTGGGTGTGCAAAAATGGAGAGAAGAAGGTCGGTGCATACGGGGAGGTCGATTGGACAGCCTTGCCCGATGGAATTATTGATGACATGTTTTGTCGTTAAAACTACCAAGATAGGGCAAGGCTGGTAGGTACGTGTCAAAAATTGAGAGCTGTGGGTGCTTCTCCTCATCTGTGGAGCTCGTTGGATGTTCGAAAAATTACAAAAAAACTGTCCATGTGAGTAAGGTCCTCTAGTGATAATTACCAAAAAAATTCTATACCTATTGCAGTAGTGCCAGTTTAATTATGAACTTTTTTTGTCATTTAAGTCCTAAACAATTTTCACTTGTGCCAGTTCAGTTCATTTGGCTAGCCGGCCCCACTGACGTGGACAAGTTTTAGTAATTTTTTGAATTTCTAATGTTTAAATAATTTTGTTTTATCTTTTTTTTCTCCTCTATTTTTTTTGTTTAGGGCTAGCAGGAGGCTGCCATCGTTGGTGAGGGTCACCGCCCTCCCGATTCGCTAACGAGGGCTTGCAAGGCTCATCCAAGTCTGGGTGCCTGAGGTCTCGCGAGCCCCCACCGGCCGCGGTGAGGGTCTTGGCCCTAGCCCAGCTATAAGCTAGTAGCCGACAAGGGCCACGACCCTCGCTCAGCGATGAACGAGGGCTCGAGACTTTCTTCCAATGGCCGGCGGCCTTCTGTCGACTCTAACCAAACAGAAAATTAAAAAGAAAGAAAAATATTAACAAATGAAAAATAATGTCTAAATTTTTTAAAATTATTAAAAAAAATTATCCACGTCAGCACCGGTCGGCCAAATGAAATGAATTGAAGTGAGGTTTCCCTTGCCTGCTCTGACGAAATGATTTGTTGGATGTCATCTTCATTCAGTCCCATACCATGGCAATTCACTCGCATGATAAAGTAAAATTCATTTCAGGTTCCTGTATGTATCTAACAATATTTCCACAGGTTAGATTAAGTTGCAGTTGCTTGATGGTATTATTAATATGACCAAGTGTAACTTCCCTGGACTGGCTAGGGGTGCCATAATATAGAGGCCTTGTCTAAGTATTAGACGCCAAGGGAGACGTAGCCCCGCGAGGGTCCAATCGCCTGTCCTTGCGCATCGGCGGCGCCACCACATTGTAATATTATCGAAAATCAAGAGTGATCGCGCTATGAAAGAGAGGAATGCGGTTGAAGAGCGAAGCGTGCCAGACCAAGATCGAGATCGAGATCGAGATCGAGTGCAATGAGTTTGCGAACGATACAAGACATGGAGCTAAAGTAACTTTTGGTGTACAACCCCTTCACATCCTTATCGGTTAAAGGGGAGAAATTATTCCGTAATATTATTATTTTCAATAATGTATAATTTAGTATGATATATATCCAACATTTACGTATCATTTTCACATTAAAAAGGATTGATACCACAAAAAATTATAAACTATATCAACTATCACTCAAGAACCTTAAACGTTTATTTTGTGCCATCAATACCCCTAAAGTATATCCACTTCCACACTAAAATCCCCAAAACTTGTGCTGATGTGAATTCAATCTTTGATTTGGATTATCAAAATTTTATTTTTCCTTCTTCACGATTTTCTGACGGCTTATTTTATTTGTGAGAATCATGTAATTTTTGTTTACTGCTGTCCTTATAAAAGAGAAGTTATATACTGTGAATGATGTAGTGACGTGTCCGTCATTCACAGCTTTAATTTCATGTCTTACCTTACTTATATGTTCTTATGTATGCGAGATTATACGAGATTTTGCTATATGAAGTTTGTGTAGATTTAATTAATGCATGCTTGGTCGGCAATTCTAAAAGAGGATTGAGAAAAAATTAAGTCCTTTGATATATCGTGCTATTGTAGCCTTGTAGGGGCTTCATTTGGGGCCGCTTGGAAAACTCATTTTGGGAATGAAAATACCATGAATTGTGATCGTCCGCCAGCGTAACCGAAGTCTACGAAAAATAAAGTACTGCAGAAAATTAATGGTATGTAGTTGGTTCCATCCAACTTAATTGCAATCTGCGAAGAAGAAGATGAATCATTCGGCGGTGTCGATAGAATCTGATTCAATCTGATAGTCAAATTCTCCAACAATGCTTCCGTGGTCGAATTCGCCCTTGATTTTGGTGGGGAATCACTTCTCTTGTAGGATTTCGATTTGCCATGGGTCAGAGGTCGATCGCGAGAACAAGACGAGCAATAACGTTGGGGCCCGCGCGAGACAACGACGGATCGCCATAATCAGGGATTGACGTACAGTACTCGCAGAAAGCAAACCCTATGCTCCGATACCATGTTGAAAAGCAAAGAAAAAATATAGAAGAAACACGAATTTACGAGTTTCGACAATGTGTCTACGTCCTCGATCAAACACCCCACCCTCTCTCGTTTTTATGTTTCCTTCTTCGTTATCACATCAAGTATGTACACACTAATAAATATACAATCAGAACTTCTTTTACAAATCAAGTCTCTACAAAATAGGAAAAAAAAATCCTCTACAAATTAGGAGGAAAAATCAAATCTCCTACAAAAAAATAAAATTACAGCTCACGCCAACACAACAATCCGTATACCTAGCTTCCATTAGTTAATTTTGGACAGGATACATCCATCTCAACCATTGATCTCTCGACAATAGACGAATCCACAAATTTTTTTTTTTTTGGTCGAGAACGAATCTGTTACTTGAAGTGAACAAAATTTAGCAAATTTATTCGAATTCCTACAACGCTATTGTTTGGTAAAGAAAAGAAAGAATCATTAAAACCACATATATACAAATATTCAATTCAAGGGAATTAAATCGGAAAAATTATTAAAAAAAAGTCCTAAATCTTTTGAATTTTTGCCAATTTAGTCATAAACCTTTTAAGTTGGCCGATTTTTTTTCTTTTTGGGTCCGAAGTTGGCCGATTCAGTTTTAAACATTTTCACCTTTTACCGATTCCATCCTATTGGTCAAAAATTGTTGAAGTAGATGCCAGTCGTCTTACATGGCAACGCAATGCTGAAGTAGACAAGTTTTAATAGTATTTTAAATATTTTATAAATATTTTATTTAGTTTTTCTTTTTTTTTCCTTTTTCCTTTTCTTTCTTTTCTTTTGTTTTACCTCCGTCAAGCGAGGGTTACCCTCGCCGGAGGCTGTGGATGTTGAGGCTGGGCGGAGGGGAAAAAAGAAAAGGGAAAAAAGGAAAATAGAAAAAATAGAAATATTTGACAAACTACTAAAATATTAGAAATTGTTCACATCAGCATCGACGGTGCCACGTGGAAAAGCCGGTATTCTTGTCAGTGATTTTCAGTCAATAGGAATGAATCGGTAGAATGTAAAACAGTTTAGGACTAAATCGGCAAACATTAAAAGTTGGGGACTGAAGAAAAGGTTTAAGACTTCTTTGATAATTTTCCCGAAAGAAAGCCATGCTATCTCAGAGCATATTCCAATAAAAAAATGGTCTAAGCCCTAAGGGTGGTTCTTGTAGACGATTAAACTCAAAATGTGAACATCTTTGCTAGCCAGATTGTGGAAAAGTTCCCTTCTCGCTATCCACAATTTCAGTCTCGGACTATACTCAAATTAAATAACGAAGACTTCGACAACAATTGCAAACGGACAGATCTGATGCTGAGATATCTTTATTTGATTTAATTTTATTTGTTATCTAAGTTGTGTGACTTGTATTCACTTGACTTTAATTGTTAAAAGTGTGTATGAATGTATATCTACTAATGAAATCCCATCAAGGAAAAATTGACAAATTCTCTCGGGTTCTCGTTTATCTTTACCTGGAAACATTATGAGACACTCTCGAGCAACCCAATCTCAGGAAATGACCATCTTAACCCCATGCGGGAGTTCGGGCATTGTGAATTGGCTCAACGTTGCCACATTGGATTTGTAATCGATGCCCGAAAATACTTTCTCGGGTGCAATGGCGATTGCTAGACGCCATTCTCAGGAAGGACGAAGAAATCACGGTGGAGCAAAAAGTGGCAAGTATCGCCCATCTTGACGACGCCACAAATCATGTTGTTGTCCAAATGAAGTCCGAAAGACTAAAGTCGCAAAACAAAGAGGACTTGTATGATGTCCAAGTGCAAAAGGGACGGATCAACATGCAAAAGCGGCGAGTAGGGCCATGATGCAGGCTTGAGTGGGAACGATGCCAAGCGAGGGGCGGAATTGTTCCAATTCAGTTTTGAACTTTTGAATTATGTCAATTGAGTTCTAAACTTTTTTTTTTCATATTTTGTCAATTGAATCCATCCATCTTAATAATGGACATCGACCGTCCTACATGGCATGACCAGTGTTGATGTTGACATTTTTAGGTAATATTTTGATATTTTATTGAATTTTAAATAATTAATTTCTTTTCTTTTGTTCCCTGGACTTAGGGCTGGTGAGGGCCGGGACGTCCTCATTGGCACCGGGGGAGGGTGTTGTGGTCCTCGCCTGCTCTAGGCAAGGGCTATGGTCCTTAAAGAAAGATCTCTTTGCCTTGCTGAAAACAGGTTTTCACTGCCTCTTCAGAGGTCTTCCCTTCCATACCTAATCCGCAAGGTCTCACTCCTTTTACTTCCTCTTCAACAAGATATGACCCTTTTAGTGGCTATCGGACCGTACTTAGGAGGTTCAGTTGAATCATTTTTAACTTTTGGGGAAAACCTTTCTAAATCGAAATTCCTCGCGTGTCCATAACCAAGCCCGGAAGATAAACCGAACCCCTGTAAAAAAGGGGTCTCAAATGCGCATTTTGACCTTGAAGCAACATGGAAAAGGATAATCTGACAAGCGCTCTGGGCAAGGCTGCGGAACCCTCACCAGATTTGGTGTAGGTAAAAAAGAAAAAGAAAATAAAAGAAAAGGAGAAGGGAAAAAATAAAAATAAAAATTATAAAAATTCAACAAATTATTGGAAATATCCACGTCAGTGCTGATTGTCCTATATGGCATAGTTGGCATCCATGTCAATAATTTCCAGTCAAAATTAGCCGATGGACTTAATTGGCGAAATGCAACAAATGTTTAGAACTCAATTGGCAAATTAAAAAAATTATGATCGAATTGACACAATTACATTGTGTTTATGACTTCTTCTTCTTTTTATAATTTTCCCTCTAACAATATCGTGTCCACTTTCAAGAATTTTTTCTTTTTTTTGTCGGAAAGAAAAAAAATTATGAACCACTGGACAAAAAGATTTACGGTTCAATACACAGGCAATTGCGATCATCGAATTGAAGATCATCCATTGTCAGTTTTAGATAGCCCCACAATAATTTGTTACATAAAGCTTCGCGACACTGAAGAAGAGTCCTAATCTAAGTTATAGCTAATGCTTGATGTCCATAATTTTAATTTCCTCTTTAATGATCCTAAAACATCTTTTTGATCTCCTAATTAAGTATGAGTCTTCTGTTGTCTTTGAGCTGCATAAAATGGCAAAGAAGCATAGCAAGAGCAACAAGTATGTAAGAGAATTTGAGTGTAGACTTTGAGCTATTGGGACAATGGGACTTGCGAGAGAGTGAGGACTGAGGAGTGAAGATTGAAATGAAGAGGCGACTCAGGGAGGCCTGCAAAGTACAAAGTGGAACCCTAATTAGTAATCATTAGTATGTTATTTAAAAAAAAAAATTGACCAGTCCGATCTGGTTCTATGGCCATAGAACTAGGAACCGGACCCGCATGATCACCGGTTCCAATTTAAAGAATCGGGAACCAGACCGGACACCTCTAGAATCGAGAACCAGACCACTGGTCTGGTCCCGGTTTGGGCAATCCGATTTGCTCATCCCTAGATTTTCTTGCCTACTTCTTTTTCCATCTTCTGAATGGCCATATGCTCTTTTGCTCGTGCACTGTAGATTCATCAGGGTTTTGTTATGGTTTCTTTATTGAGCTGGTCCTTACGTTTAGAAATCCGCATTATCTTTATTCTCATAGTTATGTCACTAACACTAATGTGATCCAACTTAATTCAGTTTCAATTTAACAACACACATCAAAAATCTGTTTTCCCTTGGCAATGCTAGCTAGAGAGCATGCTCGAGTAGAGTTTCAAGATTGGGAGTAGAAAGAAGAGAAGATATGGCTAGTGGTCCTAGTGGTTATTTTGCATTTCAAGTCCCCATCTCGTGAGGTCCATGATCGGAGTACAACAAAAGAAAGGCTGGATTGGTAGGTGGGACTTCTTCTTCTTCTTCTTCTTCTTCAGGTTGACCTTGATTTTGGTTCAAGAGAAAGATATTATATCGGTCTTAAACCTCCATTCTTCATGATGCCGCATGCATAGTCACATTTGCAAGCAATTAAAGGATCACAAATGAGTGAGATAATTCAAATCACTTAAGAATGGGCCTCAAGATCGGCCTTTGTGTGCACACACCGAGATTTCCCATTATCCCCATTGACTTGTTTAAGAAAATGTTGGTTTTAAAGGTCCCGTGGGATTTTTCACGTGTCAGCATCGGCCCTAACATTCATCTAACCATTCACATGCAAATGGTCCTAATTAAGTCATGCACTTAGCCCTTTTGAGCCTTGGACATCAAACAATCAAAGCAAGACTAGTGAGCCCCAAGAGGATCACTTATGGAATTAAGCTGATTATGTTTAGGCATTGTTATCAATAAAGATAAGGTCGATTGAAATGATTCAAGCACTCAAAGAAAACTTAACACATGCTAATTAAACTTCATGAGGACTTTTTTTTTTTTTTGTATTTTCCAAAGCATTAACACGAAAACGACAAGTTTGACCTACTGTCCATAAACATGCTCCAGGGAAATTAGTTATCACAAAATGCACAAAAAAATAGTAAAATGTATGTAAAAATTTTGACATTATTTATTCGGGTAGGAAAATGAGCCCTTGAACGTAGCTCGAGTTCTACATATGGCTTCACAAGACTTCAAATATATCTCTTTTGCTAATTATATGCCAAGGAAAGTATATTTATGTGGATGGGGTTTTGTCTCTGTGTGGAACTAGAAGATAAGAATGCCATTACATTAGTTTCCACGAGCATCGTTTACTCAAGAACATGATATTTAGTATGGTTATGATACCCTTGACACTTTTTGAGTGTCGATGAAGATCAATCTGTCCCACGTTGTCTGAATTTTGTAGGTTTTGCCTTTTCCTCGACTGATTTTTTTTCCCCCTTTCCAAAGTAATATTTTGCGTGTTCTTCCACGGTTGTATGACAAATGAAAGTCGACGTTGACGATGTACCTGATCAAGAAGATGGGTTGAACTTGGTTTTGTTTTGACAGCTCTCCAAAAAGGAGGGATTCGGTTTTCTGAAGTTTGATGAAATCGAGCATGGCCCATGATCCATTCACTTGGTTTCTTTACTGGGCCTTGACAGATTGTAGTTTTTTTTTCCCAATATCTCAACTTAGAATTTTTTTTTTTTTTTGGGTCGAAACAACTTAGAAGTTGACTTGGGGTCAATAAGGCATACTAAGTACTATTGGAGTACCTGGACCTGGAGTCGAACTTTATTCCCTGTGGTCGGACTTAATGTTCATTTAGTCCAATAGGAGTGGGGTCGAACATTTTAGGTCTTTGCATATGATCGAATGATTGATGCGTGCATGGAGTCGAACTTTATTCCCTGTGGTCGGACTTAATGTTCATTTAGTCCAGTAGGAGTGGGGTCGAACATTTTTGGTCTTTGCATATGATCGAATGATTGCTGCGTGCCATCTAACTCAGCAATTTGAAGGTCAAATTTAACGAAAATTAACGGAGGGTAAATTTGTGACAGGTGTAATAGTTTGGGGTAAATTTGTCACAAATATACCATTTTGAAAGTTTTCGTGGTCAAAAAATTAATTTGGGGTAAATTTATCACAGGTGTACCAGTTTGAGGTTTTTCATAGTATTAACCATAAGTTTAAATGTGATAGTTTAATACACAGGCAATTGTGTCCCTCGAATTGAATCATCCATTGTCAGCCTTTGGATAGCCCCACAAGTTTTCCATTTGAGTCGCTCGTTTTCGACAAATGTTTAATAACATGAAGTAGGGATAATTGCTAAAAAGTCATAAACCTATTATAATAGTGTTAATTCGTTCTAAATCTTTATATTTTTTTTCAATTGAGCCCTAAGCCATTTGCAATTGTGTCAATTCAGTCCATTTGACCAGATGGTATTGATATGATAATTTTTCTAGTAATATCTTAATATTTTTTTTTTAAAATTTTCATTATTTTATATGTTTTTAATAATTTTTGTCTTTTTTATTTACTGTACTTTCTTTTTTTACGATTTGGTCGGCAACCCTGCCAGCCACTGGCGGCCGACAAGGTCTCTAGCTACCTGAGCAAGGTCGTTGGCCCCTGGGCGAGGGCTTGTAGCCATCACCTAGATCTGGGCGACGGCCACGGTAGCCAAGGGGAGGATCACGAGCCCTAGCCCCACAAGCCATCGTCATGGCTGGATGAGGATCGGGGCCAGGCGACCTCGTTGGCCCTCGACCGGTGACAAGCAGGGTTGTTAGCCAAACCCTAAAAAAATGAAAGTTAAAAAAAAAAAGACAAAAAATAATTCAAAAATAATTCAAAATTCAAAATTATTAAAATATTATTACAAATTGCGACATCAGCGCCAATCCAGTCAAATGGACTGAATTGGCATAATTGCAAAAAATTTAAAACTCAATTGACAAAAAGAGAAAATTTAAGACTGAATTGACACAATTATAATAAATTTAAGATTTTTTTGATAATTCTCCCTCAAGAAGTATGCAGGATTAAGAGTTTGAATTCGTAAAACTAATTCTTCCACGTTACATCCTTTTTCTCTCAAGGAAATCTACGCCCGAGGAAATCAATTTCTTCATATATAAAGCACGTCATGTCTTCGAAATTGCTGAATGTCATGTCATGGCTGGCTTACATCCTTCCTCCTAACATGCGTTGAAAATCTTGAAACTATTTTGGTCCAGCGGGTAGCACTATGGGAAGTTTTAGAAGATGATCAAAACAGAGCAATAATGCCAATTTCGGACTATTCATGTCTTCTTGCAGTCGATTCAATTTTTCCCAATGACTTCCATAGCACCGTTATTATATTCAAAATCTGCATTCAGTCTCTCATACCATGACAATTCACTCGTAAGATACAGAGTAGGCAAGAAAAAGAAAAATTCCCTTCCACGTTCCTGTATGTATCCAAAACATTTCCACAAGTTTGATCAAGTTGCTCCCAAAGACAGAACACAATGAGACAATAGGGAAAAAAAAAACAGAGAGAAGGAAATCCAAGCTATATCATGAGACTAAAGGAATTCTTAGGACATTTTGACATCTCACCTTATCAACACAGCTTTCACTCTGGGATATATGAAAAAAAGGAAAGAGTTTGACAAAGGAATATACAGCAGAAATGCTGTTGTCTCTCTCCCCAGAAATCTCTATGCTTTCCTGCTCGAAGAAGAAAAAGAACAAGGCGCACTCTGTGAATCTCGTCACCAGCTAATGAAGAAACTGCATAGCCAGTTCTCTCGCATACAAAATCTAATGCTCGACAGTTGTAGCCACAATATGCACTTTTCCAATCAGTTGCATCGTCATAAATCACTCTCTCTGCATCATGAAAGTCAACATCGTCATTTAGTGACGATAAAACAACTTGCATATGACATAAGAATGAAAGTTGTGAACTTCGTTTTTTCTCTAGGTTTGCACCTTGCATGGATGCACATGTATCCAAAATAGAAAATAACAGTCCCGTACCTTTTGACGCTTTGCATTGGGAGGACACTGGTCAAGATCATTCAGCCCGCATGATGTCCCAATATCAGAGCCCTCAACCTGCAAAAACACCTTGTTTCCAGTACCTTTTCCTTTTCAACAGTACTTTTGCAATGAACATAACAAAGCAGAATCATTATGATCACAAGTTCACCGTCATCCTTGCCCTAATATAAATTTTCTTTTCATCACACCCAGTAGACAAATATCTGGGGCATGTGAGGTAACAAAGTTTCTTGCACGTATCGAAATAATTTGCCATTATGTGCGACTAACAAAAAACGTGAGCAAGCACCTGGAAAATGCTCACCTCAGGCTCAGTGGATGGATCTTGAGCTGTCCTGCGCGCTGTCGTGTTTGATTCTTCACCGCTCATTGGATTTGACCCAAGTGCATGTTCAGATATGAAGGGCATGATCTGGTGAAGCAAATTTGAAAGAAATATTCCATCTTCACTTGGTCTATTTTCTGATTCTGGAGCATTCATGGCATCGGCTGATGTCCCCGCATCCTGAGAGGCAGATCCTATCACTGTCCCATTGATGCTGGAACCCTCCACATGAATGTCACCACCAGGAAATAGGCTCCTCAGAAACTGAACAACACTGCCAGGGACTTGTCTCTCAGTTTCTCCATTAGTTTGTGACCCACCAGAGGAAATAATGTTAATGTTTACACTCCTAGAAACAGATGGTTCCTGCCTTCTTAGATCGGTTGTAGATGAACCTGCAGAATGAAGAGATTCTTAAATCCAGAAGGACTCATTGCCTTGCACTTTGTTTGGGAACTTGGGGAGGGTAAATGAGAGACCAGGGGGAAGTGGGACAAAATTTAAAAGATCCAAAATTTTAAGATTTGATCCATTTTCTCCTTCCACCACTCACTTTGCCCCTTACCATTTTCCCAAACAAAGTCTTAGCGTTCAAACAAATTAGATCCCATCCCCGAGCATATGAACTATGCAAGCAAACATTCAACTGCTGAACCTAAAGAGAAAAGAGCATTTACTCCCGAATAATTGTCTAAATATGTTAAAACATTATATCCAACCCCTGCACGGAAATTCTACTACCACTGCTTAAACCTTGGCCTACCAGAGTAACCAAATCACTCCATTACCATCTCTTCCAGAATCTGCTGGGGTTTGCTGGTGAAGCAAAGACTCAGGTATAACTTGCTGTACAGTTTCCACAAGAGTTGGATGTTGCTCAGACAAAGCATGAGATCCTCTTTCACCAGCCACACTTCCAGCATGTTGAAATCTTCCGATCAATGGATAGTATATCCCGGCCGAGTTACTGGGAGAATCTGATGACAGTCTACTGAAGGGAGCTGGGACTGCTGCAACCATGGTTCTGATGGGCACTACCCGTACACCAGACTCTCCAGTAAAAGATGGAATGGGAGCTTCAGAGGCCCCTGAAGATGAGAGGCTAATAGGATTTTCTCCACTGGGGTTTACCGCAGCCACCGTAGTAGCAGCACCAGCGCTTCTTGAGACCGATGGTTGCTGAATATTGATACTTTCTTCTCCATTAGCATTTGATCCAGCCGTTGGGGAACCTTAGGGTAAGAAAAAAATGGGAGCAACCTTGAGTGATAATGTTATATAGCACAAACTACACGATTAGAATTACCATGATATGTCTAGTGCAGCATGCAATAATCAGTCTATGAATAACACTTGAGAGTGTACCTCTTCGAATTTGAATATCAATTCTCCTTGGGAGGAACCCTGCACCAAGCCCACCCCCAAAGCTGGATCCGCCATGTACGCTTCCCACTGGAATGCTGCCAAAACTTGTTCCCATCTGAAATGGAACAGGCTGGAGCCAGGGGAAAACATTCAATCAGATTGTCTCATAGTAACAAAAAGCCGACAGGAAAGAAAACATAATGCTTGAATAAGATGTGTAGGACAGTGCCTGAACCATTAGAGGATTAGGACCAGATGGAGAAATGTAAATCGCTGGTCCAGCATTGACTACAGCTTCAGACTGCAAAAGAAAAAGCATTTAGGATCATAAGATCTAATTGATTAACCAGGAAACTGTAGTTTACTTACCGCTGTTTGACCTAATCTCAATGTCATGGCAGTGCGCCCAAGTTCCAGTATATAAGCACCTAGGTAGTGAAAAAGCATCCCCATTCTCATGGCAGTATTCTGAGTGCTTGACCGCATCACTGAATCAGTAACACCCCCCTGATTTTGAAGTTGACTCGCACATAGCTGCAATTGTAAATATGTAAACCATCCGTATTGGTGCAAATCACATTTTATTTGTATAGAAGGAGATAACACTTCATTGTGCGTAACAAAGGAGTACAAAACACTTTCACGGTATAAGACAGCTTTCTTCAATTAAGCAATCATATATTCAAAGTATTCAATTTCAACAACCCATTAAGAAATAAACAATATCTATTTACTTCATATACTTGTACATCATGCTACAAAAAAAAAAGTTAACTAAGAATGACCTGCAAGCATTCTGCCACTTGTTCAATTAGCATTTGTCTAGTTGAGAGCATAATTTCTGCCAAAGATGCAGGTGTTGGAAGACCTTCTGGTATAGCTCCTGATTGTGATGCCAAGGTTGGGTTTCTATTGTCAGGTCTATTTGAAGCAGACATTCCACTGCCTCTACCTGCCAATGCCGTACTCTGATCATTTCGTTCAACCAGCAAAAAATCTCATTGTTATCATCATGAGGAGGAACTTACCAATGTCTTCAAATTCACTCGTTATATAACTTAAACACTGGGACATAGTTGTCAAGGAATCAGGTATAACCTGCAAAAATGAACATGCAAAAGAGTCTATCTGTACCCTTCGTTGTATTAAGAGAAAGGATGAGAGACAAGGAACTCAAATAAACAAGAGTTCCATACTCACTGGAGGTTGCCCCATAGAAATAGTTGTAGGAAGTCCAAAAGCACCAGGCCATCTGCCAGATTGACCTCTCATGGCAGACTGTTCCGATGGGACTGGGACCTGGCCGAAATGTAACGTACTGCTGGCATCTGATGTTCTCTCAGATCTCTGTGAATAAAGAAATTCCCAGAGACACCCACTCACATTAAAACCCATAGCCAAGTATTTCGACATATAAATAGGTTGACATCAAAAGAGTTCAAAGACATGTACCCCTTCATTGCTGCTCCCAGGATTCGTAATTCCAAAAGAACTGAGTACAGCAGAGACAATCTGCTCAGCAGGACAAGCAAACAACAATTATCGTAACAAAGACAGAAGCACCTAACAACCCTTCTCCCTTTTCCACTTAAAGTATCATATCCTCACCCGACCGATTTCTGGAGGAACCCCATCCCCTTGATCAGGCAAATTGAAAGTCTCAATCACGACACCTGGAGCTACATGGCTGCTGTGACTATGGCTTGTGGCTGAAGGATTAGTCGTTACAGAAGATAAAAGATGGGCAGTCACACTTTCCAGTGGTTTTTGAATTTGAGCAGAAATAAGATGAAATTTTTTTCCAAGATATATAATATTACCTATTTTCCCAACTAAATAGAAGTAAATTAAGATGAGAGTTCACTAAGGTGCAGCATGAAAATCGAAGCTAGGGAAGCAACATCGAAGTATAGTAGAAGTAAAGATAAAGACTACAACCAAGATAGAAAGGATTTCCACCAAACTTGTCCCATCTGATTAACTAGCTCTAAAAGGTTGACATGCAATCAGAAGTGTTCTAAGAACTGAGCCATCCAGACCACAAGGTGCAGCTGTAAGGTTAGTTGGACACTTCAATTCACGATAAATCACTAGTGGATAATTGACAATCTGATCTAGAAAGGAGACCAAGGTCACACTATCTATATATACAGATGGATGGATGGACAGATAGATAGATAGAGCTACCCACCAGTTCATAGAATCCACGTAGAATGCCAACCACATCCTAAGTATGCTTAGGTTCATTAAATCGTGCAAAGCATTAAGCTGAATGGATAGAGAGCTTCTAGAACCACTCCGAGTCGCACGCAAGATTCACATTAGTTTTTGGAACTGGATGACCAAGAAATAAAACCCCATCCCACATTTTGTCTCCCCATCTTTTCAATATTGATTGCCACATAGAATAAGGCAACAAAATCAAGGGGGAAAAGGAACCAAATAGTACGACAAACCGGAAAAGTGACCAGGCCAAAATTTAGCAACTACTAGGTCTTAGAAAAAGAAACAGGTTATTTGATACTTACACTCGTTTTCTACTCCATATATATGTGATTATTGTGTGCCCCATCAATCTTCACATAGTGTTTGCATGTCCTAAAAACTTGTTACAAGAGTGACATATTTAACTGCCATTTGCTAGTAGATTACACCAACTCCGCCTATGTATGTTTATGTAGCCTGTCCCAAACCAGGGTAAAGGAAGAGCGTTGCGTCAGGTGTAGCGAGCCAGTTATAAAAAGGAGCTATTTTTATGAGATGAACCCTTTTGATTTCTCGTTGGAGCGTACCCTTCTTAGCGACACGTTGCATCGGCGCTCGGGTGTAGCGATAAATGGGCAAGGGTCCTTGCACCAAGATAGGTGTAGGCGATGGGTAAGGAAGCTAGCCTTGGGCCATCATTCCAGAGTGATGCGCCACATCGTTGCCCGGATGTGGTGAAAAGTAAGCTAAGGTCCTCACACTTGTATGGGCGAGTGTGGGGGGCAAGAAATGCCCATGAGGTTAGGATTCGAATCACAGTACTCACACCAAGGTTCTGCTTTGAGTCTTTATCTTTTTGCCCTAGTTATGGATGAGCTAATAAAAGATATCCAAGATGAGGTGTCATGGTATATGCTTTTTGCAGATGATATTGTGCTTATTGATGAGACCAGGGCTAGGGTTGGCGCTATATTAGAATTATGGAGAAGCACGTCGAGTCTAAAGGATTTACATTAAGTCAAAGTAGGATCGAATACATGAAGTGTGAGAAGAGGAGAAGATCAAGAATCCATGAATATGCTTGGACAGAAAGTACCCAAGAAAGATGCTTTTAGATATCTAGGATCAATATTGCAAAAGGGGGGAGAGATTAATGAGGATGTAAGCCATAGAATCAAAGTAGGTCGGATGAAATGGCGCAATGCATCGGGGTTTTTATATGATTGCAAAATCCCTCTTAGGCTAAAAGGAAAATTTTATAGAATTGCAATAAGGCCTGCAATGTTATACGGAGCTGAATGTTGGCCATCACAGAGACAACATGAGCATAAAATGGGAGTAGCAGAATTGAGGATGTTAAGGTGGATGTGTGGTCATACAATGATGGATAAGATAAGAAGTGAAGATATTCGACGAAAAGTTGGAGTAGTACCGGTGGCAGAAAAAATAAGAGAACATAGATTGAGTAGTTTGGGCATATTCTTTGTAGACCCCTAAATGATCCGGTAAGAACAGAAGTTTGTTATCGAGAGCCTGACATAAAGAAAGGAAGAGGTCAGCCGAAACTTACTTTGGGCAAAGTAATAAAACAAGATTTATTAGAGTGAAATAGATTGGCGTAAGATTAGTCTTAGGACGGAGTGGAAGAAAACTATTAGCATTGCGGAAGGGCAGAATTCCTATGGTCCTGGCTGTCCTTTTTAGTCATTTTCCTCTCTTTATATTTATATAATTTTATTTTTACAATTTATTTATTTTTATAATTTTTTCTTTTCCCTCAAGCGGCCTTGCTTTTATTTCATTTATTTTTTGGTTCATCGACTGCCGACCCTACTAGTTTGAGATACTAGTTTGGAATAAAGGTGATGTTAATGTTGCCAGTAGATTACACCACAAAACAACATATATATTAAACAAAAGATACTTATTATTGACAAGAATTCATTCCAATGCAAATTCTCATTTCAAAGGATCTCCCTGATTCATGTTCTAGTACATGTATATTAAACAGAAGATGCTCATTATTGACAAGAATTCAAGGATTGGGTTCCTTGAAAGATTTTATTTTCTTATATTAGTTATTACCCCGGGAATCCAAAGGCTGTCTAATGATCGATTTAGAGAAGACACATGCAATTAAACCTGGCTTAAAGATACTGAACTCTGCATTTGAGCTTTTTCTTCTTTTTGGTTTATTTAGCTACTTGTGGATGTGTTAGGCTGTTAGTGCTGCACTCAGAGTGGCAGCATCCTTAATTTTGATAATTATGCATCTAATACTAAGCTTTGCAAAATAATATGCTACTATTTCTGGTGTGAGTTCACACAAAAAATTTGACTAGGCCAGACTTGTTTCACCAACATTAACGTGGATTGGCATAGACTTGTATGCACCTGATTGGCTGACGTTATGTACAAGCAGAAAACTTCAAAACATATTCACAAAATTCAAACCTGCATGAGCTGGCGTCCCCTCTGATGATGGTGGAACCGGTTGCCTCACAACCAGATGCAATGTGTGACCATCTTCAACGTCTAATAATTATATTAAGTGCATATCCAAGAGTTTGAGTAGCTAAACAGCACCCTTACATGCTTGTTGTTGAATAAGTATGCATGGAATCCTCCCAATTTGAGGAGCAAATAAATCAAGAGTTCCAGCTTGACCCTCAACTTCACAACATATCAAAGAAGTTTCTAATGGTCGAAAATCTATTCAGTGACTTGTGACCCAACCCCGTTCTTTTACAGTAATGTATATAAAGGGAAAATCCTCTTATTTTACCTCTTAAATATAGGAAATCCATGACATCTGGCATGGTACTCTGCTCTGTAAGTGTATGCATTTCTTTTGGTGGTTGTGGTTGTTGGGTTTTTTTTTTTTTTTTTTTTTTTGGGGGGGGGGGGAGTGTTGTGTGGGTTATTGCTAATACGATTTAATTGGTAACATAAACTAATGTAGAATGAAATCTGGAGGAGAAGAGGATGATAAGAAGCTAACAACAAGATCATATCTTGTGAAATGAACTTCACATGCTAATAAGGATACAGTAGGCAGACAGGAGCTGATCGTCCTTCAATACCTTCCCACGGCATATTAGACGCTGCTGCTCAGAGATAACCCCAGTGACTGAAGCTACCTGCTCTTTCAAAGCAGGGACTGAAACCTGAGGAGAAAACAACAGAACGGAAAGTCAATGGATATATGAAGGAGAAAAGAGCCCAAAATAAAGACTCCCCAAAATACCTATGACATCTTCACAAGGGAAATACATAAACAAGCAAATTTTTTTAAGAAGCAACACACAACAAAGTGAGATGCTACAAATTCTCTATAGAAATTATGCTTATCACAGTGTTACCATTACCAAACAAGTCACTATCTCTAAATTGCACAGTTTACAGTAGCGAAAGTAAAAATGGTACAGGTAAAGTTGATTATTTATCCCATGAGAATGGACAAAATATTTGAGACAGGGCACCCCCAAGTAGGAAAATGGCACTTTCATGTATGCTCAGAGTAAGTGATTACCTGCTTATTCACTCTCAATGAGTAAGTCTGCGAATCCAAGGTTTTAATTTTGATCTCAATGGTGCTTTCTGAAGCTTCAGCCTCATTGATTCTAGGAACTTTAGTGGCATCGTTACTGCCCATTCTTCTCAAGGTATAGATACACCTGTAGAGAAACAAGAGAATGGAGCCACAATTAATAGTAGAAGATACTCCACACCCTCATCAGTCTCACAACAAAAACCACAGGAACAAGAAGAAAGTAAATCAATTTCGTAAATGGCTTGAGCAAGAAGGAAAAAAGATAAAAAAGAGTTAACAATATCAAGTCACAAATGAAACAGAAACCCAGACAAAGCAACTGAATTTCGTTCCACTGATGTATCAGGTTAAGATCACTGTCATAAAATAAACAATCCGAAGCACAGAGCCAAGAAACGTTCTTGCTAGTCTCCTGGGCCAAGAAAGGCCAAAACTTTACGATTCCCACCCAAAAAAGATATCACGCCAAAGTTGACCCAAATCAATTTACATGCAAAAACGCCAATAAAGCCACCCATTTTCGCGAAAGAACCATTTTACAATCTACCCTAGGGTTCCAAATTCCAAAAGAAGCAGAACACATCCACATGCAGAACATAGCCATTCAACATCACCAAGTGAGAGGTGACCCGATTTAAATCGGCACTCGCTCAAATTTTGCACCCAATCGAACGGAAAACAACTTCAATCCAAGCATAAATGTTCAGGGAATTTGACGAAACGCTTACAGACCTCCAAAACCTTCAAGATAGTCGGGAAATCCCTGAGAGACGAAGAGAGAGCTCGAGCGAGGCAAGTGACGAAAAGGGTACAGACAAATCGGGAGCACTCCCTCCCTCGCTCTCTCTCGCTCGCTCTCCCTTACTCTGTGCGTGTCTGCGCTTTTTGGGTTTTTGCAGGAACGCGAAACGCAATTTTTTTGGTTTTGTGTAGAATGGAGATCACTGTAGCGAAATGTTACCTGGATTTTTACCCGGTTAATAGCGGACCTTCTTTATCAACACCTTGACTTGATTAAGCAACAAAATCAAATCTATCGTTGGATTGGGGAAGCCGACGGAATTTTTTTTTTGTTTTGTTTTGAGTGATATCCCAATCTACAGATTTTTCGAAATTTTCCAATAGGAATCGCGACGGCAACCGCGACGCCAACACCCTCACCTGGACTCGGGCAAGGGTTGCGACACCCTCATCGAGACCAGGCCCTCGCCTACGGCCAGCGATGACTGGCCATGACTTCGCCGGCCAGATAAAAAGATTGAGAAAAGAAATTTCATAAACAATATTAAAAATTTATCACATTTGTTTACATTTATGCCGGTGATGACACGTAGAACGGCTAGCGTCATGTCAATGATTTTAAGTCAAAATTGGTCGATGGACTACATTGGCATAAATAGAAAAAGGTTTAAGACTATTGATTAATATTGGTCCAAGTGAAAGGTTTGTAATTGAATTAGTATAAATGTAATAGAGTTAGAACATTTTTTTTTTATTTTTTCTCCTTAGTTTCTTGTGTTAAAAAAATACGAAGATGTTGGGTACTTAGATCAAATTAGGATTGATGAACCAATTTAGTAGGGGAGTCTAATATTGTAGAGGTTTGGCCAAATTAAAAGTCTTAGTGTACTTTTTTTTTTCAAGGAAATGTAGGTTCATAACTATGTATGCTATGCAAATCTCATTACGAAAACCAACGAAATTAGCTATCATCTAATTTTGTCTTTTCAACTATTATTCTAGTGTTATCAGCAGTTTTAACTCCAATAGATCGTGTAATTGTCAACTTTAATTCCGATAACTACAAAGCATTTTCCCTCCGAAGTACGTTTGATGGTGCTATCATTTACTACATTTGTATCAATTTAGTCATAAACATTTTAATTGTGATAGTTGAGTCTGAAATTTTTTATATTTTGCTAGCTAATTGAGTCCATCCAGACCAATTTTGTCCAAAAATCATTAAAGTGAGAGTCGAGTGTCCTACATGGTACGGTTGGCGCTGAGGTGAACAATTTTAATTATATTTTAATTTTTTCATAATTTTTTTCTTTTTTCTTTTTCTTTTTTTTTTCTGAGGGCCGACGAGAGCCATCAACCCAAATCTAGCTAGGATTCCAGCCCCCTTGCCAGATCTAAACTAGGCAAGAGCTTTGCGGCCCTCGCCCAATCCGACAAGTGTTAGCCAGTGACCCTTGTAGGCTTTAAAAAAAATTATAAGAAAAAATTATTAGAATAGTATTAGAAAATGTCAACTTTAATGATTTCCGGTAAAATTTGTGGATGGACTCAATTGAAAAAATATCAAAAAGGTTTAAAACTCAATTGTCCCAATTAAAATATTTATGAATGAATCAGCACATGTACAAATAGGTTTAGGACATTTTTTGATAATTTTTCTTAGTTTGAATATGAGGTCGATTTATCCTATATGACGTTTAGTGGCACGCTTTGGACGAAATAAAATCTGCATTTGTCCGTATAAAAAGCCAAATAGCGTGTCTGCCTATAAGAGCAAGATAATTTTTAAAATACCCGGATTAGTATTAAGAAATAATATTAATATTAATATTATTAATATTATTATTATTATTATTATTAATTGACCAAAAACTAACCTGCTCAGTGGCACCACCATGGCACAATTAGGGCGCGAATGATAACCATTTTGCTCTTCTTCTTTTTTCTATACCGAGGAACAAGTTTGGTAGAAATTCATTCTATGAAACAATTTCATTTTTTTATTTTCGGGACAATAGATTTGGAATAGAAATGAGAAATAGAAATTTTTTATTTTTCTATCTCAAGAATAGAAAGAGAAATGGTAATTCTTATCATTTCTCACTCTCTCTCGAGTGCGGTCTCCCTCTCTTTTGCGTTCTTGGCCATTGGACTCCAATCCGTCGGTCCGTTGGTTGCTGGTCACCGTCTGTTGGCCCTTGATCTCGGGTGTGCTGGTTTCCAATCCGTCGATTTCCTATTTGCTGTCTACTAGTAGCCATTCGTCGGTCACCGTTCGCCGATTGACAGTTAAGGTTCGGCGGCCAGCTACCGTAGAAATTTTATGATATTATCAAATAAACTTATGTTCTTGAACAAAAATTTTATGTCGTTATCAAACGCGTTTCTCCACTCAGAAACTTTTTCAGGGAATATAAATTGAAAAACTAATGTTTGGCCAGAAATAGCTCCCGAAAACAAAATGATTATCATTAGCGCCCCTATTATTGTGGCTAGACCCAGTGACATTTTCACTATAGATTTGCAGAAAAAATAGAACTCTGAAAATATGGAATGGCTCAGCCGAGATCATTGAGCCCGAAGGACCAGTTCGGTTTTTGGAACTACATTTATCCTGTGAAATAGACATCGTATCTAAGTTATGCACAAGAGTATTGAGGATGATCTGAAGTAAGTCTTATCGGTGTAATGAGGTGCTCATGGGCTAATTTAGAAAATTAGGAGACCAAAGTATAGTTAGATTGGTCCAAGGAAAACGTTTCCTTCGACTACTCTTTCCGATTGATGGGTCACAAACGTGGAAATCACTAGTATTCTATTTCAAATTCGCGAGTGACGTTACTATCAATAGTCCGCAACGATCAGGTACGAGAAAAATGTATCCTCCTTTTTAACACCTTGTACGTAACTGGCTAGTAGGGATGAGCAAATCGGACTGTCCAGACCGAGATCGCCCGGACCGGACAGGGACCGAGACCAGTGGTCTAGTTCCTGGTTCTAGAGGGAGCGGTCCGATTTCCGGTTCTAGGGTCCTCTTGGACCGAACTAGGACCGATCGATTTATTTATTTATTTATTTATTATTTTAAGTTCGGTGCATATCATCAAGAGAAAACTCGAAGCTGACTTCGGACTCCAGACAAAGAAGGTTTGGCAAATAAACAAACCAACAAAATGCATAGAAAACATAATGGAGATGGTCCGAAGCTGATTTCACAAGCCTGTGCCATGTTTGAGGCACTAAGACAACTGAAAAAATAATCCCAATGGAGTAGCAAGGGATTCTCGTATCACACATGAACAAAATCTAATTCAAACAAATCTCCAACAATGAAGTAACTCATCTCTCCACAATTAGTCATGGTTGTTGACACCTAAATTTTGATTTATCTTATTTAATAATTCATTTTTCACAAAAAAATGAGAATTAGTTTTAGTTCTCACCAAAAATAATTAATTAAGTTTTCATGCATTGCATATTTAATTTAGTTTTTCATGCATTACGTTTGCATCATATTGTAGCGACAGCAAATATTTCAGCTTAATTTGTCAGGCGATTGGGACCATAGTTGTCAAGGCGTCGCCTAGGCGACAAAGCGACCTTGGGTGACCAAGGCGTCCTGTCGCCTTGCTAGGTCTCCTCAAGGCGGGCGCCTTGGTCGCCTAGGCGTCGCCTTGTGGACGCCTTGGGCTCCTTGGACGCCTAGGCGATGCCTTGGGCGCCTTGCTGGTTTTCCTCAAGGCGGGCGCCTTGGTCGCCTAGGCGTCGCCTTGTGGATGCCTTGGGCGCCTTGGTTGCCTAGGCGACTGTTGACACCTGATTTTTTATCAGTCTTTCATAGTTTATTTTTTAAAAATTCATAAAAAATATATAAAAAGTTAAAAAATTAAAAAATCATCTTTGGTAGCCTTGACCAAGCTAAAGGAACCATTTTTGATAAAAAAAAAATAAATTTTCAATTTTTTAATATTTTCCAAAATAGAAAAATACATGAAAAATGAAGAAAAATAGCATTCGATGTCGTAAAAATATAGAAAAATAGTCAATATTTTTATTTTAATTTTCTTTTCAATTTGAACTCATAAATAGTCAAAATTCAAGTTCAATTACATGTGTTTCTTCATGACGCATAGAGTTGAATTTGGCAAAAAAAAATATCATTCGAATCTTTTAATTTGTAAATTTCTACATCTTTTTTAGTCTTGATGTCCAATTAGATTGACCACCATATACAATAAATGCCCCTTGCTGAATATTTTCGTTTTTGTTTCACATGATTTCATTGTGTAAAATGCCGAGTGGATCCCCAAATATAATCGGGTCGGCATGAGCTCGATAGCTCGTCCAAGACCAAATCAGGGCACGGCGAACCCCATGTGAGTACTCTCGAACTCCTGCGATGCTTCCTAATGCTTTTCTTAGGTCAGATCGAGTGTAGAACGGCTAGGACAGCTAAATCATTCTTGAGCTGTGATTGATAAATAGGGCATTACTAGGAATGCCATGTGATTTATTTGCATATCTAGATTCCTTGAGTTGCGCATTTTATTACTGATTGTGATTGCTAGGATAATCACTCCTATCTGCATGAATTTCTAGATTTATGGTTCATACCTTACTCATCCGCATGAATCTCAGGCTAGAAAATTCAGTCAACTTAGGTACCGAAAGGGCGTCAACTCTGACGGTTGGCGTAACTAAGTCCCCGAAACCATTTCTCTGGTTCTCGCAAAATTGAATAGAAACTCCCAACTATTCGATTGGGTGGTCCAATCATACCCTAAAAAAATGATTGGTGGCGACTCCATGGCATGCACACTTAGCACATGTCACTAGACCACACTGAAAGTCGATCACGCATACCTCCGTTGCGATTTGGGTAATGGGCCTTGGGAGAGGCCCGCGTCCGACCAGACAGGACGGCCCATTAGCCCTCGAGAGCCCGACAACCTCAAGAGGGTCGCGACAGCGACGCCTTGGGCGCCTTGAGAAATACAAATATTAAAAATTATTTATTTTTAATAATATTTCATGCATATATTTACTATATTAAAAGTTGTTTATTTTTAATAATCTTTCATGTATATATTTGCTCTGTTAAATCATGAATGTAAGTTTTGAAGTACAAATATAAAATATACAATTATACATATATATTTAAAAATTTAGCTACATTGTCGCCTTATCGCCTTGCGGACGACTAGGCGGGCGCCTAATCGCCTAGGCGTTTTAGAGGCCTCTGCTTGCCTTGTCGCCTTAACAACTATGATTGGGACTTAAAGTGCGATTTAATCCACTAGAGACTCAATTGAGAAAACATTAAGAGTTTTTGGTTAATTTCGTAAATAAAAAAACTGAGTCTACCGACCTAACCCTAATTTTTCCTGTATATATTGGTGCTTATGTCTCAATAAAGAGGAGGCCACTTCATTGCAATACACAGCCATAGAGAGGGACTCAATTCAATAGACGACATTGAGATCACAAAGAAGAGAGGCACAAGGCCAAAGGGAGGTGGAGAGGATTGTGATAGAGAGAGACATACTCGTTTTCTTTTGCATGTTCTTCCAAGTTTGCATAATAGAGAAGAGCATGACACATGCTGAGAAGGATTCAAGCGCCAAAGGAGCAATCGCCGATATCGTCCTCGATTCCCTCTCGCATTTTGGGTGGTGCATGATAACATTTCTTCTTCTTTTTTTTTCCATTTCCCTGCCAGAAGTCATTCTGGCAGGGAAATGCGTTTGATAAAACCAAATCTAAAGAAGAAAGCCGTTTGGTAAAAAAAATTGACTTATGGTAGGATTTTCTACTTTTGGCAAGATTTTTTATTTCTGGCAAATTTTTTGTTGATTTTCAGAAGTAAATATTTTTTACTTCTCGGGGAAACCGACCGGCGGCCGCGACCACGGGCCTCTAGCCGATCGCCGTCCGCCCGCCTGCCGCCGCCGATCGCCCGCCGCCAGTCGTCGCCGCCATCGAACATTTTTTTAATAGTATTTCGAAGATTGTCTTTTTTTAATCGTTATCAAACGCATTTCTCTATCAGAAATCAACTTCTGAAGCAGAAGCTGAAAATTTCACTTCTACTTCAAATCAAAAGCTGAAAAATCCATTTCCCTGCCAGAAGCACTTCTCGGGCGAGAATTGTTATCATGCACCACCTTGGCGTTCTCTCAATTCTAACGAGACCATCTCGGCGAAGGCAAATTTTCATCAACGCAGTGTGGCTGGTCCGCCTCATTGGTGGGGCCCAGCAGATTTTATTTTATTTGTTTAGAAGATAGAAAAAAAGACAAAAAGAAAAAAAAAAGACAAAGTCAAATAAACAAAAGGAAAGTGGGCTGCCTTTATTTTATAGTTTGTTTTCGTGCACGTGTGCCATAGAGTGAAAAGCGAGAAGCAGCCGAGGCCGAGAGACATAGAGAGTGGTCAAGAGCAAAAAGGAACAGGGGAGCACCGAGAGAAAGAAAAGAAAAAAGAAGAAAAGGGGCTGCGGCTTGTGGTCTCAATTCGAAGGCCAAACGTTATCGGAATTCGCTCAAATTTCGACATGTTGTTCATGAGACTAAGCTCTACGAGCTGATCGGTTTCGTTCGTTGAGATTTGTCTCCGACTCTCCTATTGCGGTTAGGGTTTTCTTGCCCCTTTTTTGTATTATTCCACCTTTATCGTGAGGAAAGCTCTTGGAATATTGATGTTGAGCCTCTAGTGTGTGACTAGAGAGAAACACTTTGTGTATTCTGCTATTCTTGGTAATTAGTGGAGTTTTTTGGGTCATTCGTGGTTTTTCCCGATTCGGGTTTTCCACATAAATCTTGGTGTTATATCTCTTTATCATTCCGCTGTTATATTTGCATACTGTGAGGTTATTTTGCTGGATATAATTGTTTGATCTTGGATTGGCTATATTTGTCCTGAAGTGCTGCCTGTTTTTCCCAACAAAGTGGTATCAGAGCTTGGTTGAGATTCTAGTATTAGATGGAGAATACGAGTGGCACTATGTTTAAGTTAAATGCCTCGAATTACTCTATATGGAAGCCTCGGATGGAAGACGTGTTATATTGCAAAGATTTGTTTGATCCGGTCGAAGGTAATGAAGCTAAAGGAGATACGGAAGATAAAGAGTGGGAGCGAATGAATCGGAAGAGGATTGGGTTTATCCGACAATGGATTGATGATAGTGTGTTTCATCATGTTGCTCAAGAAACGAAGGCAGATACTTTGTGGAAGAAATTGCAAGATCTCTATGAGAGGAGAACTCCACAAAATAAGGCTTTTCTAGTTAAACGACTTGTGAATTTGAGATACAATGAGGGAAGTAGCATGTCAGAGCATTTGAGTGAATTTCAAGATGTTGTAAACCAATTGACAAATCTTGAGATTGACCTTGGTGATAAATTGCAATCATGTTTGTTGCTTGGTACTCTTCCTGATAGCTGGGACACCTTGGTTGTGGCATTAAATAATTCAGCTCCTTATGGTGTGCTTTCTATGAGCGTGGTTAAAGAAAGCTTGTTTAATGAAGAAACAAGGAGAAAAGATTTGAATTATGCTTCCAAATCGGAGGCACTTGTCGTAGAACACAGAGGGCGAAGTCAATCAAGGAAGTTTCAAAGTAATGACAGAGACAAGTCAAGAGAAAGATCGAAGTTAAGGCCGAGGAGGACGGTGAAGTGTTACAATTGTGGCAAGATGGGACATTATGCCAATGAGTGTTGGAGGCCGAAGAGAGATAAATTTCATGATAGAAATGGAGATAAAAAGAAGGAAGAAAATCAGCCTACAACAGCAGTTGCAGCCGACGGTGATATTGTGTTCATTTGTGATGATGATTATGTAAATCTCACATGCCAAGATTCTAGCTGGGTTGTCGATTCTGCAGCTTCTTATCATGTCACCTTACGGCGTGACTTCTTTACATCCCATCGCAGCGGTGATTTCGGTTGTGTTAGGATGGGAAACAGTGGTGTCTCCAAGGTTATCGGCATGTGAGATGTTTATCTAGAGACCGATATGGGATGCACTTTGCTTCTGAAAAATGTGAGACATGTTCCAGATATTCGACTTCACTTAATCTCCACAGGTGCCGTAGATGACGATGGTTATTGCAACTCCTTCTATGATGGCAAATGAAAATTGACTAAAGGCTCTATGGTGGTGGCAAAAGGCAAGAAGACATGTAGTCTCTATATCATGCAAGCAAATTTGATGCGACAAGAGGTAAATGCAGTGGAGGATTCCTCAGTTGATCTATGGCATATGAGACTTGGTCATCTTAGCGAGAAGGGACTTGAAACTCTTGCTAGGAAGAATCTTCTATCATTGAAGGAGAAAAATCTGACAGAATGTACTCATTGCCTCACGGGTAAGCAACATCGATTCTCATTTCATAGTTTCTCTCCTCACACGAAACCTGATGTACTTGATTTAGTTCACACGGATGTCTGTTGCATGGATGCTAGAACACTTGGTGGTGCATTGTATTTTGTGACATTTATTGATGACTGCTCTAGAAAAGTGTAGGCTTTTGCTTTGAAATCTAAAGATCAGGTACTTGTGGCCCTCAAACAATTTCATATCAGTGTTGAAAGGGAGACAGGGAAAAAGCTGAAACGTGTTCGGGCTGATAACGGTGGTGAATATAGAGGGCCGTTTGAGCATTACTGCAGAGACTATGGTATCAAGCTTGAGAAGATTGTTCCGAAAACACCATAGCATAATGGAGTAGCAGAGAGAATGAACCAGACGATTAATGATCGGATTCGGTGTATGCTATCTCATGCGAAATTGCCAAAGCCATTCTGGGGCGAAGCGATGAGAACGGCAGTTGACCTGATAAATCTTTCTCCATCAGTTCCTCTTAAATGGGATATTCCACAAAGAGTATAGAGTGGGAAAGATGTCTCATATAGTTATCTGAAGGTGTTTGGTTGCCGGGCATTTGTGCATGTCCCAAGAGATGAGAGGTCCAAGCTTGATAACAGGTCTAAACAATGTATCTTCTTGGGTTATGGATATGAAGAGTTTGGCTACAAATTGTGGGATCCAACTACAAAGAAATTCATTAGAAGCCGAGATGTGGTGTTCTTTGAGCATCAAACCATTAAAGACATAGACAAGTCAGAGAAGCCAAAGAATGCAGCTCCGCACACTGTTAGTTTCAGCTCAAATCCTCCTACCGTATTAGGTGAAAATCATGGGGGAGAAGTGCATGGAAATCATGAAGAAGTTGAATCCTCACAGAATGTTGATTCTTCAGCTGAGATAGGTGAAGTAGTTGAGTCAGAACAATCAGATGAGCAAGAGCAAACAATTGAGCCAGTTGAGCAAGAAGAAGCAGTCCAACCTCAAGTTAGAAAATCAGAAAAAGATCGTCGACCCTCACAAAGATATCAGCCGCATGAGTATGTGTTACTCACTGATGCAGGAGAACCTGAAACTTATGAAGAGGCTATGTCATGTGATCAAAAGAATAAGTGGCACGAAGCTATGCAAGATGAGCTCAAATCTTTGCATGAGAACCACACATTTGAGTTGGTGAAGTTGTCTAAGGGCAAGAGGACACTCACAAATAAGTTGGTGTATAAGATAAAGACGGAAGAAAGCAGTTTGAAGCCACGATACAAGGCCAGACTTGTTGTGAAAGGCTTTCATCAGAAGAAGGAAATTGATTTTAAAGAGATTTTTTCACCGATTGTGAAAATGTCATCTATTAGAGTTGTTCTTGGGTTGGCTGCTAGTTTGGATTTGGAAATTGAACAGCTTGATGTAAAAACAGCGTTTCTTCATGGAAATTTAGAAGAAGAGATATATATGGAGCAACCGGAGGGTTTTAAAGTTAATGGCAAGGAGCATCTTGTATGTAGGCTAAGAAAGAGTCTATACGGTCTCAAACAAGCGCCAAACAGTGGAACTTGAAGTTTGATTCATTCATGGAAGCTCGTGGATATGGTAAGACCACTTCTGATTCTTGTGTCTTTATGAAAAGATTTTCAGATGATGATTTCATTATCCTCCTGCTTTATGTGGATGACATGTTGATAGTTGGGCATTGTTGACACCTGATTTTTGACCATTTATTATTGTGATTTTTATTCTTTAAAATTAATTAAAAATATCAAAAAAAGTCATAAAATCACAAAATCAACTTTGGAAGCCTTGGCTTAGCCTCAAGAACCAATTTTGAACAAAAAATATTTTTCGTAATTTTTAATAATTTTTCGAATTTATTTAATTATTAAAAATACCCAAAAAATCGGAAAAATACAATTCGTGGTCATAAAAATACACAAAAATATTCAATAATTTTGTTTTAATTCTCTCTTTAATATTTTCACTTTTTATTAGGGAAATTTGACTCGATTCATGGGGTTCCTTCACAAACATAATCCCGAACCGAGCCTAAAAAAAATCCTTTTCGAGTCTTTTAATTTTCAATTCTTGGTTTTTATAAGCTATGACATTAGATTCTAAAGTCTTGAAGTGCAATTAGGTCAGTTTGCCCTCTAATTTGATCAATTTTAACCAAAAGGGCTTAATTGCATAAAAATCTTTCAATTTAGTCCCCGGTTTCTCAATTTTTGAAATTAAATTTCATGTGAGCATACCCATTGAAATTAAACACCTCCACCCTATAGTTTTCATCATGCCAAATCCATTGGTGGCCTCAATTTGGGCTAATTCGATCATTTGGATCGTCAATTAAGCAAAAATCAATTTCGGATCCTAAGGGCAATTTGGGGTTTTCATTAAATTTCAATCAATTGATTCATGAAAATACCCATTTTCGATAGAAAACATGTTGGGGAATCCGATTTTGCCATCAATTTTATAAAAATGGGTCGATTTGGGGCCTATTTGGACCGATTTGGTCGAACCGGGCCGGTCGGGTCAGGCCCGACCCGACCCGGTCCGACCGGGTCTGCAACAAAGTTGCAGACCCACGTCGCCGAAAGCACCAAGAGCGGGTATCAAACGTGGGGGAGGCTGCCATTTTTTTAGTAAAAAGCAAATGCCAATGGGTGGTGGACGCGGGTGGACAGTCCACGACCAAAAAGGACGGTTGGCCACGGACAAAAGGCGAGGGGAATCTTCTCGGTTGAGGGAGAGAGCGGGTCGAGAGAAAAAAATTTGACAGAGAAAGTTGGGGGAAAACCAACGGACGAACGGCGATCCCAGACCTTCATCGACATTGATGAATCATCACTGGAGCTTGGCGGCCGTCGAGGAGCTCCAAAAAGGTCGGTATCTCCCCGACTCCTACCTCTTTCTCTGTGCATGCTAGATGTTTGACGAAATGCCTCAATGGGTTTTTCATTTTGGACCCTCGGCCGAACTGTCCCCGAGCCTTATTTGTGCGAAACTTACCTTTAAGCTTTGTTAGAGCTTAGTCTCCGCTCTGCTTGCCTTTGTTTTTGCATTAAATCGCGGTGGAAATCGAGCCTCCGAGCTTCGCCGGCCAAGACTCGGACCGCGAGCTCGACGTGGACATTCGTGCGATCGCCGACACCAATGGGAACTCAGGTAAGCTCCTAAACTCCATTTGGATGCCGTATGATCTAGCAGAATCGATTTTGGAGCAAAAAAATTTTTCTGCAAATCCCCTCGCCGGCGCCGGTTCGGGTGGGGTCAGTTTGGCCGTTTTCCGACATAAAATATGCCATGTTTTTGTTGAGTATCGATGTCGGGCCGGTGGGGAGTCGATCGCCGTGAGAACGGGCGAAAAATACCTATTTTTGGGGCCGGTTCGTGTTTCTCCGGCGAGATTTCTGGCGACCTTGCCGGAAATTCCACTGTTCATCGTCTTCTCCGGCGAGGTCGCCGGTGGTCAACGGTCAAATGCTGACGTGGCATGCCACGTAGGCAGCCACGTCAGCGGTGGGGCCGGTTCGAATAAAATAAAGACCAGATCCGACGGTGGAGAGTGTGCCACGTGTCGCGATCTCGGCTTTTTCGGTTTTATTAAATGATTTTCGGATATTAATTAAAAATGATCCGACGGTCAAGAATCTGCCAAGTGGCTATCTCTGGATCGTCCGATCTAGTCCAAGATCGGACGCACCAGGAGCAGCCACGTGGCAAAATCTGGGGCGTCCGTTTGCTAAATTAAGAAAATGATAAAAAAAAAAAAAAAGAAAACCAAAAACGGCGTCGTTTTGGCTGTGGGCGTGCGAGCCTGGGTCGCGGGTCCGGGTCGTGGACCGGATCTGACTCGGCCCGGAAGTAATTTTAATTATTAAAAAAATCCAGAAAATAGTTAAATAATAAAAAATTCAAAAATTCAATAAAAATTGAAAAATCCTAAAAAAATTCAAAAAAATTCGAAAAATTCAGAAAAATTCTAAAAAATTCCAGAAAATAGGAAATGGCCACATTCAACTGGTCACGACCTGTTTCGGGTCTTTTGACCCCCGATCTTTCCAAAAATGACGGTTTTGCCCTTCCGACAAACCGTCTTCCAAAAAAATTCTAAAAATTCAGGAAAATCCCAAAAAATAGGAAATGGCCACAAACAACTGGCCAAGACTCATTCCGGGTGTTTTGAACCCCGACCCTTCTTAAAAATGACGATTTCTCCCTTCGGGCGAATCGTCTTCCAAAAATTGAAGAAAAATCAAGAAATTCCAAAAAACTTCTCAAAAATGGGAAATGGCCACAATCAACTGGCCATGAAATATTTTGGGTAATTCGGTATCCAAGTCTTCCAAAAATTGACGATTTTGCCCTTCGGGCTAAATCGCCTCCAAATCTTCCCATTTTACCCCGACCCGAAATCACACCTTTCCTAAGCCCTTATGGCTATGCTAGGAAGCCATTGACTTGAATTGATGTGCATCGATGAGATTTATTTATGCACTTGTTTGTGCTGTCATTTAAATTGATTGTGATTGATAGGAATAGTCTTCCAATCTGCATGAATCCCTGAATCAAGCCTACCTCATCTAAAATTGCGCCTGCATGAATTCTTAGCCAGGAAAATCACTCGCGTTAGGTACCGAAAGGGCGTTGGTAATGACACCAGCGTAACCAAGTCCCCGAACCCAAAATCTCTGGTTCCGCAGAACTGATCGATCTCTCCCAATCGATCAGTAAGGTTTCCGGTCTACCCTCCAAGAAAGACCGGTGGCGACTCCAAATGCATGCACAATTTGCACATGTCACCACGACCACACTGAAGGTCGAAAGCGATCGACTCTTATCGTCGAATCCTTTAAAAAATACTCCCGCCGCGATTTGGTATGGGCCTGGGAGGGCCCGCGCCGATCCGAGACCCGCGATCGGTAATCCATTAGCCGCGTCCGCTTTTCGGACGGGTCGCGACAGGCATGATGCTAATAAAATCAAGACCTTGAAAAATGAGTTGAGTAAAGCTTTTGCGGTGAAGGATCTAGGGTCGGCTAAGCAAATCCATGGCATGAGAATCACTCGTGATAGGAAGAATAGAAAACTATGATTATCACAAGAGAAATATATTGAAAAAGCGCTTGAAAGATTCAACATTAGCACATGTAATCCGGTAAGTACTCCATTTGTTAGTCACTTTAAATTGAGTAGCAATGAATGTCCTACGAGTAAGAAAGAGAATGAAGAGATGATGAAAGTTCCTTATTCATCAGCCGTAGGTAGTTTGATATATGCCATGGTTTGTACAAGACCAGATATTGCTCATCAGTTGGTGTTGTGAGTAGGTTTCTCTCAAATCCAGGTAAAGAGCATTGGAATGCTGTGAAATGGATTTTGCGGTATCTCAGAGGTACTTGTAGATTCTGCTTGTGTTGTGGAAGTAGAAAGCCTGAGTTGAGTGGCTATTCAGATTCTGATTATGCCGAAGATGTTGATTCTCAAAAGTCTACTTCGGGCTATATGATGACCTTTGCAGGGGGAGCAGTTTCATGGCAGTCGAGATTACAAAAATGCATTGCTTTGTCTATGACTGAAGCAGAGTATATAGCTATCACCGAAAGAGGCAAGGAACTCTTGTGGATGCAGAAATTCCTACAAGAGTTAGGTTTGAAGTAAGAAAAGTTTATTCTATTTTGCGATAGCATGAGTGCTATTTATCTTAGCAAGAATCCAGTGTTGCATTCAAGATCGAAGCATATCGATGTGAAGTATCATTGGGTTCGAGAGAAGTTAGAAGAGAAGTCTTTTCTTCTCGAGAAGGTCCGTATTGACGACAACAGATCAGACATGATAATCAAAGCCTTGTCCATGGTGAAACTTGACTCTTGTAGGAGCAAAGCAGATATGAGGGAACTCCCCACATGAGGTGGAGGGGGAGATTTGTTGGCTGGGTCTGCCTCATTGGTGGGGCCCAGCAAATTTCATTTTATTTGTTTAAAAGATAGAAAAAAAGACAAAAAGAAAAAAAAAAGAGTCAAAGTCAAATAAACAAAAGGAAAGTGGGCTGCCTTTCTTTTATAGTTTGTTTTCGTGCACGTGTGCCATCGAGTGAAAAGCGAGAAGCAGCCGAGGCCGAGAGACATAGAGAGTGGCCGAGAGCAAAAAGGAATAGGGGAGCACTGAGAGAAAGAAAAGAAAAAGAAGAAAAGGAGCTGCGGCTTGTGGTCTCAATTCGAAGACCAAACGTTATCAGAATTCGCTCAAATTTCGACATGTTGTTCGTGAGACTAAGCTCTACGAGCTGATCGGTTTCGTTCGTTGAGATTTGTCTCCGACTCTCCTATTGCGGTTAGGATTTTCTTGCCCTTGTATTATTCCACCTTTATGGTGAGGAAAGCTCCTGGAATATTGATGTTGAGCCTTTAGTGTATGACTAGAGAGAAACATTTTGTGTATTCTGCTATCTTGGTGATTAGTGGAGTTTTTTTGGGTCGTCCGTGGTTTTTCTCGATTCGAGTTTTCCACGTAAATCTTGGTGTTATATCTCTTTATCATTCCGCTGTTATATTTGCATACTGCAAGGTTGTTTTGCTGGATATAATTGTTTGATCCTGGATTGGCTATATTTGTCCTGAAGTGCTGCCCGTTTTCCCCAACACGCAGCCACAAGTTTCCGCAAGGCCATCAGATTAAGGCGAATCATATCATGATTTGTTTCGTCATTAAACTCTTGCCGAACTTTGGAGCTCGAGCCTTTTTAGGCTTAATCTCCCCATGAAGACCAAGGCGGTCATTGAACTAAACCAAAAGGGATTCTGAGTTCTTCAACTTCTTTTATTCTGGCATCCTTTTATTATGCTTTTCCTTTATAAGGAATCATGCATAAGGGACATCACTTACGCCGAGCAGTTTTGAGTCAAAACTCGTAATATTGTAAATGTTAATCTAATTCCCTTCCAAAATTTTCAGATGAATTTCAGATCTGCCCGTAGTCCAAGCACTTAGCGAAATCCTTTTGGATTCCAAGATAGCACATGAGTTCGTGGTCTCCATCCATTGTCAAGTTGTGCACAGCGAAAGTCCGATATTTTTTTGTCGGGGAGATCGCCAAGAGGGAGCCTAAGTCCAAGCCCGTCAATATATCCAGTTGGACCCACCTTTACTCAAAAGCTTAAGCCAATGAGTTATGGGTCAACTTGGGTATATTAACTAGCTCAGTACCACATCAATTCTCCTATGTGGGATTTCTCTAACACAACTCACACATGCATCCTAACAATCTCCCCCTCATGTGTGAGTTCCAGTGTTAGGTTTGCTCCCCCTTAATCCAAGTATCCTTCCGCACCAACATATCTCAACTTGAATATCTATCAACGCACATCGGGCCCTTTGCTACACCACAGCCCGTTGCTACACCACAACGTCCACCGGCCCGGAAACCGTGTTGGCTCCATCTCAATATGAATCTCCATCAACGCCCATCGGGCCCGCACTGCTACACCATAGTGTCCACCGGCCCGAAAATCGCGTTGGCACCAGATTTCTTCTTGAGACGCAATCACTAGATTTATTCTTGAGATATTCACCGGAACAGATTGGAGGCCCACCAATCAACTATCGGCTCTGATATCATTTCTTGAGTGCACACCGCGGTCAAACTTCGCTTTTCTTAGTTAACCAATATGTGATTTGGACTGTGACGGTGATGAAAAAAAAGAGATAAAAGGGTTTGTCTTTTATTGATGGTCTTGCTTTTCATATAAAAGAGAAGTGCCCCGTTTCTGGTGAGTACACAGAGGGATTTCGTGTCGTCCACGTCCAAGAAAAGAAGTGGGCCGGTTGATCGGCGTGGATTTTTTTTCGTGAGCGTGCGTCTTCGTTTTTGTCCAAGAAGGAGTTGATCAAGGAAGCGCCGCTGTTGAAGCGAAGGACATCCGTGAAGACCTTTTAGAAGCGCCGCTTTATCGAGCGCTTGAGCGTGGATATTCATGTTGTTCTCGAAGCGCCGTTCGTCGAGTGCTTGGCAAGGGTTTATCATCGTTGGTTTTGTTCACGGAATTACATCAAGAATTCAAGTGTCGAAGCTAATTAAATATTGATGTTAGATTTGTTTTTTTAATTGCTTTGCGAGATTGAGAGATTATTTCGCTAGGAATTGGGGGCTAAACACTGTGCATTCTTAGATGTAATTGGGGCTGCAAAACACCAAGAGTGTGTTTGTGTAACTCGAGTGGATTGTAATCTCCGTGTATCGCTCGTTCTATAGTGAAATTCGTTTCTGCTCTCCCCGTGGATGTATGTTTCTACGACCGAACCACGTACATTTGGTGTTCGATTTACTTTACGTGTTCTGTCTATTTATTTGATCGATCGCTTGTTCCGCGCAACAAGACTGCTGTTCTGAGTTTCAGTAATCTGTTCCCATGCTTCGAGCCTCGCACGGATGATGTTCTTGGTCATTCGTGGACGCTAAAAGATCAAAGAATTGTCTGCTGGAATTCTCTTATTCATGGTCATCCTCGTAGAGTCTCGAAAGTTAAATATGGAAACAAAAGGATAAGAAAAATACTGCACTTGGGACATTTTACGTGAGTTTAAAGATTTTGATACATTTGATTTGTCTCTTTCCTGTTTTGTCCAGATTCGTTGAAGTAAGGTAGCACTTGTTTGGGACTAAATCACGAGATTGGCACGCAATCAAGCGACAATTCTCGAGCTGCTTATTTTCTAGAGTTCCAACTCAGCTGCGGATTCCTCATCACGGTCCCACGTCGACGTCGTTTGGCACGCTGAGCCGATCACCAAATTGAGCGTTCACCATGTTCAGTCCAAGCAATACTTGGCTCACCAAATTGAGCGTTCACCATGTTCAGTCCAAGCAATACTTCTACGGTCATTCGCATGCATGGCAAAAAGGATTGGTTTGATTTATTTTTGTCCGTAAGGTTTCTTGATACAGTGGTACCTCACACGTCCATTTCCTTAAATTCTTTATAGGTACTCATGTTCCTTGGTGACTTGTCAATCACCCATGATGCGGCATACTCAAAACTCCTGCGAGAATCCACTAGGATATTATGGGATGAATGAAGGACCATATTCGGTCGATACTACAGAACAGGAGGACGTGCACAAAGCTGGTTTGTTCGACACCAAGCCATCAACGCAACTCCAAGTCGAGTACCACCATGCGTGTCCCCCACCCAAACTGTCTGAGATCTCGAGTTTGATCCGCAAGCTTGATCCAACTCAAATTTGGAAAGATAATCTTCAAGATAAAGGTAAATTTCCCGTTTTAATTGATTTGAAATATTTTGTTATCAATCTGAATGAGATTGTTATTTGACGAAATCGTTTTGAGCCGCAGGTGATCAATTATCTTTTCCTAATTCGCAACCGCACATATGGAATTAATTCTATCTATAAGGCTTTAGATGGAATTAACGACATAGTGGGTATTTCGAATTTCTAGGGTCGATCTATCAGACTTTAGATCGAAACTTGATTCGAAAGAAATAGCGAAATATTCAAGATGATTTATTTGTTTTTCACACTTGAATTGAACTGATTGGATTGCCACCTCTTTTTGCAAAATGCATGTTGAAAATCTCTAAAAAATATTGCATACAGATAATTGCTGCATATAGATTAGATTTACATATATCATTCTTGATAGAATTGTCATATTTAAATGAAATTGCATTCTAGGATAGAATCATACAGGTAGGATCGCATGTTTAATTGATTGCTAGAATAAACTAGATTAGATTCCATTCTAGGTTAGAATGTGCATGTTTAGATAGATAATTATGCCTTAAATAGCTTACCTTTGACAGGTTAAGGTTTAGGTTCATTTAAGCTCTAAAATAAACAAGATAGCTATTCTTTTGGCATAGTTTAATTTTGGGTCTTCACTAAATCCGAAAATCATAAAAAGTGTCATCCATCTCTTATCATCATCCATCTGCCATGTCATTTAGAAGTATGCACGTTTAAGTTAATTCTTTCATCATGTAGATTGCATGCCAGGATTAATTTAATTTTAATTGCACGTCATATAGAGTTAGTCATGTAGTTTAATTAAATTCATATTCATTCTTAGGTTAGTTTTCATTTATCTATGTCATTGCTTTTAGATTAGAATTCATGCATCGCATAGAGATTAGGTTTCATTTAAAAATGAAAATTCAAAAAAAGAAGAAGAAGATTGTTTGGCGCATGCTCCTTGGATATTTCTCTCGAGTTCTGGATGTTTACTTAACTGATTGCGCATCCGCATGATAACCTATGCTAGTGGCTTAGGTTAAAATCAATTAAAGCTGCTTGATCAAATTTTTTCATGAAATAAATTGATACCGAAAGGGCGTTAGATTAATCTAGCGTAATCAAGTCTCCGTACCCAAAATCTCTGGTTCGTAAAAATAAAATTATTTTCTCGCTATTTTATTTAGATTTCTAATCGACCTGCCAAGAAAAGATTAGTGTCGGCTCTTAAATTAAAAATCATTTCGATGAAACCTAAGTTGCGAATTGGTAGGGTTTGGGAGAGTCCGTATTAGGTTAGTTAATTCATCTAATTAACCTAATAATCCATTAACCTAATTTTAGGTCGCGACAATGGTAAATATTTTTTTTGGCATGTGTCCGGAATGGTGCAATAATATATATATTGCATGTGTTCAGTCCAATGGAATCGCCCGGGAACCGGAGCGGACCGGTGGTCCAGTTCTCGGTTTCAAAAAATTGAGAACTGGGACCACCGGTTCAGTTCTCGATTTTTTGAGGGAACCAAACCGGACCATGAACCAATCACCCCTACTGGTTAGCCACCATCGTCACTAGCCTTGAACCATATTGACAATCATTTAATTACTCATAAAATGGCCCTAGTATTAACAATTCGAGGTTGAAAGCCCCCTCTTTTTTTTTTTTCGTAAGTGACTTGGGGGTAACGTGAGATCCGTTCAAGGACCTACTGATTTAGGTAGATATCTAATGCGTTCCCCAACAGGTCGCAGTCCTATCAGAGGGCTGTATACATGTTTGCAACCACTTTGAGATAAATAATTTTATGTGCAATTCCGAATGGGAAGTAAGTCTTCGCATTTTATTGGTGAAACAGAATACTTGAAATTCAATTGACCCTCTGTTTTCTTCTTTTCCCTGCCTTTTCATGGTAAGAAGGGGTAGAGAAAATGCCCCGAGCCAACGTTTGAGTACTAGGCATTACGACACTATTTAGGTTATTTCACGTTGCTTCCTATCTAAATAAAAAATGTGTACTTTTTTTTTTTACCGACGCACAAAATTGTTTTTAACAGAAAATGAAAATAGAGCGAATATCAAATTATTAAAAACATACTAATATTCTTTAAATTATGTCCTTCCACATGCATTGAGATGTATCATGGCCAATTTAAGTGGAGATTAAGACTTAAGGCTCCGCTTGTTTCGTAAAAAATGAATGATTTGTAAAATGTTTTCCTAAAGATAATTATTTATATTGCTGAAAAAAAGTGAATGAACGAAGAACATTCTCATCATCCACAAAAATGTTCAGACATAAATTGTTATCAATAGAGAAAACATATTCCAGTGACTTTGAAGCAACATAAGCAGTTATTTTTTTAATAATATTTCCTCATATGTTCATTTTTGGCAAAACAAGCGGAGCCTAAAGTACTCCTCGCTGTTTCCTTTTGCACGATCCCATTCATTTACGTGAAAATACAAAATTCAGAATGTATCTCTACGTAAATTACCGAAGAGCAATGAAACAACTATTTGAAATGCTCACTCTTTTATTCAATCATTGAGCTTATTACAATGAAATATGTCTCTCCCCACATAACCGAGGTTCCTTCCCTTAATTCAGTACAACACACTTGTATTCAACTCGATCTCCACCACCTTCATTGCTTAGTTGTGCTGTGAAGGCGAAGCGTGGGCAGGAGGATAATCCAAATGAATCCCCTCGGAGTCTCGAGCGTCATCGCATCCATCGCACGGCTCCGAACTTTGAACAGATACATCGAGATCGTTGTGCTGCGGAGGCGCAGCATGAGCAGGAGGATAATGTAAAATTTGGTGGGACCACTTGCCAACTGCTCTAAAAGATAATGTAAAATTTGGTGGGCTTTTAGAGCAGTTGGCAAGTGGTCCCATAAAATCTTTTATGGTATCAGAGCTCAGGCTACCAACAAGTCTGAACCCAATAGGCACACGGGAGAGATACGGGTTATCGTTCCTCCGACCCATGGCCCGATGTGTGAGGGGGAGATTGTTGGGATTATCCCATATCAGTTGTGGAAGGGGCTAGTGGTCGGTTTATAAGTGTGAGGGAAAGCTTCAACCTTTGAGCTAGCTTTTGGGTTGAGAGAGGCCCAAGACCACCCAACACTGTATCAGAGCCCAGGTTACCAACAAGTCTGGACCCAATAGGCACACGAGAGAGATACGGGTTGTCGCTCCTCCGACACATGACCCAATGAGTGAGGGGGAGATTGTTGGCAAGTGATCCCACAAAATCTTTCATGAATTTGTCCCGATGTGGGAGGGGGAGATTGTTGGCAAGTGATCCCACAGGACCTTCTGCTCTGAGTTCAAATCTTTTCAGACCCTTATTTATCTTTCCAGGCCCCTATTTGTCTGCCCAATGAATTTGTCCACACCTAGTACTAGGCAAAAGATTAGACTAAGCGTGAGGGAGAGTATTGGAATATATAAATATTAAACCACGCATTCTTCTAACAGTTTAAGCTTTTAGAGCAGTTGGTAAATGGTCTCATAAAATCTTTCAGATAATCCAAATGAATCCCCTCGGAGTCTTGAGCGTTGCATCAGTCGCATGGCTCCGAACTTTGAACAGACACAGCGAGTTCGTTGTGCAGCAGAGGCGCAGCGTGAGCAGGAGGATAATCCAAATGAATCCCCCCGAGTCTCGAGCGTTGTCCTCGCATCCATCGCACGGCTCCGAACTTTGAACAGATACAGCGAGTTCGTTGTGATGCGGAGGCGCAGCATGAGCAGGAGGATAATCCAAATGAATCCCCTCCAAGTCTCGAGTGTCCCCAAGATTTTCTGTTCGAAGAGAAAGAGGGCCAAAATAGAACAGTCAACTCGATATGGAGTGCAATATTGAGTCAACATTGTTGTATAACATACCAGAGCAACGTCCTTCTTTGCAAAGGATGAATTCTCCGACTCTGCCGGCTTCGACTGGCGGCCTACATTTTACACAAAAAGAGAAAACGTCATCGCTCTAAGCGAATCACATCCGCCGCGCGAATCATTTGAATGAGGTCTCGGGGTCAGTTAATGCGTGCGTAAATGAACATGGCTTCCCAAGTACCCAAGAACGCCGAGGAACAAGAGGAGAAGAGAGAAAGCTGACGAAGGCCTCATCTTGATGGTCGGAGATGGAGGGAAGCAGCGACCGGCGCTGTACTCGACGAGCTCGTGAACGATGTAGGGGGTAAATGTAGAAGCTGTCTGTACATACACTGGGCACGTCCAATTAATATACTCTGCGAGGCTTGTCCTTGTTTATAGGTTAGGGAAATGTCTTGAGATTGCTTTCCATTTCTTGAAACTATTTAATTCCATTCCTGAAAATTGAAGATCTGATTTTCGTGGAAAAAAGATGTTATAAGTTGGTGGAAAAACTAAGGATTTGCTCTATTTGCAAATCACAAGCAAGAGCAATAATCATTTACCTGCCCACTTCGTGCTTCTTCAGACAATCCTTGAGATAGGCAAAGCAATTAATTTTACTTTCTTCAAATTATTGTTGAATACATTTCCCAATTCTTGCTCTTGAGTTTAGTTTTAGACCATTTGCGCGATTGGGTCAATAGCTATTGTAATTCAGATCGACCATGAGCATGAATTGTGAAATGTATTCAACAACAATGAAATGAATATTGTGTATCGAATTATTATTTTTTAAAGTTTTAGAGACAGATAAAAACATCGTATATGTATGTGTACAAATTTTCTTGTTGAAAAATCTTTTGGCATTGTCATTGTTGACCTCACTCAAAATGGTCCCAATTTCGCCGCAAGATGCTGCCACGTTGCGGTTTACACGTACGAGTGTCGCCAAATGGCACAATCACATTTACTTCTACCTGTCTTTATGATTGAATGGGGAGACACTATGAAGTTACAAATCGCTTGCCACTGGAGGATTGCTGGTAGCAGAAATCGAATTTAGTCATGGTCCATACGAAGTGTCCTAACTTTGCCGATTGAGCCAACATAAGTTAAAACCTAGCTAAAATTATGGAAATGATTTCTTGATGGTTTTGTCAGGAAATGTACAATCTCAACTGTAGATCCACACCCATACACCGCGTATTTTCAACAAAGTACTCATTATTTGGGAAATTGCATGGTCATAAAGAACTAATAGTACTGTCAGGCTGTCAGAGTAGCAGCTCTCCTAAAATATCTCTCTGTTTCCATAATGGTTGCTAGTTGAAATTTCAAGCTACATGCCAATTGGAATACAAAGTAATCCCAATAAAGTTTAGCCAAGAAAAAAAGGAAAGAAGAAAGTTCTCATTATTCAAATCCAGGAAACACACCTAGAAAAACCAAAACTGATGCATTATCTTGGAAAATTCATAACAAATAAAAATACAGTTATTGCACAAAAAGAAAAGGTCTTCATGTACAGGATCCTGCCTAATCCTAAATCCTAAAAAAACTGCAGCATTTCTGCAACACTGTCCAAACCCCAAATTTTGTTGCCTCCTCGTTGTCCTAATATCTTTTTCCTCAATTTTCTCCTCCTCTTGTTCCCCTAAAGCATTGCACAACCATGTTTGTATGAGTAGATGTGTATAAAGTTCGGTTTGCTTAGTTGTGTATTGGAGGCTTTCTCTTTGCTGGAGAGTAGTCCATCCCAGCAATGTCCATGATATCCGGATAGTGCTCCGAAGCAGAAGATGAATTGACCGCGAAGTTCTCTTTCCCTCCACCAAGTTGGCCACTATTACTTCTTTTGCCCTTCAATGTTGGCTTGGCCTCTCTGCCTCCTTGGATTGTTTCCTCCTGTAAATTGGACATGTGCAGAATCGTTTCAGCAACCGCAGAATGAAGACCATATAATAATTTCGTGCTACTAGCAAGATAAAAGAGCTTTGCATCACGAGCTCGAAAGGCGGGTAGTTAACATACATGGCCAAAAATGACACCCATTATTGCACACCCTTAAGCTATTGCGAGTTGATGTGTAAGAAAGGATCGAGACCAATGACTTATGAAGACGAAAGTCTAAAACCGAATGAAAGTAAAGTCCTTATGGATGGTACTGAAAGATGGTATAATCCAACTCTAAGTTCTTTCTTAAAAGTTAATGTGCATTCCATTGCTCAAAAGTTTAAGCTATCGAAGAATATTGAAGGGTAGATCGTGTATCGGGGGAACGACTAACCTTTGAGTTTGGAGCCATGGGAGTAGGCGTGGTTGCAGTAAGAAGCTTCCTGGTTCTGCCTGCATCAAATGAAACACGAACATCAGCACTTGTTCATCGAAATGTGCTGAAAAGGGGAAAAAGAAATATCTGAATGGAGTTGCTTCATGTATGCATTCATCGCCATATTTGTCGAAAGAAAAGGGGAAAACATTCTGATTTGTTCAAGAAAAATGCAATCAATTTGCATGAGACGCGACATCAATCTAGATGAAGCGCACATTAGAAGAATCAGTTACCTTCTGTCTGAGAAATGAGAAGCATCAGAAGCAGAACATGGACTGCCAAATGGGTCTTCATCTGGGGATAAATTCTGTCTGAGAAAGTGAAAAAATTGAAAAGAAGGGAAGAATACGCTGAGAAGTATCACAATCCTTCCGCTAGAAAGTGAATGCTGGAGTGTTTTTTATTCTCTCTCTCTCTCTCTCTCTTTAAAAGCTTGACCTGTTATACAGTTTGCGATTGCCTTGATGAGATGAGATGACAAGATTGCTAACTAGCTTTACTTTATATATGTGGTAGTGTATGGCTTCTCTGGACCCACTTGTAGGTTTCCCAACATTTGGTTTTGGTGTGATTTTTTCAGGCATTTTGTCTGTTTTTTCTTTCCTTTTTCCTTCCGAAAGTGCAACTACAGCTCTACCTAACCTCATGCTTTAAGTGGAAAACAACATATTTTAATCCACTTCTAAAAGCTTAATACGCATGGTATTAGAGCACAAGTTATCAATGCCACATTTCAATTTTCTCATGCATGTTTTCATGTTTTCCTCACCCTGTCTTGCACATGTAAAGGACCTGCTTACATGCAAGGGAGAGCGTTAAGTGAAAAGGCTGCATATACTATTTGGTTAAATTCGTAACATTCATAAACTGTTGGAAAAAGCCATTTGTCTAATATTATGAGAGCATAACTTTTCGGAACTTAATTCTAACAAAATGGGTTAATTATCACTACTATTTTGATATTGATTGAGAACTTTCGAATGATATTGTAGTTTTGGAAAAAGAAGTTTCTAACCTTTGGTTGAGGAAAATAAATATCGTTAAGGCCAGTATTATTCGGACATTTTATTAGAATGGGCCTACTAAATAGTTCGCAAATGGACTTTTAATATGCTAAATAATTCCAATTCTTCAAATAGACGGTTGAATAATTCGAATTTTAGTATAAGTAAATGATTAAATTTGATTTTACGAGTAACTCTAATATCATCATGTCGATTATTTTTGGGAGATTGTCGATTGGTCGATGACAAAGCTGTCTTTTATTACTAGATGGTGGGGAGAGCCCCACAGTGCTTAAATCATAGAAAAACAAAGAAACTTTTTGGAAATGACATGTGATTGGAACCTGCCCCACCCTTTTTGGGTATGATGAGGACTTTCAGAATCATGTCTTTCACATTTGTCTATTGACAAATATGCAACCCTTGTTCTTGTCAATGTGTGCTCCAATGTTAGCAAGCCCGCATAGCAAGACTTTAATGTTTGTGTCCCTATTTTCTGTTTCTTGTGTACATCAAGGGATTTGCCAAGAACCCACCATTTTAATTTGGATCTACATCTTGTACCAAAATGTGATAATTTGAGTGTCCCTCCTTTTTTTGGGGGGGGTAAAGGAGTGTCTCTCCTTTTTTGCTACTCTTTCCCCAAAATTTTGATGATATATGATGAATCATATCATATGGGCATATAAGTGTACACATCACATTCTATTTGAAGTGATTAGTGAGACCAGAGAGGATAATGCATGCTGTCTTCTACATATGTCAATGCTATGACAAGTTGTGGCAGGTGGAGAAGAGATGGGACACCATGATGCGTTAGGGTTCTCGGCAATTAGATCGTATCAATTTTTTTAGCAACGGCATTTCCTTAGATCGCGTAATGAGCTAATGTACCATCCATGTAAATAAGATAAAAGTGAAGTTGCTAATACATCTCAAATCCTAGATTATGAATCATTAAGGTCCTCGAGGACATAGGTTTGATATTTTCTACAGATTTCTTACCTCCTATTGCCTCTTCAAAAACTTGAAAAGTGATCAGCGAGGTTTTTGTTGTTTGGAAAAAGAAAATATGGTTTCTTCTTGATAATCTTAAAAGGTAGCTCAACCTAATGTGAGAAAATATTTTATGAATCAATTATGTCGTTGATGTGAATAAGCAAAGTAATCACAGTGAATAAGAAATTCGTTTTGTAATTTGAAATTATACTAAATTTAGTTGATGACACATGTTATGTATTTCACATGAGACAATTTCTCAATGCTATCGAGCCATGAACCTTAGAAAGCATAAGCTGGTACAAACCCTCAGAAAAATGCCCCTTCCTAATGCTCTCTTTCTGCAATGACACACGACTCCAAAGCCGTCATTGCCCATGGGGATCATACATGTATTGGATTCATTTGATGTAGTCGTAGTTGTCGTTGAGTTGCCCCTGTTTGTCTTGCTTCTAACACACGTTTGACAAAACATTGGTTTAGCTTCCTCGAAGTTAGCAATGAGGGTGTCGTACTTCAAGGTGTTTGCCAAGAGTTCTTATTATATTCTTCAAGACCATAATTTCGTGTAGACCGTTGCATCAGGTAGCGTATTGTATATAGAAAAAGTCGATTTTTGCAAATAGAATGAATGAGATGGATTGCAAAGATATCGCTCTAAAAAACACTTAAAAAGAATCCATAGATATCATGATAAAAAAAAAAAAGAACGAAAAATGCCGTGATTGTTTTCAAAATGATATGAATTTACACCGTCTATGAGAATGAAATCAACAACATAATCATAGAAATTGCAAACTTTTGTGCACTGTGGACAAGATATATTCTGTTCGACCCCCCCAAAAAAAAAAGACAAGATATATCCTGAAGTTCCTATGAAATTGTTTTTTTCTGACACAAACCCAAAAGGAGAAAGAAAACTCTCATGGCAACTTGCGGAGTTGCATGTGGAGATAACATGATGGCCAAAAATTTGCAGATGTGCTGCAGGGGCAGCTGCTGCAATCGACTCGGATCATCAAATGATTTGAGAGCGGGAGACATCGTGGGCCACCGCCACGTGTCCGGGGCCAAGGGGTCACTTAATGCGACGTCGACACCACCGCCTTGGGTCCCACATGTGCCGGTGGCTGATGTGGCATCTCTCTTGTAGTCCCCACTTGCCCTTAGATCTAGGGGTAAGCATGGATCGAGTAGACCGGATCCACATCTAGACCCTAAAACCAATCCTATTATAATCGGTTCTCAGTTTTTGGAATCGAGAATCAACCATGTTTGTCTTGGAACCTATTTTGGAACCGATCATATTTTTCGGTCCAGTTCTAGGGCCTACTCGAGAACCTATTTTTCATTTTTTTCATCAAAATATTATGAGTATCGATGAAATGAGCAATAAAAATTACAATCCGCCAAAAACAACAATTCAAAATATAAACAGTGGACTTTTAAAAGCAACATTCTAAAATCGATTTTATGATGTTAATCGGTTTAAATATTAGTTCTGATTTTATGAAATCGATTAAAGCTTAACATATAAATAGTGAACTTTTAAAAGTAACTAGAAATCGGTTATAAAATCGGTCCGGGTGGGTCTCCATCTAGAATCGAGAACCGGACCGGTTTCAATCGATTCCCAAAAATTAGAACCAGTACCCGACTCGATTTGAACAGGAACCGATTCCCGACCCTATTTTTTGAGTGGGCCGATCCGGGTTCCGGGTAAACCCGGTCCGGCTGCACATCCCTACTTGGATCCACGTGGATTCATCCAATATTTTTTCGGGTTGAGGGTTTAAAGGGAATGAACAATAATATGTATATCTGGTCGAATTCAGACCGTCGATGTGATGGAACGATCATCATTTCTAATAGTCTAAGTTCACTTTATTCGGAATAGCTACCATAACAGTTATGAATGTATCGGATTTTTTTTTAATGTTATCAATGTAGTCATAAATATTTGTGCAACATTTCAATATAATCCTTCGGTCATTTACCACTAAAATTGTTGATATGGTGTCATCTAGTCATTACCAGTGATCTTATGTGGTACGTTGATGTGGATAATTTTACTGGGAAATGCATCATATCCAGAGATTTCTGAAGGCAATTAATCGGGAGATAATATTAAAATTTCACGATAAAGTTTGGGACTATATTTTAAAAAAAAAGGATTCATCGGTATCATATAATCAATTTAGGGCTGAATCGCTAAGCTACCCTAATTTAATTTAGGTCGAATCCCCTAAAAAGATCCTAAACTTTAGGTCCAATCCCAAATCTACTCTCTTTTTTTGTCTTAGAAAAAGCCCCAAACTTTAGGTACAATTCCAATTTGCCTCAACAATTTTTTGTTTTAAAAAAACAATTATAGCTCCAATCCCAAATCTATCTCATTTTTTTTTGTCTAAACAAGACCACAAAACTTTAAATTTATTCTCAAATTTATCCCATTATCCAGTCCCAACTTGACGTGACATCTTCAGACGATAACAAACCCACATCAACAAAGAAATGTGTTAGTTGGTAATTTGACAATAAAATTAACCCCAATAAAAATTGTTGAAATTCTCCAAAGTGATATCGTTTTAGGATATGAAAATTAATGACTACTAGCTACGATTTCTAGACAGAGAGCTAACTGGGGCAAATTTGATATTAGAGTGAAAATTGATGATTTTTCTCTTATACAAAAAAAAAAAGTTCGAGATAAATTTGGAACTAGATCTGAAGTTTGGATTTTTCTTAGACAAAAAAAGTTCGGTTAGATTTGAGATTGAACCTAAAATGAAGGATTTTTTCTAAGATAAAGTTCATGGCAAATTTGAGACTAGACCTAAATTTAATTCTTTTTTTTAGGCAATTAGGCCATTTAATCCACATGCTACTTCCAACAGTGTTCCAACTATAACGAGCATTCAAACCGACCAAGTGGTACCCCCGCTTTTTTTGTTTTTGTGGGTACCGCCACTGCACGAGGCGTGTTCTCTCTTTGCGCAGCAGGAAGGCCATCCCAGTGGGGCCTGCAGCGTCCGACCTCGCGTTGACTAAAAATTTCTCTCTCTCCCTCTTTCTTTTTTCCTTTCCAAATTTTCAGTTTTCTTTTCCCCCCACAATTTTCTAAACTCTTCTTGCTATTTCTATAAATTAAAGCTCCTTATAATAAAGTGAAACTATAATTTATGAAAATTCTGATGTGTTTGTCATTAACAGCGTTAATTTCAGTTCATATTTTAGTTGTACTTGTTTATGCGTGTGGAATTACATTAGGTTGCAGGATAAATGAGGATTGTATAGTTCCATATAAGGATAATGATATAAATGGTCCCTAAACTTTGATCCATTGTGTAATGTGGTCTATGAACTTTTAATATTACCAAAAATGGCCCCTAAACTTTGATCTAATATGTAACGTGGTTCTTGAATTTTTAATTTGACCAATATGATCCATGAACTTTTGAAACATGTTCAACTTATATGGATCAGAACATTTGGACCATTCTAGCAAATGCATGGTGCCACATAAGATGGCCGACGATGACTGCACAACCACGTTATCAGAACATTTAACCAATATGTTCCTTAAACTTTTGAAACATGTTCAACTCATATGGATCAGAACATTTGGACCATTCTAGCAAATGCATGATGCCACATAAGATGGCCGACGATGACTGCACAACCACGTTATTGATCTCCGATAAAGAGTTGTTGGGAGGACTACATTAGAATTTTGCATAAAGATTTATGACTACATTGGCTAAATTGAGAAACTTAGAACAGAGTTGGTATATGTGCAATAGATTTAAGATTGATTGGGTAATTTTCCCTATGGTATGCGTTTGTAATGTCTTTTTCCTCTCATTTTCTGCTTGAGACCATCAACCTACAGGGAAAAAGAAACTATATCAAATGAAAGGTCATATGAATTGTCACCTAGGTACACAATGGCAAGATAACATTGCCAATGCATGCAATCATGTTTTCTGAATAAATACCATTAGATGGTGATGGATTGGACTATACTATATTTTTTTCACGTTCCTTCAATCCTGTACGTGTAGGTTGCTCAAATAAACAATAAGTATGAAAAAAAAAGTGTGCATTTGTTTGTAATTAGGGTTTGGGATTTGCTCAATTTACTCCATAAGGAATTATCCTGAAAATGATCGAAATAGCTACATTCCAGAGAAAAGCAAAGCAAAATGCTCTAATTTCCCAAATGTCCCTGTCCTCTCTTCCTCAGCTTCATCATGTCAAGCTTGCTGTGTTTGGTAAGCGAATTATACGAGATGATATGCTCAAAACATAGGCAGGATCCGGATCGCCTAACATTTTCTCAAAATGTTAGGTCATAACCTTGAAATCCGGGCCGACCGTGTTATGAATAGACGGCCCAGATTATTACTAACAAATATATATATATATATATATATATATATATAATTCAAAAAATGACCCCCTAAAAACAGAAGATCTGGGTCATCCGTCCAAAAATGGACGGCTCGGATTTCAAGATTAAGACCTAACCTTTTGAGAAAAAGTTATGCGATCTCTTTCCACATAGGCAATCATGAATTGTGCAAAAAAATGTGTTCAAATGTATTTAAACAATGCGAGCTACACATTTATCATTCACATGAAATTTGATTGACCCATATACGACACGGACAAGATTAATGCGAACAACTTGAATGGACACTTAACCACGCGTCGTGCGTGTGTCGTATATCGTATTGGAGGATCGTGTCGAAAGTTGCCGGCCCTCGGTTTTCGGATGCCAAGTTTGCTGCTTTCGTTTCTTTCATTTGAAAAGTCGGTGTAGGGAGATTGTCTCCGGGCCATGTGCGATGCCATAATTGAAAACCTTTACCTCTGAGCGAGGGAACGAATAGAGTGTGAAGTTTCAGATGATCACAGAAGAGGCAGCAGCATCAGCATTCAAGCGCGAGGTCTGGGTAGAGAGTAGAGTACGATTGATTTTGATTTTCCGGGCTTTACTTTTACATCGGCCGACAAAGGGACACCAAGTTCTTCATTCCAACTTAATATCTGGACCACTTCAGACACCAAACTCCCTCTTTGTTCTCTGCTCCGGATGCATGCATGTGTCGCGACTCTTGTCCGTCTGGAAGAACTTTTCCGCTGCATCTGGGAGAGAAATGGGTTTGAACGATCTGCTCTGATGTCTGCTGAATCCGACAGGTTGAGAGCCGCAGAAATTTGGGTTCTGATGCCGAGCTAGCTACATACTAATAGAAGTGATTGGTTCGAGTAGGTTCTAGACCTAGAACCTAAAATTTATCGTATTATGATCGGCTTCCAAATTTTGAAAATTGAAAATATTTAGTTTCATTTTTTCAATGAATAGTAAAAATCACTCTCCGCCAAAAGCAACAATCCCTAAGAGAAAAGGTAGAGTCCAGACTATTGAGGTTAGACTTTTGGCCAAAAATCACATTAGCGTTTGGCTTTTTAAGTCATGAAACCGGTTCCATAACCGGTCCGGTTCCCAGATGGGGGAATAATTACAGTACAAGTGCCATAGCTTTTGTCCGGCGTTCACTTGAGTGCCATAACTTTCAAAACGTTCACTTGAATGCTATGTCGGAGCAAAATCATTCAGATGAGTGCCAATTCCAGCGAAAAATGTTCTCTTGAGTGCCATGCTATTATTTTATTGATTTTTGAGTGTCACATGGATTTTTTAATATTTTCTGATTTTTTTTAAAAAAAAATTATTCATTTTGATGTTTTTATTTTTATTTTTGAATAATATTAAAAAGAGAAAGAGAGAAACCCTTGGTTTCTCCGTGGTGGCCGGCGAGGGTTGCCGCCGGCCACCACCGACCGTCCCAGGGGCCAAGGTCGGCTCGCCCTGAGCCGGCAAGGCAGCAATGTCCCTCAGTGACGGCCGTTGCGACTTCAGGTGGGGCGGACGAGGGCGCGAAGCCCTCGCCAGATCTGGGTGAGGGCCTCGCGCCCTCGTCGGCCTTGGCCTCACGACAGCGGCTGAGGCTGCGAGGGCCATCGCGAGGTCGCCCTAGGCCGTTGAGGCTACGGCAGCCTCACGACGGCCCTCGCAGCCTCGGTCGCCGTCGCGAGGCCAAGGCCAGCGGGGGCGCGAGGCCCTTGCCCAAATCTGGCGAGGGCTTCACGCCCTCGCCCACCCCACCTGAGGCCGCGACAGCCCTTGGAACCTAGGTCTATCGGTGGTGACCGGCGGCGACCCTCGTCGGCCACCACCGAGAAAAGGCTTCTCTAGCTTTTTTTTTTTAATAATATAAAAAATAAGAAAATTTAGAAAAAAAATAAAATTATAAAAATTTCCACGTGTACAATAAAATATTCCAAAAAATCGCTTTGCCGGCTCCACGTCAGCATTTTCAGTGGCCACGTCATCTTTTTCCGACCGCCACGTCACCTTTGGTATCAAGCGAATGTTTTTTAAAAGTTATGGCACTTAAGTGAACATTTTGAAAGTTATAGCACTTAAATGAACGCCATACAAAAGTTATGGCACTTCAAGTGTACTTATCCCCTAGATGGGTATTCGCTCGGAAAAGTGAACCCCAATCGGTTTCGGTTTCGGTTTCGATTTCGATAATCTGGAACTGGCTCCTGGACCAGTTTTTGGGGTGATCCGGTCTGGTTTGGTTGCGCACTCCTACATACTACTATCTAAACTCTTTTCCCGGTCAAATCTGTATTTGGGACTCGTTTGGTTCCATTGGTCAGGAATACAAAAAAAGTGACCGCATTCCAAGCAATCAAGTTCCATGAAATAGGAAGTTACTGCAGTTGTTAGGAATCACATGCCATTAGGCCGGTTTTTTTAGGGTTGACTCCTGATCTAGCTCTCGGACCGGGGGGGCCTAGGCGTGGCCACTGACCATTGCCATTAGGTCCCGAGTCCCGGCGCCTGAGATTTCGGATTCGGCTTTTAAGTGATGTCTACAACTTGTTAGCGATCAATCAAAGACGCGTAAACAATGGGAAACGTATTGTTTATTCCTAATTCATTTTATTTTCTTTGTCTCGTTGTCGTTTGTGCTTATTAAAGAGCATATTTATGGTGTGCGAAGACATAAATAGTCATGGTAGACTGAAATTTCAAAGTCCGAATACATTCAATTTATTCTCCTTTGAATGTTCTGAACAGTGAGGACATGGTTAAGTAAGGTTGGTCCCATGCATTAGGAAAATGACTCCGCAGTTTCTGATACATGCCATGCCAAACACATGAAGTTAAATGCTTTGGGTCGTTTTTTGATGCAGAGCTTGGGAAATTTCGTGCGAGATTAGGTAAACTATCACGGAAAAAGGGAAAGAAGAAGACACGCGAAACTCGGGCAATTATATGTTGCGTTTCGCAGGTCGATACTGACCGACGTCTCCGAATAACTGTGGTTCTTGTCTACGAGATTGTCGAACTTAATATGCGACTAACACTGGTCGTCCTCAATAGTTTTATAAGCGATTACTGGGTAAATTCAATGGCCTCCAGTGCTGGAGATCTTCATGCATATCTCAATGTCACGGGTTCAATACATTTTGTTCTGCAACGCTAAATACGTAAACTTACTTTGTATTATGTTTCTAGATCATCCATGCAAAAAATATACTGCGTTTCTAAAATATCGTGAAGCTCGCTCTAAGTTTATCCAATTTTTGAAATTTATGCAGAGCAACCATCAGCAATTGCTTGGTACAATGTGGGCAATGTTTCAGACATGCTATTCATCAACCGATAATCATCTCACCAGCTGGTTGAACGTAGTCGTAAGGGTGTCTTTATTTGAGTAAAATTGCTTTCCGAAAATTAGTTTCTGGACTTTTATCTGTTTAGTTCGCCGAAAATGACTGGTTGACCGAAAACACTTTCCGTTCAATGAAAATATTCATGCATAAAATTAAGAAAGTGAATTCCTAAATCTAACCAAGTGAAAGTACTTTCCGAAACTGCTCATCTCGAATTTTTCAATATTTTATCTTTATTTTTCATTTTCCTTCTTCCTTCATCGATCGCGCCTCAGCCATGGCTCGCGATCGGCCACACAAAAAAATTATTTTGGTCAAATAATAAATTAAATTTCAATATAAACAATATTGAAATTTGAATAGAAAAATAAAAAATAAAATTCATAATAACAACAATTTCCGTTTTTATTTATTCCTGTTTTACAACCAAATGATGTTTTCGGTCAAATATCACCAAATAAAGGAAAATTAACTATTTTCTCGAAAAATAATTTATTGAAAATTATTTTCTCTTTATTATAATTTTTTTCCGAAATAAATACACCCTAATTTAACATGAAAAACCAAAACAACCTAACATGCTGAGTATAGAGAATTCATGAAGCTGTGTGTCCTGGTCGTGGTCAGCCAGGAGGAGTGGGAACCCATCTGTTTCACCAGAAGCAAACACAAGACAGGAACCACATGGAACCATATCGTGCCTCGCGCTGACATTTGAAATTTATGCGATCCTGTCTTCTGAGTTCTGACTGTGGGATTAATGCAAAGCAAAGTGCACCATATTCTCCACCACCGCGATTTTCATGTGGCTTTCGCTAGCATGACAATCTGGCGGTACCATCATTATTTATGACCCAATGATCTTCCAATTAATTGGTGCTTTATGCGAAACACGCGGTGATGACGTGTGGATCTAAAGTCGGAAATAACTAACAGTACTGTCACGTAAGCTTTTTCCTTTTCATGCAGCCTCTTTTACTTTCCACCGAACTAGTCGCATGCAGAGAATTCATAAATCTCATGTTCGTAGGTCCGAGGACAACTGGCGTTTCGGTAAATATGCTCTTGAGGCACTTGAACCCGCTTGGGATTTTTGACAGAACGGATAGAGCTCGATAAAACCATTATTTATGTTATGCCACCTCTTAGAAAGAAAATAACTTAAATCCAAATACTAGAGCGATGGTGACAAGGAACACTTATCGAAGGAGTGGAGAGTGATGATTTCATTGATTGGGATCTCAGGTGCTTTCCGGTGGCGAGAATTCAATTGATGCCCACTATTTGCCGAAGAACATTTGATGTTTACTTGCGAGAACTTATTAGATGAGTATATTATGTGTATTAGAATGAATTGAAATCATTGAAAATGGTGGGTCTCATGTGTTGCCCCCACCTCAAATAATTTGACCGTTCAGATTCAGGTAGGCCTAGTAATTTTTCTTACTAATCGTTTAGCCTATCCGTCTGATCTCGAGGGCATTCCAAAAGCCGAGACAAAAAACGGGTTCACGTCCCACATCCCTTCCCATGTTATTTTCTATGCTTCCTCATTTGAATCGTGTGATAAGACCTCACATGTTTCCTTGGCACACAATCACATGGGGCTGAGCCCGCCGAAACCCTTGAATTTCCATGGCAGTTCGTTGGTTCAAGATCTGTCGAGCAGCAAACCGGCACAAAAAGTCGCTGGCTGCGGCATGCCAACGACCGACCATTGACAAAGTAAGGCCAAGAAGGAAGGTCGCCCCGATCATGGCTTGCCTCAAAACCACATGTGCATGTGCAAGTATACGCAGCTGCATCAGAGAACCCCGGTTAATAAACACGAGATTTGGAGACTGAGTTTTAGAATCAGAAGCAGAAGCAAATTAAAGTCCGCCAAATCGGCCTAGTTAATCCTGCTTTAACGAGAATATAAGCTCCAGATGGGATTAGTTTTCCCAGCAGATTGGAATACAGTATCAACATATTTCTTAGCCTAACACCAGACCAGTTTGGGAAGTACAAGAGTTCACCATCCCAATTACAAGGGCTGACGATGGAAGCTCGAGACTGAGTCGTATAAAGTCTCATGCACGATCTGAGAAGGGAGCTGTTGTAATATTTATTTTATATTTAGATCCATAATTAGTGGTCTAATTGATAGAATATCATAAATTCCATTATTAGTGCGCTAGTTAATGAGATTTCATATTTTGAGGGATATGATTTGATTTTCATATTATTAGAAATCTTATTGTACGTGGTTGATTTCTTTATTAATATAAATACGGGATGATGCTTTAAGAAAAATATCATCAACTCAGGTTACCAACAAATCTGGACCCAACAGTCACACGGAAGAAATACAGGTTGTTATGCCTCCGACTCAGGGTCCGATGTGTGAGGGAGAAATTGTCTGTTGATTTTTCTCCAAACAAGAACCACCGATTTACCAATATTATTAACTACGGAACCACAGAATTTAGTGCCTGGCAACAGATCTTTCTGTGAATTACTTGTTTTGCTTCTTTTGCTGTCAAAGTGCCCATGGCACTAGTTTATGTTTGGTTACTGAAGCTCCTGTAGAGGCACCTGTAATTGGATCCGTCGTCTTGGCAAGAACTCTTTTAAAATTAAAATAGGAAGAAATCTGGAGTTCTAGTCCTTCCCAACAATGAGGAATTAGGAAAGTCAATAAAAGCAAATTCAACTAAGGCTCCGTTTGTTTCACGGAAAATATGACATTTTTGAAAAATATTTTTTAGAAAGTTATTTTTCAAGAAAATAATTATATTTTTCGGTGTTTGGTTAAAAGCTAAAACTCAAAAGGAAAATATTTTCCAGCGTTTGGAAAAAAAATAATTTTTTATTTGCTTCCTTAACTTCATTGTTGTCATTGTAGAGTTAAACATTCCTTCAACCAGAAAAAAAAAAAATCCAATGCAAAATTCAGCGGAACTCCATGCCAAAACTCAGCAGTCATCGTCCAAGTTCAAGAGACAATTGACCGGAGCCAAGTCGGAAAACCCCCTGTTGAGAATGCCGGCGTTGTTGAGGGCGTTGAGGAACCAATTGTCCGATTTGGTGGAAGACTCGAGGATCGGGTCAATCGACCGTGAGGAATCGGGCTTAGAAGGGAAGAGGAAGAGCCTCTTCACAGATCGAAACCTGTCGCACGAGTCTTTGGTAGATCTCGATCTCCATTCGATCCGACGCCTTTGTTCTGTTTCGCTTGTTCTTCTCGGGCTGCTCCGTTGTTTCGTTCGCGTGCGTGTCTTGCATCGATCATCCTTTCGATTTCGAACTTTTTTGGGGCGTTTTCTTTCTTTGAATCGCGATTTGCGAGGTGTTGTGGATGAGGGGGGATCAGGGGCTGAGCAGATGATGAGAAACGAAGTGATTGGATACTGATTGGATCGATCCATGAAGTTTCACCAAAATCGACCTTTTTAAACTGATACTCATCAAGCTCGTGACTTTCTCCCTCCGTCTTCAAATCAGTTTTCATGGAAAGCTCCAATGCTCCGGTACTGGCTGCGGGGACGAGTCCTGAGTCGGGGTAGCTGAGGTGGCCCGACGGCGCGGCAGAGGCGGTAGTGAGGGACTGCGCGGGCGGGTGGGGGGTGCTGAGGGAGCAACTCCATGGTGGCGGAAGTGGTTCTCCTCCGGGAGGGAAGAGAGAGAGAGAGAGAACTGAGAAGCGGAAGGAAGGAAGGAGAGAGAGAGAGAGAGAGAGAGAGAGAGAGAGAGAGAGGAGGAAGAGGACGCAAGAAAAGGTGGACAATGATCTCCGTTCCTCAAAAGTGGAGATCATTTTCCTCAATTTTAAGAGGATATTTTCTGTTGACCAAAAATTATTTTCTTTGGCCATATATTTTTCGCCCCACAAACATTAGAAATTGGGGAAATTGTTTTCCATAAAGTTATTTTCTCTGAAACAAACGGAGCCCAAGAGAAACTCAAATTTGACACTAAGGCTCCGTTTGTTTCGCGGAAATTTTTTTTCTGAAAAATATTTTCTTCAATTTCCGGTGTTTGGGGGCGAAAATAAATAGTCAACAGAAAATATTTTTCGGTCAACAAAAAAAAAAGCCTTCTAACTTGAAGAAAATGATTTCAACTTTTTAGAAACGGAGTTCATTTTCCCCATTTCTCGCGTTGCTGTTGCTTCTTCTCCTTTAGTCGCTAGAGCTTCGTTTCCTTCTCTCTCATCCCCCCCTCTCTCTCTCTCTCTCTCTCTCTCTCTCTCGGCAATTCCCTTCGCCGCCGGACCCATCCCCGCTCCGGCGATCCTTACTCTCTTCGGCTCAGTGACTCCCTTTCCGTCGCAAATTTCGTCCTCCAGCCCCTGATGCTCGCCCTCGATTTCGCCTGCAACAAGATCATGGTTGAAGCTCTTCTCGCTCAAACCTCGCCTCGCCGACTTCGCCGGATCTAAAAACCATAAGCACGCCAAGCTGGATGGCCTCCTCCTCGTCCCCGCCTAACACACCCCCTGCAACAGCCTGAAAATCGAGCCCACACCTCCACAAGCTCCCCAAATCTGGCATCGACCTCGAGCAAGGCCAAGCTCGAGGTGGTGAGGCGAGCGCTCGCCAGATCTGGTCTCAGCCTCATGAGATGGTCACGGCCTAGGACTGAGCCGATGGGACGATTCGAAGGAAGGCTCGAGGATTAAGGTGGCGGAGGAGGGCGAGGACGACGTAGGGCGTGGACGACGATGGGGATGAGGTCAGGGTCTGGTAAAAGCAAGCTTGGCGATGGAGAAAAAAAAGAAAAAAGATAAAAAAATAAAAGATAAACAATTAAAAAATTGATTTAAAAACTAAAAATAATGAAAATAAAAAAAATAATTAAAAAAAACAGTGGATGAAGTTGGAGAAAAATCAAATCTCATTTTTCATGCCAAACGGCGGAAAACATATTTCAGGTCATTTTCAAATTTCAGCCAAACATCGGAAAATAATGTCATTTTCCTGAAAAATGACTTCTTGGAAAATATTTTCTGAAACTGTCATATTTTCCGCGAAACAAACGGAGCCTAAGACATAAGAGTGGTATGATTCCGGACAAGCTCATAATAAATAACTGGCCTATGTGCTTTGTATGCTTCTCAATAGGCCCAATTCCAAAAAAAAAAACCTCCAACTTTAGCCTTTGTCCCAAAAATATCCATAACTTTTTTTGTCTCCTAAGAAACCTCCAACTTTTGATTTTATCCCAAGTCTACCAATTCAATCCCAAAAATACTTCTAACTTTGGCCTTTGTCCCAAAAATATTCAAAACTTTTTTTTTATCTCCTAAAAAACCTTCAACTTTGGAATTTGTCTCAAATCTACTAGTCCAATCACAAAAAACCCTCAAAACCCATCTCGTAGAATTCCCGACGACCCTGACGTCGGCCGTTTAGCTTCTGTCGAAACTTCAAGTGATTCTCGACCCTGAGTAGATAAGAAGGGACGGAAAATATGCATTTTTTTTTTCCAATTGCCAAAAATGGGCTCCGAGTGGAGAAATTTAGTGGACAAACACAGGAAAGAATTTGTAGTGAAATCAGTAACCCCTAATGCAATAGTATAGCATTTTAATACACTTGATAACTTCCTATAAGCGTTGCTGTCCGTAAGAAAAACATAATACAGTTAGAAGAAAGATCAGCGACTTATCACAGATCCAGGAACAATGACCCCCCAGACTAATTTTCATATACTATGCCAGGGCAGCGCTGGCATATGTAATGTAAATGTGCCAACCAAATAAATCATCTCAAAAACCCAACAGAAACAACTAGGTCAAAAAAGGACTAGAATTGGGGCTCCAGCTTTTCTGCACAATGGTATGAATAGAAAAAGGATTGCCTACAACTCCTCTTGCCGAGCAGGCAAAGATTTACATTCATTAGAAAGGATGTCTCTAATCTTCTTCACCCCTTGAGGCACGCGGTAAGAGTCTGTTTACGTTACTCAAGCCGACATTCTCACTTCCGCCTTATATCGGATTGTTATTTGATACTGAGGACTTAGAGACTTTCCCGAAGTTTGGCCAACCACCAAATTAAAATGCAATCTGCTCCTTCTTTCTGCATACTCAGACCATGGAAAACTTCCATGAAAACGCAGATCAGTTCATCGAAAAGGATATTGCCTTAATGTCAAGAAGTGAGGCATAAACACGCATGCATCATTTTCTACTTTCCGCTTATATTTGATCAGCATGTGCAGGTTAGGAGTTACAAGTCAAATTAGCAGAAAAAAGGAAATATAGCTTATCAATTCTTATCAAATGTGAACTTTAAGCCTATAGGCAAGATTTCAAGTAAAAGCTCAAGAGAAATTCCAAAAGGTATGCTACAGAAAATAAAACTTTAATTCTTTTAAGCACTGCATAGAACCTGGACGACAACCTCAGTTTCAAGGGAGAAGTCCTAAAGTTTTAGCATCATATTTTCATGAGTATCCAAGCATGGGATGTCCTAACTGGTTAAGATAATGTCAAAATTTCATTCAAGTGTTGATGGTGAAAGTTCGTCTTTGAATAGCATCTTTACAGAATTAAGAATCATGACAAGATGCTCTATCTCAAACTAAAATAGTGCTGCAAAACCATAACAGCGTTAGGCTACCTACTTCATGATGGATCCAGCGGATGTTGATCTATCAAGTCGAACAATTCGTCTCCAATGCCAAACCCAAGCATCCTAGCCATGTCACTTGTTTTAAGCCTTGGCTTAGAGACATCATGTTTCTTCAACCAAGTGTATACCACCATCACTTTGTTCATAATGAATAATTCTAGTGCCTCAGGATTGAAGACAACTCCCATTCTCATATTCATCTGCCAACATGTAATTAAAAATATTTCAAGCTAGTTTTGATGGAATATATTTCTCGCTCAAAATCTTATTCGGTATATACATAGAAATTACTCATCTGCAGACTCCGAGTTAATTACCTGGTGAGGAACCAACATAGCTGCATAACGGGCAAGCTCTCCTGCTCGCCAGTCCAACAAGACAGGAAGCCACGGATAAGTGGCATCGAGTCTCAAAAACCAGAGTCTTATATCTGGAAATTCTGATAGTTCTCGAAGATCTCCAGGATCCTCCCTCGTGTAATTGATACTAAATCCAATAGTACGTTCTAGATACTCCTTTGGCTCAGCTGAAGCAAAGATGAACGCAATCCCCATAAAATTTGGACCATATATATGCACTGTGGAAGTTCGGTGTATATCTCTAATGCTTACCGGACAAGGGAGATGTGATTCCAGTAGCCACTTGAAACGGTGATAAGTCAAGGCCACGAATGACATCATTATCTATCACGACTTCAAAACGGCCCTCAGTTGGGGGCATTGGTGGAGCCACTTTTGATGAATCTGCCAATCAATGTATTAATGTTTACCTTGTGCCCAAATAAATCTCCCTCCCTCCCTCCCTCCCCACACCATATGTTCCGCTTTGAGACATTGGTCTAAATATTGAAGGTTAGATAGTGAGAACAAAAATTCATCACATTGATTAAATACTGGGAAGAACATGACCCCATTATGTTTCAAAAAGCCCATGGTTATAATTTGAAGGTAACCAACTAGATCATTGATAATGCTATGCTAAGCACAGACTAAGTTACACCCATCTACCCTAAAGAACCAAAAAATCAGACGCTCAAATACATCGCTAGAAGCATCTGAGCTTTAGGCCCTCAGCAAATTTTAGCATGAACAGAGAAACTAATTTGCGCAGAACATTGTATAACTGTTCATGGGTAGGCCAAGCTAAAATCAGGGGAGTGGACTGAAGTCAACATGGAGTAGGAAATTCAGCAGCTTGACTAGATGATCAGGAACTACACCGTAATCAAAACACGATAAAAGAATCATTTGCCTCATAAGTTTAACTCCAAGATAACAGGACATCAACAGGAAAATACTTAGACATGACTAATCTATGGGATTCGATTATGACATACGTCGAACAATTAGCATGCCATCTGCTCCGCCAAAAAAGAACTGAAAGTCTTACCTTCTTCATCGTAAAGGGAAAGATCGAAGTTCCCAGAGGGATTGAAGGCCACCGAAGCGGAGACGTCGGCTCGCTGCTCGCTCAAGAGCGGAATGCGCAGAGAGGGCGAATAATTCGAGGTGGGTCTCGAGGGTATCCATGGAGGGGAAGAGGGAAGAATCCGAATGGGGGAACGAGAAAGCGGGAGCGGGGGTTTCGCGGCAGCGGCCATGATAAGCATGTCGGAGTGGTCATGTGTGGTGGGCAAGGCGAGTTAAACGTTGTCTGTGTCCTGTGCGTTTTTCCGTGGAACCGATCCACCAATCATCGTGGCCTTATTTTTCGCTTATCCAACTTCGCTCGACTGGCTCACTATCCAAAAAAATCTTTAGTATTTATGTTAATTATATCTATTTTTTTTCTCCCGTAAAAAACTCTTAACTTTTACTTTTATCTTAATTTTACCATCGATCTGTCTTCCATCTATAGTCACCGTTAGTTAATCTTACATGACATTTTCATATCGTTAATTAATTACACCTTAGCAAAGCTAACATGGAAAAAAAAAAAAAAACCTCAACTTATCTTCTGTTGTTCACATTGCCGAAAGATACAATGCCACTCAAGACAACGTGTCTTAAATTCTCCGTGGCATTCAACAACCCAAAGAACGACTAGGCAAGGATATCTGATTATTTAGACGAATGATCTCGAATCTCATCTTGTCTGTGAAACATGTTATTTTAGAATTTTGTAGATTCACTAGTAAGTATGATGAGAAAATTTGAGCCAAGTATGATTAACTAATAATGAATATGAATGGAAGGCTAATGGAGGTAGAATTTGAACAAACGTAAAAATTGGGAGTATTTTATGAGATAGAAAAAGGCATTTCATATAGTTGGGACAAATGCTAAAGTTAATATTTTTTTGGGTATTAGGCAAGTAAAAATGGAACAAAAGTAAAAGTAAATTTTTTTTAGGAAATGAAAAAAAAAAATTGGACATAATTAGGACAAATACTAAAGTTGAGGATTTTTTTTATAGTATTAAGCTTTATGGCTTCGTCACCAAATTGAAAATAGATCGATTTTATTACATGACAGATCAATTTATCCATCTATACATATCATATGAGCGGACTCGAATGAATTTTTCAATTCTTAATTTTCACTCCAAAATTTCATCGAGAAGAATCCAAATTATATAACTAGATAACTTTTTAATTTACAAGTAGTCAAAATAACTACGGATAATTAATGAATTGGGAAAATTTCATTTAAGGGCCTAAAGTGTCTTTGATTTCTCAAATAAGGGCTTAGAGCGAACGTTATTTTAAATAAGGGCTTAAAATGTCCTTTTTATTTCAAAGAATGACCTATGTATGGGTATTTTAGTCATTTCCTTTTTTTTGGACTTTTTCCTTTTCTTTTATTTTTTCCTTTTATTTTTTTATTTTTGCCTTTTTATTTCCGCCCTAGCTCACCAGTGTCCGGCCACCAGCAAGGGCGACAGCAGCCTCACCGGTCCTCGCGGGGGGGAGCAGAGGATGCCCTCGCCGGTCTCGCCCGGGCGAGTCAAGGGCTCCCTTCGCCGGCGAGGGCAACCGTCGGCTCACTGAGTCGAGGCGGCGGCTTGCCCGAGCGGGCCATTGAGGCTAGCCCTTGGCTCGACCAGGTGAGGCTGGCGGGGACGAGTTTCGCTTCGACTGCATCGCGACGCTGGCCTTCACGGCGAGGGCCGCCATGTCCGAAGCCGTCAGGCGGTGCTGGTTCTTCGACTTGGAGAGCACGAAGTTGATCTGGTTCTGCACGAGCTCGTCCTCGTTGGCCAGGGCCGGGATGAACTCCTCAAGGATGAGGCGCTCTGGATTTCGCAAGGGCGAGGGCTAGAGGACGAAGACGAAGCGAAGTAGATCTGGTGCTGGAGCTTCGACTTGGAGTTGCAGATGAAGCCCGAAGAAGAAAACGAGGACCAGGCACTCCGGATTTCGCGAGGGCTATATAAATTTGCGGTTCGAATTAGATGTGAGAGGGTGAATCGAGGGTCCCAATGTCAATGATACTTGAGGGAGGTGGCGTTGGAGGTGAAGACCTCGTTGGCAACGGCGATAGTGGTGATGTTGATGGCGGGGAGGAAGGACTGGACGTTGGTCTTGACCCAGGAGAGAGCGCTCTTGGGTCCTTGGGCCAAGAACTCGTTGTCCAGGCCGACCGTGAACTAGACGCCGATGCAAGCAAAGGCGCAGAGGACGCGGGGGTCCACGTCGTAGAGCTTGACCCTGGTCGCCCCGATCGCCTTCATCAGAGCCACTGCGTGGTCCGGCGGCGGCAAGTTGTTGGCAATCTGGCCGTAGTTGACGCCGATCGGAGCCACCATGGTGAACGGGGACGCGAGGCCTGCAAGTGGAAGCAAACCAGTTGCAGAACGCAATTCAGATAGAGAGAGAGAGAGAGAGAAGAGAAGACTGAAGAGAGAGGTGCCACAGGCCGTGTGGCTTCTTCTTTTTTTAATTTTTGAAAGTCAGAAAAAGGAAAAAATAGAGAAAATATGAAAAAAAAAATTAAAATATGAATTGACGAAAATGCCATGCCCTTCAAGCCAGACCTTTTTTTGAAACACTAAGGCCACTTGAGGTCCTTAATTGAAACATATTATGTCACTTTGGGCCCTTATTTGAAACAATGTCTATTTGGGGGCAATTATTTAAGAAAATCAGAGGACTTCCGGTCCTTTTTTGGATTTTTCCCTTAATGAATTAGTTATAAATTTATTGTACGTGTTCCTTCATAAACATTTCAATTTTGCTAATGTAATTTCAAAAGTTTGCGCGAAATTTCAACCTAGCCCTTTTGACAAATTGCAATGGAAAATTACTAGACAATTTTACTAGAAAAAAATTTCAAATAAGGGCCCAAACCCGAGATGGAAATGCCATCATTGTTTCAAATAAGGCCATAAATTGATTCTTATTTCAAATAAGGGTTTGAATTGTTCTAGTGAAGTGGTCATGATTGATTCAAATAAAAACTTGACCTCGCTGGTCTGCGGGCCGGCTAAATATTTCAGCCAATCAAGAGCATTTTCTTCAAAATATAATTTGACCTTAATTTTTAGTTAAATTAAATTAAGAAATTTTAAAAAAACTAAAATTAAAAAAAAATGAAAAAAAAAGGGAAACACAGGGTTGTCGCCCTATTGCTGACTAGCAGGAGACTCGCCTCAGCTAGGAGAGGGTTGCAGCCCTCTCCCAATCTGCGCAAGGATCGCCAGCCCTTGCCGAGGTTCGGGGGAGCGCCGCCCCCCATCCGGCGACTTTGACGGCCATCGCTACATTCCAACTGGCAATGGGGTGGCGTCCATTGGCGCTGCCTCATTTTTTAGGTTTTTTAGAAAACAAAAAAAGGAAAAATATAAAAATAAAATATAAAAAAATAAAATGACAAAAATGCCTTGACCAATTGGTGATATGTTTTTTTTTTAATACTTATATGGCCACTCCATATCCTTATTTGAAACAATATTCATTTTAGACCCTTATTTGAAATAATGATGGCATTTTAGGCCCATATTTGAATTAAGATACACTTCATGCCCATATTTGAAAGGAGAACACTTCATGCCTTTATTTGATTTTTTCTCATTTTACAATAAAAGAAGACTTAATTATGTGAATTGTCGCATTATCAATTTCTAGAGACAATTGACCGGAAGGATTGCATTAAAATTTCTTGCAAAAGTTTAGGACTACACCGGCAAAGTTGAAAATTTAGGGCCGACTTTGCATTTGCACAATAGATTCATGATGGATTCTGTAGTTTTCCTTAATGAATGATTGATTTCAAAATTCCAATTTCATACGTTCTAACTTTAAATTGACATGAAAATCTCTCTCCTCCTTCAGTTATATAATCTTTTTTAACAACAACAGATGCCAAAATATCATATCTTTCTTTACAGTTCTTTTTCACCAGAACTACATCAAAAGTGCCAATATTTGTGTATATAGATCACTTTAGTGCCAATTGTTTTTTTGGATCACTTTAGTGCCACATTCGAGAGAAAATGATCACCGAAGTGCCAATTCCGGCCAAACATTGGACATGCATTTTTATTATTAATTTTTTAATATTACGTTTCAATTATTTAAAAAAATCAACACATGTGGATCCCACGTGGACGTTTCAACATTAAAATAGTTATTTTTTCTAGAAAAATTAAAATTAAACTAAAAAATAGCCTAAAATAAAAAAAAATGAAAAAAATATCACGAGAGCGGCGAGGGCTGTAATCTCTCGCCGTCACCACCCCCACCATCCGACGAGGGGTGGGGGATGGCCTAGGGGGGTCGCCAGGGTCGGGTGACCCCCGTCGCGGGCTCGCCAGGGCCGATGAGGCCCTATAGCGGCCGGGCTCGCAGACCCAAGGCGAGGCCGACCTCGCCCTGCGAGCCCGGCCGCGGACCTTGGCGAGCCCTCAACGGGAGTCGCCCGACCCTAGCAACCCCCTTGGGCCATCCTCCACCCCTCGTCAGTCATTGCCGACAAGGGGTGGGACAGCGCCGGCGAGGGCTGCAACAGAAGGTTCCACCCTCTTTTCCTTTTTTGTTTACTTTTTTTTCCAGATTTTAGCTTATTAGATGGAATTTTTTTTTTGTTATTGTTGATTAGGATCTCCGGCAAGCCACGTGTACGCTATGCTATGTATGATTTCCTGCAAGCCACGTCGGACATGGCACTCAAATAACCGTTTTAAAAAAAAATTAGCACTGAAGTGATCCAAAAAAAAATTGCACTAAAGTGATCTTCGTACACAAATATTGACACTTTTGCCGTGCTTCTACCATTATTTTTCTTTTACATATTTTCCCCCGATGCATCTGCATGTCATCTCTTACTAGTTTATAAAATATTTTTTGGCTTTGTTAAATTCACGAAAAAATATTTTTTTTAAATAATCACTTATATCACTTAGAAAAATGAATGAACGAAAAAAAAAATTACTGTCCACGGAAATATTTAGATATAAATTACTGGCGATTGCGAAAATATTTTTCATTGACTAAATTATTCCAAGCAACCATTTTCAGAAAAAAATATTTTCAAATCATTCATTTTCCATAAAAATAGAGGCTTAAATGAATGCAATAATATGGTTCATGCATGATATTTCGTCAGGTACGATGTCTTAGCAGTCTGTACAAGTGAAAGAAGCATGATTTAAGTAATGAAGTATACCAAAAACCCTAAAATTTGTCATGAAAGTACATTTGAGTCATAAAACTTTCTAAAAGTACAATCAAGTTTTAAAACTTTTAAAAAGTACAATCAAGTCGTAAAACTTTCAAAAAATACAATCAATGGAAGGACTTAATCAAACCAATTTAACAAGTTTTAGAACTTGATGTATTTAAAAAAAAAAATTGACTCATTACACTTTCATGACAAGTTTTAGGACTTACTTATACTTTTTGAAAGACTTAGGATTAAATTGCACTCTCATGACAAGTTTTAGGACTTTCATTGCACTTATTCCTTTAAATAATGTCTCGCATATTTCAATTTGAAACTTTAATGTTTAAATTCTATTTTATAAAGCAAGATTACAAGAGAAGTTCAAATCCTCAATTTTTATTTTTTATTTTTGCATATTTGAGGAAAATTACCAATAGAATACTAGATGTATCGCAATTATGGTAATTCAATCCTAATTTTTTTTATTTGCCAATTAAATCCTAAACATTTTCAAATTATGTCAATTGAGTTCATTTGATCAATTTTGGCCAGAAATTAATGACGTGGACGTCGGTCGTCCATCGACCCTCCTATGTGGCATTGCAGGCATGGACGTGGAAATTTTTGGATTTGTATTCATTTTTATGTCTTTTTTATTTTCTTTTTATTATTATTAAGGCCGATAAGAAGCCGTCGACCACTGGACGAGGGCTTGCGAACCCTCGCCTAGTGGCTGACAGACGTCGTAAGGCCTCATCTAGTGGCCGACGGCCTCCTACTGGCCTTAACAATAAAAAAAAGAAAAAAAATACAAAAAAAATAAATATTTAAATTTAAATATATAAATTAAAAAATTTCACATCAACACCGGCAGTGCAACGTAGATCGTCGGTGGATGGTCAACGTCCATGTCATCAATTTTCGAATGAACTCAATTGGAAAAATGTAAAAATATTTAGGACTTAATTGACAAAAAAACAGATTTAGGAATGAATTGATACAATTGCAATAAGTTTAGAATTTTTGACATATATATGTTCAATTTCTTCATCTTGTCTCGGTTTATCTTTTTCCATTAGCCGATGAATGCATATATCTCACAACAAGATGCTTTTTGTAACATTCAATTCGTTTTGAAATGCTACGCATATGCATTTTGGCTAGTGATATTTCGAATAGACACGCAATTATTTGCTATTGTGACGTCAACATGTCATTCGATAAAATTAAGGGAAATATCCTAATTCATTGCAAAGAAGTGGTGATCCTCTCTTCTGTTTGTTTGCTTTTCACAAAAGTAACATTCCAATGGCTTCCATAAATCTAGGACTAACTGCAAAGTCTCATCATACCCAATCTGATAAAATAATTAATTATTAATCAACGCTTTCATCTAACATCTTAAGTTTTTAGAATAGTTGGTAGTGCTCACACGAAATCTCATATGCTATCAAAGTAAGAGGTCATGTGTTCAAATCTAACGTCTTTACATGCCCCATTTGCCTAGTACTGGGCATATGCTCTCTCTTTCCCGCTTTTAACAATCACACCCCAACTGCTCCTGGTGATAGTAGATTATAATGGGTACGTTTGGTTTGGCTTTAAAATGAGTTTTGAGCAAATGCAAATGTTTTTAATTAAGTAGCGTGGGGAAAATGCAAACGACATTTGGTTAAAAAGTCATTTGAAATGCAACTTTAAGTTAAGTAGTGTATGACAAAAAAAAAATTGTAAAGGTCTTTTGATTTCCTATTTTGTATTATTATTATTTTTTTATTGCAAAAAATCAAAACCCTTCTTCGATCAGGCCACCAGCTAGTGAAGGGCTCAAGCCGCCTAAAGTTGGGGGACTCCCGACGATCTAGGGTCACCCGACCTAGGCAATGAGGCTTGAGGCTGCGAGACCTAGTCGGCCCATGCCGGTTCTTCATCAGCCAAATCTGCCCTTATCGCTCCTTGTCGACCTCACTCAAGAAGGAAGATGAATAATATATCCAGAGTTTCACTTTTTAAGAAGGATAAAATTGAGTTTTTAGTAAGATTTTGAGAGCAAAATAGGAAAATCACTATTTTTCGTTAATGAGGCCTTCAACATTCCGAAAATGCTGAAAGCTCAATGCTACTTTCAGCCTTCCCAAGGCTGGCATGAGGCCAACTGTTATTGAAAATGCTTGCCAAATATTCCAGCATTTTCCTAAGAGGTTCCCAAAGGCCCTTGACAATAGGGGTGTGCATGGTCCGGGCCGATCCGGCCCCAGTATGGAATTGAGAATCGGACCAGTAGTCCTGATCCCTAAATTTCTAGGATCGAGGACCAAAGCAGCCCAGGACCAACTGTTCAATCAGATCCTGGTCCAATCCCAATGGGAACGCTAACACTAGTTACTTATAAAAACCTAACCCTTTGATCTAAATTAACAACTTCTGATCTCAACCATCCAACCTAATAAGCATACATATAACTATCGTACAACCATCACATGAGTACTTATACTCCTAAAATAATGAGAAAAAACAAAATTAGGAAAAAATACTTAAAATAATTGAAATATGATTATGCTTTTACATTATTCTCCTCGGGTTGGAAAGAATCAAGCTCATTCAAGTGCAAAAAAAATAATAATAAGTTTGCATAATAGAAAAGACAAAACACATATTGAGTTAAGACAAAACACGACCGGAGATTGCATATCAACAAACACAATCGGAAGCTGTGTTGTGAAGGCGAGACGCGAGCGTTGAGCTAGAGAAGAGGAGTGAGTGTCGAGTAAAAGATGGAAAAATTAAATTAACTAGTTCTTCAAAAATTTCTATTTTTTCTAATTATATATGTAATATATATTTTGAGCAATCCGGTCCGAACGGTCCAGTCCGATCCCATCTATCATGGAACCTGGGATCGGACCATCCAGTAATCGGTCTCATTTATTGGGACCGAGGACCGGACCGCCGCTCTCAAGGACCGGACTAACTCGGCTGGTCCAGTCTGGTCTCGCTCCGGTTTGGTCCAGTTTGCTCACCCCTACTTGGCAAAGTTGAACCAAACGCACCTAATAATGTATGAGAATAAGGTCCCTTCAACTATGGTCAAGATTAGCTATTAGTTCATGAACACGCATGTGCCATTTGGGGAAAAACTTCACACAATGATTTGGAGTGGATCCTTTTTTTCTTTTTAAACAAAAGAGAGTCCGGAGTAGACCTGAAATGACTAACTTAGTCTCAGATAAGGGATCAAAATCACTGGCCCCCCAAATCTTCTTTTGCGGACAATGAGCTCGGACCCTTATTTGAGACTAAGTTGGCTATGTCGGACCCTTATATATATGATATGATCCACTCTAGGTTGGTTTTTTTTTTTTTAAATAAAATGACACCACTTAATGCCCTTTTTGAAGACTAAATTAATCACTTCAGCTTTTATTTAAGACACGGTTTACTGGAATTGGAATCCCTCTTTTATTTAAGTTTTTATATGAGACTAAGTTAGCCATTCCAAAGCCTTAAATGAGACAAGCTTCACTATAAGCCATCTTTTAAGAAAATAAACCATATTTCAAACCCTGATTTGGAATTCTATTATTTCTTGGTACTTTGAATGTATGTATAAAAAAGAAAAACCTTCCACTTCTTCGCTTGATAAGACATAGACATGTAAATTGTGATTCAAACGAAGATCACATCCATTACTAAGTAGCACCAACACGTGACGCGACACGACACGACATATCATTTCTAAAAATATAGAAAATTTCAACACGTTGGGACATATTGTATATTAAATATAATTATCATATATATATATATATATATATATATATATATATATATATTGCCGTGAGTTTTTTCTTATTATGTTGGGGATTTACAATTAGATTTTTATTTTTATTTTTATTTTTGCTTTTTGGGTATATTGATTTGGGGGTGGCTGGGTATATGACTTAAGTATATATTTTTGATAATTTAACATTTTGACATTTAGTTTATTGAAAATGTTTAAAATTGACTCCGTGTGTGTCGCAATAGGTTGTCGATATGCTGGAATCGTATGTCGTTGGCGTGTGTAGAGTGCTGATCACAAAGAGTGTTAGACACGACACGACACGACACAAAGGCCTCCGAAGAGTGTCAGTGCATCCTAGTCCATTACATGACAGTTCTCCTTGGCCAATGTTTGTGCTTAATTATGGGTATAGATATGCACCTTAGCACAAGTTGGGCTGCAGATTACACGTCCAAAAAGCGTAACAGGGGATGAGAATCTTGCCAAAGGAAATTCCCCTATTATCAGACCTCACCCCCCCTATTCCTTTTCCCATTGCGGTTAAAGACAACAAGATCACCAGGAGACAAGAATTGAAAAAAGATCCAGACTGCATCCTTATTCTTAATGGGCCAATTTAAGGAGGATAAGACATTGTCAACATAAGCAATAAATCCCCCCAAGGAAAAAAAAAATCTAAAAACCCAGTTTTGTCCTCACATAATTCAAAAACCAAGCTTGGGATCTTATACTAATCAAAACTCTGGCTCCCACCATTTACTTTATCTCTTTTTCCAGACCCCTCGTACGTGGCCGATGTTCCTTTACTGGACATGCAAGAAACTTCAAAGATCTGTCCTCCTCCATGGTTGGCGCCCAGATGCCAAATCACCCTTTCCCAATGACAGAGACAAATGTGAAATTTCCTCCCTCTGACCGCCCCCTCCCTCCCTCCCTCCCTCTCTCTCTCTCTAGAGCCTCATAGAGGCACGATTACAAGAGGGGTCATTCTTGAGCTGAGTTTCAGACACACCCATCAAGCAATGGGGAGCCTAAAAGCTGGAACCAGACCGCCATGGGTGGGCTTAGGAGCGGCGGTTTGGGTCCAGATAGCGTCGGGCAACTCCTACAACTTCCCTTTGTATTCGCACTCGCTCAAGTCTGTTCTCGGGTTCAACCAGCACCAGCTGACCCTGCTTGGTGTGGCCAACGACTTCGGTGAGAACTTCGGGCTCCTCCCTGGGCTCTTCTGCAACAGGTTGCCGCCTTGGGTCGTCCTCCTGATCGGCGCCGTGGCATGCTTTTCCGGCTACGGCGTGCTCTGGCTCGCCCTGAGCAGAACGGTCCAGCCTCTGCCTTACTGGTTGGTGAGTTTTGACTGGTAGTTTTTCCGTTTGGTTTTGAATTTGATGGTACTGAAGTTTTCCTTGTTCTCTAAGCTTTCTCGACGTGTAGCGTGGTCTTTAGTTTGAAAAATGCTGTGTTTCATTCGCCCACATTGAGAGAAACATTAAGTTCTACATCTAGGAACAAAATTTGTTTTCCTGAGCTTTCTGGTCTTGTAACGTTTTTGGTTTGATTAACTTCCATGTTTTGCTTTACGCCATATCAAGACCCAAGAAAATTTAGATCACATTGAAAGTTTGACTTACATTATGTGCATTGTGCGTGTTGAAGGTGCTATCTACTGATGATTTGCAAACTAGAGAAATTTCAGGGGCCATTTTCGGTTTATTCTGAATGAGAATATTAACAACACCACAAAACAGGACAAAGGGGAAAAAAACACACACACATGAATCCTGGACCGGGTCTCTCTAGATGAAGGTCGTTCCTGGGGAGGGTGTCGATGACCGAAGAAATTGTTGAAGACTTCCAGTTAGAGTCTGTTTATTTTATTCCAGAAAAAGGACAGATAATTTCTTAGTTTTGTCAAAGTAACCTGGTCATTCACGAAATCCCATGACCATCTTTATCGAGCAGTAAGCTGGTTGTTGGCCATACAATGAAACCGATTTATAACAAACAGTCAACATGAACCTCCTAGCTCAATTGCTTCAATTGTTTACCGCGAACTCCTGGAACTTGGGAATTGCTCAACAGGTCAACGTAAGCGAAGTAGACGCTTGCAGATAGATTGAAGCAGACCTTGTTCTGGATTTAGGATGGTATTCATGGCTTCCTAAGCAACCGTGATAAAGGTGCGAAATTTGTCGCAGGAGCAGATACTAAGCCAGAGAATGTCTCGAACTTTGAAATGATCCCAGTTTTATGACGCGGAGTTCCCTGTTGACACATCCTCCCAATTGTCCCTCCATTTGTGTCTTTAATCTGTATGTCTTTTATATTTAAACTGCTTTGAAACCTCATCCGACTAAGATGTAGCTCAGCTAATGATGCAGAAGAAAAACGTTTACGAAGCGAAAACATCCGATAATGCAGGATAGATGTTTCATGTGACTGCGAAAACACAGAATCAGACCTACATTATCAGATGTTTTCCCCCGTAAATGTTTTTCTTCTGCATCATTAGCTGAACCTCATCTGAGTAAAAGTTTCGTTGCATCTAGTTCAAGAGATGTTATTTTTTCGGTGACTATAGACTAGTGGTACATTTTCGGAATCTCTTGCTGGCCACAAGGACTCTGAGGATCAAACTTACGGAAAATGTCACAAATCAACTTCGTGACATGAAGCAATTACAAATCACTGTTTTCTTGCTGGAATCTCCCTTTTCTTCTTCTTCTTCTTTTTTTTTTTTGGTTGAAGTGGTTTTCGCCTCCTTACTGATCCACGATTGTCACTCAATGCAACCATGCACTCATTTCCCGAGACATATCGTAGACTTGGCAAACGGACTTATCTCATGCTTAGAATGTTCTGTAAATTACCTTTAGGTTACGCTTCTTCAAACGTGTAGGACAAGATTTCAGTGGAGCAAGATGGACTTGAAATGCAATGCCCTGCATCAAATGTTGACATTCTTTCACCTTTTATTCTAATTTTCACTGCAGCTATGGGTTGCTTTGTGCGTTGCCACCAACAGCTGCGCCTGGTTCGGCACAGCCATTCTGGTTACTAATATGAGGAACTTTCCTGCCGACCGAGGCACGGTCGCTGGGATTCTCAAAGGATACTGCGGCTTAAGTGCGGCCGTGTTCACTGAAATTTATGGCGTCATGCTTCACCATTCTTCTTCCAGACTCCTCCTGTTCCTCTCACTTGGAGTCCCAGTTTCGTGCTTGATCACTATGTATTTCATCAGGCCTTGTGTTCCCGCCTCCAGCGAAAACTCTTCAAAACACGGCCATTTCATGTTTATACAGGCAACAAGCGTCGCACTTGGCTTATACGTTCTAACGACAACAATATTGAATGACATACTTCCTCTGACTTCTAAATTATCTTACTCAGCAATTGCTGTAATGGTTCTCCTCCTCCTGGCTCCTCTTGCTGTCCCCCTAAAGATGACATTTAGTCGGAGCAGTAGGGCCCTGATAGTGGAAAGCCAATACGGCCCTTCGGAAGGTATTGCTTGTGAAGGAAATGAAGATAAATCTGAACCGCTTCTGACGAATTCTACGACGGAAATGTACCTTGGAGGCCCGGATGAGAACAATGGTGTGTCCGAGATTAATATGCTCTTGGCAGAAGGTGAAGGGGCGGTGAAGAAAAAGAGGAGGCCTAAGCGAGGAGAGGACTTCAATTTCTTTGAAGCTATTGTCAAGGCGGATTTCTGGCTTCTGTTCTTGGTGTATTTTGTCGGAGTTGGTTCTGGGGTGACCGTCCTTAATAACATGGCGCAAATCGGGATTGCACAAGGTGTGCACGACACAACTATCCTCATGTCTCTGTTCAGCTTCGGCAACTTCGTCGGACGGCTTGGTGGAGGTGTCGTGTCTGAACATTTTGTCAGGTTAGTATAGCACTGATTTGGGAACCACATTTATATGTAGTTTGATAACTTCTTTATATGTCCGAAGAAGCTTTTACTTCGGCGATGTGTGATATCATGGATGCCTCTGTGTCCTGACTTGAATTTACCTTCAGAAAGCACTTCTTAGGCACTTTTGCATTTTCTGTTTGGCCTAGTACTGTGCGTATCTTGTTCCTAACTTCATGAGATTATCATAGTGAAACTAAGTCCAATACTCCTTGCAGGTCGAAAATAATTCCTCGTACCATTTGGATGACACTGACTCAAGTAATCATGATCATCACGTACCTTCTTTTCGCATCGGCTATAGACGGAACGCTCTTCGCGGCGACGTCACTGCTTGGAATCTGCTACGGTGTTCAATTCTCCATCATGATCCCGACCGTCTCCGAGCTTTTTGGGCTGAAGCATTTTGGCTTGCTGTACAACTTCATCTCATTGGGGAATCCCATCGGCGCGTTCCTCTTCTCGGGCCTCTTAGCGGGTTACATATATGACAACGAGGCGGCTAAGCAGCACGGCTTTGATGTGCTCGCCACGACCATGACTTGCTTGGGTCCTGATTGTTTCAGGCTCACCTTTCTGATTTTGGCTGCAGTGTGCGGTTTTGGCGTAATTATGAGCTTGATTCTGTCTATCAGAATAAAACCTGTTTATGAGGCTCTCTACGCCGGTGGATCGTTCAGGCTGCCTCAAAGTTCAACTCACTGAGGTCTGGTTGACATGCCTGATTCTTTTTTCCTTTCATTTCCAGGACAAGAACTTGCTTAACAGTTTCTTTTTCAGAAGTTGCTATTCCAGTTTAGTCATTCTTTTCTTAGCTCTACTATATGATGAGAAAAGAGGGAACCTAGTCAGTCCATATTTTTACGAAGAAAATTGAATATAATTGCGGTACACATATATTCAGCATGTTCTTTCCTGCTATAACTATGTCCAAGCAAGATTTGGAATCATGCAGAAGATGTGAAAACCCAAACCAGCGATAACGTTATTCAGATGGAAGAGGAGAGACAAGGGAAGAGAAGGACTATCACATTCATCCCATGTTATAGTTGTCATTTGGCTAGCAAAATCGCAGTTTAAGTTAATTCGATCTCGTCAAATTTAGACAGATACAATGAAGGAATGATGCACGAAGATTCAACTCGTGAAGATAGAAATCCAAATAGACATGAAAACTACAGAATACATGAGTAAAGTGGAAATCTGGACTAATTATTTAGGAACCCAAATGAATGCTCGAGCCGTGTCTGTCTCGGAGGAACCTAGTAGCATATGATTAAGTGAATGTCGCATTTGGTGATGCTGACGTCAAAGTAATGAAACCATGCCATTCGCCAACGAGGATTTATGAACAGAAGAACTGGAATTGCCGGTAGGACTTTTCCATAAGACGCTTTGAAGCAGAAGTAGAATGTCATCATGTCTATCTTTCCACCTTCATTTCCCCAACTGTTGTTATTGCCAGTGGCTTGTCCAAGTAAAAGAGCTCCATAGTAACTGCCGTTATCAAATGACTGGAATTGTTTCTTATGCGGAATTTCACCCGACAAGTTGTGGTAGGATACATTAAATACTGCTAAGAGGTCAACTCAGTGAGATCGTCAGGTATTGAATCTGACAAGTTGCTCTAGCAAAGATCAATACTCTCTACGTTTGTCAGTGCAGAGAATGACCAAGGAATATGTCCTGTGGCTCATTGTGTGTGAGACTCAGTGCACCAATGCAATGTAAAATTCCTATCTCATCGGGGATTTTACCTGTTGCTAGAAAGATCCAATCCCACCATGAGAACAAGAACACCACGTTCACAAGTATTAAACCTTCCCTTTATTGTGAACTCAACCTTCTGGGGTTGGATTCCTTTGAGCCATTGGTTCTGCACATGAACATCGTAATAGTCAAATTCACTGCTTGTGTTTTTCGTGAAATATGAGGAAGATGACCATTCAGCGACTGTTTCTTCAATCCAATAAGGTGCTGTATCTATCGTACCTCACTTCTTCTGTGAAGTTCATTTGATCTAAGCAACTAGGTAAACGGCCAGAAAGGTTGTTTACAGAAAGATCGATCATACTCAATTGTCTCAAGCTGCTCAATTGGTCTGGAAATGTGCCACTGAAGCGGTTAGCTCTGAGAAGAAGAATGCTCAAGCTAGGATGGTTTCCAGGGCGAACTCCATCGAAGTCATTATTGATAAGCTCCAGTGTGAGAAAGCATACGAATGGTGCCAATGAAATTGTTCTTATTCAGATGAACATGATTCAGAGTTCGCGGGCTAAAGCACAATGGTACAGCGCCGGACCGATTGTTCTCCGAAAGGTAAGAATTCAAGTTGCGACAAGTGACCTTGCAACTGATTATTGGCCAAGTTAACTGCCACTAGGCCTGTCAAGTCGCAAATCCATCTTGCAGTCTCGCGAGAGAAAAAGTTATTGCCAAGATCCAGTACCATCAGACTCGCGATAGATGAATGACAGGCATCTCCCAATATAATTTATTGTGGTCCAATCGAAGCGATCTTAATCCTGTAGCAGCAAAGACATAGTGAAAAATATAATCTCTCCACGCAAGTTATTATTTGCAAGATCGAGAGCCCCAAGAAGCTTCACTGATCAGTTGCACTGGCAGTGTCCCTGATAAATTGTTGTTCGACAGATCTAAGACATTCAGCAATTTCATGTCGGCAAGTCGGAACGGGATGCTTCCTTCAAATTCATTGGCAGACAAATCGAGTTTGCTCATACTAGGAAATACTATACCCAATCGAGCTGGAATCCGTCCTCCTATTTTGTTGTTGGAGACATCCATTTTTGAAAGATTCAGCAATATCATTGACAGAAGTTGAAAAGGCCTCGTCAACGATTTGTTCCTCAGGTACAGCCTTTCCAGCTTCAATTTTTTTTTCCAGAGCCAGAAAAGGCCCTCTGACATTGCTGCTGGAGAGCTCAACAACCCTGAAGTCGTGTTGGTGATAGAGAAAACTGAGAGTAGTCACTGAAGACCCTTCAAGTCGACTGCTTGACCAGCTCAAAACATTTAGTTGGAACTTTGGAATCCAAGATTCACCCTTTGCATCTGTTGTTCTTGGCTTTGCATTGTCGAGCAAAAGGACTTTAAGCCTTGAATGTTTGGTAGATAGAGAAGAGGGGACTTCACAAGGGTTCTTTGAGATGGAAAGGTATTCGAGTGAAGTGAGACTTGCAAGAGGAGTCGAGGTGATGTTTCCTGTGAACTTCTTTTCGCTGAGACTCGGAATGCAAAGATATGCCATGTTTCGCCTACATAAAGAGAGGCTCCCAGTAAGTTCGTTGCCATTGAGATTCAACTCCTCCAATTGTTTCAGCTCACAAAAACCTGCCAAACATATGTCCCTGTCACAAAATTTAGCCTGTACTTCAAACTTCACATTAGAATTTCGGATTTACATTCAGATAGATTGCCACTGAGGCCACTGCTGAAGAATGGCAGCGCTTCAAGAGATGCCAAACCGTCAACAATCAAGAAGGAAACTCGCGGCCGTCTTCAAGTTGGACAGATTGAAGTTCATTTTCTCCAAATCTCTCAAGGTGTAGCAGTCTAAAAATATGCATCACAAGCAAATTAACGAAGAAAAAACTTAAGCTTTTAGGTGGAGGAAGATCAAATGAATATAAAGAGCAAATAACGCTCATTCGTAAGTGATGTGGGACAACAACAACAACTTCAACACCCCCTCTCACGTGCTCAGTGATGTGGGACAACAACAACAACTTCAACACCCCCTCTCACGTGCTCTCAATCTGCACGTGGAAATTAACTAATGGGGGGTGAGCCCATATACGCGGAAGAAAATAACACTGGCTCTGATACTATATTAGAAAGTCCAATCCAAAAGTTTAAGCTATTAGGTGGAGAAAGACCACATGAATATAAAGAGCATACAATACTTATTCACAAGCGATGTGGGACAACAACAACAACAACTTCAATAAAAACAAAAGGAAATCTTCACTTTACTAGAAGAACAGTGCCGACTGTTGAGGAAAAACGGGCAGCACCTCGGCACAAATATAGCCAATCCAGGATCAAATAATAACCCTCGACACTACTCCAATATAATTCAGCAACAACCAACAATTATATCCAGCAAAATATCAACCTCGCAGCAACGAATATAATACCGGAACGATAAAGAAATATAACACCAAGATTTACGTGGAAAACCCAAATCGGGAAAAACCACGGACGACCCAAAAATTTCCACTAATCACCAAGAATAGCAGAATACACCAAGTATTTCCCTCTAGTCACACACTAGAGCTCAACAACAATATTTCAAGAGCAATTCCTCAAAAGGGGGCTAGAAAACCCTAACCGCAATAGGAGAACCGGAGACAAATCTCAACAAACGAAACCTATCAATTTGTAGATCTCAGTCTCACGAACAACATACTGAAATTTGAGACGATTCCGATAATGTTTGGCCGCCGAAATCACACCGGAGGTCGTCGCCCTTTCTCTCCTCCCTGGGTTCACCGAGAGCTTCCCCTGTTTTTCACTCTCGGCTCTCTTCTGTTTTTCTTCCGCTCTCTCTTCTCTCTCTTCTTCACGGTTTCTATCTCTCTCTCTTTTCACACACACGAAGCAACACACAAAAACAAAGAAAAGCAAGCCATCATTGTGTCTCTTCTTTTTCCTCTTTTTCTTTCTTTTTCTTTCTTTTGCTTTCTTTTACAAACAATTAAAATAAAAAATTAGCTAGACCCCACAAAGGAGGCGTACAGCCAACAAATCTCCCCCTACGCCTCATGTGGGGAGTTCCATCATACCTGCTTTGCTTCTACAAGAGTCAAGTTTCACCATGGGCAAGGCTTTGGTCATCATGTCAGATCCGTTGTCGTCAGTACGGACCTTCTCAAGAAGAAAAGACTTTTCTTCTAACTTCTCTCGAACCCAATGATACTTCACATCGATATGCTTCGATCTTGAATGCAAAACTGGATTCTTGCTAAGATAAATAGCACTCATGCTATCGCAAAATAGAAAGAACTTTTCTTGCTTCAAACCCAACTCTTGTAAGAATTTCTGCATCCACAAGAGTTCCTTGCTTCCTTCGGTGATAGCTATATACTCTGCTTCAGTCGTAGACAAAACAATGCATTTTTGTAATCTCGACTGCCATGAAACTGCTCCCCCTGCAAAAATCATCATATAACCCGAAGTAGACTTTCGGGAATCACTATCTCCGGCATAATCAGAATCTGAGTAGCCGCTCAATTCAGGCTTTCCATTTCCATAACATAAGCAAAATCTGGAAGTGCCTCTAAGATACCTCAAAATCCATTTCACACCATTCCAATGCTCTTTACCTGGATTTGAGAGAAATCTACTCACAACACCAACTGCATGAGCAATATCTGGTCTTGTGCAAACCATGGCATACATCAAACTACCCACGGCAGATGCATAAGGAACTTTCATCATCTCTTCCTTCTCTTTCTCACTCGTAGGACATTCATTGCTACTCAATTTAAAGTGACTAGCAAGTGGAGTACTTACCGGTTTACATGTGCTCATGTTGAATCTTTCAAGCACCTTTTCAATATACTTCTCCTGAGATAGCCATAGTTTTCTATTCTTCCTATCACGAGTGATTCTCATGCCAAGTATTTGTTTAGCTGACCCTAGATCCTTCATCGCAAAAGCCTTACTCAACTCACTTTTCAAGCTTTTGATTTTGTTAGCATCATGTCCAACTATCAACATATCATCCACATAAAGCAAGAGGATAATAAAATCATCATCTGAGAATCTTTTCATAAAGACACAAGAGTCTGAAATGGTCTTACCATATCCATGAGCTTCCATGAATGAGTCAAACTTCAAGTACCACTGTCTTGGCGCTTGCTTGAGACCATATAGACTTTTTCTCAATCTACATACAAGATGCTCCTTGCCTTTAACCTTAAAACCCTCTGGTTGCTCCATGTATATCTCTTCTTCTAGGTCTCCATGAAGAAAAGCTGTCTTTACATCAAGTTGTTCGATTTCTAAATTCAAACTGGCGGCCAAACCAAGAACAACTCTAATAGAAGACATTTTCACTACCGGTGAAAAAATCTCTTCAAAGTCGATTCCCTTCTTCTGACGAAAACCCTTCACAACAAGCCTAGCCTTGTATCGTGGCTTCAAACTGCTTTCGTCTGTCTTTAACTTATACACCCACTTATTTGTGAGTGTCCTCTTGCCCTTAGGCAACTTCACCAACTCAAATGTATGGTTGTCATGCAAAGATTTGAACTCATCTTGCATAGCTTCGTGCCACTTATTCTTTTGATCGCATGACATAGCTTCTTCATAAGTTTCAGGCTCTCCTGCATCAGTAAGTAGCACATACTCATGTGGCTGATATCTTTGTGAAGGTCTACGCTCTCTATCTGATCTTCTGACTTGAGGTTGGACTGCTTCTTCTTGTTCAACTGTTTGCTCTTGCTCAACTGTTTGCTCTGTCTCAACTGTTTCACCTGTCTCAGCTGAAGAACTAACATTCTGTGAGGATTCATCTACTTCATGATTTCCCTGCACTTCTCCCCCGTGATTTTCACCCAATACGGTAGGAGGATTTGGGCTGAAACTGACACTGTGTTGAGCTGCATTCTTTGGCTTCTCTGACTTGTCTATGTCTTCAATGGTCTGATGCTCAAAGAATACCACATCTCGGCTTCTAATGACTTTCTTTGTAGCTGGATCCCATAATCTGTAGCCAAACTCTTCATGTCCATAACCCAAGAAGATACACTGTTTAGACCTGTTGTCAAGCTTGGACCTTTCATCTCTTGGAACATGCACAAATGCCCGGCATCCAAACACCCTCAGATAACTGTAGGAGACATCTTTCCCACTCCATACTCTTTGTGGAACATCTCCCTTAAGAGGAATTGATGGAGATAGATTTATCAAGTCAACTGCCGTTCTCATCGCTTCGCCCCAGAATGGCTTAGGTAATTTCGCATGAGACAGCATACACCGAATCCGATCATTGATCGTCCGGTTCATTCTCTCTGCTACTCCATTATGCTGTGGTGTTTTTGGAACAGTCTTCTCAAGCTTGATACCATAGTCCCTGCAGTAATATTCAAACGGTCCTCTATATTCACCACCATTGTCAGCCCGAACACATTTCAGCTTTTTCCCTGTTTCCCTTTCAACACTGATATGAAATTGTTTGAAGGCTGCAAGCACCTGATCTTTTGATTTCAAAGCAAAAGCCCATACTTTTCTAGAGCAGTCATCAATAAATGTGACAAAATACAATGCACCACCAAGTGTTCTAGCATCCATGCAGCAAACATCAGTGTGAACTAAATCAAGTACATCAGATTTTGTGTGTGGAGACGAACTATGAAATGAGAATCGATGTTGCTTACCCGTGAGGCAATGAGTACACTCCGTCAGATTTTTCTCCTTTAATGATAGAAGATTCTTCCTAGCAAGAGTTTCAAGTCCCTTCTCGCTAAGATGACCAAGTCTCATATGCCATAGATCAACTGAGGAATCCTCCACTGCATTTACCTCTTGTCGCATCAAATTTGCTTGCATGATATAAAGACTGCATGTCTTCTTGCCTTTTGCCATCACCATAGAGCCTTTAGTCAATTTCCATTTGCCATCATAGAAGGAATTACAATAACCATCGTCATCTAAGGCACCTGTGGAGATCAAGTGAAGTCGAATATCTGGAACATGTCTCACATTTTTCAAAAGTAAAGTACATCCCATATCAGTCTCCAGATAAACATCTCCCATGCCAATAACCTTGGAAACACCACTGTTTCCCATCCTAACACAACCGAAATCACCGCTGCAATAGGATGTAAAGAAGTCACGACGTGAAGTGACATGATAAGAAGCTGCAGAATCAACAACCCAGCTAGAATCTTGGCATGTGAGATTTACATAACCGTCATCACAAATGAACACAATATCACCGTCAGCTGCAACTGCTGTTGTAGGCTGATTTTCTTCTTTCTTTTTATCTCCATTTCTATCATGGAATTTATCTCTCTTCGGTTGCCAACACTCTTTGGCATAATGTCCCATTTTGCCACAGTTGAAGCACTTCACACTTCTTCTTGGCCTTGACTTCGATCTTCCTCTTGACTTGCCCCTGTCATTACTTTGAAACTTTCTTGACTGACTTCTGCCTCTATGTTCTACGACAAGCGCTTCCGATTTGGAAGCATAATTCAAACTTTTCCTCCTTGTTTCTTCATTGAACAAGCTTTCTTTAACCATGCTCATAGAAAGCACACCATAAGGAGCAGAATTATTTAACGCCACAACCAAGGTGTCCCAGCTGTCAGGAAGTGTACCAAGCAATAAACAAGATTGCAATTCATCACCAAGGTCAATCTCAAGATTTGTCAATTGATTTACAACATCTTGAAATTCACTCAAGTGCTCCGTCATGCTACTCCCTTCCTTGTATCTCAAGTTCACAAGTCTTTTCACTAGAATAGCTTTATTTTGTGGAGTTCTCCTCTCATAGAGATCTTGCAATTTCTTCCACAAAGTATCCGCCTTCGTTTCTTGAGCAACATGATGAAACACACTATCATCAATCCATTGTCGGATAAACCCAACCGTCTTCCGATTCATTCGCTCCCACTCTTTATCTTCCGTATCTCCTTTAGCTTCATTGCCTTCGACCGTATCATACAAATCTTTGCAATATAATACGTCTTCCATCCGAGGCTTCCATATAGAGTAATTCGAGGCATTTAACTTAAACATAGTGCCACTCGTATTCTCCATCTAATACAAGAATCTCAACTCTAGCTCTGATACCACTTTGTTGAGGAAAAACGGGCAGCACCTCGGCACAAATATAGCCAATCCAGGATCAAATAATAACCCTCGACACTACTCCAATATAATTCAGCAACAACCAACAATTATATCCAGCAAAATATCAACCTCGCAGCAACGAATATAATACCGGAACGATAAAGAAATATAACACCAAGATTTACGTGGAAAACCCGAATCGGGAAAAACCACGGACGACCCAAAAATTTCCACTAATCACCAAGAATAGCAGAATACACCAAGTATTTCCCTCTAGTCACACACTAGAGCTCAACAACAATATTTCAAGAGCAATTCCTCAAAAGGGGGCTAGAAAACCCTAACCGCAATAGGAGAACCGGAGACAAATCTCAACAAACGAAACCTATCAATTTGTAGATCTCAGTCTCACGAACAACATACTGAAATTTGAGACGATTCCGATAATGTTTGGCCGCCGAAATCACACCGGAGGTCGTCGCCCTTTCTCTCCTCCTGGTTCACCGAGAGCTTCCCCTGTTTTTCACTCTCGGCTCTCTTCTGTTTTTCTTCCGCTCTCTCTTCTCTCTCTTCTTCACGGTTTCTATCTCTCTCTCTTTTCACACACACGAAGCAACACACAAAAACAAAGAAAAGCAAGCCATCATTGTGTCTCTTCTTTTTCCTCTTTTTCTTTCTTTTTCTTTCTTTTGCTTTCTTTTACAAACAATTAAAATAAAAAATTAGCTAGACCCCACAAAGGAGGCGTACAGCCAACACCGACTAACAGAGATCTCACCAGCCGTATACATCAAACCCCACTAGATTGTAACTGGCATTTTCCTCTTCTTTGTGAACGCTCATAAGCCCCATTTATACATATTGTCAACCATATTCTTACAGATTCAATCCATAACATTAGTTGGTTTCACATAGCCCAGAAAAGGACATGGAGCCAACATTTTCTATTGGGATGGTGTCGGCCAAATCACATTCTCTCCTTGTTTGCAACCCCGTCTTATTGTCGAAAGAACTATAGTACTAAATTTGCAGGAAAAGAAAAGTGAGTAAAGCTCAAGTGCGAGAGAGCATAACTGTCACCTCCTGTAGCAAATGGGTCATCGCTGTTATGGCTCAAGTCCAAAACCTCCAAGTTGCGCAAACCGTTGAATCCTATGGCGAAGAATGGTCGCTATTCACAATAAATAGCGATACAAATCTATAGTATAAGAAAGCATGCGTGCGTGCTTTCGGAACATAGAAGCTATAGAATATTTCAGTGGTTTTCTGTTTACTTTCTGTATGTGAGGATCCTCCCAATTGGTTACATTGTACGGACAGAGACTTCAGGGATGAAAATTCAGCTACAAAGGGAATGGCAGAGTCATCCAGAAAATTATAACTCAAGTCAAGGGCCTCCAGTTTGTTCAACCTCCACAGTCCTTCGGAATCTGCATTTAGAACATGAGAATTCCTTTTCTCAGTTTCCAAACTTAACCATAAGATCAACGGAAAAACAAAGCACTTAAATGACAAAATCTGAATCTTAGAGTTCTTACTAAGGGTTAGGAACAAATTTTTTTCCCATGAAAAGGGTTTTCTCTGAGTGGGTTTGGTTCAGCATTTCCAATAAGCTTCCAGCTCTCCAAGCCCACTGGGAGAATGCTGAAGCATTTGATTCAACTTTAAACTAGCATTTGACAAAATACTGGCATTGGGAAAGCTGAAAGTCCAATGCTGGTAGAGACCAGCATTAGACTTTCAGCATTTGGCCAAATGCTAAGAGATTTTTTTCTTTCCAAAACTAACTTCATCAATTCCCTATTTTTTTATGCCCCATTTTTACTATTTATCTTCTTCTTCGGTGCAACAAAGGGTAATTTTTTAATTAAAAATTAAAAAATTGCATTTAGAGCCTCTTTGAAATGTTGTTTTTACCAAACACCATTCAACCAAAAGCCCATTTTCAAATGAGATTTTACCAAACACAATTAGCATTTTCCTAACCCTTTTAGGTTAAAGGCATTTGCACTTCTCCAAGGCTCATCTCAAATGCTGAACTAAGCCCACCTATGAGTTGTCCAAATGGGACTTGTGTTCCTTGAATAACTAATCTTAGGAGTACATCAACTTGTATAAATTTAAGATCTAAGATATCCGATAAAAGTTTGGTGACTTGCCTATTCATTTTGTCGTATAAGGTAACTTCATCTCTGAAATGATTTAACACATACAAGACCAAGAAAGGGTGGGTAAAAGAGACAAAGCCTGCATCGTCTTCCACTATGATTGAATTTGAACCTATTTACCGTGGCGGTGCTAAAATGCACATCGTAGAGATTTGCTCCATCCTGTCATACTTGTGTGCAAATACATCTGCACTGCTTACATGAATAGGAGGAAAGAGACGCACTGTACCTTCTTTGTGCAGTCCAGCCAGCTAATGAATTTCTTGATAAGCCGAGACTCCTGAATTTCTCCAAAAGGAAGAGACTCCTGAATTTCTCCAAAAGGAAGGAGAGAACCATTAAGGTACCAAATCTTGGTCATCCAGTACATTCCCCTGGCACCTTTCAGGGAGAGTCGGACGACTCCCCCATGGGTGAAGTTGCACGTGACGGTTCTCCCATTGGCAACAGTCTAAGCTCCATCTCTCTAGTCCCCACGACGGCAAGGAATTGCGGTCATTTGAGCTCCAAGAGCACATCCCTCTCCTGTCCGACAGCCACATGAACCCTGCAACCATAGATTACCTAAAACTGCCAAAAACACCAGCATATGCATTACTTTGCTTCGCATGATTCAAAATTTTAGGAAGACCACGTTTGTGTCCTGGAAATTTTAGGAAGTTAGATCATTTTCCTGTTGCAAAAGTCTGCCTGTTCCAGGAGTGACTGAGGAGAGGGCTTTACATTGTGCTAGGCAACATGTGTACGATGGAGACTTCTGTTGCTCAGTTCTTGTGCTCTTCAATGGTCCAAAGCCAAGGAGATAAAATTTTGTAACTCTAGATCAAAAGAGTGATCAGCATTATGCCCCATCACACAAGCAACTTCCACTTACAGCCCAGGTCATCTTGTAACCCGTCGGTTCAATAGGTATCCACCATCATCAATTCACGAGTCTAGTCAATTGTGGTTTGAGATGCATCGGACGGCATGATTCTAACATTTCCAAGGAGATGGTGACACAGAATCCACCTCATTTTCCTGGAAAACCAAGTGCATTCAAAACCACTCTTAAGTCCTCACTTTTCAGAAACAAGGGCTGCAATCAAGCCATCACACTTGCACTTTTCAAGTTTATGTTCTTAATTGAAGCCATCCCAACAGCACAGCCTGCACAGATATGCGGGATGCTATTGCTATGTCTGAGACGGAGACCAGTCACGCCCGAATGAGAATTTATCGAGTGTTCGAAACGCCTACAGAACCATTGTGCAGTTGCGTTACCTTATTTATTCTATCCGTTAGAATCATCTTAGGCAAGGATAATAGGTCGTGCAGATGATGATCAACAAAGAGATAATGCTCCTGGAAACTATCTGATGCCTTACCAGGGACACTCACCATTTCAGAGTGAAGGAAATTATACCAAGAGAAACAGAGAAATATAAGCCGAATCATGCGAACCGATGATTATATACCAGCGACACTCACCTTTTCACCTTTTCAAAAATCATGCGAACCAGCCAAATCTTGTTCTGAATCGACCATTTCGGATCGTTGGAATTCAAAATGTACTCGGCCCATCACATGTCAGAGAGCAGAGAAACGTATGCTGAACCTCGCTCGAAGAAGACATCCGCTTTACGACATGATGATTGTGCTTGTCTATCACATTACCAATAGGACAGATTGCTGTAGGTGAACCAGTCCCGGGGCGCAACTACGTGTGGAATTGAACTACTTTTTAATCGAACTGGAATGTGTTCTCCTCCTCATCATAAGGAGTTGGCTATTGGAGTGGAGGGAAATATGCATCATATAAAAGGCTCTGCGGGATTGAATTTCCATTTACCAAGTACGGAATTCGCCCACTCAAAGGCTCTCTCAACTCCTCGACGGCTGAAAACAGAGGCCTCTGGGCAAATCAAATTCGCCATAAACTGCTCGGCCACCTGGCCGAGATACCCAAGAACCTACCATGGTGGAATCGAACTCAACCTGGAGACAAGTTAGTCATAAAATGCGATGCTCCAAAGCTGAAGTAGAAGGTGGCATGTCCATAAATCCACCTTCATTGCCCTGCCCCAGCCATTATTTTTCGTGGTGGCTACTCCAATCCAAGTAAAAGAGGGTTAACAGTTATATTCCTGGGGGCTAGTCCAAATAAACGAGGATTTCAATAATAACTGCTGCTATCAAATGACTGGAATGGATTCTTATCTAGTATTGCACCCGACAAGTTGTTGTGGGACACATTAAAAACTAGCAAAAGAAGTTCAGTTTGGTGAGATTGTCCGGCATTGAGCCGTTCAAACTATTATAGGAGAGATCAATACTCTCTACGTCAGTTTGTTCTGAGAATGATGAAGCGTAGAACATGTGAGCCGGATGTACGATAGGTTTAGCGTACGCATGTACGACTATGAGAAAATCACTGTCATCGGCAAACACGACTGACGAAGCCATTTGGCCGCAACTCACCTGACAGCTGCAATGTACATTGAGACTGCATTTGGAGATGCAGAAGTACACTTGGAAAATGACACTTCCTTTCGGGGTCATCTGATGTCAAAGAAGCTTATAACCAAAGAACAGGTCCTAAAACCACCAAAACGACACTTCATCCCATGAAAAAAGTCAGCAACTTGGACAGTGAGAACTGATGTATTACGATCCTTTCAATTGGAACTAAATTGAGTCTATTCCAATTCAGAAAACAGAGAAATCTCTAGTGAACCTGCCGAGAAGGACATCTTAGTTCCTACATAATAGTAAATCCTGTCGACAAAATTGACTGAAATGGCAGTCTGATAGTGATATGGACCATGGATAAAATTTGCAATCGCAGCAAATAACTACAAAAATCATGTTCAAGAAGACATCTTTACAATCAAGGCCTTGTTTACAAGGAAGATACTCGCTGCACTCACAATTCACAAAACAGGGACATATATACATATTCCAATACCAAAAAATGCCACGCTACATTGAACTAGCTATCTAGTCTCTAAGGCTTACCCAACTCAGATGCTGAGCAAGCGCATCTCGAACCACCTGCCCAAACTTGTTCACCTCGCCTTCATAAGCCGGAACCTCCTGATCATCCTCCTCCCACTCTGCAACTCCATTTTCCTCAAAAACCGGCTCGCTGCACTGCATTAGAAAGTTATGCAATAAGCATGCCGCGAATATGACGACCGGGAAAAACTCAAGATGCTCCTCCTTCCACGGCTTCGATAGGAGCTCCCACCGTGCCCGGACCCTAGCAAATGCCCTGCGAACCAACCCCATGGCGTGACTATGCGTGGAATTGAACTCCATCTCGATTGAGCTGAAACTGTGCTCCTCATTATACGGAGTCAACAGCCATGGTAATAGAGGGAAACAGGCATCACCCATAATGTACTGTGGGATCGAAGTCCCATTACCTAGTACGAAATTTGGCCCACTCAGAAGTTCCCTTGATTCCTCCACGGCCGAAAACAGCGGTGTCCGGCACAAAATCGTATCGGGCCTCAAGCTACTAGGCCACCCCGCCGAGACATCCAAGAACCTCCCCTCAGAATCCACCAATGCCTGAACTAACAAGCATCCGTTTCCCCCCAACCAATCACCCTCGACGCGAAACCTCCCAAACCCCAAAATCCCGCAACAATTCGGCAGCATAATCCACCCGAATCCCACTATGATTCTCTCTATATTAGAGTACAGCTCAAGCATATCCCCCAAATTGTCATTGATAGCCTTGCAGACAACAAAGAACGACCGGCATGCGTCCGCCGAATCCAAGCCGAACTGCCTCCCGACCGCCTTATACGGAGTGGCGTGTGCCAATCGGTAGAGGGCAGCAGCAAGGGCGTGATCGGGAGGGATCGAAGGCAATGCTGATTGCAGAGAAGGTGAGACGAGGCGGAGAAGGAGAGAGAAGGAGGGTTTAGACATGCGGAAGAAGTGGGTCCACCGGGGGTCGTAGTCTTCGGCGTGGGTGGCGGAGAGAAAGCGGCGGAACCAGCAGTCCTGCCGCGGAGGAGGGAGGGGTTTCGATGGTGGCGGGAGGGACAGGAGAGAGACGAGAGAGTCGAGGGAGGAGGAGGCGGAGTGGAGGTGGGATTCGAGAGCTAGGGCTTGTGAAGGGAGGAGGTTGAGGTCGTTGTGGAGGAGGAAAGAGTGAGCGGCGGAGGTGGCGGCGGTGAGGAGAGAGATGAGCGGCCTCATGTGGTCGTTTCGGCGTTTCTTGGTCTTGGGCCTGGTGGTGGCGGTGGAGGAGGCCGCGGCAGAGTTTTCGCCGCCGCCGCCGCCGCTGCCAGCAGCCATTTAGTGACGGCGAAACGGAGGGAGAGAGCTTATTCAGCTTCCCATTTCGATGCTGCCGAGGACGCGACGGAGCAGCAAAGGTCTGCAACTGCCAGTGCCTTCAGATTATTAAATTAGCAAAAAAATCTTCTTTTTAATTTATTTATTTATTCGGTTTTTCTAAAGGGCAAAATTGGAAACATGATTGTTGACGGATTCAATATGAATACCGCAGACCATTTTGCCGTTGAAAGAATTTGGAGAGAATAGGAAGGAAATTGGATTGATGATGATCATATTTTTCGGTTAATTTCAATGAATTATGTGAGTATTTTAATATTACTAATCAAAATTTTTGAGATCTTACAGATTTAATTGAAAATTTATCTTTACTTATAAATTGTCCCATTTTTTTTTGTATGAATTTCTTAATTAGTTTAAGAAAATATCTTTACGCTGTTATTAAGTAATAAATAAGCCAAATATGCTTTTTTATAAATTGGAGTTAGTGCCATCGATTGAGGTCTGATTGACTTGTAATTCACATGTTTGGATTCCTTCAACTACATGTAAATCATTTTGGATCAAAGTCACCTACATAGATCAAAGATCTGAACTTTAACGAGTTTGAGTAACTTATAGAGTATTTTATTAATATCTAAATAGCGAAGGTTTCACGCTTATATCCGTAGTATTATCACCAAATTATGAAGTAATCAATTGTTCTTGTAGGAATGGAAAGGAACACCTTACCTAGAAAATAGCAACAACGAAAAAGAAAAGGGCAATCCCCTGTTTCGTCAAGGAAAACTAATATTCTCGTTTTTGGACTCTTCAAATTGAAAAATTAATTCACAACTTTTAAGAAGAAAATCACCATGGCAACATCGTACTCTCATTTTTCTTTTTTGTTATCTATATAAAATTCCTTATTTTCTCGATACTTGCAAATCAGCCTAATCATTCATTTGCAAATTTAAGAAGATTTAGGGATGAATAGGATCATTTACAAGGAATCATAATTGCCTTGTCAATATATTGAGTTCGATCAGAAATTAAATGTTTATGCCCGTATTTGACACACAAAAAGTGTGTCGACTTGTCACCTAATTAAATATACTTTTACAAAGCCGAGCTATGGCTCAACTTGACATATCAGATGGTATGTTCAAGCTTAAAATCAATTCGACTCGATCGTTACAAAAGTCATTTTGTGTTTTAAACGAGTTGTATTAGGAAATTCTTTACCACGAAGGTATCTCAATATACGCCACATGCTAAGAACTAGCATTTCAACGGGTAATCCTTCTCAAAATGGAAAGTAATCATATTTTTTTTTTATTTTTTTTTCATATTTTTTTTTTCAGATTCAATCGTGAGAAATTGACTAACTGCAGTAGGAAAGAAAATTAAAAATAAAAGGAGAAACGAGCCCCTGCTATAATTCTCAAACATCTATTACGCCGGCATTTCGGCTCCAGACAATGCAGAGATGTCCTGAGCTCGCGCCCACCGGAACCAGACGTGGTCCCACCCCGAGAATCCCAGATCAACGTCCAATGGCAACCGACGCCTCAATCGGACGAACAGAAACAGCCAGTCAACGTCAAAGTTCAATTTCCTTCGTGAACCTCACGCGTGAACCTTCACACACCCAACCACAAATCCCTCCACCTCTCTCTCTCTTTCATAACACCCACGAAAACAACGCCTCTTGCTCCGGAAGAAGACAGTCGAATCATAAGCTCCGTCGCGCGCCCGCTAGATCTCCGGCCATATCAGCGCTCCGCCGTCGTCCTCGTCACCAGCGGCCTCACCTCTTCCTCTCTCTCACCGTACTCGACTCAAGAAGACGAAGAAGCTGAGGTCGGCGGGTTCCGACCAGCCGACGACGCCATCCCGCTCCCTCGGCGACAGCACGTCAGCTCACTCCTCGCTGTCGGCGACCTCCATTTGAGTTCTTTTCTTTTTCCAAGGAAGTCAACGGATCGCCGGTTGTTCCAAATCTCCCGGAGCTTGTTTTTTCCGGATCTGATCGCGCTTTTCGGAGATCCGCCTCATCTGTCGCCGTTCTCAGACGGAGAATACGCGGAGTAGTGATCGGCTGTTATAATCAGCAGATCAATTTGTCGATCAAAATCCGCCTCGCAGGAGCTTAATCTCTCCAGATCTGGTACACTTTCTTCAAAGGTAATTTCCCAGAGCTCGATACTTGCATTTTTCGCGTAATTAAGCAAAGTAAAGCCTGGTGAGCTGTAGTTGTGATATACTTAGAACCTATTTAGGCGGTTTAGGTTAGTGAAGCCAATGGTCGAGCTGAATACTTCATTTATCGCGTAATTAATCGCAGTGAAAGCATGGTGACTTCGAGCACTAAAATGATTAAGCTTATCAGTGCTGTTGATTTTGTGAATTCAGGGGAAAGCCGGTTACATCGTCCTCGAGTGATGCTTTTAAGTCAAGTGTGACTAATTTAGCTTGTTTGTGCGGTTTAGGTAGGTGAGAGCGGCGGTGAAGATGTCTCAAAGCACCATCCGCAAAACCCTGGGGGCTGTCAAGGACCAGACAAGCATTGGCCTTGCGAAGGTCGCGAGCAACATGGCGCCAGAGCTCGAAGTAGCTATCGTGAAAGCCACGAGCCACGATGATGACCCTGTGGATGACAAGTACATACGTCGGATCTTGAATTTGACTTCATATTCGCGTGGATACGTTCATGCATGTGTTTCTGCGCTTTCGAAGAGACTGAGCAAGACACGTGACTATATTGTGGCTCTCAAATCCCTAGTGGTCATCCATCGTTTGTTGAATGATGGAGACCCAATTTTTCACGAGGAGATAATGTATGCGACCAGGCGTGGTGCTAGGTTGTTGAATTTATCTGATTTCAGAGATGAGGCTCACTCTAGTTCGTGGGACCATGCGGCTTTTGTGAGGACTTATGCTATGTACTTGGATCAGAGACTCGAGTTGATTCTGTTTGATAGAAAGAGCGGCGGTGGTGGCGGTCCTAGTGGAAGTGCTAATGGTGGTGGTAGTGTTCACAGTGAGGATAGATATGGCAGCAGAGATGATTTCCGGTCCCCACCACCTAGAGGGAATGATTATGATTATGGTGATTATAGAGGAGAATATGGTAATGGGGGGATGAGAAGGTCAAGGTCATATGGGGATATGAACGGTGTGGCTGTGAAAGAAGGGAAAGAAGAGAGAAGGGTAGTGACTCCACTGAGGGAAATGAAGCCAGAAAGGATTTTTGGCAAAATGGGTCATTTACAGAGGCTATTGGACCGGTTCTTGGCATGTAGGCCCACTGGTCTGGCAAAGAATAGCAGGTTGGTCTTAGTTGCATTGTACCCTGTTGTGAAGGAGAGTTTTCAGGTATATGCTGATATCTGTGAGGTTTTGGCTGTTTTGCTTGATAAGTTCTTCGATATGGACTATCACGATTGTGTCAAGGCTTTTGATGCTTATGCTAGTGCCGCTAAGCAAATTGATGAGTTGATTGCATTCTACAATTGGTGTAAGGATACAGGAGTGGCAAGATCAACCGAGTATCCTGAAGTGCAAAGGATTACCAGTAAGTTGTTGGAGACATTGGAGGAGTTTGTGAGGGATAGAGCAAAGAGACCTAAGAGCCCAGAGAGGAGAGAAGAATTACCCCCTGTGGCTCAGGAGGAGGAGCCTGTACCAGATATGAATGAGATAAAGGCGTTGCCTCCACCAGAGAATTATACTCCTGCACCACCACCAGCGCCAAAACCGGAGACACCAAAGCCACAAGTGACAGGGGATTTGGTGGATCTGAGGGAAAACGGAGTTACTGCTGATGATCAAGGTAATAAATTTGCATTGGCTCTATTTGCGGGGCCACCAGCTAATACAGGGAATGGTTCGTGGGAAGCATTCCCTTCGAATGGTGAACCAGAAGTGACTTCTGCTTGGCAAAACCCTGCTGCCGAATCTGGCAAGGAAGATTGGGAATTAGCTTTGGTAGAGACTGCTAGTAACTTAACAAAGCAGAAAGCGGCTTTAGGTGGTGGTCTTGATCCTTTGCTACTGAATGGCATGTATGACCAGGGAATGGTGAGGCAACATGTGAGCACTGCTCAGTTGACTGGAGGTAGTGCAAGCAGTGTTGCTCTACCCGGCGTTGGAAAGAGCGCAACCCCAGTATTGGCTCTCCCTGCACCAGATGGAACTGTCCAAACAGTTAACCAGGACCCTTTTGCTGCATCATTGAACATCCCTCCACCTTCATACGTACAGATGGCGGAAATGGAGAAGAAACAGCATTTGGTTGTGCAGGAGCAACAACTGTGGCAGCAGTATGCTACGGAGGGGATGCGAGGTCAAGCCACTTTGGCCAAGATTGGTGGGACCGGTCACTATGCACCAGGTGCTCCCGCGATGCCCTATGGCATGCCACCAGTTAATGGGATGGGACCTCCGACTGGGTATTATTATTCTCCTTACTGATGTTGCTTGCTTATCACAATATGACTCTGTTTTTTCTCATTTCTTCCAGTTGTGTATCTAGTTATATTACGATATGATCCTTTTTGTGTTCTGGTGTGCGGGTTTTGGGAAGAGGGAAGAGTGAAGAGTGAACCCATGGAGATTCTTTTTTGGGTAAGATATTTGGACGGTGACATCCAGTGCATCCTGTACCTGCTTGTGCTTCTCGTAATAATCAGAATTTCCATGACCACATCCTCTTGTGCAGTCACAGTATAGACAGAACCAAATCTGTCATTGTCTGGTAGCTCTGCTCTGTCATAAAAGTAGACTGACCATCAAAACCAGTTCTCTTAAAAATGGCAGCACCGCTGACCTTCTCGTATGAATGGAATGATTGCAATAGAATTAAGTTCTTAAAACCAGATTTCTGCATTTTGCTCCAGGCTCTCTGTTTCTTGTGTCACTTGGAATCATCTGGAGCTTACTGCTTTTGTTAAATAATTCCTAACTGGTAGGATGGTGGTCTTGATTAAAAATATCTTGGATGAAAATCCCTCCGGGAAAGATGATGTTGAATAATGATTTCTAGTGGTCATGAAAAGACTCATAGCATCAGTTTGGGAAAAGCAGACATAAGATGTGCAACTATATCTCCCTAAAGGTTGAACCTAGGTTCCCATTTTGACTGTTTATCTGCGCAGCTCGAGGTCGGAGCCCACAGATTGCCTCGACGAGGACAAAACGATTGAACCATTGAACTGAAAGCGAAATTGATTAATACAGTTTGAATAATAAGTTATAGGGAAAACACTGACAGATAGTCCAATACGTACTGCATTGAAGAACGCACAAAATAACTGAAAGCTCCATAGTTGATTGGTATCGCGTCTTCGGCCTTATCTGTCTGACCTTGGTCTTTTCTCCTCTTCTTGTTTTCCCGCTAATAACAAAACTACTTATTTGAATGTCTTTTGGACTTACACCTAGTCTGAAGCTCCAAACGCCTGGTTCTCCCAACCGAGGTCAGACGATTTCTCCTAGTTGTGCACTTAATGCGTCAGTCCGGCAAGTCCGATGACCTCCATCCACCCCTTGAGGCATGGTTCTTGGGATTCGGCTGGACAACTAGGCTAGCTGGGAGGAATTCAACCTCCATCGGTTTTGCAATTTGATAGGGATCCTCTGAAACTTTTTGGCTTAGGCTACTGAAATCATGACGGTTTGTGATGTCTTTGTGTTAACGGGGTTAATTGAGTCAATTTGTCCTCTTAAGTTGATGGGACCCTGATTTTTCTTTAACATAGTCTGCGGATGCTCGACATTAATTAAAGAAGATGAGACAAGAGAATGACCACTGAGATTTTGCATACCCGGTATGATTTATTCATCGATAGGTTAAAGACCTCTGACTAAACACAGTTTCTTTATTAGTGGAATGAAGTTGGATTGCACACAAATTAGCTTTCCTAGATGCTCATTTCTTCTTAGTGGATATACCACACTGACATAATTGGACGACAGTTTTACTGGTTGCTTTATGTAAGCTTGTTGTGTTTGGGAGCCTGAAGAGGTCCTTGCGTTGCGACGATCCTCGTTTTAGAATTTTGAAGATAGTCCACCATGATGCAAATCATAAGAAATATTCTGAGTTCCCGCAACAGCGGATTGCACTTTAATTTGGTTTGCCCTCCAGTTCTGAGATCAGTTTTGCAGTGGGAGATTCGGTGTGGAGGAGAGAGAGACTGTCGTGAAACCATCCTCGGTTTTGTGTTATGCACACAGATCAAACACCCTCCCCAAGTTCTGAAAACCTACCAAAACCATCCTTACTCTAGCAATTCCATTTCAAGTTGCATATGGCATAGTTATGATTTTTAATCTAATGTACAGATCTGTCTTTTTTTCCCCAACTTTGCCCTTCCCGACTCACCATTCAAAATTACCTAGGGAAAAAAAGTCCTAAACCTATTGTACTATTCAATCCTAAATTTTTTAATTTTGCCAATTTGATCTCAAATTTTTTGTATTTGTGTCAATTTAATCCTAAATCTTTTTTTTTTGTGTCAGTTCAATCCTAAACCTTTTGCATTTATGTCAATTCAATCATAAACTTTTTGCATTTGTATCAATTCAGTCCATTGGCTAATTTTGACAGGCCGGCGTTGACGTGGACCTGATCGGTGTTGATGGGGCAATTTTTAATAATATTTTCCAATTTTTTTTCTTTTTTGTTTTCATTTTACTGTTTATCTTCTTCCTTCTTTCCCTGCCCTTTTTCTCTTTACTGTTCATTTTCTTATGCCTTCTTCCGCGAGCAAAACAGAAGAAACAAAAACTTACCTTTGATGTGATCTTCGAAGCAAGTTCAAAGAACGAAGTCAATCTTGCTTAGACCCATCACCGGATCCCACCCAGTCTTGCTCCGAGGAGGCGCAACTCATCAACTCCCCCAGCCTGACGCAGCCTCGAAGCTTGTCATTCTCACAAGAATTCCGATGTGAACAGATGCTAAGTCCGCAACTTTTCGCAATCATTCCACTAACGCATTGGGATTTGTTTCTTTGGAGGGTAATATTTGTCAAGCAATGAGCTCCATGGATCTAGGCTAAACAAGAATCACGACTTTCAATCTCACATTCGGTATCTCGTCCCTGCACGAGTCTCGGCCTATCCAAATCTGTGCTAAACCGGAAGAAACCCGAGCCTAAACTAAACAAAATCAATGGTTAAAACATGATCTGCGAGCGTGGTTCTGCAACTATCCACGAACCACCCACACCTGCGCAGGGGATCACGAGGCCGGTAGTGATCAGTAGAGGTGGCAAATGGGTGGGTCGGGCCGGGTTTGGGTCGGGTCGAATATGGTCCGATCCATATTGACCCATCTGACCCATATTTAATGATCCAAACCCGACCCGACCCGCGACTGACCCATACCCGACCCAACCCGTTTTGACCCATATTACCAAAACATAATAATTTTTTTAAAAAATAATATTACTAAAATAGTTCCCGACCTCGGTCCCGTCCCCGGCCCCGGCCTCGGGACCCCACTCCGGCCTCGGGGCCCGGACCAAGGCCCCGCCTCAGCACCGGCCCCGGGACTCGGCCCCGGCCCCGGTCCCAAGACTCGGCCTCGGCCCCGGGACCTGGCTCTCGACCCCGGACCCGGGACCCGGCCCACGCCCCAACTCCCTGCCCCGGCCTCGGGACCCGGCACAGGGACCCGGCCCTGGACCCGGACCCGGCCCCGGGACCCGACCCCGGGACTCGGCCCCTGCCGCGGACCCGGGACCCGGCCCCAGCTCCCGGGAGCCGACTGGGTCCACGTCAGCGCTTGCGGGTCAAAATTGATTAGGTGGATTAAATTTGCATATATACAAAAGATTTAGGATTGAATTAGTAAAATTTCAAATTACCTGTCACCAACCCACAGTTGCTAGTGTCACCAAGCCACCACCCCGCCGTCGTGGCAACTGTCTTCCCCTCTCCTGTCTCGAGGTAGCGTGCATCGCTAACCAAATTGCATTGTTTAACTTGACGCCGAATCTAATGGCCATGGCGATCTCACCAGATCGCGTGACTTTTGAGCTTGTGGCCATGGCCTTGAGCGCGACTTTCGAGCTCTAGTGGCCATGGAGAGAGAGAGAGAGAGAGAGAGAGAAGTTGATGTTGGTGTGGCGGAAGATAGACGGAGGGGGCGAAAGATGGGGTTTGGTGTGTGGTGGTGGTGGGGCAGTACTAGTAGTTTATCTTTTCAACTGGGGTCTTTCTCTGAAAATGGGGATGATTTTTCAAACATCTTTTTTTAATTTTTTTTTTTAAAGCGAGAAGAAATGGCATGATACCTTTATTCATTGACCATCCGGCATAATTGTATTTTGTAAGTTAAACTTGCTTCTTCATATCGGAGATAATCAGTAAGGTCAGTCAGATGGTATATGATCTGTAGCTTTCTCACAGTCCCTCGTCGAGAAAACGAGAATTCGTAAAGAGAATTCACAGGAAAAAGGAAAAAGAAAAAGAAATCTAACCACTCTTGCAAAGTGAAAAAGTCATGTAAGATATGAAAAGGCTCTACACATTATTAAAATTTCGACATGGGAAGCTACTCCCTGCAATCGCGCGGTCTGGCTTGCTTGGGAGCCCTGCTAGTGGCTAGTAGCCATTTTCATGTACTTGCACGTTGCACCAATCCGGGTTAGTTCTCGCTCGAATTTGGCCTAGACAAAAAAAGGAAAAGAAAAGGGAAACATTGTCCAAAAAGTCCTAAATCTATTGCTCATCGGTCAATTTACTTCTATTTTTTTTAATTTTGTCAATTGAATCCTAATCCTTTTCACGTTTTGTCATTTGAGTTCACTCGGCCAATTTTGATTGGAAATCGCTAATATGATTGTTGGCCGTCGTACATGGCACGGCCCGCGCTGACGTGAATAATTTTTAATAATATCTTAATTTTTTCGATTTTTTTTTAAATTTTTATGTTTTCATTCTTTACTTTTTACTTAAAAAAAAAATTCCAGTGGACACCTGAGAGACGGAATTTTACCGAGAATGGGCGGAATAGGATTATCCAGAGAGTTATAACTCAAAATGTCAAACAACTCTATTTTTGCTCAGCCTCGAAGATAGCAGGGTTAGGTTCTGCAAACAAACAATGAAAAGCAGTAAATTCTGCATAAATCTATCCGAGTACGTGCCCGAGCGGTGGAATGTATTGTAGATGATGATGATGATGATGTGCAATGCAGGAAGCGAGTAAGAACCCCGGACGTGGTTAACTCGCGAGTTTATTTGATAATGAGATCTCTTGTTTTTATAGGAAATGGACGAATGCTAACTGATCAACTGAGTAAAGCTTTTCAGGAATGGGACTAATCAACCGAGTAATGCTCGATCTTTGTTAGGCTTGACTGGTTCGATACAAGCATATCCCGAAAATTTCCCTACCTCAGGCGGGATCCTCCCGCTGAACACTGGTTGCAAGAAAAATCCGATCTGACTTACCAATTTTATGAGAACTCTGTTGGGACGACATTGTATGGAACTCCCAACCTGTCAAGTTCACCTTACCAGTGAATTCCCTGGAGAAATCCATTGAACCCCTGCAACAAGTTTATTGACGCAAAAGGAACCCCTGGACGACATTGTATGGAACCCCTCAACTTTTGGTCAAATCTCAAATTTGCCCCGAACTCTTTTTTTTTTTTGGTCTCAGAAAAAACCCTAACTTTAGGTGCAGTCCCAAATTTATCCCGAACTTTCTTTATCTCAGAAAAAACCGTAAACTTTAGTTCCAATCTCAGATCTACCCCCGAACTTAGTTTTTTTTTTTTTGTCTAAGAACAAATCATCAATTTTTACTTTAATCATAAATCTGCTGCATTAGCCTTGTGTCAAAAAATCATCCCTAGTCTTACCTGATTTTTATGTCCTAGAACTGTTTCATTTTTTTAGAATTTTTTTATTGGGTTGGATTTAGTACCACGTGGAAATGCCACGTTGGTCCGCACCTATCGCCACATCACTTTGCGAATTTGGATTATTTTTTTAATCGACGTGGAAATGCTAAGTCAAGATGGGACTGGATCACGAGGTAGATTTGAAAATACATTGAAATTTTGTGACTTTTTTTTAAGACAAAATAAAATTCGGAGCAGATTTGGGACTGTACCTAAAGCTTGGGAGGGTTTTTTTAAAGATAAAAAAATTCGAGACAAATTTGGGACTTGACATAAAGTTGGAGATTTTTTTCTAAGACAAAAAAAAATGGGGTAAGAACAGTACAAGTTTCATAACTTTTGTACGGAAATCACTTGAGTGCCATAACTCTTTTTTCGATCACGTGAGTACCAAATTGGAGCAAAAGGGATCACTTGTGTGGACTTTCTACTTAATATTTTAATGTGACGTGGAAATTCTTGTCCAGCGTGTTGTTTTTAAAGTAAACCTAAGTGATCACTTTTCTAAAATTAAAGTGATTGCTTTTAAAAAATTAAAGAACATAGGTGATCACTTTTTCAAAAATTGAGGAACCTTAGTGGCCACTTTTAAAAAGGTATGGTACTTAAGTGGCCACTTTGTGAAAGTTCAATTTGAAGTGTGGGTCGTTCTTAAAGTGAATCTAAGTGATCATTTTTCTAAAATTAAGGAACCTAACTGACCACTTCTAAAAAACTAAAGAGCATTAAGTGATCACTTTTCAAAAATTAAGGAACCTAAGTGACCACTTTTAAAAAGGTATAGTACTTAAGTGGCCACTTTATGAAAGTTCAATCTGAAGCATGCGACGTCGTTTCCTTTTTATTTGTTGACTCAGCTTTTCGATGAGCCACGTGGGTTGATTTTACATTATTTTAGTGCTACGTCGGATTTTTCAGTGACCCCAATCGCCGATGGCACTCAAGTGGTCTATTTTTAAAAGTTATAGTACTCAGGTGATCGAAAAAAAAAATTGGCACTCAAGTGATCTCTATACAAAAGTTATAGCACTTGTACCGTTCTTAAAAAAAAAGGAATAAATTTGAGATTTGACCAAAAGTTAATTTTTTTTAAATAGAAAATTCGGCCTTATCTTAGGGGATATCCATAGCCGGAAGACCTCTGATTAAGAACTGCTGTCAATGGGAGTTTGGTGAGTGTGCGAAGCTTATGTCTCTTTTAAATTGGAGAAGTTCAGGCAAGTTAGCAACTTTTTGACTGATCACAGAAGGAAAACAATCTTATTCTGGAGCCAAAACTCTATATGCCACAGCCTTCGTTCATGAGAACCGGACAATTTTGTACATGTTTTTAACTAAGGATAAGTTCTGGGGTGAGTAGATTCCTATTAAAAAGTTTAGAACCTACCCTATTACAGTCGATTCTCTCAAGAACTGGTGCGAACCGAACCGATAGGTTCATTCATCGGCCGTTCTTTAAGTAATACATTTATAATTTCAAAAATATATATCATGTGAACAATCAGTGACATAGTAACTTAGGCATTGATAGATTTTCTAACTTTTCGAAGTTGGGAACTCATCTCCATCATACCTATTGCTTGAAAATTGAGTCAACTTTTCACATATCAATCTCTAAGTACACATGTTTTCGGTCCAGTAATTGGACGTGCTACTGATGAACGTCTATATCGATTTATATATTTCCCTCTCCAGATACAACATCAAAGCCGAATAGTATTTAAATTAAGAGATAAGTGCACTAGAAGTGCTAAAATTTACCACGAAAGTGCAATTGAAATCTAAAATTTGCAAAAAGTGTAATTAAGTCTTAAAACTTACCACATTGATGCTCCTTCCGTTAATTCTGTCCAATTTAACTAACAGAAAATGTTGATGTGATTTTTTTTATTATTTATTTTTTCTATCCAATGTGGCACTGTGATGTGGCTAAAATAATATCGTTTTCGTCCAAATCTGAATTAAAAATCGAAGCCACCCCCCACCCATCATCCTCGGTGTCTTTCTTTTTGTACTATTTTTTATAATTCATTTTTTCTTATTCTTAATATACTTTAAATAAAATTTAAATTTAATATTATATTTAGATAAAAAAATAGCGTTGCTTTAGCCATGTTAGCGCCACGTGTGAAAGAAAAATAATCTAAAAGCCACATCAACGTGTTTCGATAGACGGAGTTAATAGTCCGGTTACATGATAAATTTTAAAATTTGATCGCACTTTAATTGAGTTTGAGGATTCAATACACCTTCATGATAAGTTCTATAGAGTGCACTTATCTATTTCGTCTTTATATGCCATGATCAGCCAAAGCAGACAACTTTGACAAGTTCAGGGAAAAGAAGAAGAAGAAAAGAATAATTAAGCCGAAGTGCAAATCCAACGTCGTCTCCTCCCCCGTTTTCCAAAGTCTTGCTCATCAAGCAAAGGCGTCGCCTTTTCCTCAATCTCGCACCCGCGCTATAAAAGTCTCAGTCTTTCAATTTCTCACTCATTTCTCTCCTCTCTTCCTCACACACACACACTTCAATCGCAAGCCAGAACTCTTCGCCCTTCCCTCGCTCAGGATCCTCCCTCCTCCCGATCAATGGCGAAGCTGAAGGTGGCCGGCACGTGGTCCGGCGCGATAGAGGTCGACCTGCACGACTGGACGGTCCCGATGCTGCGGGAGGAGGTCGCCAGGCGATCGAACCTGAGCCCAGACTCGATCAACCTCATTTGCGGGGGCAAGGTGCTGAAGGGGACCGACGGGACGGCGAAATTGAGCGACCTCGGCCTCAAGAGCAACGCCAAGATACTATCGACCCGCGTCTGCGCTGACCAGGGCAAGTCGTTGAAGGAAGAGGCCATGGCCGAGGACGAGCGGTCTCGCAGGCTCGCTCGGGTCAAGTGAGTGTTTGCTTATCTGCAGGTTTTGTGCGGCTATTTCAAGCTCTGTACGCACTTGTTTCGGTGTGTGCGAGCGTGTGATTGTTAAATTTACCCTTCAATTTGACTGTGTTTACCGGTTTCGGGCAACGGATAGGTGCACTAATTGATTGGTCCAGCAAAGTTAGCGACTTTCCTTGCTTATTGGATTCGTTGCATCTTTTTATGGTGAATTTATCAGGAACTCGTCTCTTTGTTTGCTGTCTTTGGTTTTCTGTTATTTACGGTGTCAGCAATACGTTTGTTTTTCTGAATTTTCTGAAAAAGTTGGATATTTGTCATTGGATCATACACCTTGTTGGACTGGCCTCGTAAAATATAATGTGGTGAATGGCAGCTCGCCTCTTGAAAGCAGGCTTCTGCTGCTCTCTATCTCTATTATTCTTTCCCTTCTCTTTGTTAATTGGTTGGGGGTTTTGATGAATCGTGCTTGGAGTGATTAAAGTGGGTTCATGTCGATGAGGCTAAGAATTGTCAATATTCAGATTATCAATTTCATCTCCCTTTCTCTTTTACTGATGGAAGCGAGCATTGTGTTCTCCTTATAGGTGAAGGAATTGAAAATGCCTCGGATTTTCTAGAACAGCAGGTCCTACTTCCTAGTCAAATAGCAATGAAATTTGTGGTTTTCGGATGAGTGTGTCCGAGTCCAAGAGATGTCTCCCTTGGTTAATAATGCTTGCCCCGAAGCTTTTGGGGTTCCTGTGATGCAGAAGTTTTTAAGTAGCTTTGATGCATCGGAAGATGCTTTCTCCTCATTCCCAGCTCCATTAACTCTTAGTGGCCACCACCAAATCAACCCTTTATCGTGCATTCCTCATGCATATTTGTTTTTGTTTTCCCTCCTTTTTAGCAACTTTCGCGTATAGACTCGTTGTACTAATCAACATTCTTAGTGCGGCGTATGTTACTTTACTCACGAGGCAATGCATCTTGATACTTAAAGAGGCATTCAGCTGAGCAGGTCACCTTATTATCATTCAAAAGACTTCCCTCAGCAATGTCTTGATAGAGACATATCTTTATAGTCATGTCATACAATTTCTATGCTTGGCCAGAAGCACTGATGAGCCTTGCCATCTGGATATAGATACCTACAGATGTCATCTACATAGACATGCTTTTCTGTCTCTGTGGTACACTTTTGGCTACCGTGTGTGTATTTGTACACCTCCACTTATATAATTATATGTATATGTCCTTCAAAATACAGAGCAGCTGCCACTGCATTGGCTAAGAGACATGCGGAAGGGTCATTGCCACTTGAAGACTTCAACATAGAACTTGAAGATCAGAGCGGAAAGAAAGTAAATATGGGATCTGAAACTGATCAGAGGTTTGGAATTAGACTAATTTTCCTTTTAAGAAATCCTTTCTCAAGCAATCTTTTCTCACAATCTGCTGTTTTTTTTTTTGGACGAACACAATCTGCTGTTTAGCTGCCAATGTTTTGACTTTTGTATTTGATTAAACCTCTTGGATTTCCTCTAGGGCTGTGATGATGGGCTTGATGCTTCACTCAAATGCAAAGCAACTTATAAGGAGGCAAAAGTATAAAGATGCATTGGAAGTTCTTGTTATGGGTGAGGTCAGTTACTGGTGATATGTGGTAACTTTTAATAATCTAAGCATTTTTGGACTTATCCAGTAGCACGCTTCAATGCCTTTTGTTCTATAATATGCGTAATGGGGCAATTGAGATCAGTAGTTGGCTGCCCTGCTCAGAGCATTGGTAAAGAGACCTCACCCAAAAGACTTGTCACTTTAATTTAATAAAAGATATTAAATATGATTTAGCACATAACTAAGCTTACGCAGGTAGCACCACTATTAGTTTTAAGTGCAAATAAAATATATATCAGGATTACTAAGCATAACTACCCTGTACTGCATGCTAGACCAACCGGTAATATATTGCCTGGACATTCTCCAACGCATGTCTTGTCTACATTTGGATCTCAACCATCAGTTTTTTACTAAGATAGATTGTTATGACCAATGTTCTTATAACATAATGCATGTCCTCAAAACTGAACCACAATAAAGTGTTGCAGTAATTTCTTACTACAAAAAGGAGTCCGGCTCTTTTTTCTCTTGCTTGTGAGTATAGGGTCATGATTATCTAGTTGTTTTCTATTGCTTTGATTGACATATACCTCCTGTTTACTTTTCCATCAATTTTACTTTAATCATTCTTTCTTTCCCATGCAGGAGTCATTCTCTCTCTGCAATCCCCAGTTCATTGAGGTCAGTGAAACTCTCCCAAGTTAAGAACTCTGCATTTGTTCAGCTGGGAAATTTATGTCATATTGGCTGTGCTCATTCTTCTATTTTATTATTGTATATTAAATGATAGGATAGCGCAGAAGCTTCTGATAATATAGTGGATGTTTGGCACTCTAGAATCTTAAGGATGATAGCCACACATGGAAATTTTTTTTCCAAATATTCGCTCTTTGTTTGCATTGTCACTATTTCTTAGCCTGTCCTTTCTCATTTTGATTCACGGCTCTTTCACTTCACATATAATGACTGAATGCACCAAATTTTCTTGTTGGTTCGGGAATTACGAACTATTCTAATGTCGCTTGAACTCAGTAGAATGTGGCTTGTGCCTGGATTTTGTGAATTCCAGTTTTGCTTTTTCTTTGGGAAGGCGGTATGGTAGTATTTTTACATGCACACAGAGACATTATGGATGTGTGACTTATTCTTCTTTGTGTTCTTTGGTTTCAGATGGTTGACAATGTTCCTATAATGCAAATAGACATGGTATGGTGCTATTTCATGCTTCAAGACATGTCATCACTCTCCATGGCTGGAATTCGACTACAAAAGGCCAGAGAAGGGATCGAACGCGCTCATGGAAAGGATTACTCTCGTGTTAGACTCCTTCAAGGAGGCCGCTATCCAGAGATTGCTTTGTGAGCATCAGTTTTGCAATTTTTCATCCAGCATTATTGCAATGTGTGTAGACAAATTTTTTCTCCTGAAGTATTGGCTTCGGACTAATGAATTGGAATAATTAACTTCCAGGCATTTGCGGTTAGAGCTGTTGGAAGGAGTGGTAGCTTATCACAGTGGTCATCTCGATAAGTCACGAAAAGCATTGACATCTGCACAAGAAAAGTTCTTAAAGGTTAGGAATGAAGTCTTATCGAATTATCGATTAGTTATTCAGGTGCTCAGCTCCATTTATGCTTGTATTGAGTTCTTCTGAAGTAGTTAAGAAAACAAATAGTTTTTTTATTATTTAATTTTTTTTGGATTATTTTGCTTGCGTTTGTTCTGTAATTCCTTGAGGTAATGCTAGATATTTATTTTCACCTCGCGTTCCTATCATTCAAGAGTTCCAGCATATTTAGAGTATTATTTCTTTGCATTTATCTCATTTTGTTTAAGCTGTTTCCTTCAATCTCTCTTGGTCAGCCAGACTAATTATTATGATCAACTAGCAGTTCTGTCTCATTTGCAAGTATGATTAAGGAGTTAGGACTGTAATTTTATTGCAGCACTAAAGAAATTTTGTAATCCCAGAACTCGCAGCAAGTAAATTTCTAGATGTCTTGGTTAAATGAAAAAAAAAAAATTGACCCTAAAGTTGATGTTAGGGTAGGTCTAACTCTTCTGCTTTAGAATTTTTTCAAAGTTGGTTAGCTTGAGGAATTTCCCATTATTTCAAAAAAAGGCTACGGCATGTAGTGTTGTTTTGTATTGAAAAAGCCTGCTTTCATAGATTGTCTCAATTGCTTCATCAACAAGTCGATCATCAAAAGATTCTGGTGTTGTGTGGATTTCGTGCTTAATGCCTTCTCATCTGACTGTCCATGTTTTCAAGTCTCCTCTTATTTCCTCATAGTTACCTCGACTCTTTCCCTTTTCCAAGCTGATAAATCAATTCTGGTTATTTCAGTTGCAGGTGCCAGATGAATCTTTATCACTAGTAATGAGCATGGGCTTCAAGGAACGTGATGCCAGGAGGGCACTACGCATGACCAACCAAGATGTTGGGAGTGCTGTTGATTTTCTGATTGAGGAGAAGTCTAAGAGGTTACTGAAACGTGAGGAGGATATGAAGCGAAAACAGGAAATCAGGTGTGTTTCATATTGCCCCTATATCTTGTCTTCTTATGCATACGGGTAGCATGAAACATCTAATAAATTTGCAGGGAGCAAAAGTCTTATGGAGTGACACCCACAAAGAAACCTGTGGACCTCCAAAGATTAAATGAACTGGTCTCCATTGGGTAAGGAACTTTTGCATAATCAAAGTAATTTCCTGGAATTATTTTGTGATGGTCTTTCTTTAAATTCTGCGTTGGGGATTTGCTAAGTTTGTTTGTGAGAAATCGATTGTGGATAGTTGCTTATGATTTCACTGTCACTTCATTTTGTATTGAAATATTAAAGCTGCCTTTGTTTTGCGCAAAATGAATGATTTGGAAAATATTTTTCTGAAAATGATCGCCCGCATCATTTGAAATAATTAGTCCATGGAAAATATTTTAATTATCAATAACAGTTCATGTTTAAACATTTCTTATATAGTGGGAATTTTTTTCGTTCGTTCATTTTTGAAATAAATGGAGCCTAAATCACGTCTCTATTTTAGCAGTTTAAGCTTTTAAAACAATTAGCACTAATTCCGCAAAACTTTCACATGGTATTAGAGCTGAAGGTGCTGAATTCAAATGTTTTCAGACAACTTTATTTGCCTTCCCCAGTATATATCTCCGTGCTTTAGGCCAAAATTCAACCTGTGCTTGAGGGGGAGATCTAGAGTATTTAATATTAAAAAAATTCTTTCTATCAAAACTTACTTTTTGAACTGCTGGCACTAGTTCCACAAAAAATTTCACAAATTCATTGCACTGCTCTTGAGATGTTCATGAATATTGATAGTAGTAAACATTTATCTTTTCCCCCGCTTTGTGGTCTAGATAAGTCTTTAATGAGCGCAAGTTTTATGGCATGGCAGGTTTGAGAAGGCACTTGCTGCTGAAGCCCTTCGGAGAAATGAAAATGACACTCAGAAGGCACTGGATGATTTGACTAACCTTGAAACTAATACTACCATTCAGGTTCAATTACATATTTCCTACAATATTCTTGGTTTCCATTCAGTGGAGTTTCATCAACAACATATTACAATCGTTTTATATCATGTAGAATGACATAGAATCAAGAAAAAGAAAGAGACAACAGAAAGCAGATGAAGCAGCAATCGAGCAGCTTGTATCAATGGGCTTTGAAAGATCAAGAGGTACATATTCGATGATTGTGCTTTTGTTGCATTTGGTTCTTTCATGTTTGCATGGACTGTTAGCATCTTGGGTATGGGAAGTTGGGAACAAGTTTAGGATCAAGTATTTTTAGCGACTGAATCTAATCATCTTCTGCTAATATGAAGTGGGATCATAGTGTTGCAACATACTGCTTATTGCATAGTTGAAAGCTTCGCATACAGAGAGAATTGTACTTCATCTCATCCGACTTACTTAGCAATATGTCATGCTCTGCTCGATGGTAGCCTCAGTTCTGTAACAAGAAGACCTGTGGGATTTCTCAGTTTTCCAAATGATCGAAAGAGTTTCACATTGCATTTACGTTTTCTCAGTACATTCAATTGAATCTTGCTGTTGATTAAGACCTCTTACCAGTTCTATCTTTTGTTTTTCTTGTGGATTTCTGTAGCGGTTGAAGCCGTTAGTGGTGGTCACACTGTGGAGCAAGCAATGCAACAACTACTTGTGCAGCCTCAGGGTCTTCCAAATCAACCTGAGAATGCCAATCCTGTGACTTCTACTTCTGCAACTACTTCTGCCTCATCTATTAACAATGAGGTTTCAGGTAGTATGGACAATATTGATGCGGGGGGCGATACATCTGCGCATGCTGGAATGGATGACCGGGATGTAGAGATGGAGGAAGAACTTGCGGATGAGTTGGCTCAAGCTGATGCTTTTTCGGACTACGATATTGAAGTCACGAAGGAAGGAGAAGCCATAGAGGAGTACCTTTCTCTGCTCGCTTCAGCAGGTGGCAGTAGCAGCGCAACTCAACCTCAGTAGGGTATGAAAATCACTGCCTTGTAGATAAGTTGTTAGACAATGCATCAGATCAGGCAGTGTGTAAATGTGCAATCTGATTACCAGAGAAAAACCTAACTGAGTACAGTGTTGCAGAGGAACTCACCCTACTGATTCACTTTCATCAAAATAGGTTTCGACGTCTTCTTCACAGACCTATTTGGTGCTGCCGTGGCTTTTCCGGCTTTAACTATTAGCTTTCATTAGAGTTTTACAATCGTTTCTTCTAAAGTAGTCATTTCTATGGCTTGTTCCTTGAAGGATGAAAGCTTGGTGACCATCGACTTCACCACTGGCACATGTAATCTGCCATTTTATCCCCACCTAGCGCCACTAAACCATTAGCGACCTCTCTTGCATACGACTTATTATTCAGCACTCCAAATAAATTACGCGTATAAAGGCGACTTGTGTGCTAAAAGCTTGGGGCTTTTCTTTCGGTAGTCTCTGAAGTTATCAAGCAACTTCTAAATCTAGCGTAATTTCGGCTAAACGAAACAGGTTCTTAGACTCTTGTAGATATTTGGAATTTTAGAGCTTTCAAAGATGACTTTCCTCTACATTGGCCCAAATTAGTGATTCCTGTTATGGTAGTAAAAGCATGAAAAGTTACCTGCGGCAACAAATTAGCATGAATACATGTGAAATCCAACTGATTTAAGCATAACACCATTCACACAAGAACGTGAAACACCGGACAGGGTAACATCCTAAATATAATATGCACAATTAAAGGCAACATTATTGTCAATTTTTAATATTTTATATTTTCCTGATATTATCTATACATAGAGGTGATCAATTTCGGGATGCCTAGAATCGAAAATTGAACCGAGAGGTTCTTAATTCCGGTCCTCAGTCCGCAAACTGCATTTATCCGCAACTATGTTTTCTCTTCTTTTTCAAATGATTTATTAATTTAAGCATGAAAAATCGAAAAGTAAGATATCTCACTTTTTTTTTTCATGGTACAAAGAAACATTTCCCTAGGCAAGTGTGAAGAGAGGAAGTGACGCGCGCTCTACTAAGGTGGCACTTTTGGGGGTGTCCCTTTTCCTTTTATTATTAGAACACACACACACACACACCTCACTCTTCGCCTGCATCAAGCGCCCAACGGATCCTCCATTGACGAACCTCTTTGATCTCTCTTTCACCTTGGTTTCCACACAATGAGCTTTACTTTCGTCTAGCTTGGCTGTGATGGTGACTTTACTTTCGTCTAGCTTCGCTGGGATGTTGGCTGTGCAAGACCGGGGTGGTGGCTGCACAAGAAAGGGAGGTGAGGACGTCGAGCACGAGAAAGGGAGGTGAGAAACTGAGGTCTAAAGGAGAGAGAGAGCTTTAATCTTAATTTAGGATTATCTTCCATCGGTTCAGTCCGGTTCCGCACAAGGAACCAGAAATCGAACCAATTATTCCCGGTTGTGGAACCGGGAACCACCTAGAACTGGCCGGTTCGATCCAATTAGCTTCGGTTCCCAGGTTGGATCAGAAAAGGAGACTGCCATGCCTAATGGAGGACTAGTCTATGATCAGCTGAAAACAAAAAATACCAACACCATTGAATAAAGACAACCAAAACTATACCGACAAAACTGGGAAAAAAGACAAAAAAGACAAACCTTTCAGCTAAACAGTTATTTTCATGATGTACATGTCGGCAGCAGAAGATGTAATATAATATTTCCTCTGATTGTACAGATAAAAGTACATGGCCTATCGCTCTTGGAACAAGCAAATTCCAAATTCCAGGATGCTGCAGGTTCCAAATCTCAGAATTGAAATCTAGACAAAGTAGTGGATCCCAGTGGGACAGATTTCCCTGCCCACCCCAGAACCTACAACGCCTAAAATACATAAGCACACACAAACACTTCAATAAGGACTGGATAACCAGGATGCCGTCACTACCATTATATACCACCTTGAAAGGACTGAGTAAGAGAGAGCTACCTTTTTCCCGCAAAATCAATTAAATTACAGAAGCTAGTTAGATGTACAATACAATTTATGGCATTTTCAGCCGTGAAAACTAGAGTAGCATCATGAGGCTGCAACCGACCGTGCACCACTCCGTCCAAGACCAAGGCCCAAGCCCAACGGCACATTATCACTTTTGGTCTTACCATGGTTGTGACTGCAGTGTGATGAGTGAACATGTCCATGATGACTGTTAGAACTAGTAGAGCCAACATTTATCGCGATATGGCCATTTTCAGCAGGTTGATGAGAATGCATGTTGCCATTCTGCAAATTCGAGGCCCTTACCATGTGCGTCATGCCAATGCCCTCAGAATGAGCCGAATCCTCGACATACTCCGCATCTTCATTATAACCATTGATCAAGAAATCAGAACAATTCTTCTTGAAACCATGATCATATGGATTTCTGAACCTGCCACCTGGACCCTTGAGATAGCTATAACGCATTGCATTTGCCATCTCATTTGTCGTGATGTTGCGCGATATCTGACGACCAACAAAAGGCAACTCAGCTTTACATTGTCAGTCAGAAGGGAAGCGGAAAATAGAAAGCCATGCTCTCAAATAGACACGCAGACTATATGATAGTGAAGTGCCAATCTTCCCTGAACATGAAAACAGCAGAGTTCTTGCAAAGACACACTGGGATTGCATTATATACTCTCTTTTTGGCATCAACTAGCATCTACGACCTCACTTATCATACATGATCAACAGAGCCTGACTCAAAATTGTATGAGAGCATGTGGGACAGAATCAGCTACTAGATCAACGCATACACTTTAATCTGGGCAACCAAAAGGGAAAAAAAATAAAAATCTTGTCTAAGGAACGTGCAGGAACTGATTAATGATATTTGCATTATAATTGAGATGCTAATGCATAACTAAATGTCAACTTGCAAAGGAACAGCTACCAGGCGCATGTGGCTTCATGGATATTCAATTAGGAAGAAGAATACTGTCAACTTTCAATTCTATTTTTTTTTCTTTCTATAACTTCCAATATAGAATGTCAAACTTGCCAATGCAATATGCTTCTGTGCACAAAAGAAACAATGGACATGAGAAACTCAAGTGATGACACCTCTAAATATCAAATGTAGAACAGCGACAAATGTAATTAAAGAGTTGATTAATGGCTGATAACTTAGATCCGAACATACCTGAGATGCTTGAACAGCAGTCAGTAATGCAACGCCAAAGAAGATAGAAAAATCTACTAAGAAGAATGATAAAGCGCCAATATGTTGGGTGCCGGTATGACTCAACCAGGCCCCAAAGGAAGATGGAGCCAACGGATCTGTCGAAACTCCTGCATACAAAAATTGTGGACTCTTGATAAAGTTCATCTCCAAAGGTAGAAATACACCAAAATTAAAAGTAGCAGACTCACTTATGAGAGCAACTGCACCCGTAATCAGCATAGCTGCGACCTCCAGAACAAGAAACACAAAGAAGTCCCATTTGTTTTTCTGTATCCGGATAAGTTAGACAATAAGTCGACCACTTAACAGCATATACTATGTTGATCATAGCATATGACATATTCTTAATTACAAAAAATATGAGGAAGAATCCTGTATTTAGAAAAATTGAATCCATGCAGACTACCTTGCCAATACAGTTGGATACCCATGGACAATGATGGTCAAACTGTTCGACACAGCGATCACAAGTAGAACAATGTTTTGCACGAAGAGGCCTGACAATCTGTATGATGAGATAGAAGCATAAGATATTACAAAACAACCAAGTTGAACCAGAAAAAGGCCACAAACTCAGCAACTAACATCACCTTGCATGTTGCACAGAGTTGCGACCAGTTCCCAGCTAGCAAAGCAGGATTATTTATCTCAATCTTCAAAAGGGGTTCCTGGAAAATGATTAAGAAAGCTCATTTCTCTTCCCTAAGAAAGGGATAATGGCTGATTGCCACCATCAATAAGTACAATAACGCTAAAAACTAGATCGTACAACAGCATGAATTGACCACATTGGTATTGGTTATGCAGTCCAATCACTGAGAGAGGCAGAAGGAAATGGAAGAAATTCATGGCAAAGGGCATGCATGGGGAGAATTTTGAGCTCACGTCATCTTTCATATTTTGTGGATCATGCACATTCATCCTGATGTAACCTGGATCCCTTCTGCACAGAAGAGGAAAGAAGGGCAAAAACGAGCAATGAAAATCAAAACACAACAACCGGGTGGCCATGAAAGAAGCATCACGCGACTGCTTGTAACTACATACGACTGGAAATTTGTCTGAACATGAAATGAAACGAAGATATCTACACGGAGTGTTTAAGCATCAACACGAGCAAATTAATCAAAAACAACGTGCATAAAGGAACTTCATCATAAGACGGTTGATACTCAAGCAAAAACTTCACAATGATGCTTAATAATTGCATGACAAGCTAATAACAAACAAGTAAACTGTCAAACAGCCAAAAGAAACTCAACTAATATGCCAAGTTCTTGAAGAGAGAAAAAGAGAAAGGGGGTAAAAAAGCACGAAGCATTAAAATGGTAAACCAAAGCAAAATAGTCGCATTCTAAAAAGACAGCAGCAAATCTTTCTAATTTTCCAGCAACATTGACTACGAGAAATATGTCAAAAGAAGTGTTCTAAATAGACAAAATACCGAGTGAAAATTTGACTAAGTTGGTTAACCATTTGTCGGTGTATATGGCACCGAAAAAGAATTATGATTACAGCACCCAACCATTCTCTCAACAAAATTAGATGACAAAATAACCATATATTGAAGTAAGATGCACAAATCAACTAGATAAAGAGAAAACGTGATGATCATGTATCACATAAAAGGAACATCTATCGACCTACTTGCTACAAGGAACATATAAACTAATTAACCAAAGAGAGAATGTGATGATCATGTATAAAAATAATGCAACTGTTGATTAAAATAATGAAACTGCTGATCAGGAAATTAACAATAGAAATATTAAAAAGTACCAAACTATTTGCTACAAGGAACATTAAAAACTAAGTTAACCGACAGCCGTCCCCAACCTTAAAATAATATTGCGCCTACAGCTATTTCCAAAATTACAAATGGCGTTCCAAGAATATTGCTGCTTACACTTTATACTCAAGGCACAAGATATATGATAGCATAACTCCAGAAGTGCCACAACAGCCTCGTGTTCAATTGAAGTATAGAAAGCCTAGCTCCTTACCTGCTACACCGGTAAAACAGTACTAGCCCTGCGCTAGCTAGAAAAACACCTGACCATGCGAGAAGGCCAAAGCCAGCTGTTAACTTTGGCAGATTTGGTGCTGCAGCCAAATCCACAAATAATGTGTGATTAGGATAAGAATATAATCGAAAGGAATGTCAACATCAAAGATTTGAGTGTCACAGATATACCCATGATGACAGAACTTATATATATAAGCAGCAGCAGAATGATCACAAACCACAGAACAGGGGCCAGCCCTAACTTGGAGAGCTTTCCGAAGCGGCTATTCCCATCACAACGCTTATCAAGCAACCTTCTGGCATTACCCTGCAGCACCAGATTTATCAATCACACTGAAAAACTCTAAGTAGAACAACCCTCGGTACTCTGGCACTCTAATATGAAATTGCTCTTAAAAAGATAAGTAAAAACTTCTTCAGATGAAAAAGAAACCAAATATTGTAAATACCTAAGGTTCCAATTGGTAGCAGAACGCAATAATATTCAGATTCAAAAGAGAAATAATAAACAAATAGTGCATGTTCATGTGAATATACATACTCACATGTTGGTGACACTAGGTGATATTAGATCATCATGACGTGTATGATGTGTGACGTCATCCACCGACCGCCAAGGAGGTAAACTCGGGTTTTAAACAAAATGAAAATAAGACCTTTCGTGCCCCAATTGAACTTTTGCAAGTATGGTTTTTCTCTCATTTTTCTGAATTTGGCACGAATATGATTATACGTGAGTTAAATTTGAGATAGAGAAAGATGGAAAAGATAGGCACAAAAGATTTGTTTCTATATGGCAAGAAATTTTATGTGCTCCTCAACAGGGAAAATTTGTCAACATCAACATCAATATCAACAACACCTTTATCCCAAACTAGTTGGGGTCGGCGGCCAACAGGGAAAATTTATATGTCATGGAATTTCTTTTTACATGACAAGCCCTAAAGTTGCTTGAAATGAGAGACTGGAACTATGAAACATAGTAAAGTACAACATACTAGTTATTGAAAACCTACAAGGAAAAAGGCAACTTGTCTGTGATTTTTTTCAGATGCAAGCTGCGCAGGCGTAAGGCCAGTATTATCGGTCACCATCAAGTCCTCCTTCTTACCAGCCTGCACCAAGACTGTGCATGCCTCTAAATTACCCCTAATAGCGGCCCAGTGCAGGGGAGTGCAGCCTGAGGTCATAGACATATATGATCATCATATAGCACTCCGATATAATTTATGAAACAAAGCATAGAACCTTCAAAATATCCAAGAGACAAGAATTCTAAATTACCTTCTTTATCTTGCCGCCCCCGATAAGCATCCAAAAATAAAAGTAGACGTATACAATCAGCAAAACCTTTGTAAGCAGCCCTACATTTCTCCAAGAAGACAATTGAAGCATCCATCAATTATCAATTGACTGTCACCAAAAGCAAAATTATAAATTTTCAAAATCAACAGGATATTTAAAATTCTCTCCAGAAACAACCCACTCTGAAACCTATCTCTGTCCAATGTCTCCACATCAATTAAAAGAATATCACTTTAGTGTGAACATATTGATATCTAAGGTTCAACCCCTGAAAACTTCAATCACTAAAGCATAGTCGCCCTTCTTCTTCTTTTTTTTTTTTAAGCTAGGGATAGCCACCGTCATTGACATAACATAGAATATCCCAAGTTTAATGGCGATCTACAATCATTAGACTCCATGATGTATTTCCCATTCCTTCGCAAGTTAATCATGCATAAAACATCTTTATAGAAATTACCATGTGTATGCAAAATGCATACGCCTAAAGGTAACCGGTTCTTAGTATACATCGGTCTCCATTCACTGCTTCAAAACTCACTCCTCTTCCAATGCTAATTCTACATCCATCCAAGTCTTCAAAAGTCCAACTTTGACCAACCATTGAAAGATCTGAAGTTCTAAGTTCATCTGTAATTGAAAAATATAGTACTCCCGCTCATATGTTGTCGATTAAAAGTTTGTTATCTATTAACAGCATCTTGTAGGCCTCAGTAGGCTTGTCCTTAATAGGCAAAGTGAAGTTTCAAGACTAGAGTGGCACTGTAAGCTTCTTGTAATGGAGAATTCCTCCTCTGGCCACTCTGCTGTTTCTATCAAGCTACAAACCTATCACATGTGTCCTCTATATCTAGAAATTACGCAACTTGTATCTCCTTCTCGAAAGCTCTCCAAAGAAATTTCTTAAGAGCCCTATAGGCTTCCCTAAGAATTAAGTTTATAAAAAAAGGAGATAGATTAAAAAAAAAGTATAAAGACTAAAAATAATTACTGAACCATAGGAGAAAGATTAAAATTTAAAATGCACCAATTTGCACTTATACAAGCATAATATTTTCCTCCTAGTGGCCAGAAAATGATTACCCTCCATGAGGATAAAAATGTAGAAAGAAGTCACGTCAGGAAAATAATTTATGAGAAAATAGTATGTATTTAATATAATAGTGGAAATAATACTACGAATTGCTCGACATATACAATACTATGTAAACGCCTGTGTAAAAGTGATTCCTGTATACCAGTGTAAGGGGCTTCTTCCATCATTATCTGGAACATCTGGATCGGCATTCCACTTTGAAACAATGTGATAAAGGAAAGAAGTCTGACCATACTGAGCGGCAACATGTGTTGTCTGTAGATCAAGCCCAAAGTTCCATTAAAATGAAGTTTGACTGTGATGTCAACAAGATGAAAGAATCTAGAGCCACTATATCATGTATGGTTTCATCCACAGACAAGCTTTTAAAGCACTAAAACATAAAGTGTGCGCATGCATCTTCCAACTTCACTATCATATAACTTACAATGACATTGATGTTATGAGAACCTACACTTGCAAAATAAGTTTCCTTTATCGACATAAGTTAGTAAGACCAAGTGACACTAATCAAAACAAATTAATTCAATTAATCTAAACTTTGGATCTAGCCCTGCAAAAACACATTCTGATTGCACTATCCTTCATTAAGTCTATGCGCTATACAGCATATGTCTTTCAGATCAATCAGCATGCGGCATTAGTGGATTGGTTTAATGTTCTTATCCGCAGGGAAAGGAAAAGAGATTCAGCATATCAAATTAATGATATGTCGAATATAACGAACGCAAATAATATCTTTAGTAACCAAATATTTTCACTTGAATTGAGTTACCTGATATAGCGGATACAATTAAATTCAGTTGGAAGCGTTTGTTTGAGTTATTCAAAGTGCAATGTAAAAACAAATAAATTTAGTTGCTTTTGTTTTGATACTTCAAATAAAGTGCAACATTGACTACTTTCGACAGTGTATGGTAAGAGCATAACGTATCAAGTTCTTTTTCTGATTCCAAAAGCCTAGATTAGTTACATGATGTACTAAATTTATTCTAGAAAAAGAGCATCACAAGGCTTATTTTGATATGTCTGATTGTATATATATATATTTCAATTTGAAACAGACGAATACACAAAAATGAAACAATCTAATAGTATTAGTAGTCATATGGGGTAAGGGGATCTCGATAACTTTATATGAAACCCATAAAAGTCTAATTTCAGATAATTTTAGAATCCTTCAATTAATTGGATCAATGTTAAATTATCAAACTCCGGATCTACAACCAACCTGACTCAAAAGGAAAAACGAAAATAAATTGACTTTCTGGCTCCTTAAATTTTGCAGAGACTGCTTTCAAACTCTTACAATGACTTCAAGATATAAGATAAGAAAAGCTGACCAACATGACTGCCCTCATAGGTTTCATTGCGGGACGTTCTTATCTCAGCATCTTATCTATTGTATTACTATTGTTGAAATACAGATTTTAAGAACGATATACAGTTGAAACTTTGTACTAAACATTATAAGAAAGTATCTCTATACAGTAGCCAATATGTAATAGCAAAATCGTTGCCTTAGTATGAACTGTCAAAGAAATCTTGAAAGTCATTTGTACCATTGATTAGTACATAAAGGGAGATATAGAATTGCAATAATTAAATAATACAAAATCCTCTCCCAGAAAGGGAAAAAATTCCAAATTCATTGTATGGTGTCTTACCAACGACCATATTACCATTCAGTAGAATCAGTACAAATTATCTCATTTCTCGTTCTTTTTACTGACTCCGTTTTTATCTTCTTCTTTTTTTGCCGTATATTCACTTTACTGGCTTAATTGTTGATCACTGCAGCTGGAAGTAAGGGACTACATATCTTCTTGTTAGGTTTCATTGAAAGCTCACACAAATGCAATTTCAGTTCATGGTCAAATTCTAGTTCAAATAGCAATGACTCCTTATGACTTCTGCTCATTGACTGAGATATCGTTCACCAGGTTAACAGGAGAATGGAGGCTTAGTGAGGTTCAAAAATAGGTGTGCAAAAATATGAATGTCTGGATAAACTGACCGTCCACATTGTAATACTCATGTTTGAGATAGTCATCAAGTGTTTTACAAAGACTGACCACTCCTAAGATGTTTCCCAGAAGATGGTAGTCAATCCCGTAAAGATGAACATCATAAAAAATAAAAACAAGGCCTTTAAGTGCTTATGCTCATTGGTTCAAGATGTATCATAAACGAATTGGAATCACATCATATCAAATTCTAGGTTGTTGAGGCACAGGAATGAGATCGGTCAATTTTTAACCATAAATCAGGATACTCCTACTGGAGGAAGTAAGGAACTTAAATTATTATCACTTGCCTAGCAACTTGTGGCGATTTATAAGTACCAACTTATATGATGGAGAAATATTGCAGCCCCCATTGGAGACTTACCAAAGGTGTGTTGAATGAAAACTTGCAGTCTATTCTCTCTGATTAGTCAGGAATCTTCTTAAGTGATTGCACTCTATTAGGATTCTAATAAGTTCCCCTTCCTATTGAAATTCGATTCAGCAGTTTCCTTAGGTTTATTAGATATATCAGGTTTCCTATTTAGCCGACCCCAACTAGTTTGGGATAAAGGTGTTGTTGATGTTGATGATGATGTTGAATAGAGTTGATGATAATTTGATTTGGCAATTCTTTGCTTTGGTATAGTGTGATGCAATTCTAATCTTACGTGTAATGTTTTACAAACCCTAAGTGTGACACTTAGGAAGCTAGGGTGTGAAGACTAAAAATCTATTCTATGTCGAGGGAACCGTCGTCCTACATCACTATGACACTTCAAAAACAAATTCTTCTATGCATTTGTTAAAGGCCAAAATAAGAAGCGCACTTGTCAGGTGAAAGTAATCAAACCATGACACACTACTTCTGCCAGATGAACAACTTATGAAGCACTAGAGTGAAGAAGCAACAAATTCTAACCTGGTACCCATACAAATCAGCAGCGTTTACTCGAGCACCCTCCCGAAGTAGAAGCTCGGCGACCTGGATTGCACCTCGAACTGCACTCCAGTGCAATGCCGTCTGCCCAGTATGATCGACAGCATGTATGTCTCCTCCGTGCTGGTGCAACCGCGAGGAACTTATTAGTTCGAAATCACCTTACGAAGACCCAATCCAACACTCAAAGAAAGGGAAAACATGGCATTACATTCTCTCAAATCCAACATATAGATGAGCCAGTCCATGCTAAAAGTATAGCCTATTCTAACAAGGGGAAAATTTGGAGTTAAGCCAAAGAAAATGAAAGCAACTCCAGCTGGGGTAATTCATTCACCTAGAGGGGAAAAAAAGAAAGAAAGATGAGAAGTTCGACCACCGGTAGCACTACAAGAAGACCCACAGTTACTCGATAATCTGCATACCAAGTCAGTCACATCCTCAGTAAGCTAGCTGAAAATCAATGATGGAGGTACAAGACAAAACAAACAGGAAAGAGAAAAAAACACAATTGCAGCACAGTCGAAGCTCCGAATTTTATTCTGTTGGATAAACAAACACGATCTAAAAGATTCCATTGAAGAGTTAAGATAAAAAAATGCAAATTACCACCAAAAGAACCACAAATCACCAGCATACGTATCTCCATTGCCAAGTTAACTTTGAAAGACACCCATCTAACAACCCAAGAACATTCCATTGAGCATACGAATCGCACATCAGGCAACAACAATTGACTACAACCACACACACACCCCCACATCACATAATAAGCAAGACCCATTTCGAAAAGGCAAGAAAGGACCAAAAGAAAAGAAAAGGGCAAGACCTCAATGATGTACTGAGCAGCAGCAGTCCAGTTGTTGATAGCAGCCCACTGCAACGCGTAATAGCCCAAACCGTCCGGCTCGGACACCGAGCAACCCTCACTCTCGACCAACCTCCGCAGCTTCTCCATGTCCCCGTACGCCGCCGCGGTGTAGACGTCGTTCCTCAGGCTCTCGTCGGCGGCGGGGGCTCCGTTCGGGGCCCCGGCGCCGGGGGAGGAGTCCCGGTCGGCGGGTTGGACCTCGTCGACGACCTCGATCTCCGACGACATTGCCGCTGGAATCGGGAAATCCTCGTGCCCCTACGGATTTTTTTTCTTCTCTCTATCGGGGGACGAATTTGATTGAGGACGAGAGGGAGGGAGGGGATGGATTAGAGAATGGTTTGATCAGGGGTTGACTTAGTTTTGATCCTCCGAAACGGTGATGTGGTTTTACGAATTTGGGAATTGTCGAGGGTCTTTCTTGGAAAAGTACGAAATTGGAGATTTTGGATTATTTTTTGGGGCCGCCGTCGCCGTCCGTGTTGACTCGGTGGTGGTTGCGGTGGTGGTGGTGGTGGTGATGGTGATGATGGCGATATTTTCGACAGAGATGAAGCCAAATGGACGTTCGAACTTTTTTACTCTTTTCCTATTTCCTATGGATTTCCGCAAAATGCATTCGTCCAAAAAGAGTTTATTTATTTATTTTAATTTTAATTTTAATTTCCTCATTTGGTGCATGTCTTGGAAAATAGGAAAATACATTTGTGTTTTGTGACATTGTATCAGGTTAATTGGCAATCTGCAATGGTTAATCTCATTAAAAAAAAAAAATTGGAAGGGAACCATAATATGTGTTCATCATTTTACTCACCATATATCAAAGTAAATTTTTTTTTTTGCCGAAATATATCAAAGTATGTTGTGAGCATATAAAATGTACGATTTGCAATTTCCTCAAACAAAAAAGACCTACACGCCCTCATATTCATGCAATTCCTAAAATCCATTCCCCCTCTCTCTGTCCATCCACCGCGCTCCACCGCTATCATCGATCATGTTAGTGTGAGCTGCAATTCCCTTTTTTTTTTTGTAGGAAATTTGATTTTTCCTCCTCATTTGTAGATGATTTTTTTTCCTATTTTGTAGAGACTTGATTTGTAGAAGAAGTCCGTGTATATTTATGAGTTTGTACATATTTGATGAGATAATGAAGAAGAAAAAGAAATAGAGAGGGCGAGCTGTTTGACCGAGGACGTAGGAACATTGCTGAACCTTGTTAAATCGTGTATTTTTTTTTTTTGTCATTTCTTTACTTTTTAACATGGTATCAGAGCCTAGGGTTTGCTTCTTGTTAGTACTGTATGTCAATCCCTGATTATGACAGTACATAGTATTATGGGTAGTACTCTCACTACTCTCACTATGAGTTCGCAGGGAGGATATGCGACAGACAGTTATATTGAGTAGTGAGAGTACTGCATATAATTTTGTGGCAATGTTATCACAAGGAGACAAGCTGAGCCCAAGAAAAGCTCAAGAGCTAAATTTACAGATGACCAAATCAGGAGGTGCACAAACAAGTACAGCCCTGAAACAGAGAACTCATTCAAGTGGTGGCTGCTCTCATGGAGGAAATGCTAAACACACTCGAGAGACATGTTATAAGCTACACGGGTATCCTAATTGGCGGAAGGAACTCAAGGCTCGAAAACAAGCCGAGGGAGAAGGAAACAATAGCAAAGGGAAGGTGTCTCTAGTTATGGAAGAACCTCAATTGTCACTAGTGCCACAGCTCGAACCATTGAGTAAGAAATCCACAGATGGTAAAAGTAATTATGATTTTGCTTTAGTTGCTTCTGTACAAAGTGATTGTAGTCAGTGGGTTATTGATTTTGGGGATACTGACCACATGACTTTGCTAGTATTATAGAGCCTCAACGCCATAGTATCTCGAATGTTAACGGAGTGTCGTATCCAATGAGTAGATCTAGAATTGTTAATGTTTCCTCTTCCCTCTCTCTGCTGAATATACTTTTTGTTCCATCACTATCTACGAAACTAATTTCAGTTGAATAGGCTACAGAAGAATTAAATTGTGTTGAGTTAATGTGTCCGCACTTTTGGCTGTTTTAAATATCCTCATGAAGGAGATCATTAGGCGTGGTACTAAGAAGGGAGGCTGTATTACATGGATGACTTCAGTTCTGGGAATGTCAATCAGGTTTGAAGGTCGTCTACAAGTAGGGAAACACATCTATGACTTTGGCATAAGCGATTGGGGCATCCATCGTTTGATTATATGAAGAAGTTATTTCCTAAGTTATTTTTTGGTTTGAATGATTATCAGTTTGATTGTCAGACTTGCATTTTGACAAAAAGCCATTGAGTACCTTTTCCTATCAGTTTAAATAAAAGTGCAATTATTTTCTCTTTGATTCATTCCAATGTGTTGGGTGCTTCGTCGATGGTTCGTTCTCTTTGTTAATGATTGCACTAGGATGATGTGGTTATATTTGATGAAGATTAAGGATGAAGCTGCCAACATGTTTAGAATTTTCCATACTATGGTGCAAACTCATTTTAGGGGAAGCTCCAGATGCTTCATAGTGACAATGGTGGTGAGTACATTAATCAACATCTCAAAGAATATTTTTCTGTAGCGTGGCTTACTCCATGAAACATCATGCTCAGGTACGCATCAACAAAATGGGATAGCAGAAGGAAGAATATGCATATCCTTTTTTGAAAATAATGTCCCTCATCGTTTTTGGGATAATGTAGTGACTACCGCAGTCCACCTTATTAATATGATGCCATCAAATGTATTAGATTTTTAGACACCATTGGAGGCTCTCTTTTCTCATATACATTTGCCGTCAGTTCTTACTATTTTCCCTAAGGTATTTGGCTGTGTTGCCTTTGTTTACATTCTCAAAGCACAACATACAAAACTTGAACCATGTATTGTGTGGTGTGTGTTTTTAGGATATGATTCACATAAGAAAAGGTATCGATGCTATAATCCATCTACTAAGATGACATGTTATATTGGATGTGACATTTCTTGAGACAAAGTCTTTCTTTCAAGACACCAATTCTTCTTTCCAAGGGAAAATATAGATGGAAAAGAAAAATTAGTGGGAGACTGGTGGTGTTATTATGGCCTCAAGAGGAGTACAAATCGGTAGAGTATCGCCGACAACTAGGGTAAAGCTAGATCAAAATTTACCGGGAGATGTTGAGCAATAAGACTTAGAATGTGGGCAAGGTGTCCCAAAAAATTCAGAACAAATCTCGTCTAAGGGAGGTTAGGTCCCCGAGAAGCCGAATTTGCAAAATCAATCAGTCCTTCCAGAACAGCTTACCCCATCTTCTTTAGTACCCGTCCCAGCTCTTAAGGAAATTCTTGAGGTAAATTCTCATATTATTTATTTACATGATAATTCTAGTACTTTTGTAGGTTATAAATTACTTGCCATGCACAATCGACCCCCAAATCGATACTCACCAGATGTTGGAGGAAAAGAGAAGTCTGCCTATCCGATCACTAACTATGTCTCAATTGAAAAATTGTCTGAGCCATTAAGGGCTTTTTGTTTCAAATGTATCATCAACTTGTATTCCAAGATGAGTACATGATGTCATGAAAGATCTTAAGTGGGTTTAAGCTATGAAGGAAGAGATGAAACCGTTGCAAATAAATAATACGTGGAAGCTAATGAAGTTGTCCGAAGGAAAGAAAATAGTGGGATGCAAATAGGTGTTCTTGGTCAAGTATAAAGCAAATGGGTTCATTTAAAGGTATAAGGTAAGGTTGATAGCAAAAAGATATACACAAACATATGGGTGGATTTCCAAAAAACTTTTTCACTTGTTGCGAAATTAAATATTGTACGAGTGTTATTGTCTCTTACAGCTAACTTAGATTGACTATTATACCAGTTTGATGTCAAGAATGCATTTCTCCATGGTGACCTTGAAAAGGATATCTATATGAACATTCCATCAAGATATAGTCTTTCTTCACAATCATGACTGGTTTGTAAGTTGGAGCGATCACTCTATGAATTGAAATTGTCTCATCGAGCTTGGTTTGGGCGGTTCAGTGTGGCTATGAAAAGATATGGATATGTTCAAAGCAATTCTGATCATACCCTTTTCTTGAGGCAAAGTCAAGGTAAGATAACTGTGTTGATTATTTATGTAGATGATATAATTATCACAAGAGATGATCAGGAGGAAATAGCGAAATTACAATAGAAGCGCTCAACAGAGTTTGAGATGAAAAATCTTGGTGGGCTCAAATGCTTCTTGGGGATAGAAGTAGCAAGATCTAATAGATGTATTTTTCTGTCTCAGAGAAAGTATATTTTGTATTTGTTGGCTGAAGTGAGAATGCTAGATTGCAAACCTGCAGACACACCAATTATTCAAAATCATAGATTTGGAGAGTTTCTAATCAGGTACCTAAAAATAAAGAAATATATCAAAGATTAGTTGAATTATATACACATCATGATATTGCCTATGTAGTGAGTGTTGTAAGTCAATTTATGGACGCTCCTAATGAAGATCATATGGATAGTGTAATGCGCATCATTCGATATTTAAAGAGAGCTCTAGGGAGAGGGATTTAGTTTCAGAAGAGTGTGTATTTGAAGGTTTTACTGACGCAGACTAGGCTGAAAGTGTGTCAGACAGAAGATTAACATCAAGGTACTTTACCTTCGTGAGAGGGAATTTGGTTATTTAAAGGAGAAAAAAAAATAGTAGCTCTTTCAAGTGCAGAGGCAGAGTTTAAAGGAATGGCTAAGGGACTGTGTGAACTCTTATGGTTTCGAAAACTTATGACAGCGGTTTTGCTCCTATGTGAGAAATGAAGTTGTTTTGTGATAACATAGTAGCTATCGATATCTCTCACAATCCTATCTAACACGATCGCACTAAACATATTGAGGTGGATCATCACTTCATTAAGCAGAACTTGGAGTCCAAAGTGATTTAGTTTCCACTCGTGAAATCTGAAGAGCAACTAGCAGATATCTTGACAAAGACTGATTCAAGTAGGGCATTTTACAGCTCACTAGACAAGTTAGGCGTGCGAGATATCTACGTGCCAATTGGAAGGGAAGTGCTTGGCGTGAGTTGTAATTTTTTTTTTTGTAGGAGATTTGATTTTTTTCTTTTGATTTGTAGATGATTCTTTTTCCTATTTTGTAGAGACTAAACTTGTAGAAAAAGTCCGTCTGATTGTATATTTATGAGACTTTGCATATTTGATGAGATAACGAAGAAGAAAAAAGAAAAAAAGACAGAGGGCGAGGTGTTTGACTGAGTATGTAGGCACATTGCTGAACCTCGTTAAATCGTGTGTTCTTTATTTTTTTTATTTTTTACTTTTTAACATATCAGTGTTGTTGATGCACCTCAGTGTTGTCAGGGATGAATGATTTTTTGGGGGAATAGTTTCCATACCTGAAACCTGAAACTTATCTTGTTGGGCTGGTGATTAGTATTTAAAACCCGAGACCTACCCTATAAGACCTTGGAACCAATCCTGTTGCCTCGGTTTGCTTCCAAGGTCTACTTGGGAAACAGTTAATACCTTTTTTTATTGCTTAAAAGACTAAAATGTAGTAGAACATTTAAAGTAGAGTCAAATAGCATTTACAACAAAATACTAAAACAACAACACCACGATAAATATAAAGCAACGCGGAGGTAGAGATCAAGCAAACCAGCTTTAGGAAATATGACCCCGACTGACCTTTAATTTGAGGTCAACAATTGTCGCAACAGCCTCAAAAGGAAAGAGGATTAGATTAGATTGCCTGAAATTTCTTTTTCTTTTTTTTTTAAATTTTGCGTTCGGAAATTTGAAATGGAAAGAATATGACAATTTTGGTAAAAGGTCTACTTAGGATGTAATGATAAAGTAGTAGGGTAAATGAAGACTAATATGTATATATAAAGTGTCACGCCCCGAACCCGGCGAGCACGCGAGCATCCCACCTCCGCCGTTACCTTTGATGATCTCCCAAGAACCAACGGCCAATGCTTAAAGATCTATATGAAACATGCATGCAAAAGCGAGGACAACTTCATAAAAATAAAACACAAGATGACTTAGGACAAAAGGGTACACCTTATATAAGGGTCAATCATACATCAGAGGTTATAATGCTAAATTCCCAAATACTTCATTCCAACCCTATGGTCACAAAAGGATTCATGATCATTTCTTCCATTGACTTCATCGAATGCCAATTCATGGCGAGCACTGGTTTCCTTTGTTTGGGACTTGAAAAAATGTTGTCCCACGACGGGGTGAGATATATAATCCCAGTAAGTCGAACCTAACCCTAAACTAGGCTGCCAGTACCTCTAGACACTTTTGGAAAACAGGGTATTTTGGTAATAAAAACTTTGGCATGGCAAAAGGGGTACTTTCCAAAACATGGCATTTAGTACTTTCAAAACAGTTTGACCCAGTCAAAGAAAATCATGACAACTCAAAGGTTCGTACAATGGCAGAGTTTTCAATCAGAAACAAACGCATGACGCCACCTCAAAAACAAGAGGAAATTTTCACTTCTTTCTCAAAAGAATAATTCCTTGAAATATCCAGAAAATACGTTCATTTCTTTCACGCCCCTCTCTGGGCCAATTTCAAATCATGAGGCAAATTTTCAAACATGAGGCATTTTCGATTTCTCAAAACCCATTCTTTGAATTTCTCATAAAACAAGTCTTTCCATTTCCGCCCGTCTTGGGTCGCCCACTTTAGGGCTGCGAGATGATTCGATCTCCATATGACCCGTCGGTACATATGAGATTCTCGCGTCCGGACCTAGAGATGATTCGGTCACCATACGACTCTCGACGCCTATTATCAATCGAGATGAATCGTATCAGTATGGGACTCTCTAGCCGCACGACCTCGTCAGGTCCAATGGGAGTAACTCCCTCCCAATACATTGGTCAAATTATAAATTCTCGGCGATCCCACACGCCAGTGCGCACATAATTTCCTCGGCGATCCCACACGTCATTTTATTCATAAAAATTTCAGTCATAGAAAGTCTCAGCTTTTTCATTTCAAGAAAACAATTCATGCCTCAAAATTCATCATTCAAAAACAACACATGAGATTCATCGCCAAAACAAGGCATTCATTTCAAATGTCCCTCAACTGGACAAAACATATTCCCCATCATAAAATGAAATCAAGTAGTTCATCGCCTACTCGAGGCATTTATTTCAAACCTCTGTCACTGGACAAAACATGTTTCAAGTCATAAATTTCCCAGTCAAGCACATGCATAACACGAATTAATTCAAACAAGGCCTCGGACAATTTAACAAATACGGCCAATTCATAGTTTCAAAGCTTGACTCAAAATCACATTTTTCGGCACTTTCAATCTTGGCTTTCCTTTCAATCAAAACTTTCGACTTCTCATCTCACATGCTCAAATAGCCATTAAAACACACATTCATGGTCAATTAGGGCTCCCCAAACAATTGATTTTCAATCAAACATGCCAAGGAATGCTAACTCACAAAACCAGACAGATTTGGACTCCCTCGCGCCTCTCATAAAATGCAGGCCATGAAATCATTCAATCCAACTCAAAACTCTGTCCTTTAGTAACTTAACCTCCTAATAAAGGTTTAGACATAACTTACCTCAAGCAATTAGCAAAAATCCACTTCGATCAATCCTCATCAACCCCACAAATGTTCGACAACCCAAGGTTCTCATACCGTCCTAGGAAATTCATCAATGTTGAGTCAAAATCCACTCAATTCTCACTTCCTTGATACCAATCCCTCAATCATTAATCAAATGGCAACTCAAGATGCCTCATCAAATGATCGAATACACCACAATACTTTCACAAACCCTTAATATATTCTGTTTAAACAGTAAAATGCATAGCAGAATATAACTTGGTGTTTCCTGCTCCAAATAGCCCTTAAATCACTTCTAAATCCCAAGCCACTTCATATACTTTCCACTAACACCTTAATCAACATTACAGATAGTCCCATGAGTCAATTTGAAGTCAAAACACTCTTATATTAGCCCCCAACAGAATCGGTACACCAAGAACATCATCCAAAATAGAACCGGTTTTGTGTTCCAACCGCTCAATTGAGCCATGAATCAATTCTAATCCTCAATCCTTCAATAATCAACTTTCTAAGACCTTCCTTTATGGTTTTAGGAAGCTCACCGTGAGATTTGAAGCGGATTGATACTCCAGTCCAAAGACGTCGAAACAGCCCGATCTCTTCAAAGTCAGAATCTGTCCATTTTTGTACCACCCATAATCAGCCATAAAATTCATTCTAAAACCATCTATTTGCAGCCATAAACCATCTGAACATAGTACTAGATGTTATGAAGTTCTCCTAAAAAATTTGAGGTCATTTGGAATTTCTAAGAGTTAGAACCAACACTTCTCCTCAGCTAGCTTAGAATCCGTCCGCTTTTCTTCCAAAAATCACCATAAATAAACCAGACCTCCAAAAATCATGAAACTAACGGAAAAATGTCAAGGACATCTTGAAATAACCTGTGGTAAAAGGGCTCGACCAAACGACACCAGGAAGAGCCGCTAGACTGCACCGAACAGAAGGGTCAGAAACTATTTTTCTGGGCAGTTTTCTGTTTGGTGAAGATGAAGAGGAAAATGAAGGAATTGGCAAGGAGGAGTGAGGGTGGTTGACCAGCTGAAGATAAGGAGGTTGTCCATCAAATAATTGGTGCCATTTTTTCAAGATCACAATTAATGCCATTTAATGCTTGGTCCAATCAAAAGATGACACATGGCAACCTCCCATTGGTTGCTTCCTTGACTTTGACCTTCTTTGACCACTTAATATTATCCTTTTCGGCAGCATATGGAGGAGGGGAAATGACCAAAATGACCTTCTGAATTTCTTAAGGCAAGACCAAAGGTCGAGGGGCAAAATGGTCATTTGGCATTTTTCGTCCGAAAGTTCATTTTACCAGTGTAAACCACCCTCGATGAGGCGACGTCCATATCAATTCAAATATTGGAATTCCTCATTGTCCAATAGCCAATCTCGAGGTCTAATTTCATGTCGAACTCTCGTCGACTGTAATTCCAGTTTATCTCAAACTGACGGGCGACTCTTGCAGGTGCTATGCGTATCGACCTTGGGATTTTTCTTATGCCGTGGCGACTTTGGTTGTCATGTAATTGCGAGGGTTTATCACTAGTTCCTGCGGTCCTGATCGTCGGAATCCGATTTAGGAAATTCTCGCAAATTACACATTGGTTAAGCGGAATCACCCGCGTCCCAACGTATAACGCTAGCAAGGCATTCCATGATCGTTCCTAGATCGATCTCTGCTGGCCCAAAATATTCCATCGACAATCCTTATGGTCAAAGCACCATTTCTTATTTAAAATCCTCAGGTCCACGTACCCGACCTTCCGTTAGTCTTTCCCTTTCGGTCAGTTAACTCGAGAGTGGCCTGCTTCGAGCGATATACCACTGAAACACACCGATCGATATCCTTCCATTCCATAGCCTCGAGAGGGGCTGGAATTCGAAATGTCACATAAAGAGCGTACAGACTCTACAATCGGGTGATGTGGTGTATTTCAATGCCCTTCTCATGTGCAAACTGGATTAGAATTGACACATGAAATTTAACAAATTGGGTGGATGGACACAAAAAAAAAATAAAATAAACTGGGATAGAATGTTGAATCCAATTTTTATTTTTCAAAATATTCTGACGAAGAAAATGGTTCTATTACCGAATTGCAATGCCACTATTATCCCTCATTCGCATGATTAGACTTTCCAATGTTTATGACTTAATGAGATTGCAAAGTTGGTGCGTTTTTTTCTTATTCAACAAGCTTAATAGTTAGGAGTGCTCTCCAAGACTCTACTAGTATTTTCGATATTGATCTATCTTTTGGAGTAGAAAAAAATACCAAAAATTACCTCTAAGTTTCATCCAAGGATGGCCAGCATAATTCTATTTGCGAAAAGAAAATACCACTTTCATAATACAAAAGAGAAAAACAAAATTGCCTCATGTCGCATATCTCCATCACCAAGGCTCCAAAGTCCCCACCAAATGCTATCCTTCATCTTCCACAGCTCCCACCTCTCCTCCGCCACCCACTTCTGTCAACCCTCCACCACCGCTGCCTCCACTCCATCACTACCGCAGACCCTTCTCCTTGCCGTCGCCATCTCTTTATCTCTCTCTTTCTAGCCATCGACTCGTTAATATGCGGCGGCGGCTCGCAACCCTAGTTAAAGTCTCTTGTGTTGTCGCCGCAGGTCGGGATCTCGAATATGTTTCAAAATGGTCTCGAAAAACAAAAGTCGGTTTGTGGAATGGATAATTTCGAATGTAAAAATGGAAAGTTGGTATTGCGATATGTGTATTTGTAATTTCTATTTGAGTTATTATGAAAACATGGTAGCTATAGTGACATTTTTCACAATTTTTTTTTTAATGATGCGTCAATTTTGCTATATTCTACTTTTATTGTTTGTGTCGGCTCGGAGCTATATTTTCATTATGGAATAGGAGTGCTGGGCCGAGACAAGTTTTCGGGTTTTCGGACTCCTATGTTCACCCCTAGAGTCTAGGTAAATCCTAGAATTGAGCAGGTCCTAGGCCTTTTAGATCTCAAAATTGACAGCTAAATGGTTTCTCATCTCATCGACGAAGTGGGCAGGAAGCAAAACCGAAGAGGTAGATTCTAAATATAAAGTAGGACCCGATGCTGCTGACGTCTAGAACATATGGGACAAAGTTTTGACATGGAACCCAACTTATTTTTCCGCTGCGATCGTGTAAATAATAAGCTCACCAGGCAAGCATAAGGAATAACTGGTGTTAGGGATTTATAACGTGTTTCGAAAAGTCCAGGGAAAAGCCTCACATAATCCATGAAATTAATTTGGGTGTCAACAGGACTCGTTCGCGTGTTTGGATAGGTACGACATATGGAATTGATCGATGCATCCGGGTTTAACTCAATTTTTATCTTGTCCATCCACATGGTTAGTACAACATTGCCGGACCAAAGTGCAAGGGAGTTAGGTGGGGTTCACGCATGCGGGTCTAAATAACGTATCATCTAATTCACGAGATTAGTAGAATATTTCATTAACTGACCTAAGGTGAGCTTGGAAGATACGAACACACACGTATAAAGCATAGGCCATTAACACCGATTAGTTTCGCGATTTTGGTTTATACGGAAGGCTGCATTAGGGGTTTCTGTGTTGCGCGCTCTCTCTCTCTCTCTCTGTCCACAACAATATTAGGTGGATAGCAAGTTGGACGACCATCGACAAATTTTGTAGGGCACTTACAACTACGAATTCGTAGATGACCCAACAGAAAGGGTAACTGCATTTACACAACGAACTGTAAACAACGTAAATGTTTGTAGTGTTAGGTCTCGTGTTTGCAAAACTTGGTCATGAGCCAATAAGAGTTCCGAGGAAATAGCACGCCTGCTAACGTGTAGCTCAACTTTCTCCCAGAAGTCTCCTTCCCTTCCTCCCTCCCTCCCTCCTTATAAATAGCTAGAGTTGGCACATTGTGTTCATCTCCTCGGGCAACAAATGGCGTCGAGCACCGTCGCAACCCTCTTGATTGCCAGCTTCAGTCCTACTACGACGACTCAACTGCTTCAGAACGTCGGGCAATGCCTGTCGTCGATCAGGAGCGTGAAAGGATGCGCCCTGGATATCGCCAATGCCATCTTCGATCCCCGAGGCAGTATCATCGGGCTCCTGCTGTGGAGCGATTGATGGACTGAGTGCGAGTTGTTTGCTTCTGGTGCTCCCTGGTCTCGATTTGCGCCCAGGGAGGAGGATCTTCGCCGCCTCCTGGTAGGAATGTCGTTCTTAATCGGATCAGTGATCTAGTTGGAGATAAAATCATAAATATTTATGCAAATATGTAATTGCCACCTGAGTTTTAATGTGCATGCAAACCGTCATATTCATATGCATCGGCTAAGACAATCACTGGATACCAGGCACCGGTCTTGAGATTACTCTAAAATGAGAAGTGGCTCCCGAGTTTTCCGACAATTAATTTAGAATAGAAGGGGGTGAGAAAAAGTATAAAGAATAGTATGTTTTCTCGAAAAATCATGTGGTTTTTAAAAGCAATGATATCATGGTAACAAGTCATTCAGAGGTTACTCTAAAACGGAAGGTGGCCCAAATTTTTGCAATTACTTGTTTAAGAACAGATGAAAGAAAATGGACAAGAGTATAAGATCGTATTATGCTAATGGACTTTTAATTAATGATATTTTAGGCTTGTTTGGTTTAGGGCTTGTTTATTTACATTAACCAAATAAAATGAACTTTTATGCATTCCCGCCGAAATTCAAAGGTTATGAGATAACCATACGTGATTTCACATTTGAGTGTTGGGAAAGTTTTTGGGATCAAAAGATAGTTAAAAATGCGTGGATTGCAAATTTTTAGGTAAACAAAAAGAAAAAAAGAGAGAGAGTAAAAGTCAATCTAAACAGACAGTTAAATATCACAATAAGAGTAATTGCTCCCAAAGAAACTTGGTCACACCACTTACGAAGGCGAAAGAGGATCTCGTAAGAGTACATAACTCGCATCGTACGAGCTACTTCAATTTCGTACTAGAGAGAATAAAAAGGACAAAAAAACACAAAAATCATTTGGATAATCTGAAAGTCAGTAAGGACTCAATTCACTTTGATTCCATGTATCAAAACACTGCATCGCTTCTCCAATTTTAAAACCTTATCATCCTAATTTCCGGGCCTCCCAGCATGCGCTAGTGTATATATGTACATAGGTTCTTACCATACTTACTGCCATTTTGATAAAGTTTGTCTACACATGCAATCTTGGAAAGGAGAAGTTAAGGCTGCGCATGGTAACCATTCTGGTTCTGATTTCTGATTCTGATTAAAATGGCTTTTCTGATTCTGTTCCTGAATGAGTTTTAGAGAATGAAAATGCGTTTGATAACTGCTTAACATTTCTGTTCCTGGATGAGAAACGCGTTTGATAACTGCATAAAGTTTCTGTTTCTAAAAACTGTTTCTCTTTCGTCGACAACACGTCTGACCACCACAGCGGCCTCCTCGTGCTGTTGCGAAGCCCGCAGGTGACGAAGCTCGTGGTGGGCGTTTGGTGGAGACGCGGCAGGAGCGAAGGAGTTGCGACGAAGAGAGAACGAGCGAGGAGTCTGTTGTGTTTTTCTTTATGCGAAGAGAATGACTTTGTTAAAAGTGGGATGAGTTTCAAGAAGCTACTTTTTTCTGCTTTTTTTGTTAGCTTTAAAAGTGATTCTCATCCAGAATGAGAATCACTTTTATTTGCGTTACCAAACGCCATTCTCATTCTTTTTGGTTCCAGAACCAGAATTACAGAATGAGAATGGTTACCATGCAGGCCCTAAAAGTGCATCCCATGCCCGTTCGACTTGACCACAACATTCTTTATAGTCCGACTTTAACTTTTGGAGTTTAAAAAATTTCGATTGCGATTCTAACCATACATAGGAGAATAAGGTCAAATGTGGGATCCACTCTCGATTAAGATTATTTCTACTTTCATTTACTTTCGTTTGTTGGGCTTCTTCTTTCTTGCTTTCTTCTTCCCATTTGGAACAAAAGCTGGTGTCCTTTTTCGAAAAACAAAATACTAACACGGCGAATAACAAGCTAGATGTCGTTAGGGGTGAGCAAAAGAACCGACCGAACGAGTTCTTTGCACCTCTGGAGACCGACTGTCCGAGTAGTATGATGTGTTTAAACGAAGCCTAAGTAAACAGTAGTTGCTCAAAGACTCACATTCTCCACAACTATCTTCAACAGTGAAAGCCTCGGATATGGTCTCATGATATGCGTTGCATCATAGCATCTACAAGCAACGGTAACTCTAAGCCTATATTTGCCACTCTTTCTCCGGCTTGAATCCTGCGTGAAAGTGAAATCGCCTAAATTGTCGATCCCTCCTTCTAGGGCCACTAGCAAATCGCCAGATAGAAGCGGCTTTCGCTCCTCGCACCCTTTGCATAATATGTGGCTTTCCAATCGGTCCCTTGTCCAATCGACTTTCTCAAGATTACCATCGTATACGACAAGGTTCAGCCTAGATGTCGATCCTGGTCCGCTCTGCCCAACTTCTCCACTTTCTGGATTTAGCAAAGCAACTTGAATGGCTGTTCCTTGAGCTACTTGAACATTTGCCTCAGCGAACCCGTGTGGGGACACGCTGGTCATAAAATGAAGTAGGAAAGGTTCCTCCTCCAGTGAAATGTTGGAAAGGTTCCTCCTTCAGAGCTGGTAGTTTTTGGGCACTGTGAACCTGTAACAGAAAGTTCATCCTTTGGGCAATTTGAGAGGACCCATAGCACTGTCATCTCATCCTCTGATCAATGGTCACTAGTGCGCTCCGAAGAGGAGCAAGGCAGCTAAGCAAAGAACCAGGAATTAATATGAAAAATAGTCTCTTATGTTTTCTTTGTTCTCTCAAAACAAGAAACAGCCAGAAACAAAGGCAGAGAAACTGGCGCACATATACGAGATTAAAGAAAACTTAAGCTGGCATGACATATAAAACTGTTAGAATATGTCTCGAGTTTGAGCCCATTTAATGAATCAGATTCGAATTGACTTATTTGGTAGATGAAACCGATTCGGGATAAAGAAGTCGTCTTTTGCGTTTGAATTGGTTTCGATGATTTCTCACTTTGAGTCCACGGTGGATTGGGAGTCTGACTGTGAAAAGAAAAAGAAAAAGAAAAAGAAAAAGGAGAATAACTCCAAAAGTGAAGTCGGTCAAGAAAAAGGCGAAAGAAGGACGATCTAGGTATGAATATTGGGCGTGTTGACGAAGGAAAGGGGATAAAGTCCAAATATTTTAGTGGTCTGACTTGAAGTCTGCAACCTGATCTTTTCTTGACATATACATATTTCATATTTTTATTGTGAGAAAGCATGGGCAGGTTTTTGGCAGGTGTGCCTAGAATTGAAGAGTTCATCTTGCGAGAGAGTTTATTTCTACGGAAATTCCATAACGTTTTGTGTTCTAGCCAAGATTTGTGTACTTCCTTTGTGAGATTGCGAGATTATTTCGTTAGGAATTGTGGCTAAACACTCTATGTGTGTTCGTGGATGTAATTGGGGCCGTGAAATACTGAGAGCGTTTGAGTGACTCGAGTGTAGTTTGTAATCTCTGTGTATCGCTCGTTTTATAGTGTAATTTGTTACTGCTTTCCTATGGACGTAAATCTTTACGATCGAACCATGTACGCCTGGTGTTCGATTTGTTTTCTTGTTCTGTCTATTTATGGTTCGATCGCTTGGTCCTTGGGCAATAGTAAATATGTTGATGGGCCCGGATTTGGGCTTTCTTTTGACGATCTCCCCGGATGAATGAAGGGTATCGAGTTTCTGGTGTGATCTCTCAAACAGATCCTCAAGGGCACAAATGACAAAAGAACATAATAACAATGCAGGAAAATAAATAATTACAACCACAAAGGAAGCTGATGAGCGGAGGGAGAGGTTAACATGGAGATCTGTGGGAGTTGCAGATTCTTCACAATGGACGGACAGTCATTAACATCGACGACTGTATTTACAAACGAATTTACATCTTAAAACGAAATTAGATGTGGTTTTACAAAACTTGGAAGGAAAAATAACTTCCATCATATCTCTTTTTCCACCAACTCACTTTTAAGTTTTAACCCGGAAAGGAAATTAGACACGAATTTGCGAAGGATAAAAAAAAAAAGAAGAAAAAAAGAAACGGAAGGAAAGAAACTTCCACGCAAATCCAATTTGTACATGTAAATGTTATAAGTTATATTTTATGGTGCTTTGGATGAATTTCCACAAATGACTTGACCACTCCACACCGTAGAAAATTCCAATCCGTTTTTCCACATCCGCGTAAGAGGCAAGGGTCAATCCGCACTTGCATTTTGACCGACTTCCGGAGTCTTGGCCAAGTCTTAGTCAAGGACTTGCCACTTACTTTCTACATTGGACGTTCCCGGTCGGTCACAAAGGTAAAGCGTTTTCCCAGCTTTAGTCGTTGGCTCTGTTACACGGACACGGGATACGATACATGTGGGTTTTGGCAAGTGGAAGCTGTCAGGCTCGTTCTAAAGGAAGACTAAAGGCGTGGATGCCGAAATTTTTGGAGTAGCATTTCTGCTCAAGAATAACAACGTAACTTATGGAGCGGAAATTCGCTTGGTTTCGTAACCATTTTTTTTTTAAAACTTCTGGACTTTTTTTTTTTCAGAACTAGTTGACAGGAGAGAGATTGACCAAAGAGCCCCCCACCTAGACACATGGCGAACCATCAAAGGAGCGTCCTACCGCCCACGGGGCAAAATTGGCCTAACCAACATTTTCTCCGCCCCCCCTTGAGAGATCTCAGGCGCCACGTCAGCTCTGCTCGCCATCAACTGCGGCATCGATGACGCCACGTCAGCATTAATGAACTGTGTGATGGCAATGACCCCCATCGTAACGATTCGAGTGAGTTCTTGAGCATTCGATTGCACACCACAATGATCCCCAGGTGGAATGCGATCCACGCCATGTGTGTGTTTGGTCGGTGAGACGGGCAGCTTTGTCGCAGCTTAGGCTCTTAAATTCTCCTCGAGCATTCTCGGCGACGAAAGCGTCGAGGGATCGAATCGATGATGGAGGGAGGGAGGGAGGGAGGGAGGGGGGGCTTCACCTTTCTGATAAGAGGAAGCATCCTGTAAATTTCTGGTCAACAGTCGTCTACTTTATTTGATGATCCATATCGGTCTTCACTACATCAAAGCTAAACATTTTTCGTTTTCGATAAGTTTCTTGCCAAACCGTGACGAAGGACGTCGTTAATTACATTGGATCAGAGAGGAGGAGAAACAGAAATGTATCGACAGAAGAAATAGCATCAGTGGGGCTTGTATGGGTCCGTGATATGTCCGAGTTTCGTGAGGATGTGCCCTCTGACCATCTGATCGTAAAGAAAAGCCGCCCCTCGACAGTTGGGAGCGACCAGCCACATCACGAACAGCAGCTTCACGTCGTACCATATCGGTATCCTAAACAATCAGGCGAGGAAGCAAGCAAATGCCGGACGCAGCCATTGTCATGATATCAGCGATTGCGACATTCGGAAAAGCATTCGTCAAATAGTGCGAAAAAGGAAAAATGAAGAGGGAAGGTACCATTGCAAAAGGGGTTGGAATAACATCTCCACGAGGGTGAGAAACGAGTAGAGGATCCAGTAAGCGAGCCATTGCTCATTCTCTTCTGCCTTCATTGGTCTGCTCTCTATGGCCATTACCGATGCTTGTCTGCAATTCGTTTTCCACGCCAACTTGTTGTTGTAAGTAGTCATTTGTTTCATGCTTTGTCTATTAAATTAGAGGTCATCCGCAATCGGGTCCAGAGTCCAGACCATGGGACCATCGGGCCAAGGAAGCCGAGGCACAAAACATTAAAAATTGTAATGATGTACATTCAAAAGTTGAAGAACCTAATTGTTCACTAGGCACTCTCTATAAAGTCGAAAATTGATTGATGAAGAACACAGATTATTCAAATCGCGCTCAAATGCTAAACATCGAACCGTCCTGAAATTTAGAGATTTCAAAGTAATCCTTTTGTTAAGTTGACCATGTTATAATTGAATATTATGATGAGAACTATAAGAACTTACGCGTTTTCTTAATAAAAAAAAAAGATTATCGAGGTTAATTAGGTAAAAAACCGTCATAGATTGGACCAGTTTAGTACGACATAAATCAATTCTCTAAATTCCGAACCAGGCATTTATGCCGATTGTAGAAATTGTAGGCCTAGCCCTTTTAGGTCAGGCGAGAAAAATGCCTCCCAACTTAACATGACCCATTTTTCTAACTGTCTGTTTGAATCCATAATAACGTGCTTAGTATTAATTACTTTAGACTAATTAAGTAGTCTTCTTGTTGGTTCTGTTGTTTTTTCAATTAACGAAATAATCAACAACCAAAGAGAGGGACTTGCTTACAAAGGATACAGCAGCATGACTATTGGTCTGAATGATTTATTTATTTATTTTTTTTCCAACGATGCCAAGAAAAAACACAAGGAAGAAAGTAAGTGTCAGAGACAGTTAATGAATCGAAAAAACAAGATTAAAATCTGTAAATAATCAATGTGGATTGACACAAGTGAGGCGCGAGATTACCCGATGAACGCTCGGAAGTTTTTGTACGATGTCCATAACCGACCCATTATACACTCTCGATCTCTCTATCTCTTCTTTCGTTCCTCAGCCGCGATTTCGTGGTGAAGAAAGTTAGGAGCAGGACAAAGATGTGGTGGGTGTGATTATCCATATATAGCGGGAGGGATTAGAGAGAAAAAGCAAAAATGAAATCCCTGTCATTAAGGTCAATCATTTCCCATCTTTTTATCGCGGGGTGGCCGACACGACTTGGGATAAGTCCGGGTAAAGCTAATAGTGGATGTGGGCCATGTGCACGTGGAAGCTCGTAGGTGGATCCGAACGAAAGACTAAGGGTGCGGATGACAAAATTTTTGAAGTAGAATTTCTATTTTAGAAGTGATTTTAGATTATAAATACGTAGTTGTTGGAGTCGAAATCTCTTTATTTGCGCACCTCATCATCATCATCATCATCATCATCATCATTGTTATTATTATTATTATTATTTTGCTATAGAAGTAATTTTGAAGCCAACTTGAAGAAGTGAAAAAAAAATTTAGTTAAAGAGAAAAATTGAGTTAAAAGGGCAGAATTTCTTTTCCGTCCTCCTCGTATTGCTTTTTGGATTGAAGAAACATAAAGCTGCGTATGGTAGCGTTTCTGTTTCAGGGAGCATTTTTTGAACAGAAACATTTTTTTGTGTTTCTGTTCAAAATTATGATTTTTAGGAAAAAAACGCGTTTGGTAATTTAAAAAAAAAACACTTTTTTCAGTCGTCGACCGGAGGTGGGCGACGGCCGGCGACCGGCGGCGGCGACCGCGACGGCGTACGGCGGCCGGAGACCGGCGGCCGGCGACGGCGGTCGGCGGCCGGCGACGGTCGGCTTTTAGCGAGGCGGCGAGTGGTAATCGCGTCGGCGACGATGGATGGTGGTTTCAAAAGTGTTCCAAAAAGTGTTCCCAAATCCCAGAAGCAAGTTTTTTTTGTTTCTTCAAAAGTGTTCTTTGGCACAAAAGTGTTCCGCGGAACACTTTCGGAACATTTTTGAACCATACGCGTTTCTGCTCCAAAAGTGTTCCCAGAACACTTTTGGAACAGAAACAGTTTCCCCAACCACCATCTATACGCAGCCTTACTTTCTAAAATGGACATTCCAGCCTTTCCAGGTCATAAAGGTGAATCATTTCCCAGCTTTTATCGCAGGTGGCCAAGACGACATGAGAGAAATCTCGGTCAAGCTACAGTGGACGTGGGCCACGTCCATGTGGGCTTTGGCAAGTGGAAGCCTTTAGGTTCCTTCGAGAAGAAGACTAAATGGGCGGATGCCGAAATTTCTAGAGTAGAATTTCTGCTCCAGAAGTGATTCTAAAGTATAAATCCTTTTGATAACGTGACTTCTGCATAAATTTGCTTGGTTGCACAATCTTATTTTTCTATTTCTGGAATATTTTTTTTTTGCTTCAGAAGTAGTTTTGAAACCCCTTGAAGAAGTTAAAAAAAAAGTAGTTAAAATCAGAAGTAGAAGTAAAAAAAAAACAACTTTTACTTAGATGCAGAAGTAGAAAAATCAACTTTTAATCAGAAGTTGATTTCTAGAGCAGGAGCATTGTCATGGGCGCCGAGTGGTAGAATCCACATTAAACAACCAAGCGATTTTGCTTCTGTCTTGGCATGACGGTCGAAAATATTTTTAGTTAGTACAAGTAAGGTATTAGTGTGTTGCACGAACTTAAAACTATCTCTTCTTTATAGGCTGCTAATCAATTCCATCTTTATTGATACTTCAAATTAATTATAAGACATATTGAATGCTTACATGTCTTGTCTCGATCGCTCAGTAAAATTTGATCAACATTGCCTTATTTTTCCTTCAATGAAGCCAAACTAATTCCAATTTAGTTGACATTTCTTGAAAGAACAAAACATGCACTTAAAAAAAATAAAAATATCAAACCTTAGTTATTTATCTCTCTCTTCTTCTTCTTTTTTTCCTTCTTTGGCGAAGTGATTCCTGGGCACATTTTTTGGCCGATTTGCTAATGACAATAATTTTTTTTAATCATTTTACAAACTTGATCTTTCTCTTTTTGGGTGAAGTTCTAGGTCAAGTCAACAGCGATAATCATGCGTTCCGTGGAATTGGTCCCAGCCAGACTTTGAGTTTGGCTACGGTTGATTCCTGGAGTTTGGCCCAAACGTGATAATCACGGGGAAGGGAAAGAACTTGAACATATAAAGGAAGTAGACATGATCTTCGTAAGTTTATTATACATGGTGAAGCAGAAGAAACACCATTATACATTAACATGAAGGGTCTTTTATTGTGTATGTGGAGTTGGGTGTTGTTGCCGGTTTTGATGGGGAGTGGAAGAAGCATGGGGTGCTTGGAAGAAGAGATGAATGCGCTGCTCAAGATTAAGGCCGCCTTCAACCATCCGCATGGGTCTTCTCTTCCCTCTTGGCAAGGCGGGGACGGTGACTGTTGCGGCTGGGAAGGCGTGGTGTGCGATAACACCACTTCACGGGTGACTCGACTGTATCTGAACGGTACACGCGATTGGGAATATCCATTACCTTGGGTTATTGACGCATCTTTATTCCTTCCTCTGGAGGACCTTCAAGTGTTGGGTTTAAGTCTGAATGGTCTCTCGGGTGAGTTTCTCTCTCTCTCTCTCTCTCTCTGTTATTTGCTTCTTTTTTATTTTTTATTTTTATTTTGTCAATTATGTTTATAAGTCGTTTACTTATCATAATCATAGGAGGGTGCTACAAACTCCAAAGTGGATTGAGTGAATTAATTCTTTTATGGTTACCTCTTCCAATCATCTATATTTTTCTGGATGCATGAACTCTTTCCGACTTGGAGGAGGCAAGTGGTTCCAAAATCCCGAGCCACTCCGTCTATGCATCTAGACATGAAAGAAAGCTAGAAAACTTGGTGCTTCAGTCTATTTTGACAGGGAAAGCCAAATAACGCATCCAACACAAATAAACATAATTGGTAAACATAAAATAGATGACATGTTGGTATTATTACGTGATTAAGTCGATGTGACCTAAACACATCATCCTCGAGAAAAACAACAGGAGGGGTCTATTACAGATCAAGCGATATAACAAAAATTCCAAAAGATGCACGAATCATTCAAACACTTTCAGTAGATTATTAAGATCCTCTATATTCATGATAATTATAAATTTGCTCTCTTGAAAGTTTAATACCAAAACACGAGGACCATTTGATGGTCCAAATTGATTTCCCATTTTATTTTCATTATTTTTATTTTTTTCTCTTTTTCCTTTTTCCTTTTTCAATTTTCCCCCTTCTCTTTTAATTGGGAAAATTGTCAACTCTGCCCTAAACTTACTAATTCCGCCAATGTAGTTTTAAACCTTTGCGTAAAATTTCATTAGTCATTTATGCTAATCATAAATAGAAATTGCTATGTGGCGGTCCATCATCACTTGCCTTCATATGTGACGCGGCCGATGTTTCGACATGAACAACTCTTGATGAAGTGACATCGTTTTGCATGCTTTTCTAAATTTTCTATCTTATTTTTCGTTTTCGTTTTCGTTTTCTTTACTTTTCCGTGCTACTGTTCATATTCTTCCTTGGAGAGCTGAGACCACCAAGCCGGTTCGTCTCCGCAACACTGCATTTTCCAGGAAGATCTCGCAAGAACCCTAGCTATCCCCACTGGTAGCGAGTAGCGACTAATCCTTTTTTTTTTTTTTTATAGGCGAGCCTTTTTGAATTTCTGCTCATTCAATATCCCACGAGATATTGTGTTTTGTATTAGGCGACTACATTGGTTGTTTCAAATTCGTGGTTTTTCTTCGCTCACAAATACCCCTTCAGAGAGCTTTGGTTTTCGTATTTTTCTTCTGCTTGCTCTAAATTTTAGACTGGTCTTTAGTTGCTTCACGTTTTCAAGAAGTGGCGAAAATGACGAGAATGAGGCTGCTATTACGGAGCTCCAAGCTCATGGCCCGTGGATCCCAGCAATCTCGGCCAAGCCCATGGAAAATGAAAAATAAAAAAAGTAAAGAAAAGAAAAGAAAAGAAAAGGGAAAAACAGGAAAATCATAAAATTATGCAAAAGCGACATTGTTTCATCAAGAATTGTACATGTCAGATTGCCGATCGTGCCATGTAGGTCGGTCATTCGTGACTCAACATCACATCAGCCATTTTTTGCACTAATGGCCAAAAGGATTAGATTGGACTTTCCTAGAAAGGTATATGTTTAAATTGGCGAATTTGAAGAATTTAGGATTTATTGATATATGTAAAAAAATCAAGATTAATTCGGTAATTATCCCTTTTTAGTCTTTGTTTGCTCTAACTTCTTCTTTCATGTACAAACCCATCATGGACACTCATCCAAGCACTGCGACCCTTGAGTAGGCCACCGTTTTACAAGGAGGCAGTGGCCTCGTGCGAGCAAACCAAAATTAATGGTTACTAGTCGAGGGCGAGCCACATTACAGTACAATGCAATGCATGTTGACACGTGGTAATCTCAAATGTAGAGTAAAAAATGTCACGTGGGAAGCACACAGTTATCTCAGCTTTGCTAGTTAACTAAATATAATAAACACTGTTAACGGTACAAGCTACTTGTTTACAAAGTCATGTCAGACAGACTTTTTTTATGCTTAGATATATTGGACCAAACTATATTTTGCTTTTAATTCAATTCTCCTCATCATGAACATATGTTTATTTCGATATATTAAGGATTGTTAGATATCTGATATTTATAGATGATTAACTAACCAATGCATGCATGGATCTTTTTACAATCAGAATTGAACGGACCGTTATACCTAAAGAAATTGAAGAGGCTATATCTATCTGGCAATTCTCTACAACGAGTCCCCTCATTGTACAATCAAACTTCAATGGAGACCCAAAATTTGTCTTCCATTCCGCTTGAAGGTACATGCAAATAGAAGACCATGACTTGGTATATAAAATTCGGTTTTGAAAACCTTTTGTCAATATCAGGTGTGAATCTGGAGGTGCTGGATCTTTTGGGTAACGATTTGGTGAATGATGTCCTCGCGGAGATTACAAGGATAACATGTCTTAAGGCCTTAACAATAAGTTCTTGTGGACTGAATGCTTCAAATTTACTGGAAGGTACTTTTCTGAAAATCCTTTCGTTTATCACCTTTTTAAAGATAAGATCATCTTGAAGATAGAAGCCATGACTGCATTCTATTTGACGTCCTCTAGATCATATTTTGGCCGCACATTCTTCAAGTAACTTAGTGCCAACGACATGTATCTAAATAAGCGATATTCTCCAGTGGCTTATGCTTGAAGTTGGAAAGATTTGGTTAAATGTCTATGCAAGCCATAGATAAACCCATGTCATGCTCAATGTCTTTATCGTGGATTCATGAAGTCGGTCATCCTTAAACGTTTGGTCATTTACAATTTAATCCATGATCTTTGAAGATTGAAGTTTTCGAAATCTACTATTTCATTCTCAAGTATCACTTGATACTGATGACAAAGGAGAAAGGTTGCATTTGATTGCTAGTGACTATTATCAAAAGGAAAATTACCATGGACACAAAAAATATATTTCTTTCATAATCCTAACTAGCTATATTTATTGATCTGATGCTAATATCTTATCGTTTTTGTTTTCTAATCTCTATTATTTGGAGATATTAGGGTTTAATTAACGAAATAAAAAAATAGATATTCAAGATTGGGCATGTCAACAAACAATAAGTTCAGGCGTCACATTTTAATAAGCCCATACATAGCCACATTAACAATGAGCCCAACTAAAAAATAAGTAGACATTTCATATACGGGACGTTCTTTAACTTCTTTGGGGCAAACATGCATGGGAATGTTCTCTCGTGTTCTTGACACGTAGCACTTCATCTTGCCTTTGTGAGAGCAACTTGACAAGATCCATAACATACATCTGCAACATGCCCTACATTTGACATATTAGCTTTTAGCTTTGTTCGTCGTCTCAAACTTCAATATGTTATTGTCTTAATATTTTAAAATGAACACAGAGAAAGTATATTCCATGAAACACTTCAATTTATCTTTGTGATTACGATGTAACAAGGCATATTGCATAGGTTTTGCTGGGAAAATTATCAAAAGAATCCTGAACTTATTACTATTGTGCAAATTCAATCATCAACCTTTTTTAAAAAAATTATTTTTTTGAAAAATGTCTGTTTCATTGTGGGTCATGCCATGTAGGATGGCTGACGTCCACATATATGTGATTTCTGACCAATATTAGCTAGATGGACTGAATTGATACAATGCAAAAAGTTTAGGACTCAATTGGCCCTAAAAAAAGTTTAGAGCAGAATTGACACAATTACAAATAGATTTAAAACTCTTTTTGTAATTTTTGTGGTCAGTCATGCGACCAAAATATGTATTAGCTTGACGATATTTCATTCCCCCAAGATTCCCTCTCCTATTAATTTGAATTTTAAATAGTGGATATAAAGGAAGTATATTCTTATATGAAATAGCTAACTTTGAAAGCAACTTATAAATATTTTATCAAGAAAACAATTTTCTAATAATAGTAAATCATGAAACTTATTTAATTAAAAATTATCTCTAAAACATATACCATTGAAAAATATACTATTTATCAATTCAATTTTAGCTTATTTCATCACATGATTAACGTTTACTTAGAAAATAATTTTTAACCTTTTGGTTTGTCATTGAAGATTTCATCTCTTATATGAACACTGTCACTTAACAAGTAAGCTTTCACTTATCTATCATTTCGTATATAGGTAAAATCGGAGTTATGTTCGTTCAGCTCATATGCCCATCATGTGGCAATTCACTCCGACTTATAAGCATTGTCTTATTAATTTGTCATCAACAAGCTTTTATCTTCATTGAGTTTAATTTAAAAAAATAAGTATAAAAGAAAGTACCTCCAAAATCTTCACACACGAATATTTACAGTTTATTTAGTTTTGCTTCCTCTAAAATTCATTACCTGAAATAGCTCCTTTCATTTAAAGCACGTACATTTAACAAAATATAAAAATGAAAACAAACTTATCCAAAGTCCGCTTAATTTGAAAGTGAGTTTTGCTCAATTTGGGTTTCAATGGTACCAATTCAAATAAGATTTCATTCATGGATAATGAGAAAATGATCTCAAGGTTCAGCTTAGGTGAATGAAAATCACATTTAAAGAGTACGACATTAATAAGAAAATCCGCATAATTATAATTAAACTTTTCTCCCACGTCTTGTTTGTCCAATTTAAGGAATGTTTTTAGTTGGTGCATTTCATGCCCTATGAGTAACACATCTATCTCTGACTGTTTTAACGATGCAAGTACAATTTAGTGATGATACTTAGAGTTGCAGTATCCACTTCAACAGGCTTGTGCGGATTGAGGAACCTTGACGAGCTGGATATTAGTTTGAATGGATTTTGGGGTCCTCTTCCTTCCTGCTTCTGCAATCTGACCTCACTCCGTGCTCTTAATGTCGAAGGAAACAATTTTAACGGGGCCATTCCTTCATGTCTCCTCCATAATCTCAAGTCACTTGAATATATTGGCTTCTCTGGAAATGCTTTTGAAGGCTCACTTTCGCTTGCTTCCTTGGCCAATACTTCTAACCTTGAGGTATTCAACCTCATGGACAACCGTAATCATCTGGAAATAAATACAGAAGGGTCCACTTGGTTCCCTTCATCTCAACTGAAGGTGTTTGTTTTATCAAATTGTGTGCTCAACAAAGACGCGAATGGCGTCATTCCCAGCTTCTTAAAACAACAGCGTGACTTGAGACGTGTTCGGCTCAGCCACAATGGAGTGAGAGGCAATTTCCCGAATTGGCTATTGGACAACAATGCGAATCTAGAGCACCTCCAACTCCAAGGCAACAATTTGTCAGGTTGTTTTCAATTGCCTTCCAATTTAAATCTTGATAGCATGCAGTGGTTCGATGTGTCTGCTAATATCATTGAAGGAGAGCTTCCATCCTGGATCGGTTCTATCCTCCCGAATTTGGTCTATTTGAATCTCTCAACAAACTTATTGGAAGGTAGAATCCCTTCCTCCATCGGCAATATGAAACAACTGCAGACATTGGACTTGTCGAATAATGGCTTCGCGGGAGAGATACCAGAGCCACTGGCTGAAAATAGTACGTCACTTAGCCTGTTGAAATTGTCAAGCAACAACTTGCAAGGCCAACTACCACCGAGGTTGTTTAACTTGCCAAGGTTGGCATATTTGTATCTGGATTGCAATTGTTTCACATGGGGCATATCGCCTGGCAAATTAAATGGCTCCTTCTTGCGAGTTTTGGATGCAAGTAACAATTCCCTATCTGGAACACTTCCTAATTGGATCGGAGATATTGAATACTTGGAAATGCTTACGCTATCGAGTAATTTATTGGAAGGCCCTTTACCATTGAGCTTTTGCAACTTGAATAATCTCGTTCTTTTAGACCTTTCAAGTAACAGTCTCGGGCCGAATATACCCCCATGTGCTAATGTTACAATTATGAGTTTCTTGCATTTAGCACATTATACACTTGAAGGGTATTTCCCTAAGTTTCTCTCTAGAGCTTCATCGATTGTCACGTTAGATCTAAGACACAATGCATTGTCAGGTGAGGTCCCCAGTTGGATTGGTTCGCTTTGGAATTTGAAGGTTCTTCTACTGCAAGGAAACAACTTTGAAGGTTCAATCCCTCTGGATCTGTGTCTGTTGAAAAATATGAGCATATTGGATCTCTCTCAAAATAATCTTTTTGGACAAATTCCTTCATGTTTGGAAGATTTGTCATTTGGAAAGGATGGGACATCTATGAATGCCGTGGAGAATTCGCCGTGGCTATTGGAAGATTTCACATTTGCTCGCGCAGAGACGCCTCCGTGGCAATTGGCATTTTACCAATATAAGGGTAGATTCTCTTTTCCATATTGGGATTATCTAGATTACACAAGAGCTAATTTTGAATTAGAAGAAGTAAACTTTATGACGAAGAGAAGATTGGAATCTTATAAGGGCAGCATTCTACGACTCATGTCGGGAATGGATCTCTCGCAGAATAATTTCACGGGCTTTATTCCTCTAGAGTTAGGCCACTTGAGTGAACTTCGAGCTTTGAATCTCTCGCACAATCATTTGATGGGACCCATCCCAGATATGTTTTCCAATTTGAAGAATGTAGAGAGCTTGGACCTGTCCTACAACAGCTTAATCGGTCCAATCCCTCCACAGCTAACGGAGCTCTATGCCCTGTCAGATTTTAGAGTCGCTCATAATAACTTGTCAGGCAGGATACCAGACGGAAAATTTCAATTTGGAACTTTTGATAAAGCAAGTTATGAAGGAAACCCTCTTCTTTGTGGAACACCATTAATAAGCTGTGATAACTCAAGTCAGGTACCGGAGACACCGCCATCTTTTAATCATACCAGGGAGGATGACTCCTGGAGAGAAGCCTTCGTGTGGAGTTTTGCAGGATCATATGTTGTGGCATTCCTTGGCGTGGTTCTTTTTCTCTGCCTAATCCCGTACTATCGGTACATGCTGTTCGAGCTTGTTCGTAACGTTATCCCATCTTTTCCCTAGTAGAGATTGTTCTCCTAAGCATTTTTTTTTTTTTTTTGTGTGTGGAAAAATATGATGAAACAGGGGAGAACCTTTATGTAATAGGATTTTATGCATTTGAGTCTTTATTTTTCATTTTGAACGCTTGACTCCCATGAGTGTTCGTATTGTATTTCTTGTCTTGCTAATTTGAATATTAGGAGATTTTGATATGATTGTGAATTATGAGAAAACAGTTTAGTTCAACACTGGAATGAATCCAGCATTGACAGATTCCTATTAATGTTACCCAAGATGTGAAATATCTGATGTTTACAGATCGGGGTTTATCGACTCAAGACAAGATCCTACTCGCACAAAGGATTGGGCGTTCAAAAATTGCTTCAATTTGATGATGAAGGCGTGCATTGCAGGACCATTGGCTCTGCAGCTTGATCCCACCTTTGAACTCACTTGTCAATGAAGATTTATAGCAACTAGCAAGAGAAAAGTAAGCTTACCAAATACTTAATGCAAAATTTTATGTGCGACTGTCTTCTGCATATGTATCAGGATCAATGAATGTGCTTACGTTTCTTTTCCCATCACCTTAATGTCGTTTCCATCTAAACCAAAATAGATATTTGTCGAAAGGTCGACCCAATCACACCTTTTAACTAGAAGGAATCTGCATCGAGCTAAATTGATAGTCATTTGGAAAAAACCAGAGCACATTATGCTGAGCTACCTATATGGCGGATACTGAATCAGGCAATGATGCAATGCAACAGTTACACATAAAAACATGAAGTGTTCTTCGCTGGTGCTGTGCATGAGGAGTTCAATGGTGTTGATACTGACTATTGCAAAATAATTAGAATCTCATCGAGTTAAAACTCACTGGCAACAACTTGTCGGGTGCTTTTCGAATCTCATCGAGTTAAAACTCACTGGCAACAACTTGTCGGGTGCTTTTCATTTGCCATCCAAGTCGAATCTAGTCCATTTGTGTTGGTTCAACGCATCTGCCAATATGATCGAAGGAGCGGTTTCATCTCAGATTGATTCCATCCTTCTGAATTTGTTGTACCTTAAGCTGACAAGTTAAACTCAATAAGAGGTAGACTCCCTCCTTCGACAGGCGATATGAAATTGTTGATGACCTTAGATCTGTTGAAGAATGGCTTCACAGGGAGATGCCAGAGCCATTGGCCATAGGTTGTCTCACCATCTGCGCTAGAACTATCAGGCAACAACTTTCGTGGCCGAATGCTACTTAGAACTACTAACCTGACAAGGTTGAAATATTTGTATCCGGAAGATAATCAATTCACTGATATATATGTTGGGAAAAACAGACAAGCAGCGGATACAACTTTCCCCCTTTGACTAAACCTGTGAGAAACCGATTCGAGCACAACCAATGGAAATATGCGAATTGAAAGAAAAACAACACCAGAATCTTTTACGTGGAAAACCCCTTCAATGCGAAGGATAAAAACCACGAGACCGCTCACGGAGTCTACCCGAATCTCCACTATATATCAATCGTTTGGATACACAAACTCGCTGAATACAACGACAATAAAATCCCAAAGCTATAAGTGGAGATCAAGCAGCAACAACACCGTAGACGAGAGAACCGGATGAAAATCACCCCCAAAATATGCAGTCCCAAAATACCCACGAACAGCTACAGTAAATACCTTGAAATCATGATTCAACCGTACAGAATCAAGAACAAAGAGTCTTGAAGATGCTGTCAAAATTTCAGCCCAATCGGACCACGGGAAGACCTCTGATCGTCGATTTAATCTCAGATGGACGCCCAGAAAATCTGCTGTGCGCCCCTGCACTATTTTGACGTTTTTGCTCTCGGTCTCTTCTTACCTTTTGTTCTCTCTCGTGCGTGTATATACTCCACCGTGTTGCTGCTGCTGCCCTAGGTTTTTAACAACCTAATGGGCTGGATTGGGCCCAAAGCCCAACAAATCTCCCCCTCCAGCCCATTAAGGGAGATCTCGACACAAAAGAATTCATCAGAAATCCATGCCGGCCTGACGCCGACAAAATTCATACTTCTCTCTAGTGAGAGCCTTCGTCATCATATCTGAAGCATTATCTTCAGTGTGTACTTTCTCAAGTTCTAACCCTTTGGATTCCAGAGTTTCTCGTATCCAGTGATACCTCACATCAATATGCTTTGACCTGGCATGAAAAGTGGAATTCTTTGCAAGATGTATAGCACTTTGATTATCACAAAGTAAAACATACCTCTCTTGACTGAAACCAAGTTCTTGCGTGAACTCTTTCATCCAAAGCAATTCCTTGCATGCTTCAGTTGCTGCGATGAACTCTGCCTCTGTCGTCGACAAGGCAACACATTTTTGCAGCCTTGACTGCCAAGCCACAGCTCCCCCTGAGAAAGTAATCAGATAACCCGAAGTAGATTTCCTTGTGTCAATATCACCTGCCATGTCAGAATCAGTATATCCAACAAGAATCGGCTTATCACTCCCAAATGAAAGTCTCAAACTAGAAGTGCCTCGGAGATATCTCAATATCCACTTCAATGCATTCCAGTGCTCTCTACCTAGATTTGACATAAAACGGCTAACCACTCCAACTGCATGAGCTATATCTGGTCTTGTGCAAACCATTGCATACATCAGACTACCCACTGCAGAAGCATAAGGAACTTTTTCCATCTCTTTCAGATCTTTCTCAGTTGACGGACATTGTTTATGACTAAGCTTAAAGTGCGTAGCAAGAGGTGTACTTACAACTTTAGCTTTGTCCATTTTGAACCTTTGAAGTACTTTCTCTATGTACTTCTCTTGAGATAACCATAATCTCTTCGCCTGTCTGTCGCGAGTGATCCTCATACCAAGAATCTGCTTAGCCGGCCCCAAGTCTTTCATTGAAAAAGACTTGTTCAAATCTTGCTTTAACCTGTCAATCCTAGAAGTATTCTGACCAACAATCAACATGTCATCAACATAGAGCAATAAGATAATAAAATCACCTTCAGAGAATTTCTGCACAAATACACAATGATCAGAAGTAGTCTTCTTATAGGATTGCTCCCCCATAAAAGACTCAAATTTTCTATACCATTGCCTCGGCGCCTACTTTAAGCCATACAAGCTTTTCTTCAGTTTGCAAACATAATTCTCTTTACCTTTTACCTGAAAACCTTAAGGCTGCTCCATGTATATGTCTTCCTCCAAGTCACCATGAAGGAAAGCGGTCTTCACGTCCATCTGCTCAACCTCGAGATCAAGGCTAGCTGCTAAACTCAAAACAACTCGAATTGAAGACATTTTTACAACTGGTGAGAAGATCTCATCATAGTCAATTCCCTTTTTCTGATTGAAGCCTTTAACAACCAATCTAGCTTTATATCGAGGACGCGAAGTCGTCTCATCTTGCTTCAATCTGTAAACCCATCGGTTCTTCAAAGCTCTTTTACCCTCAGGTAATGCCACCAACTCAAAGGTGTGATTGTCATGCAATGACTTCATCTCATCATGCATTGCATCAAACCATTCCTTCCTATTCTTATCTTCTACTGCTTCTTCAAAAGTTTCAGGTTCACCTGCATCTGTCAACAGAACATACTCATTAGAGGAATATCTAGTAGATGAGGTGCGGTCTCTGGCAGACCTCCTCAAAGCAGTAGTTGGTGGAGCTAATGGTGCAATCTCTTGAGCATCAATGTCATCTGAATGATGTTGATCACCCTGAGCCTGATCTTCAACCGGCTGATCATTCTGAGTCTGATCCTGAACCTGCTGATATGTAGTCTGACCACCGTCTTCAACTTGATCATGTAACTGTTCCTGCAACTCAAAAGGTGAGATTGAGCTAGTATCAGCTAACACATCAGAATCACGGGAATCTGTCTTCTTTATCTTCTCAATATCACAAATGGTTGTTGACACCTGATTTTTGACCATTTATTATTGTGATTTTTATTCTTTAAAAATTAATTAAAAATATAAAAAGAGGTCATAAAATCACAGAATCAACTTTGGAAGCCTTGGCCTAGCCTCGGGGACCAATTTTGAACAAAAAATATTTTTTGGTATTTTATAATATTTTTCGAATTTATTTAATTATAAAAATACCCAAAAAATCAGAAAAATACCATTCGTGGTCAGAAAAATACACAAAAATATTCAATAATTTTGTTTTAATTTCCCCTTCAAGTGTGTCACCTTAAATCTTGAAAATTCGGCTCGGGTTACTATGTTTCTTCACAAACATAAACCCGAACCGAGCAAAAAATTCCTTTTCGAGTCTTTTAATTTTCAATTCTCACTTTTTATAAGCTATGACATTGGATTCTAAAGTCTTAAAGTGCAATTAGGTCAATTTGCCCTCCAATTTAATCAATTTTTACCAAAAGGGCTTAATTGCACATTTTTCTTTCAATTAGTCCCCGGTTTCACGGATGTATACGTATGCTCTACGTATTTATACGTCATACGTATTTATACGTTATGCGTATTTGTACTGTTTGGTAACCTCTTTAACTCTTGTAATAATAATAATGGTTATTATTTTTAACACCTTTGTTAGTGCCTTTTTTTAGCATTTTTGTATTGTGAGTGCTATTGCTAGTGCTATTTTTAAATAGCATTTTTGTATTATAAATTGTGAGTGCTATTGTTAGTGCTATTTTTAAATGACATTTATTTATCATAAATTGTGAGTGCTATTGTTAGTGCTATTTTTAAATGGCATTTATTTATCATAAATTGTGAGTGCTATTATTAGATAGAATTTATAATTGTTAGTGCTATTTTTAAATAGCATTTTTGTATTATAAATTGTGAGTGCTATTGTTAGTGCTATTTTTAAATAGCATTTTTGTATTATAAATTGTGAGTGCTATTGTTAGTGCTATTTTTAAATGTCATTTATTTGTGAGTGCTATTTTTAGATAGAATTTATAATTGTTAGTGCTATTTTTAAATACAATTTATTGGAAGGTATTTTTGGCTATAAAAGGATGGCAAGAGTTTTGAGGTTGGGAGGGAGAGACATTTTGTAGAGTGTGCAAATTTTTGAGAGCTTAGAGAGAAGAACACAAACACTCTCTATATTCTCATAATCTTGAGTGAGCAAAATATATTAAGTTCGGAATATTGATTCCGCATATTGCTAGCACAATTGTTGTGGAGTTATTAGTCGTCTCCCCGTTCGTCAATTGGTGGTGCGTCCGAACTAGATGCCTAACACTTGTGGAGGCTGAGATCGAAGAACATCGAACCGACACCTCCGTTCAAGCACGCTACGAGAGGTAATTTATTTACTCCCTTTGAGGCTTTGTGATTTTTTTCGATTGAAATGCACGAAGTACGCCTCTGGAGATACATGTAGGGGTTGTTATTTATTTCCGCTACGTGTTACGTGGATCCCAATAGTGGTATCAGAGCCGATCCTTAGGTGTTTTCGTGCATTTAATTGATTTTTTGCAATTTTTGCAATACTATGGCCAATATGTATTAACGAATTGTTCGTCTTACATGGCTAATGGAGGTTGATTATTTTATATGATAAATTAATCAACGTAGCAAAAATTGAGACTAAATCAATTTTGAATCGAAAATTTATGGCTATCTTATTTTACGTAAAAATTCTGAATATGATTCAACGTAGAATTTTTATTGTGCCTTCCTAAGTTTTAAATTGTGAATTTATTACTTACGTGGAAGGGTGGTGATCATGGAAAAATCCCTAATCAATGTGATTGATGTATGTATGAATGTATGGTGATTATTTATATATTTGGGGTTGTAATTATTAAATGGAGGCTGCGTACTCCTTTTATTTTTCATGTAATCTTTATTTTTAGCATAGTCAATTGTTGATGTAAATGCTACGAGGATTACGTGGAGGAGCCTTTTAAGTCGGCGAGCTCTTTGGGGCCCGATTCTTGAAGAGTTCAAGAAACCAAGAAGAAGAGAAGAGCGGCTCTCCGTTATTAAAATATTAAAATGATTAAATGTGGTCTCTTTGGCTCGAGACCCATTAAATCATAATTCCATGATCACCACGTAGGATAGATGTTTATGTGATTGACATCTATTTTTTTTATGATTACATGAGCATGTTAAACTGGTTAATGTGCAAAGTCAGACTTACCTCACCCAAAATTGCGCCTGCATGAAATCCTAGTTAGGGAAAATCACTCGCGTTAGGTACCGAAAGGGCGTTGATAATGACATCAACGTAACCAAGTCCCCGAACTCAAAATCTCTGGTTCCGCAGAATTGATCGATCTCTCCCAATCGGTCAATAAGGTTTCCGGTCTACCCTCCAAGAAAGACCGGTGGCGACTCCAAATGCATGCACAAGTTGCACATGCCACCACGACCACACTAAGGTCGAAAGCGATCGACTGTTATCGTCGAATCCCTTTGAAAAATACTCCCGCCGCGATTTGGTATGGGCCTGGGAGGGCCCGCGCCGATCCAAGACCCGCGATCGGTAATCCATTAGCCGCGTCCGCTTTCGGACGGGTCGCGACAGCTGGCGACTCCACTGGGGAATTTGTTCTAGAACCTATGGTTCTAGACCCCAAGTGGACTTAGGCCGTAATTAAAACGCTGAGTGATGTTTCTAACCCTGCAGGCGCTCTTGAAGGTGAGGTAAGTCCGCTCATGATAGGTGTTATATGTTTTTGCAGATTGGAGAAATAAGGGGTGTAGTCCGTGATTAACATTGTCTTATGCAGGTTGGCGTAGGAATGTATGTTTTGTGGATGATTTGAAGCGCTGATTGATAAACTGTTGTGCATGACTTGCATTGTGGTGATCACGACACATAGACACACACAACCGCGCCTAAAACCCCGGGCGCCCCTATAGGAAAACAATAGAAGGAACTGAAAATGGAATCTCCATGAGGAAAAACATGGGGTAATCCACTTTTCGATTCCGCTCATTTCGAACTATGGATCGGGTCCCAATGCAACGATAGTTGTACAATGGAATCTACCCTTTCTAGAACTCGAGGTGGGAGCCGTTAAGCCTTAGGAACCCCGCCCTTTAGATGTCGAAACTTCACAAGTTTACATGCGCTTGATCGATGTGTTTGACATATCTTACCCCGTCGAAAGGTCCGTAAGCATCGTCCCTTTCACCTTTTGAACTCAGTATAACTTTTATATATACGTGTTCATTTTCACCATATGCTAAAGCATCTTTCTACCTACTTACAGGTAGGTAGCTTTGAATCACGGAACCAAGAATAACTCGTATTATAACTCGTCTCCGAGCCAGAATGGAGCAAGAGGAGTTGGGATCCCGCGTGGGCAGTTTGGAAGGTCAAATGGCGTCAATGGCCACCATGCTAGCAGAAATGAAAGCCATGATGGTGGCTGCACAAGAAAGAAATCATGACCTCAGCCAGGATGCTCCGCCCGCACCCCCCAATGCTTCGAATGTGGCGCGAGCTCAGGAAGAGAATGTGGCCGAGAATGTTAATCAAGTGTTAGCAGCTGATGCACTACCGAAGGTCGCGTCTGTACTCATCGACCTAGAAAAAGACAAAAAGGAGAAACCCCCGGGCAAAATCGAAGAAGGCGCAAAGAGGCTAGCGAAGATAGAGGAATGCCTAAGCAGTCAAGGGTATGAGTTGGCTCGATTTGACAAGATATCACCATTTGCAAAAATTGAAGCGCCGTCAGACTATAAAGAACCCGATTTCGTCAGAAAATACAACGGGACGAGCTGCCCCCGAGCCCACTTAAAATATTACCTACGCAAAATGGCACTTTTTTATGACTACGTTCCCTTGCTGATGAACACATTTCAAGAGAGTCTGGCGGGTGCTGCTCTGGCTTGGTTCATCGAATTAGATTTGGAGGACTATGATGGATGGGAAGACCTGGCAGAGGACTTTTTACATCAATATAAATTCAATACTGCTACAGCACCTTCTAGAGAAGAATTGCTGAGGACCACAAAAGGGAGGAACGAGCCAATTCGCGCCTACGCTCAAAGATGGCGGGCCTTAGCAACACAAGTCAAACCATCTATTCCAGAGGATGAGCTGGTCGACCTTTTCTTAAAAGCATTGCCTTACGAATATTTCGATAGGCTGAACACATCTGGTTGCCAAACATTTGTACACCTCATAAAAATCGCAGAAAGGCTGGAATGGGCGATGAGGGAAAGGAAAACACCAGAAATCGCAGCAAGACGTCAGTATCCGGCCCGAAGGGAGAAGGAGGCGGGAGTTGATGTGGCCTTCATGCCAAACCCACCCAGACCTAAGCAGTTCTCCAATTCAAGTACGGTGCAAGGAAACTCGTCAATGTCGGCACAGAAACCATATGAGCTAAGGAAGAAGTTGCCTCCCAAGCAGTTCACCCCCCTGCCAAGGCCGTTATCGAAATTGCTTCCTATGTTACTAGAGGAGCACTTAGTGGCTAAAGAGCCTCCAAGGCCGAATCCGGTGAAATATAATGGGTACGATGAAAGCCAGTCATGTGCCTATCACATGGGAGAGAAAGGCCATAACGTAGACAATTGCATTGTTTTGAAGCACAAGGTGCAAGCCCTTATCGACAGTCGCATCCTTGAATTCGCCAAAACAGAGCCAAACGTGCAACAAAACCCACTTCCTGATCACCAAACCGTAGGAGTGATCTTCGATGACAAAAAGAAAAATTGTTTAAAGATCGGAACAGATTCAGACAAGTTCCGCGTAGAACTTACACACGGGCCTAAAAAACCCAATGATCTGGTAGGAATGGTGGACAGTACAAAGCCTTTGGTCATCAGTTTAACCAAGATCGACAACTGGAAGGGGGATGATGATGGCCTGATTAAGCCAGTTGTAATTCGCCTTACTAACGACAAAGCAGATAATGAGTTGGACACAAGAGTCGAGAAAACCTCACCTGTGGTGATAAAGATTCCTCCTGTAGAGTATTATGATCCCAAGAAAGTTCACTGGGATTATGGAACGAGCGAGATCAGTGCCTTAATGCGATCAGGGAAATTTTATGCACCACGAGAAGGCGAACCTGAGAAAAAAGATGTATCTAAAGAGGACGCCGAAAAGCTTTTGTCTATCATTAAAACAAGCGAATTCGAAGTGATAGAACAACTACGAAAAATGCCGGCCCAGATCTCTCTGCTAAATTTGTTCTTAAATTCAGAGAAGCACAAGAAGGCTTTAATGAAGATTCTGAATGAAGTACACGTACCCGAGTCTATTAACGAGGATCAGCTCGAAGACTTTGTTGGCGCTGTTCTGCTAAAAGACCAAATGAGTTTCTCGGATGAAGACTTCCCAATGGAAGGGCGGGCACATAATAAGGCATTATACATAACGGTCAGATACCACGGAAAGCAAGTGTCTCGCGTACTGATCGATAATGGCTCCGCTTTTAATATTTGTCCTCTGGCCACTTTGAGGAATCTGGGTATAAAAGAGGAACTGATCAGGACCTCCAAAGCCAGCATCAGAGCCTTTGATGGAACGAAGAAGGCGGTGGTAGGGGAAATCGAGCTGGACGTTTTCATAGGCCCGACCAAATTTTCTATCGAGTTTCAAGTGATGGACTTACCGAGTGCCTTCGGATTCCTTCTTGGGAGACCATGGATACACGTAGCCGGAGCCGTACCATCCAGTCTGCACCAGAAAGTCCGCTTTGTAGTGGACAACAAAATGATCACTGTGCATGGTGAAGTGGATCTCATGTCATACCAGAATAGTGCCGTTCCTTATGTGGAACCTGAAAATAAAGAGGAGGCGAGTTATCACTCCTTTGACCTGGTGGCGGTCGTTCACACGCCTGTGGGAACCAAGCCGAGGCTCCCCGTCCTCTCCCAGTATGACCTTTTGCCCGGGAAGATATTGCTATCCTATGGGTTCATCCCCGGAGGCGGTCTGGGTAAGCATAACCAGGGGATTCGAGCACCTCTGCAACTAAGGTCAAACGAACACAGAGCCGGCCTGGGATATCTTGGGGAGCGAAATTGGCATCATGTTGGGGAAAGCCGGCAAGGAGGCCGAGGTGTAAGCCGAGGCAGGGGAAAGAATTTTGGAGGCATTACACGCAAAGGGGGTCAGGATGGTTCTTTCATCGGTTCAAGTACCTGGAAAGGTAAAAGTAAGGTGTTCAACAACAAGCTGGACCAGTTCTTCTCCAAGAGTTCCAAATGGTTGAAGGACGAGAGGATAGAAACCACAGCAGACGAACCTGATTTGACCCGCTTGTCTTTGGGAGATTCTGTCAACGTCATCATCGAATCACTCGACAGTGACGCTCCTACCATGGAGTAAAGAGATATCTGTCTCTCTTCGACGCATCTAAATTCACATTAGGTGCCTCGGGCTTTTTCTTACGTCTCGCATTGTAATATTGTCAAAAAAAAAAATCAAAAAAAAAAATCAAAAAAAAAAAATCAAAAATCAAAAATAAAAAATGGGCACGTGTGGGAGCCACAAATCGGTCGATGACGATATAATAAATAAATAAATAAATCCTGAGACCTGATTTCCCACACGTCTCCTAGTTTGCAAAGTTTTGGGATGCGAGGATGCCCAAGGATATGAGGGCTAACTCCCATCCTACCCTTTCAATTTTTTCCAAGAAGTCTCCCAAAGAAGTTTATCATTACATGAACTTTCCCTATTTTATAACCATCTTTGTGACACTTCAAGCATGCCATTCCAAGCATACATAGCAGGTCGTTAAATAACTCGGGTTCCCGAGGAGGAGCTTCCCTCCTAAATGGGGAATAAAACGATACGGAGCCGTCCATTCCGGCGACGATCAAAAGCAGAGGAATCAGAAGGCAGTGCTTTCAAATGACAAAACAGGGAGTACCCCTTTTCATGACATGCATTCTGGCCGAATATTTCAAGAGCGTTCTAATGGCTCAATTTATGAACAAAACCTTTGAGGAAACCTGAAGAAGTTTTTCATCATTTAGAAATCTTTGTGAAAAGAACACTTAAAAAGAAAAATTCAAGTTTTGCAGATTGACACATCTGATAAAAAATGCTTTCTCGGAATAGAGTGACAAGCACGAACTCATTTTTCGTTGCCAGCATACCTAACATGCATCATGCGTATCATGCACATATCCTGCATACAGAGAACCCGAAGGGAGAAATGCCGGTTCCCGCAGGATAATTTTCAAGGGTAAATTGTATCGACTCCAATAGTCAATTATACATTCCCTTTACTCATGAGGTCTCTTCTCTTCAACGGGCAAACATCAAATACTTCAAATGGCGACGATGATCGAGAGAATCACAAAACCGCCACACGACAAATCCCAAGGCCGTCAAGCCACCTAGAGACGGATAAAAATAATTGACGATTCTGACAATTGAGATAGAAGATCAGAATCGGCGAAACCCATGGGAGTGCATGGACGTTGTCAAAATTGAATTGAAAATTGCCAACAAACACGCAAAGTGCTAAGGCATGTTGCCAAGACGAACACCGCCCAACTGGGGCAAAGCAGTTTTGGAAGTAATCAGGAATCATCTCACGAACAACACCCACAAATGCAGACGAGATGAAGCAATACTCATCATCCACATCAATATACAATATTGAAACGACCTCCATCAAATGAGAAGCGTCAATAATCGGCGAAAGAAGGGAATACACCAGTAAGACGTCATCATGAATCCCAAGAGAAAAGACACCCCCAAATAGGATGGGGATTGCAACAAAATGCAGGAATGAAGTTAGCTGGGGCAAGCGTCACCTAGCTACGACAAATCACACCCAACTGGGGCAAGTGAATCATTTGTGCGCCGGACAAAGAATGACGTTTCTCCTCTGGCAAAGTCAATGGACGCAATAACAGAGTCGTCCGCATCAGAATCAAACCCCAAGATACGAATTTGGGTGAACGGTAACCTTGTATCGTTCCAATTTGGTCTTCGAAGACCACATGCCTAACATGAGTTTTTACTCATTTTGCAGGAAGTCGTTGGCGCTGAAAGCCCCAAATGAAAAGAGCGCGCTAACAGGGAGGCGAATTGAATCAGTGGCCCTAGAAGTCAGAATTCCAGGAGATGGTCTTTGATCATAAGACCTAGTGGATGGTAAAAAGTATCGCTTCCACACTTCATGCTTTGACATACATTCTGATAAAGATTTCATTTTTCTTGAATAAAAGGAACTATGAAGAATGGCGCTGGAATGCGCCCAAAAACACAAATGGATCTCCTTTGGGGCAAATCCTCGAGAATGATTCATCGCCAACCAAACGGAGGAATCGTGGCCGCAATATAGATGGCCAATTTCTGCAAGCCGCGCGTTTGTGTTCAAATGAAAACACCAAGCAAGAACAAGGCGGTATCGTTCCAATTTGTCTTGAATTTTGGAACGCAAACTGACACTTATTGTTTGTTTTTGACAGGGGCTCACCATCAAGGCAAAGCGGGTTTTCACATCCCATGTATTACCCGTTGGAATACATGACCAAGGGTAAAATGTATCGTTCTAATTTTCTTTGAAAAATTCATGAACGAACAATAACATGTTTCTTCTGCATTTTCAGGGATCTCCAGCCACGAGGAACAGGTAAGTATCCCTCTCCCAAAATCCCTTGAAAATGTTAAATAAAAAACAGAGAGAAAAAGAAAAGCTTTCAGAATCTAATGTCTAGAAAAGACATAGAATTCAAACTTCATTGGCATTCATGTTTTGAAATAGGAGGTTATCTGAACATGAATAAGAGCATGCATTGTGCGCCATAAAATCCTCTTGACGGGTAAAATTTTTGGGAAAACGAAAGAGATTTTTCCAATCAAAAGTTGTTCAAAACTCTCAAAAGGACGTTTTCTCAAAAGACTAGAGGCAAAGCCTAGTCCAAACACGTCCTATACACACTTAAAAGAGAAGTGGAGCGAATCAGACAGCAAAATCTGGACCTACGGAAGTAGGGACCATTCGCAGCGATTACATGGGTTGGGACGACGGAGGCATTCGTTTCATATCCCCCGAACACTACAGGTGACCGTTGATAACCCCTTTGAACGGCGGTTTTCATTCTTAACCCTGTCAAGAACCACCCCACATCGGGGCAAAATGGAGGTGAGTCCAGCAGCATCAGGAGAAAATAGTTAGAAATTTTCTTGCTCGGACTAACATTAATCTTTGTGTGTTGTTTATATGGTAATCCAAGTGCCATAGGATGATGAGAAGCATTCATTTCTCTATCCCACACACCGAATCCTTTGCATAGCCAAGTTGAGCCTGCAAAATCATTTCATAAACCTGTTGGTGATCATTGCACATTCCAAGACGGATGCAGCATCACTTCAGAAACGAAGGAGTTCAAGACTTAGGGTTTGCAAAAAAATTCCTAAGTTAATGTTTAACCTTGTTAGACCTTTGATCATAGGTCTAACACGATCCCATGAAGATGGGAAAAAGTGGGATTTCAAAAATGAATGAGAAAAATCCACGGCATCGAGAAAAAGCAAAGTGCCTGGTAAAAGCAAGGCCGATGCTCGTGTAAGTTGTTTGATCGATCCGCAATGAAGCCGGATGGGAAAAGAGGAAATCCCTAAAGGAGCCAGATCAAAAAGACTACTCCCCAAATGGTGTCAAGCGTGGAGCAGAGACGCGGACAGAGTCATCAGTCTCTTAATGCGACGAAATGCTCTCTGAAGAGCTGGTGCACACCTCAAAATCGGTTGCGCATCCCAAAAACTGAAGGTGCAGAGAGGAAAGGGCAGGTGGTAAATTTGCAATGATCACCAATATCAAACCCTTCGTAATTTCTGGGCAAAAAACAAGCCTTTTTCGGTCCCAAATCCTACCAATGTTACGACCCTGAAACAGTTTTCTCTGACTAAGACACTTGGGTTAACATATTGCTTAGCTCGAAGAAGTACGAGCAAGACTATTTCTTTCTCATTTTGCAGAGTTCTTGACTTGTAAACCCGAAGCAGATGGTGAAGACTTTCATTCAATGGCCTCGACTCCAAAGCGGGTCCCCCTTGAAAACCAATATCCAAGCCCAACATTACGGTCCCATGGAAGACCTCCCGACCGATCAAAATGTATGCGCTGCGGATGAGCCTAAAACCTAGGCACAGGTTAGTAGGGAATTGAGTGCATCCCCTACAAAAATCACTATCTCAAAACAGGTGAGAAGACCTCATTGTCGAGAAATATTCCAATTGATGTTTTGAACAAACTCTTTTTGGAATTTTCAAACTGTTGGATCCAGATTTTCCGTGCAAGGGATTTGTGATCACATTTGCATGTTGCAAGAATGCTTTGGGTAACCTCCAGCATCAAAATGCACATTTCATGATTAAAACTTAAATCATACGGTTTTGTCAAATGGACAGCCGTGGTCTTCCCAAAGATTACTAAAGTTTTCTTGGTGAAGGTAAATCTTTCAGGCTCAAACTTCTGCAGGATACCTGTAGAACCCAGCTCCCAGAATGTCGCCTCAACAGACTCAAATGAAGTTTTGTCAAAATAAAATCTTTCACTGCTTCAAAAAACTGAATTCCCGACAAACTTCGGGGTCTCCAAAAAAAAGAGGGGAAGAAAAACCATTTTAAAAGAAAAAGTCCTATCAGACGTGGAGAACCCTCGTCCCAGGACCCATTTTTCAAAATATCAAACAGTCTCATCGGACGTGGAGAACCCTCGTCATGAGACCCATTTTCAAAAATCAAGCAGTCTCATCGGACGTGGAGAACCCTCGTCATGAGATCCCTTAAAAAAATTTAGGCAGTCTCATCGGACGTGGAGAACCCTCGTCATGAGACCCATTTTCTTAATTTAGGCAGTCTCATCGGACGTGGAGAACCCTCGCCATGAGACCCCTTTTCAAAGTCAAAACATGATGGTAGATACCGCCTGAAGGGTCAAACCAAGGTAGATACCGCCTGAAGGGTCAACACATGGTAGAAACCGCCTGAAGGGTCAACTCAAGGTAGATACCGCCTGAAGGGTCAACTCATGGTAGATACCGCCTGAAGGATCAAATTAAGGTAGAAACCGCCTCAAGGGTCAACATGATGGTAGAAACCGCCTGAAGGGTCAACTCAAGGTAGATACCGCCTGAAGGGTCAACTCAAGGTAGAAACCGCCTGAAGGGTCAAAACAATGGTAGAAACCGCCTGAAGGGTCAGCTCATAGTAGATACCGCCTGAAGGGTCAACTCATGGTAGATACCGCCTGAAGGATCAAATTAAGGTAGAAACCGCCTCAAGGGTCAACATGATGGTAGAAACCGCCTGAAGGGTCAACTCAAGGTAGATACCGCCTGAAGGGTCAACTCAAGGTAGAAACCGCCTGAAGGGTCAAAACAATGGTAGAAACCGCCTCAAGGGTCAGCTCAAGGTAGATACCGCCTGAAGGGTCAACTCATGGTAGATACCGCATGAAGGATCAAATTAAGGTAGAAACCGCCTCAAGGGTCAACATGATGGTAGATACCGCCATAAGGATCAACACATTAGTAAATACCGCCATAAGGATCAACACAAAGGTCCGATCCACCATACGGATTAAAATCACTGGCGAATCCTCAAGCGTGGGATACGCCTTCCTCAGGTTCCTACCAGTTAGGAATCACATAATGGTATGACCTACCATACAGGTCAGAGCTTAATCTCCCTAGGATATGCTGAATGACGAATCCTAGGCATCTTCTTGAAAGTCGTCGCAACCGGCAGCGTCCGATAGGTGAGCTTCAAGTAAGCCTCTCTCACTCCGGCCCAGGTTCAAATTGTTAGAGCAAACCGGGAATTAATTTGAGCTTTCATCAAAAAGCTTAAGAATCCGATGTCATAGCATTTCTTCTTTCATTTTCCCAGTTGAGTCGGTTAGGAATCAGGCGCCATCTTATCTTTGAGAAAAACCTCTAACGAGATTCCTCTCAAAGAGGGGCAGCTGTTGACACCTGATTTTTGACCATTTATTATTGTGATTTTTATTCTTTAAAAATTAATTAAAAATATAAAAAGAGGTCATAAAATCACAGAATCAACTTTGGAAGCCTTGGCCTAGCCTCGGGGACCAATTTTGAACAAAAAATATTTTTTGGTATTTTATAATATTTTTCGAATTTATTTAATTATAAAAATACCCAAAAAATCAGAAAAATACCATTCGTGGTCAGAAAAATACACAAAAATATTCAATAATTTTGTTTTAATTTCCCCTTCAAGTGTGTCACCTTAAATCTTGAAAATTCGGCTCGGGTTACTATGTTTCTTCACAAACATAAACCCGAACCGAGCAAAAAATTCCTTTTCGAGTCTTTTAATTTTCAATTCTCACTTTTTATAAGCTATGACATTGGATTCTAAAGTCTTAAAGTGCAATTAGGTCAATTTGCCCTCCAATTTAATCAATTTTTACCAAAAGGGCTTAATTGCACATTTTTCTTTCAATTAGTCCCCGGTTTCACGGATGTATACGTATGCTCTACGTATTTATACGTCATACGTATTTATACGTTATGCGTATTTGTACTGTTTGGTAACCTCTTTAACTCTTGTAATAATAATAATGGTTATTATTTTTAACACCTTTGTTAGTGCCTTTTTTTAGCATTTTTGTATTGTGAGTGCTATTGCTAGTGCTATTTTTAAATAGCATTTTTGTATTATAAATTGTGAGTGCTATTGTTAGTGCTATTTTTAAATGACATTTATTTATCATAAATTGTGAGTGCTATTGTTAGTGCTATTTTTAAATGGCATTTATTTATCATAAATTGTGAGTGCTGTTATTAGATAGAATTTATAATTGTTAGTGCTATTTTTAAATAGCATTTTTGTATTATAAATTGTGAGTGCTATTGTTAGTGCTATTTTTAAATGTCATTTATTTGTGAGTGCTATTTTTAGATAGAATTTATAATTGTTAGTGCTATTTTTAAATACAATTTATTGGAATGTATTTTTTGCTATAAAAGGATGGCAAGAGTTTTGAGGTTGGGAGGGAGAGACATTTTGTAGAGTGTGCAAATTTTTGAGAGCTTAGAGAGAAGAACACAAACACTCTCTATATTCTCATAATCTTGAGTGAGCAAAATATACTAAGTTCGGAATATTGATTCCGCATATTGCTAGCACAATTGTTGTGGAGTTATTAGTCGTCTCCTCGTTCGTCAATTGGTGGTGCGTCCGAACTAGATGCCTAACACTTGTGGAGGCTGAGATCGAAGAACATCGAACCGACACCTCCGTTCAAGCACGCTACGAGAGGTAATTTATTTACTCCCTTTGAGGCTTTGTGATTTTTTTCGATTGAAATGCACGAAGTACGCCTCTGGAGATACATGTAGGGGTTGTTATTTATTTCCGCTACGTGTTACGTGGATCCCAATAGTGGTATCAGAGCCGATCCTTAGGTGTTTTCGTGCATTTAATTGATTTTTTGCAATTTTTGCAATACTATGGCCAATATGTATTAACGAATTGTTCGTCTTACATGGCTAATGGAGGTTGATTATTTTATATGATAAATTAATCAACGTAGCAAAAATTGAGACTAAATCAATTTTGAATCGAAAATTTATGGCTATCTTATTTTACGTAAAAATTCTGAATATGATTCAACGTAGAATTTTTATTGTGCCTTCCTAAGTTTTAAATTGTGAATTTATTACTTACGTGGAAGGGTGGTGATCATGGAAAAATCCCTAATCAATGTGATTGATGTATGTATGAATGTATGGTGATTATTTATATATTTGGGGTTGTAATTATTAAATGGAGGCTGCGTACTCCTTTTATTTTTCATGTAATCTTTATTTTTAGCATAGTCAATTGTTGATGTAAATGCTACGAGGATTACGTGGAGGAGCCTTTTAAGTCGGCGAGCTCTTTGGGGCCCGATTCTTGAAGAGTTCAAGAAACCAAGAAGAAGAGAAGAGCGGCTCTCCGTTATTAAAATATTAAAATGATTAAATGTGGTCTCTTTGGCTCGAGACCCATTAAATCATAATTCCATGATCACCACGTAGGATAGATGTTTATGTGATTGACATCTATTTTTTTTATGATTACGTGAGCATGTTAAACTGGTTAATGTGCAAAGTCAGACTTACCTCACCCAAAATTGCGCCTGCATGAAATCCTAGTTAGGGAAAATCACTCGCGTTAGGTACCGAAAGGGCGTTGATAATGACATCAACGTAACCAAGTCCCCGAACTCAAAATCTCTGGTTCCGCAGAATTGATCGATCTCTCCCAATCGGTCAATAAGGTTTCCGGTCTACCCTCCAAGAAAGACCGGTGGCGACTCCAAATGCATGCACAAGTTGCACATGCCACCACGACCACACTAAGTTCGAAAGCGATCGACTGTTATCGTCGAATCCCTTTGAAAAATACTCCCGCCGCGATTTGGTATGGGCCTGGGAGGGCCCGCGCCGATCCAAGACCCGCGATCGGTAATCCATTAGCCGCGTCCGCTTTCGGACGGGTCGCGACAATGGTCTCAATTTCAACGAATACTACATCTCGGCTTCTGACAATTTTCTTAGCAACTGGATCATAAAGCCTGTAGCCAAATTCATCAGAACCATAACCAAGAAAGATGCACTCTTTTGTCTTGACATCTAACTTGGACCTCTCATCTTTGGGAACATGAACATAAACTTTGCAGCCAAACACCTTTAGATGATCATATGAAATTTCCTTTTCAAACCAAACTCTGTCTGGAACATCACCATCTAAAGCAACAATGGGAGAAATATTAAGAACATGTACCACTGTACTCAAAGCCTCTCCCCAAAAAGATTTTGGCAATTTTGCATCTGAAATCAAACATCTGACTCTCTCAATCAGTGTTCTGTTCATTCTTTCCGCTACACCATTTAACTCAGGCGTTTTAGGGGGTGTCTTTTGATGTCGAATTCCCTGTTGCCTACAATATTCATCAAATGGCCCGATGTACTCACCACCGTTATCTGAACGAATGCATTTCAACTTCTTTCCAGTCTGTCTTTCAACTGAAACTTGAAACTGCTTGAATGCATCTAACACTTGATCTTTCGTCTTCAAGAAATAAACCCATAATTTTCTTGAATGGTCATCAATGAAGGTTACAAAGTAAGCTGCACCACCAAGTGTTAGTGGTTTTATTGGACCGCAAACATCTGAATGCACTAATTCTAGTAACTCTGATTTTCTCGAAGGCGGATGACTCTTGAATGAAACTCTTCGTTGTTTTCCTGCTAAACAATGTGCACACTTCTCAAGTCTTGCACTCTTTACTCCAGAGAGTAAACCATTTTTAGCTAGTAAGCCAATTCCTTTCTCACTAATGTGGCTAAGCCTCTTGTGCCATAATGCAGTTGCATTCTCATCTTCCACAACATTACACATGTCTTTGGAAATCTTAGCCTGAAACAAATATAAGGAAGATTGTTTCATACCTCTAGCCACAATTAATGAGCCTCTGGTGAGTTTCCATTGACTATTGTCAAAAGTACTGCAAAATCCTGCATCATCAAGCTTTCCAGTCGAAATCAAATTCAAACGAATATCAGGAACATGTCTAACATCTTTCAGAACTAGTTTTGCTCCAGTACTAGTCTCCAAGCATACATCTCCTATGCCAACAACAGTAGCCAAACCGTCATTACCCATCCTTAAGGTACCAAAATTTCCTGACCTGTAGGATGTAAAGAATTCTTTTCTGGAGGTAATATGAAGAGAAGCTCCACTATCAATAACCCAGTTTGAATCATCACATGCAAAATTAACATTATCATCATAGCAAACAATAACAAGTTCATCAGTGGCAGTTGCCACCCGATCATCACCACCATTATTTCTTCTCTCGTTATTTTCATTGCCATTTTTCTTCTCATTCCTCATCTCATTTTTTCAGCTGGAAGCAATTTTTCTTCATATGACCCATCTTACCACAGTGATGACACTCAATAGTCTTCTTCCATGATCTTGACTTGCTTCGGCTCTTGTATCTACCTTTCGGACCTCTACTCTGATTTCTGCCCCTGTTTTCAACAACTAGAGCTTCTGAATGAGAGGAAGAACCATGTGTTTTTCTTCTCATCTCTTCATTCAGAACACCACTTTTTGCAAAATCCATGGTAACAATACCATCAGGTGCAGCATTAATTAAAGACATACGAAAAGTCTCCCAAGATTCCGGCAAGGTACATAACAACCAAAGTCCCTGCACTTCATCATCAAATTTAATATTCATGGCAGAAAGTTGATCTATCACTCCTTGAAACTCATTCAAGTGATCTGATATAGATTGGCCATCTCTATAATGCAACTCCATAAATTGTTTAATCAAACATATTTTGTTGTTGCCAGTCTTCCGTGCATATAATGACTCCAGCTTATTCCACAATGTCCTAGCATGCGATTCTTTGCTGATGTGATTCAAAAAATTATCATCGACAAATTGTCGAATAAATCCACACACAATTTTGTGCTCAAGATTCCAATCGGCATCGCTCATATTATCAGGTTTAGTATAAGCAAATACTGGTAAATGCCACCGTTTCACATATAGTAGATCTTCCATCTTTCCTCTCCATACATGATAATTCTTTCCATTCAAACTAACCATTCTGCTCACGTTCGGTTCCATCGTTCAGTCAAAAACAATGCTCTGATACCACTATGTTGGGAAAAACAGACAAGCAGCGGATATAACTTTCCCCCTTTGACTAAACCTGTGAGAAACCGATTCGAGCACAACCAATGGAAATATGCGAATTGAAAGAAAAACAACACCAGAATCTTTTACGTGGAAAACCCCTTCAATGCGAAGGATAAAAACCACGAGACCGCTCACGGAGTCTACCCGAATCTCCACTATATATCAATCGTTTGGATACACAAACTCGCTGAATACAACGACAATAAAATCCCAAAGCTATAAGTGGAGATCAAGCAGCAACAACACCGTAGACGAGAGAACCGGATGAAAATCACCCCCAAAATATGCAGTCCCGAAATACCCACGAACAGCTACAGTAAATACCTTGAAATCACGATTCAACCGTACAGAATCAAGAACAAAGAGTCTTGAAGATGCTGTCAAAATTTCAGCCCAATCGGACCACGGGAAGACCTCCGATCGTCGATTTAATCTCAGATGGACGCCCAGAAAATCTGCTGTGCCCCCCTGCACTATTTTGACGTTTTTGCTCTCGGTCTCTTCTTACCTTTTGTTCTCTCTCGTGCGTGTATATACTCCACCGTGTTGCTGCTGCTGCCCTAGGTTTTTAACAACCTAATGGGCTGGATTGGGCCCAAAGCCCAACAATATATCACCCGGCATTTTGGATAGCTCGGATGCAAGCATTTTCATCCTAAGGAATAATTTCTTGTTTGGATCGATACCAAATGGGATTGGAGACATTCAATTGTTGGGATTTCTCTGATGTTGCCAGGAGACGTACTGGGTGGTCCTTTATTGTTTGTGCTTCTGCAAATTGAATTCTCTCGATGTTTCACACCTTCAGACCAAGAAATTTAGGTCCAAGCATACCCTAGTAAGCTAATGCTACATTTACGAGGTTCTTGCATCTGCCTTTTCCTTAATTTGTTCTAGAGTTTCGCCCGTTATCACATCATATGGAAAATGCGTTGACAGGTGAGATGCCCAGCTGGATAAATTTGCTTTGGAACTTGAAGGTTCTTATACTGAAATGAAACCACTTTGAAGGTTCAATTTCTCTAGCTCTGTCAGTTGAGGAAGATGAGCATAGTGGATCTCTCTTATATTGGTACGAGTGCTTTTTTAGATGAACTAGAACAAGTGCCCTTTCATGTCAAAGAGGAGATCGGAATCTTATAAGGGCAACATTCTGGAAAATGTGTTTGGAATGGGCACAATAGGCAAGACACCACAAAAGAAAAACCGTGGCTATGGCTTTTTTTATCTTATCGCAAAGCTTTGATAGATGCAGAGATTGCAAATGGGCTAAAGCAAGTTTCATTTCTGCAAATTTTATCTGCTTCCATCTATTGCTTTCTCCCCAACCCTATTAGGCATGACAACACTTCTAGAGTAGAATTTATGCTCCAGAAATGCTTCTGGAGTAAAAATCCGTTTGGCAACATAATTTCTGGAGCAAAAATCCGTTCGTCTACACAACTTTGTTCTTTTCACTTCTTGAGCATTTTTTTCACTCCAGAAGTTATTTTGGAGTCACTTGAAGATGTAAAAAAAAAAAAATTACTTCTCCCCAGAAGCTCGTGCTCTAGCTTCTTTCTATTGTATAGATGGCGATATAGCTATTAAAAAACTATTCTCATGGTTGTGGTGAAGGTAGTAGCTCTTTAGTCAAAAAGGAAATGTACAAGTAGAACAAGTAAAATTATGGGGATAAGTACACTAGAAGTGCCATAACTTTTATACGCGTTCACTTGAGTGCCATAACTTTCAAAACGTTCACTTAAGTGCTATAACTTTTAAAAAGTGTTCACTTGAGTGTCAAAGGTGACGTGGCAGCTAGAAAAAAGTGACGTGGCCGCTAGACATGCTGATGTGGCGCTGGCAAAACCATTTTTTGGAATATTTTATTGTACACGTGTAAATTTTTATAATTTTCTTTTTTTCTAAATTTTATTATTTTGAATATTAAAAAAAGGAGAAGCCCTTGGTTTCTCAGTGGTGGATGGCGAGGGTCGCCGTCGGCCACCACAGAGAAACCAAGAGTTTCTGTATTTTTTTAATATTAAATAACAAAAATAAAAACATCAAAATGAATAAAATAAAAAAATAAAAAAAATCCATGTGGCACTCAGAAATCGATAAAATAATAGCATGGCACTCAAGTGAACATTTTTCCCCAGAATTGGCACTCACGAACGATTTTGCTCCTACATGACACTCAAGTGAACGTTTTGAAAGTTATGGCACTCAAGTGAACGCCGTACAAAAGTTATGGCACTTATACTGTACTTATCCCAAAATTATGGATCAACAATCTTGCAAACAACACAGAATAAGATGAAATGATCACATTGTAAATCACATCATCCATGGAAAATGAAAAAAATTACAGCAAATACAATCAGCATTCCAATTCTTTTTTAAAGTCATGTACGAAGAGACGTTTATTCACTTTTTCTTTCTATGGGCTTTTGCAACCCAGTCTGCCTCTGAATCAGCCTTTCTAGATTAGTGGACAAGTTGAATATCATAAAATTGCTATAACATATCAGGACACTCGTGAATAAGCACATGGCCCTCCTAGTTGAACTGATCAATAGTCTTAAATAGGAGAACACTTGTCAGTTCAAGGCAATCACTTTCAATCAGGAGCGACGTAGGGCACGCATGGTAACACTTCTGGTAATAAATTTCTACTTCAGAAGTGCTTCTGAAGTAAAAATTCATTTGGTAATGTAATTTCTAAAGCAGAAATTTGTTTGATTATGCAACATTAAATTTCTACTTCGGATGCAAATTTCTACTTTTGAAGTTGTTTTTAAATCAATTCCAGCAGTTTAAAAAGTTACTTCTCTTTCAAAAGTAGAAATCTTTCAACATCGATATCTCTATTACTTCGGTCTCTTTTCATTTTCAGCGCTTCTCTCTCATGATCACGCTTCGACCATCGTCACCCATCGCCACCTCCCTCTACCTCTCGCTAATCGTAGCCATAGCCTCCCACCGTCGCGGCGACCACAGCCGACTGTCGTGACCATAACTGCCTAATGCCATCCATCGCATCTACCACTACCCATCGACCACCACCGTCGCCCTGCCCCCACCGCCGCTGGGTCGTCGACTCTAGTTGCCAGAGTAAAAAATAATTTATTTTTAAAAAGTAAGTAATCATTTCTAAAAATAAAAATTAATTTTAAAGAAATTTAAAAAAATTTAAAATGAAGTAGAAATTTTTCGGCCTCCAATAATAATTGTTTTTATAAAAGATTTTGTATTAATAGTGTTCTAGAAGTAGAAATTTTCAATTATTACCAGATGAATTTCTGTTTTAGAAGCAAAAATTTTATCTTGTTATTGTTGTTCCAGTTAGACTATACACGTAGATGGGGTGAATATGTGTTTATAATCAAACTTCAATAAATGATGCAAAATTGAAAATATCGAGTTCAATATAGGCACATGTATTAGCATAGTCACACAGTGCTTCTACCAGATAATAAATAGAGGCAAGTAGAGAGTAGAAAATAATGCACAAGAGATTATAATGGTTCGACTTTAGAAAGCATACGTCCACTCTCCCACACTAACATCCTACCGGCTGGATTTCACTAAGTAATCATGTAAGAAATTATAAAAAGTTGTGATTACTTGAACACAAGCACTTCCAACAGAAGCGAGCTCTGCCTTTACCAAGGCTATTCCACTCTACACACTTGACTCTATATAACACATTTCACAAAATCTCACTTTAAGCACGAGTTGATAATGGAAACAAATGAAGCTATCTTGAGATATGGATATTGATCTCTTAATCTCTCTTACTTCTCTTCAAACTTGGTGCACTTTATATACTCATCGTCTTTCAAGATTCCCGCTAGACAGAATCACCCCGAGAATCAATCTCTAAAATTAGCCGTTGGTTGATTGTCGAATAAAGATCACGAGCCGTTGAGATAAAACCAATCAGAGATTTGAGAGGATTTGCTCGCCTATACAATCAAATCCTTAATGCCATAAATCAAGCTTATAGTAAAAGAAATTATCTAAAAGGTGATTGCCAATCAATCAAGATTTCTCATATGGAAAGTAATGAGAATATCTTTGTGATTGATAGCCAATCAATTTAACTTAGAAATGAAATCCTAACCAGATAATTGACCGTTAGTGAGGGAAATTTAATCTGCTAAAATAAGTAAGAATATGATTGATTAAACAATGAGGATAAATCAATGATAAAAATATATCTTGTTATGATTCTCGTATCAGTCTGCCTCTACCACGAAATTTGTCTGCTTCTATCAAAATAAAAGCGTTAAGCATATTATATATAAAAGGCGTAGAGATATATTTATAGTAAATTCTCAAAGTATAAATCAAACTCTTTTCAATCAAAATATGTGAGTTTTGTTTCATTCAAAAGCAAATATAATTTCCCAACAATTATGAAGTGTTTTTCTCTAATAAGAAATCAAATTCTTGAGCAAAAGTAGAAAAATCAACTTTTGCTCCAAAGCACAAGTATAAAAATCCACTTATGGCTAGAATTTGATTTCAAAGCAGAAGTCACACATGCGTTTGGTGGACCGGATAAAATTCTGGATATGTTAATTTTTATCCTATTTGGTGTTTGGAGTGACTCGAAGTCCGGATATGACCAGATATAGCCTGAATATAGTCCGGATAAAAAAATCTCACTTAGGGGGTAGGATAGACCCGAATAGGATATGTGAAATTTGAGAAACCGATAAAAAAAGATTACTTTTTTTCCCACTTCTGCAATCTCCCTCTTTAACTCTTTTGCCTATTCCTACCGTCAACTCCATGGCCACCGCTCCTCCCCCCAGCAACGACGTGCTTCCTACCTTTGGCCACCGGGAAAAGCAGCGCCGAGCTCGTCGACCCGCCTCTTCTTTATGTCTCTCAACTCATTCTTGGCGATGAACTTTGCAATCCCGATCAAAGCCCAATGCCTCCTCCGCGAAGAAAAATCAATCTTGATGAAGAATTGATCCCCATCCATACTCACATCTCTCTCTCCGTCTCTCACCATGATAAGCAAATCAGAACCCATCAACAGCACTACCAAATCACACCCGCCAACTTTCGTCCCCACTAAACTCAAAATCCCCATATTTGCTCTTCAATTACTTCTCTTGCAAAACCCTCAAGCTCAGGACCAAGCAGCAGGTTTGATTCGAGTCTAATCCTCTGCCTCGTGTACGTGCTAGCCTTGGTGACTCGAACATGGGCGATAGGAACGTGGGCAACGGCAAGGTACGGTAGCAACACGGGCGTGAGAAATATGTCTTCCTAGTTTTTATGGCATTTATATTGTAATTCAATTTTTACCAAATAGTACATATGATGTCCGACTTTAAATACATCACCAAACATCAGATAGGAAATGATATAAAATCCTTGGATTTTATATCATATCCTATTCAGCCATAGGACGCTCGAACCGTGTGAGAAAATCCATCAAGCAAGCATCTAGAGGAATCAGGGACAACAAAAGAGATGGATCCTTCCAAGGAATCTAGTATGTGGGAGGCATCAATAAGTCTCTCATCGCATTTTTTTTGGGCGTTTTATAGCAGAACAAGGGTTGATTGAATTGTGTTCCTTGGATCTGGGTCTCGACATCTAAAAATTATTTTTTTGGGTAAAGTAAGCATGTATATAACTTTCCAAAGTGCCAACTACACAGAAAAGACCGAACACAAAAACCTCGTACCCATCACAACACTTGGATGTGTCCTAAAGGGTGCAAATGTGTAGCGGTCTGCAAGATTTATCAAGGCAAAAGTGCAATATCCAAATGGGACAAACAGCAGCCCATCTATGGCCATAATACTAGCCAAGAGACTGTAGGCCGAAAGGCCACACGGAAAACATAATAGACAACAAGCCAAAAAAGATGGCTAAGGAAGCAACAAGCACGAACTAATGGAGATCAACAAGAAAATCTAGGCAGTACCGGGCCGATCCTCAAAGATGGAAGTGGACATACCCCAATTCATTTGCAACCACCTAATGTGGGGACTATCTTCAATATGATGAAAGGTGAGGCCTTTGTCCCTAACAACCTTGAGAAGTTGTTGGATGAGAGCCGGCACACACAACGTCTTGTTTCTAAAGAGGATATGGTTCCTCTCAATCCAAATCATGTGGCAAATGGCCCCAAAAGAGAATCGAGCTAATCGGTGAGGAAACGACTGGCCACCAAAAATATGCATTGCCCAATGAATAGTATCTTGCCAAGATATGTTCCGCCAAGGTAAGTTACACTTGGTAGACCAAAAAAGTGCTAAAGAGCTCGTGCTAGAACATCCAAAAAATAAGTGATCTATGAAATCGGGTCTACAATGACAAAAAACCGTATGTACCATCTAAAATTCTGCCATAAGTAAGAAGTAACACATGAGTAGGGAGACGGTTGAGTGTGGCGAGCCATAGAAAGAAACCATGTCTAGGAGCAAGGGCCCAGTCCCAAATAAAGGAGTGCCAAGCAACACGCCGCCCCCTAGGTCTGATGAAGTCCAAAGCCGAAGACAACGAGAAAGAGCCATAGGAATGTCCTTACCAAATTAGTCGATCTTCCCTCTCTTTCACAAAGGCCGTGGAGCATCTAGCCAAGTAGTAAAAGCTGTCAGCACGGCCGAAGGTTGCCATACGGAAGAGAAAAACGCACGAATCGAGATGTCACGAGGAATGCGAGAGCTGTAGATATCACAATCTGAGAATAACTTGTAAAGCGAGCCTCGAGAGGGCCATACATCGAACCAGAATGATACAGACCGACCATTCCCAATCTTCCATATAAAGCTCAAATAAAAATCCGCACAAAGATCAAGAATTTTCTTCCAAATCCAAGAACAGAAGGTGGGCCATGGTACGACCCAAAAAATCTTGCTCTTAAGAAATGTAGAATGAATCCACTTGCACCACAAAGACTCTTTATCTGTGAATAAGACCCATATATGCTTAAGCATTGCCACCCTATTACAGTCCAGAAGTTTGCGGATTCCCAGCCTACCCTCCTCCTTAGGGAGGCAAACATCGGACCAACGGACCTTTGCTCTACCCACCCCAAAGTTTGATCCCTTCCATAGGAACTGTCTAAGGATGCGCTCAATGCGAGCCAGAACCGACATCGGAAGAGTGAATACACTAGCCCAATAACATTTATAACATGCAAGACTGACTTAATAAGTTGGAGCCGATCAGCAAATGAAAGAAACCTCTGGGACCAAGATCGAGCTCGAGCAGTAATAGACATAATCAGGGTATTATAATCAGCCTTACTAAGTCTACCAGCTATGACAGGCACACTAAGACAGCGGAAGGGGAGTGTACCTTCCTGGAACCCTAAGGAGAGCCGAATCTGTTCCCGAAGTGAAGACGTGCCACCCGAAGTGAAGAACTCACTCTTGTTGACATTCGGCTTCAAGCCGGACCACAAGAGAATAAGTCAAGGCCTTCCTTAAGAAGGGTAACGGAAGCCACATTTGTCTCAGCAAAAAGGAGGACGTCATCGGCAAAGAACAAGTGGGTCAACCGTGAGTGTGGCATCTCAAGTCCCTCTTAGCCTCCAACTCCGATACCAAACCAAAGCCCATCTGTCGTATCTCCCAATCTGAACAATGTTCCCACAACGTGTGTCACGCCCCAACTCTCGAGCCCGCAACATCCCTTGCCAAATCGTCACTAGGTCATAGAGTGTTGACACCTAAATTTTGATCAACCATTTTTGTTTTTTGTTTTTTATTTTTTTTTATTTTTTATTTTTAAAAAAAATCATAGAAAATCTATAAAAAATTGAAAAATTGAAAAATCAATTTTGGTGACCTTGGCCAAGCTAAATGAACCATTTTGACCAAAAAAATAATTTTCATAATTTTCATTTTTTTAATATTTTTCGAAAAATACAAAAAAAATAAAAAATAAATAAAAAAAAGAAGAAAATCAAGAAAAATAATATTTGAGGTCACAAAAATATATAAAAATAGTCGGTATTTTTATTTTTATTTTATCCATTTTCTGACCTCATAAATAGTAAAATTCAGGTTTGATTTTAGGTGTTCTCTAATCACCATAAAATTGAATTTGACAAAAATATTAGTAATGATTAAAAGGAAAAGGAGGGAAAACATCATCATTTAAAAGGAAAAGGGGACTAATCATTTTGTCTTCGCTTTTGATTATTTTATTATTATTTTTACTTTTATTATTTTATTATTATATATATATTTTCTCTCTCTCTCTCTCAAACGCTCCCCCTCCTCTCTTTTTCTCTCACGCTCCCTCTTCTTCCGCTCTCTGCCTCGCACGCTCTCCCTCTCTCTCTCTCTCTTTTGCTCTTTCCTCTCTCTTTTTTTTTTTCGAATGCACTCAAGTGCACTTGAGTGCACTCAATTGAGAGAGAGGGAGGAGGGATCCCTCTCTTCCCCCTGATCATTCGAGGGCTCCTTCTTCTTCTTCTCGGCTCCGCTTCCTTCTTTTCTTTTCATTTTTTTTATCCTCCCTTCGATTACGGCGACCACCCTCACCACCACCTTGCTCCGCCACCCTCCGACGCCGTGCCGGGATCCCGTCTGTCTTGCTGTTTATCGCGACCTCGTGGAGCTCCTAGATACCGCAATCTCCCTCCATCTTCCTCCTCCGTTTCGCCCACCGCCACGTCGTCGCTCTTCATCGTCGCCGCTTGGCCAAGAATCCATCGTGTTTGGGCCGATCCCGGCCGTGGGCCGATCCCGTGGGCCGAGCAGCCGTGATCTTGGGCCATGGCCGAGCCCGTGGGCCGAGCGGCCGTGATCTTGGGCCATGGCCGAGCCCATGGCCGAGACCGTGGGCCGAGTCCGTGGGCCAAGGCCATGGCCGAGCCCATGGCCGAGGCCGTGGGCCAAAGCCGTGGGCCGAGGCCGTAGGCCAAGGCCGTGGGCGAGCCCATGGCCGAGGCCGTGGGCCAAAGCCGTGGGCCGAGGCCGTGATCTTGGGCCGTGGCTGAGCCCATAGCCGGTCCATGGCTGAGCGAATTGGCCCGTTTCCGAGCCCGGATTTATTTATTTTTTAAATTATTATTATTTATTGCCGGTCTTAAAACTTGTAAAATTGATTGTTGACATTTTGATGTGGTGATCGACAGGTGATGTGCATGGAGATGGTCGCAGGCTGGGGCTGGGCGATTGAAGGCCGGTGTCCAATCCGGTATGTTTTACGTACCCGATCCGTATATCAGGGTTATTTTTCTAAAATGTCGCCATTATAGATTTGGTTTGCATGTATTTATCTTAGTTCAGTAGTTAGCTTATTTATCTGGTTGAGTGGTGTCTATTGCCAATGATATGCTTTTTGTTAAAATATTTTCTGAAAATATAAAAAAAATATTAATAAATCAGAAAATGCCAAAAAAATGGAAAAATTAAAGAAAAACAAAAAATTGAGATGAATTGCAGAAAATTACTAAAAAAAATTCTAGAAAATTCCCAAGGCTGAAAATGATCAAAAGAAATTGATTGGTTGTCGTTTTTCAGGATTTTCTCCCGTTTAATCCAAAACGACGATTTTACCCCTCAAAGGGTAAATCGTCTTTGATATTCCGATGAATTGTGGAAATTGCTTAGAATTTGGCGATGAGCCAGATAGGTGGCTAAACCTTATGTCTAGGATTTCCACATTTCATTCTTATTTTTAGAAAATGACGATTTTACCCTTCGAATGGTAAATCGGTTTCTAAAATTCCAGAAAATCATGAAAATTGTAAAAAAAAATAGGAAATGGGTCAATTGAGTGACCAGACCTATTTTTGACTTTGTTTTACTCCGAATTCATTCCGAAATGATGATTTTGCCTTTTTTGGGGCAAATCTTCCCTTTTGTCTCAAAATTACGACTTTACCCCTTATGGGTAAAATCATGTCTAAATCATTCCTAAGCTTGATTGATACTTATTTAGGTTAATAGAGCCTTCTTATGAGTGTCATGTTGATTTGATGTGTTTATTTTGCATATTTGGATTCATTGATTTGCGCCTTTTATTATTGATTGTGATTGCCAGGATAGTCATTCCTATTTGCATGAATTCCTAGATTTAGGATTCGTACTCCACTCATCTGCATGAAATCTTAGGTCAGAAAATTCAGTCAATTTAGGTACCGAAAGGGCGTCAACTCTGACAGTTGACGTAACTAAGTCCCCGAACCCATTTCTCTGGTTATCGCAGAATTGAATAGAAACTCCCGACTATTCAATAGGGTGGTCCAATCATACCCTCCAAAAAATGATTGGTGGCGACTCCATGGCATGCACACTTAACACATGTCACTAGACCACACTGAAGGTCGACTACGTATACCTCCGTTGCGATTTGGGTAACGGGCCTTGGGAAAGGCCCGCGTCCGACCAGACTGGACGGCCCATTAGCCCTCGAGAGCCCACGGCGAACCTCGAGAGGGTCGCGACATAGAGATAACGTCCCAGGCACACTATCGACCTATCACTTACTTACGCATGCGAAAATGTGTTAACTCCCTAACAACAAATCATCATAGGACAGAGAAGTAGGAAACCACAACAGTCATTCACAAAAGATAATTAAAAAATATTAATCATAAGCATATGTGTCTTAACCCTACCAAGCTACAGCTGACATAAATAACCCCACACTTCGGGGCGGCTTGCTAAGACCTCAAAATGTTACTCGGTTGGGTAAGGTTAACTTCTCATTTACTCCAAAAGACTAATTCAAAAGCCAATCCTTGGCGTCCACGATGCTTCATCACTTGAGATCTGAAAATGTTACCCACGACGGGGTGAGAATAAATCTCAGTGAATCAAGCCTAAGCTCAGGAAACTGATTCGCCTGGGGTATCCTAACAAAAGTCTCACAAGATCATATAACCACATATAGCACCTAAATACAGCCACGATATAATACTCATCCAGATGCATACTTACCAGCCTTAAGCCACACACAATGTAATGCTTGACTTGACTCGTCAGTCATATCAGTCAATCTCTCAAAAAAGCATCACATCCACAAGTATGTACGAGACACCACACAAGTCCATTTATTAGCAATGAATCCCGCCATTAGCGCAATGAGGGGATCTACGCGATTAACGTGATTCGACTCTCACAAATAGTATGATATCATACTCATCCGGACGAACCAGGCTACGCTCCGTTTCCTCAAGGCAGCGGGGCAGTGTATCCAGTGCACCCGTTGCACGGCACGGCTGTAGGCATCCCTATACGGGGCATCAGTCCTTCACAAGCTACGGCCGACATCCGACCAACCTTGAATCCGTACTAGCCGGCACTTGATCAGAATTGTCATGATTCTGGCAAGTCGTGTGGTTCCGTACAATTAATACATTATGAACTTGTCAGGAAAAACCCATCATCGTTCCCTCATATGACCATACAACACACCCGACAATCAATCTCTTTGATTTAGGCCGGATGCTCACACAGGCGTGCTCAAAGACTTGGCTCACGGCATTTTTTATGCTAAAATATGTCTTTTCAATCCGCACTCGGTCATATGCATATGTAGACTAACCAATAATCATCACAATCATACACCGGGTGATTAACCCTAAACGAATGCCAATTCACTCAATGAACATTTCAGGCATCCAATCACACATGTCAACGAGGCGATAAATCCAATAAAGGCCATAAGTTCAGTTAAGCAATGTAACGGCCGATTCGTACAATAGTCATTTTTATTAGCCGATTAACTTTATAATCGTCGATCGATCGCTCATCTCTAACTTATCGCTCACTCACGATCAATTCACAACATACAGTAAATCAATCGATAAGTCAATTCAGTCTAACACCAATTAGCCACAGACGACCTAAACTAATCCTACTAACTTAATCAATCGTGGTCATTTAACCTAAACCCGATTTATACCTAAATCGACGACGATCGCGTACTTAAACGCCCTATTCGACTATTCGACTAATCCTAGGCGTAATTAGCGCCCTAAACAAGGATTATGGTCAACTCACAATCTAATGAGCTCGGGAGGTCTCTATCGCGATGGCGATCTTCGGCGACGACGGCGGCGAACCACGAAACTCACGGCCAACTCGGTTCCTGGGGCTCTAACTCGACCCAAAGTGATCTGACAAGACCATAACACTCCGGGACAGCGGCATAGGTTCGGAGGTGCTGGCCGGAGACGTTCGGTGGCCGGAATCATCCACGAAATGGGCGGATCAAGACTGGAGAGGCAGGGGAGCTCGGGTTCGGGGCTGTTTTGGGGTTTCTTGGGTCGACGGGGCACGACAAAGGAGCCACGAAGTCTCGGGGTTTTCAAGGGGCCGTAAGGTGGCTGGCAATGGTGACTGGAGGCGGCCAAAGGCGACGGCAAAGCCTTGAACAGAACCGGGCAGGGTTCTCGAGCAGAACAGAGGAGGATGGTCGGGATTTTCGGGGTTCCACAGGCGACGAACGGCTTTCGATGGCTATTGGGGGCAACAAGAGGGCTGAGGGTGGTCGTTTGGGTGACTAGCGTGCGATGGAGAAGGGCGGAGGAGGCCGTAACAGCGGCAGACAGAGCCAACTAGAGGCAGGCGTAAAACAGGGGATGACGTCGTCGGCTTTTGTGGCTACCCAACATTCTCGAAGCAGCGGTCGACGGTTACTCGGTGCTCCGGGGAATGGAGGGGAGGTCCGTGGGTCAGTGGGTGGTGGTTCGACATGGGTACGAGCGGCTGCAGGTGGTGGCTGAAGCTCGAGCGGTCCTGGACATCAAAACAGGGTAGGCTGGCGTCGGGGCTATTTCGCGGTGGTCCGGTGGCTTTGGGGGGCGCGCGGTGGTCGAACGAAGGCGAAGGAGTGGCAGGGGGACGAAGCAAGCGTCGGAGGTGATGGTGGGGCCGATCCAATGGGAGGAGGAGGTCTCGGCTGGATAGGGGAGGCTGTCCACGAAGAAGAGCAGAGAGGGAGAGAGGGGAAATGAGGAGAGAGAGTGGGTGGGTGGTTGAGATGTTGACTTGGGTGAGTGAGATTTGATCAAAGGTAGGGCCCACTTGTCAATTCAATTTCAAAAGATTTGTCCTATAGTGAATAATTAAGGGGCAAAAGGGTAAATTCACAATTCGGGACGGAACGAATTTTGGCTCGATTGACGGAGGGGTAAATTGGTCTTTTCACACACTAGGCTCGATCAAGGTTAGGCTCAGGCGCGAGGATCTCGATCCTAATATACGGCGACTAAGAATTTCGAAACCTAATCTAAAACGACCGAAGCTTTAGAATTCATCCAATTATTGTCTCTTCAGTCCTTACGATCCAAATATTTTATTTGAACTGAAATTCAATTTAATCTCTTTTATTGAATTCAAGCACTCTACAAGATATGAATTTTCAGGGTGTCACAACGTGGGTTAGCGCGGCGGCTAGCAAGAAAAACATTCAACTCCACCATAGGGGTCCTAAGACTCCCTAAACCAAACTATAAAGACAAATATATAGTCAAGGCATATAATAACATCAATTCAGATCATTAGGTAATCACAATTTAAAACAATGAGAATGCCAATGAGATATGTAATGACGTGCTCTTCATTTGTCTCACCATCGCAAGTCAATTGACTTGCGACCCTTACTTCAGGGCATCCACGATGCGTGGTACGACTCTCCCCCGAACACAGCTCAGGATGCACGAGTACGTACAAATCCCTGCACACAGTCCAGGGGCGTCAACTCAATTTAGTGCACTGAAGAGAAAATACTCCACATATCTCATCAAGTATCGATCCATGTACCATGTATGCTGGTCGAGAACCTCATAGTTCTCAATCTCATTTCTTGCATGCAATTCGACAATGCAATGCCAACATAATATCACCAATGACCACACAAGCAGGTACATAAATACATAGCATCAATAATCACAATCACGAGTGGCATCCGCCAACTCACACGAGGTTTTTCAAGATTCAAGTCAGAGATTATATCATTGAAAACATATATCTGAACCTCGAAGCATATGTATGATACAATTAACTTCATTAACTTGGGTTTCCAATTATGTCTAGTCACAATTACCTAGATCGAACCTCATGAATTAGTTAAACCAATCCACTTCCTTTTCATGCCCTCGGGTCAGTGAAATCTAGGCGTTTAAATCACAATACTAGCTTGAGTAATCATCAAATCCCTAATTTAAGAACCCACCCAAGAGCCACCTATATAAAGGCAATTCTTTACTTTCCTTGAATCCCTCGATCCAGGGCTTAAACTATAACCAAGCCATCATATCTCGGTTCCTAAGAAGGGAAGTCCAGCACTGCGCAGTTACGCGAGTCGTTAGTTTTAAATTGGCAAATGAGCTCCTAAAATCATCAAATTTCACCATGTTGTACTTAAGACCTTGGGGAACATTGTGTCAAGAAATCTCAAGTTGATCCAAACTAGAAAAATTACAGTAATTCACGAACTTTAGAGGAAATATGACCTTCAGTGAACTAGTGGCAACGTCACAGAAATAGTTCTATTTCGTGGGGTTAACCAGTTCATAAAAATCCCAACTTTTTATAAGCTGTAATACAAGATGTCCTCTTAAAACTTTCGTGAAGGGAAGTTAATCCAACTCATTCTCCTAAAATCGGTGTAAATTCATGAATTGGTAGGGGTCTCGACTGAGCTCACTAGGAACAGGCTAAGCCCGTGTAGTTCTAAGGGAATTATAAATATCACCTAAAATTCAAAAATTTCGAAATTAAATTATGTTATAGGCAAGGATGTGACGTACAAGTTTCATGAGGAAGATTGGTTAGATTCTCATCACACATGGCTCGACAAAATTCACAACCCAGTAAGCACAATTCAGATCCGAATTCTACAGATTGGGTTTCTTGACCTAAAACCTGATCTGAACTTCCTAGCATGGCAACGATACAATGAACAGCTATCCTATAGCAAGATTGAAGGAATCTCATGCCTTTTTATAGCTTTTAACTAGCTCGATCACTCGCTTCTTCTTCTTCTTCTTCTTCTTTGCCGCTTCAAGGGGATCGCCCGAACCAGCCCTTCCTTGGCCGAAGATAGAGTGAGAGTGAAGATGAGACATCAATCCTTTCTTGCTTCTTAAGGTCTTCTATTTATATCTGAGGGTGGAGTGGGGAGCAAGGCTTGAGTGACACTTGGAGCAAGAGGGTCGCCACTTGGTGAACATGCAATTCTTGGATCGCCTCTTGGTGGACATGCAATCTATCCTCACGCTTGTGTGCCGCTTGTTGTCTTTGAGATGCCATTTGTCTCAAGCCCACTTGTTGGCTTTGAGATGCCATTTGTCTCAAGCCTCACGCATGTGTGCCACTTTTTGGCTATGAGATGCCATTTGTTCATATGCAATAAGATAAGCCTTGATATTGACACTTGGAAAACATGCAATTGCCTTTGAATCTGCCCCTCTAATCATGTCTAGGTTCACTCTCATATAAATTGACAATTTTTCGCCAACTTATTAGGCAATCAGACCTCATATTCTTGTTCCTCATCATCTTACGGCCGCATGGGAGAAAACGGTGCTCAAATCGGCCTCCGGACAACTTTGAACGAGCCGTTTTAATTTCAATGCGCGTTAAAAACGGTAATATAGGCTCTCGGGTCGGGTGACGTTTTTGTGCAAATTCACCTTCTAATGAAGGCCAACGAAGTTCCCTTGACTTATGACATTCCACCATCTCTAATTTCTCTTGAATGTGAGATTTAGCCACCCGTCAATATATCGCCAATAAACTCTAATGTCTCTCACATGTTACTCAAAATTCTGATCAAAGCCATTTGTCTCAAATCCCATTAAATGAGGATGTGCTTCTAGGATTTGCGCCATCTTACATTGCCCCTATTGGTCGATTATCATTGGTAAGATCTTGATGTGATTTTGGACCAATGATTGAACCACATTCCTTTGCTAGTTCCCTAGGTAGTTTCAGCCAATCACATTTCATGCACATTATGTAATTTCGCCGCTGTCCTTACCTCTAATGGTCGACTATCTCTTGCAAGATCTTGATGGGACTAAGAGCCAATGATTGGCTTCATTCTCTTGCTAATTCCCTAGGTAATTTGGCCAATAGTCTTTCATGCACATGGAGCCATTTCGCGATTTGTCCTTGCCCCCAGTGGTCCGAATTTCCTTGCTCTCCAAGGTTAGGGAAAATTGAATTATATACCATGCTCATTTTAATCCTCATGAGCTCTTGCTCAATCGGCCATTTACAAATTTCCTTGCTCCCCAAGCTTGATCCAATGGCGTCAACGTTCCTCATATTTTCGGCCATGTGATAATTCCTCGTTAATCCTCCAATTCCTCATTGACTTCACTTGATAGTATATAAATCTTGGAACTAAAATTCTCGGCCAAATGAACTATAATCCTTGAACTCGAAATTTCTCAATTGATTTATCTAATATCTCATCAATTCCATTTGATGGGAAATTGATCAATGAAAATCGAATTTCTATCCATCATATTCCTCAATGTATACGACCAATTCCTCATAATATCACTTGAGCCATGACAATCCAAAATTGACAAGTTTCTTGATAATTTCCTAACTCGTTTCCACATTTGCCACCTTGACATATCTTGGCCTCTTTGCTTAATCCAGTATAACGAGGTCTCGAATCCTTGTTCTTAAAGCCAACTCTCTAATCCCTTTCGGATATCATTGCTTCTTAGGAATCTAGCAAACGGGGGATGCCACAGTGAGGGTTTGCATCTCCAAAAGAACTTAAACCCCAACATAGAAGTCTTGGCATTTAGAATCCAAGAGAAAACTTCTATAACAAGAGTAAAGAGATAGGGAGAGATGGGGTCATCTTGTCGGATACCTCTAGCACTCGGAAAGAAACCATGGAGCTCTCCATTTATGGCAACCGAGAATCTGAGTGAAGACACACACGCCATAATCAAATTGATAAATACATCCGCGAAGCCAAAGGCTTGCAGAGTCGCCTCAAGAAAGTCCCAATACACCGTATCGTAAGCTTTTTGGAAATTGACCTTTATGACGCACTTAGGCAAGTAAGGTTCATGGTGGAAACCGGCAATTAATTCTTGAGCTACCAAGATGTTGTCACTAATCCTACGGTCCTTAACAAAAGCACTTTGGGGAGAACTTATAATCAAGGGCAAAACATTAGCAATTCGGTTTGCAAGAATCTTCTTGATACACTTATAAATTGTGTTGCAACAAGCAATAGACAGGAAATCATTCATGGCCGAAGCATTAGACACTTTTGGCACTAGAGTAAGAATAGTGGCATTCGTCTCCTTAAGAAGTAAGCTCGTTTCAAAGAAATTTCTAATAGCCAAAGTAACAGAGGGACCAATAATATCTCAAGTAAATATAAAGAAATCCACATTGAAACCATCCGGACCCGGGGCCTTACTTTTAGTAAGGGAGAATAAGGTGCTTCGAATCTCCAAATCCGATACTCGCTGAGAAAGGGATTTGATTTGCTCCCCATCCAAACCACGGCCAACATACCCACGAATCATGGTGGTCCCCAGCCGACTAGGGAGACAGCTCCCATTGAGAAGGGATTCAAAATGATCCACAATATGTTGCCGAACCAAGGTCGGGTCTTTCAAATTCCCCAAAAAATGGCCGCGATCAGTCGTAGATCAGATGAGTTTCCTTGGCTCCTTCTGCGATACAGAAGATTCATCCATTCTAGACAGTCCATGTCTGGAGATTTGCACGTTTAGTGCGGGGTTGGACCAAATTGATTTCGTCCAAGGGCAAAAAATGAATATATGCTTTGTGGTTTTGACTTCTCGGAATAAATTCTCCCTCATTGGTAAAGCATTTTGGCAAGCATTCCAAAGGAAAATGCCAACCTTTTGGTAATGATTTCATATCCCATGTTCTGCTCCATAGGACACCAGATGGTTAGAAAGAGGAGGACAATTGGGTAGGGTTAGGCTCATTCTTGTCCTCTCTAATTCTGTGGTAACCACTCCTCACTGAGTATACCCCTGATTTGGCTCCTGTCCAAACAATCAGGTCTTTAGAAACCTGTGGGCGCACTGGGATCCGACAGAAGTTCCTCCACTATGTTGTCATCAAATAAGGATCTGAGGATTGGTTCTTTCCAACTGTTATCTTCTATCTTGATTAGCTTAGCTACTTGTTTGGGTCCATCCCTCAGGGCAGGACCTCAAATAACTCCTCTATGTTTTATTCAGCCGTTTGTCTTCTTTGATATTCACTTTCTGACCATTGCCTAATAACCCCACTAATGATGGAGATATTTTCTCTTCTCATTGATAAGCTCTGCCAATCCCAAGACGGTCTATTTCCCTTTTCTGCACTCCCACAATCTCCGTTAGGAAAATTTTAGTCCATTGAACAGTTGACTCCACAATGCAGATGGGTTTTGGTATAAACGCCAGGCCTGTTTCCAAGCATTGCTTCGTTGAAAGCAATCAAGTCCCTGAAACTGAGTCCCCCTTTATCCTTTATTGTATTAAGGGTATCCCATTTCTTCCGGTGAATGCCGGTTCTGGAAGCTGATTTTTTCCACCAAAATCTAGCTTTTTTTTTTTTTTTTTTGTTCAATAGCCTTGATAAAGGAATCTGAAATATAGACATGGCATATTGTGGTAAAGCCTGCACCACACTTTCGATAAGGACTTCCTTCCCTGCTTTGGACTTCAAATTTTCCTTCCACCCTTCTAGTTTCATGTTCACTCGTCCCAGTATCTAGGAAAACATATGCTTTTTCGAAGCTCCCCATTCGGAAGGGTACCCAGGTACGTCCCAATCTGGTCAATAATTGGTGCGCGCAATTCTCTTGCTAAATTCTCCTTTAGGCTTAGTGGACAGTCTCTACTGAAATGGACACCTGACTTGTTGAGGTTAATCGCCTGTCCAGAAGGCATGGAGTACAGGTTAAGTAGTGCAGCGAGGTTTTTAGACTGAATCACAGGTTTGACACTTCATTGGGAAGTCTCAATCCTGAAGCCATTTTGTTGTTGGGTCTAAACTCTCCCGTCAAAATCTGACATTACGCCCTGCGATGTAAAGCTGCATTTGAATTTCTCCCTCTGTTCAATCCATTAGGATTAGCAAACTGAAAGTTCAGCCGAGGGAACAACTTTTTCCCGTTTATTCACGTCAACCCGTTCAATTCCAAAACTCAAACCAGACACATTGGAGGACGGAGCAAACCTACCCTTTGCGCTCCATCCCACACAATTTACCATTGGGAATGCACGCCATCTATCATAATTATGCGTGCTTGTATATTTACTCTGGGAACCTGCCCCCGAAAAAAACCTTTTTCACGTTTTTTCCATATTCTATTTAAAAGCATGCAAGACTTAAATCTATAATCTAAATATACTAAATGCACTATACTAATCTGACCAGCAACAGCGACATTTTCTCATATTGAACTTTCTATAATTTTTTTTTTTTGTTTCTTCACCGAAGTCCAGTACGGTCGACCTTATCGGTCTTCGCCTTTGGGAATTCGTTGGGCTCAATGGCCAGCTAAAGTTAGAAGGAAAGGGAAAAAAAAAAGAGAGAGAAAAATGAAATAAATAAGAAAAGTTTGTAAATAACAAAAGTTGGCCATACCAGCGCCACTCGAGTCACGTCAATAATTTCTTGAAAATGCTTTGCTTGTTTAAGATAATTTTTAGGTTTTCATCACCAAGAACCTCGACTGATTAACCTTCTCGTCGTGGACATAAGACATGATATACCCATCGTAGCTCCTTGGCCTTTGGATATCCGAATCCCTCGCCACGAAGAACAGCCGGCCACGGTAACAACGTGGGCCATGAAGAGCGCGAGCATGCGGATGCTCAATAGACTGCCTAGGCACCTCAACATGCAAATTTTTTTCTTGTTCGCTCACTAGCAGGTGGTAAAAGATGTCAGTAATACGTTTCCAGTGTTAATTTTTTTTTTTCATTTTCCTCGCTGGGCTCGGCGGCCGGCTGAAGGAAGAATGAAGGAAAATAAAGAGAGAAAAATGAAATAAGAAATAAGAAAAGTCCATACTCAATAGCTCAATTGGTTATGGTGCATTTGAGATTGTGTGATTAGGCACACTGGTCCCAAGTTCGATTTTCCAGCTAAGCACTTATGATTTAAGTGGGGGGCCATGACGGAGGGTTGTTGTGCTAGTCTCCCCCGAGGAATAGTCGATGTGTGCCCAAACTGGTCCAAACACCTCGGTTACCGAAACAAAAAAAGTCCATAAATGTCAAAAATTGCCTATGTGAGTGCGGCTCGCGCCATGTCAACGATTTCTTGAACGCTTTAATTGTTTAAGGTAATTTTTGGGTTTTCATCACCAAGAACCTCGACTCGCTACCCTCCCGTCATGGACATAAGACATGCGGATGCCCAACACACACTGCCTACTGCCTAGCCATCTCAACATGCAAATTTTTCTTGTTCGCTCACTAGCAGCAGGTAAAAGATGTCAGTCTCATGTTTCGATGAATTCGAAAATGAGGATAAGTAAGCCAGTGCTGCTAAAAGCTCATGATTATGATCTTTGACAAGTTCATGAACGATCCACTACGCGCCTGTCCTTCTCTTCACATTCATGCTGGCCGTTGACTACCACCACTTTCCGACTCTCAAGGAAGCCATGCTGATGCCTCCTCAATCTTCGCGTGGCTGATCCACACTTTCAGATGCTGAGTCCGATCTAATAATCTCTCATAAAACTCCCCTTCTTTGTCCAAACTCACCTGTCACATATATCTAAATCAATGCATGCCCGTTATCAAAAGACCACTCCATTACTGCCGGATATTCTCCCAATTAGACAGCACGCATCAACAATAACTTAAAAAAAAAAAAAAACAACTTTGTAAATTCAGCATAATTGCCTCCGCAGTCAACATTTTGGAACGTTAGAACCCTTAAAAGATTTAATATCACTTCAAGGACAGGCCACGTAAAAGATGTATTAAATAAGAAATTGTGCCACTCAACTATTGTACTGGCAGTCAACTAATACAGGGTTCGACCAAAAAAAAAAAAATCCACATATACACACTGACCCAAAAAAAAAAAAAAAAAAAAAAAGAAATCCACATAAACACATAAGCTTTCCAGGTGCATGTGAGCCTTCAAAACAAAGAAGAGAAAAACAATTAACAACAACTGTAAACACGCATCAAGATCAATCGCATGGGGCAAAATCAACGGCAAGCATCCATCATAAGATAACCCAAGGGCCACAAGTTTGAGATTAGAACCCTAGGCTGACTCGATTTCTATATCAAAGAATTAACATATTGGCGTGGGCTCCGAATGACTTTGGTTTTAATTGTTTAGGGATATTTTGCATTTTGCATTTCAGATTTAAGTATCGCCCAACATAGTGACTTGAAAGTTTATATATATACCTAACTTACCAAAAAAAAAAAAAACATTTGAACACATCAAATTTTGAAGGAACGAGGACATGTACGCTGGAAAGCATTTGAAGTTGTTTGCTTTTGTCACGTGCCGAGGTTTTCGTGGCACAACCGATCGATCCCACTGTTGAGAAGAGCCTGAAAACACTTCACATCTAGGGTTTCCTCAGGTTTATTAGGACGCTCTATAATATTCTCAAGGGCGGGAATGCTGTAATTGTCCCATATTTCAGAAACTTCATATTTAATGTCGGTTGTTAGTTAATTCAAAAGTTGCAATCATAGCCCTTAGATCGAGTCTAGATTAACATTTATAATCCAAGACCCTCTACTATATAAACTATGTTACACGGACGGAGGACATGATACGAGACACGACACGACACGACTCGTCGACACGTGAATTCTAAAAAAATAGAGAATTCGGACACGCTAGGATACGTTGTATATTTAATCTATATTTTTATATATACAAGATTTCAAAACCATAAATTCAATTATTACCAACCATAGTATCCATAGAGTCGAGGAAAATGGAAAAACAAGGTCGCGACTTGCGAGCGGGGGCGAGTCGCAAGCAGAGACGGCCAGGGGCGAGTCGCGATGGGAGCCGGCGAGTCGCGAGTCGGGAGAGGCGAGTCGCGAGAGGGAGAGTGAGAGACGAGTCTGAGAGTTGAGCAGGTCGCGAAAGGAAGGAGTTAGAAATTAGGTCAAAAACTGGACTTTTTCAATATTTAAAATGTCTGGCGCCAAAAAAAAAAAGTCCGGCTGTGTCTAGCCGTGTCAAACACGTGTCCGACACAACAAAAATTTTTAGAAAGCCGTGTCCGGGTAATAGAGTTTATAAATAGGTGTCCTCCCCTTTATTTGATCATGAAATGATCCAACAAAGAAATATAAAGGCACTTCTTCCAGAGTTTCTCTCTCTAGAACTCTCTAATCTAAGTCGTTGTACGGATTGATGCTCAGTGTCGACCTGACACTTTCATGATTTTATCAAAATGCGATATTTATCAAAATACAACATATTTTGCCCTTTTGATTTATTGTTAGGGTTTTTGGGAGTGACAGTAGATTGACGAGGATAAAACTATAATGGATGGAATAAGAAGTCAAGTAATACTGCAGTCTTTTCCAAAATAAAAGGTATCATATCCATGACCAAAACAAGAAAACAATTTTCTATCGATGTGCCATTGTTATTTCTGTTGGGCTTTGGACCCAATCCAGCCCATGTGCTATACCTAATAGCACTAAAGCAACCACCGTGAGAGAATAAAAACAGGCGCAGCAATTGGAACAAAAATAGGAGCCACACACGAGAGAGAGAGAGAGAGAGAACAGTATTGATAGAAGAAAAACGCAGGTTTTTTTCTGGATGTTCATCAGTGATCAACACAACGATCGGAGGTCGATCCGTGGTCCGATTGGGCTGAAATTTTGACAGCATCTTCAAGACTCGTTGTTCTTGATTCTGTACGGTTGGATCGTGATTCGAAGGTATTTACTGTAGCTGTTCGTGAGTATTTCGGGACTGCATATTTTGGGGGTGATTTTCATCCGGTTCTCTCGTTTACGGTGTTGTTGTTGCTTGATCTTCACTTATAGCTTTGGGATTTTATTGTCGTTGTATTCAGCGAGTTGTGTACCCAAACGATTAATATATAGTGAAGATTCGGGTGGACTCCGTGAGCGGTCTCGTGGTTTTTATCCTTCGCATTAAAGGGGTTTTCCACGTAAAAATTATGGTGTTGTTTTTCTTTCAATTCGCATATTTCTATTGGTTGTGCTCGAATCGGTTTCTCACAGGTTTAGTCAAAGGGGGAAAATTATATCCGCTGCCTGTTTTTCCCAACATAGTGGTATCAGAGCATTGTTTTTTGACTGAACGATGGAACCGAACGTGAGCAGAATGGTTAGTTTAAATGGAAAGAATTATCATGTATGGAGAGGAAAGATGGAAGATCTACTATATGTGAAACGATGGCATTTACCAGTGTTTGCTGATACTAAACCTGATAATATGAGCGATGCTGATTGGAATCTTGAGCACAAAATTGTGTGTGGATTTATTCGACAATTTGTCGATGATAATGTTTTGAATCACATCAGTAAAGAATCACATGCTAGAACTTTGTGGAATAAGCTGGAATCATTATATGCACGGAAGACTGGCAACAACAAAATCTGTTTGATTAAACAATTTATGGAGTTGCATTACAGAGATGGCCAATCTATATCAGATCACTTGAATGAGTTTCAGGGAGTGATAGATCAACTTTCTGCCATGAATATTAAATTTGATGATGAAGTGCAGGGACTTTGGTTGCTATGTACCTTGCCGGAATCTTGGGAGACTTTTCGTATGTCTTTAATTAATGCTGCACCTGATGGTATTGTTACCATGGATTTTGCAAAAAGTGGTGTTCTGAATGAAGAGATGAGAAGAAAAACACATGGTTCTTCCTCTCATTCAGAAGCTCTAGTTGTTGAAAACAGGGGCAGAAGTCAGAGTAGAGGTCCGAAAGGTAGATACAAGAGCCGAAGCAAGTCAAGATCATGGAAGAAGACTATTGAGTGTCATCACTGTGGTAAGATGGGTCATATGAAGAAAAATTGCTTCCAGCTGAAAAATGAGATGAGGAATGAGAAGAAAAATGGCAATGAAAATAACGAGAGAAGAAATAATGGTGGTGATGATCGGGTGGCAACTGCCACTGATGAACTTGTTATTGTTTGCTATGATGATAATGTTAATTTTGCATGTGATGATTCAAACTGGGTTATTGATAGTGGAGCTTCTCTTCATATTACCTCCAGGAAAGAATTCTTTACATCCTACAGGTCAGGAAATTTTGGTACCTTAAGGATGGGTAATGACGGTTTGGCTACTGTTGTTGGCATAGGAGATGTATGCTTGGAGACTAGTACTGGAGCAAAACTAGTTCTGAAAGATGTTAGACATGTTCCTGATATTCGTTTGAATTTGATTTCGACTGGAAAACTTGATGATGCAGGATTTTGCAGTACTTTTGACCATGGACAGTGGAAACTCACCAGAGGCTCATTAGTTGTGGCTAGAGGTATGAAACAATCTTCCTTATATTTGTTTCAGGCTAAGATTTCCAAAGACATGTGTAATGTTGTGGAAGATGAGAATGCAACTGCATTATGGCACAAGAGACTTAGTCACATAAGTGAGAAAGGAATCGGCTTGTTAGCTAAAAAGGGTTTACTCTCTGGAGTAAAGAGTGCAAGACTTGAGAAGTGTGCACATTGTTTAGCAGGAAAACAACGAAGAGTTTCTTTCAAGAGTCATCCGCCTTCGAGAAAATCAGAGTTGCTAGAACTAGTGCATTCAGATGTTTGCGGTCCAATAAAACCACTAACACTTGGTGGTGCAGCTTACTTTGTAACCTTCATTGATGACCATTCAAGAAAATTATGGGTTTATTTCTTGAAGACGAAAGATCAAGTGTTATATGCATTCAAGCAGTTTCAAGTTTCAGTTGAAAGACAGACTGGAAAGAAGTTGAAATGCATTCGTTCAGATAACGGTGGTGAGTACATCGGGCCATTTGATGAATATTGTAGGCAACAGGGAATTCGACATCAGAAGACACCTCCTAAAACGCCTGAGTTAAATGGTGTAGCGGAAAGAATGAACAGAACACTGATTGAGAGAGTCAGAAGTTTGATTTCAGATGCAAAATTGCCAAAATCTTTTTGGGGAGAGGCTTTGAGTACAGTGGTACATGTTCTTAATATTTCTCCCATTGTTGCTTTAGATGGTGATGTTCCAGACAGAGTTTGGTTTGAAAAGGAAATTTCATATGATCATCTAAAGGTGTTTGGCTGCAAAGTTTATGTTCATGTTCATGTTCCCAAAGATGAGAGGTCCAAGTTAGATGTCAAGACAAAAGAGTGCATCTTTCTTGGTTATGGTTCTGATGAATTTGGCTACAGGCTTTATGATCCAGTTGCTAAGAAAATTGTCAGAAGCCGAGATGTAGTATTTCTTGAGAATGAGACCATTTGTGATATTGAAAAGATAAAGAAGATAGATTCCCGTGATTCTGATGTGTTAGCTGATACTAGCTCAATCTCACCTTTTGAGTTGCAGGTGATCAAGTTGAAGACGATGGTCAAACTACATATCAGCAGGTTCAGGATCAGACTCAGAATGATCAGCCGGTTGAAGATCAGGCTCAGGGTGATCAACATCATTTAGATGACATTGATGCTCAAGAGATTGCACCATTAGCTCCACCAACTACTACTTTGAGGAGGTCTGCCAGAGACCGCACCTCATCTACTAGATATTCCTCTAATGAGTATGTTCTGTTGACAGATGCAGGTGAACCTGAAACTTTTGAAGAAGCAGTAGAAGATAAGAATAGGAAGGAATGGTTTGATGCAATGCATGATGAGATGAAGTCATTGCATGACAATCACACTTTTGAGTTGGTGGCATTACCTAAGGGTAAAAGACCTTTGAAGAACCGATGGGTTTACAGATTGAAGCAAGATGAGACGACTTCGCGTCCTCGATATAAAGCTAGATTGGTTGTTAAAGGCTTCAATCAGAAAAAGGGAATTGACTATGATGAGATCTTCTCACCAGTTGTAAAAATGTCTTCAATTCGAGTTGTTTTGAGTTTAGCAGCTAGCCTTGATCTCGAGGTTGAGCAGATGGACGTGAAGACCGCTTTCCTTCATGGTGACTTGGAGGAAGACATATACATAGAGCAGCCTGAAGGTTTTTAGGTAAAAGGTAAAGAGAATTATGTTTGCAAACTGAAGAAAAGCTTGTATGGCTTAAAGCAGGCGCCGAGGCAATGGTATAGAAAATTTGAGTCTTTTATGGGGGAGCAATTCTATAAGAAGACTACTTCTGATCATTGTGTATTTGTGCAGAAATTCTCTGAAGGTGATTTTATTATCTTATTGCTCTATGTTGATGACATGTTGATTGTTGGTCAGAATACTTCTAGGATTGACAGGTTAAAGCAAGATTTGAGCAAGTCTTTTTCAATAAAAGACTTGGGGCCGGCTAAGCAGATTCTTGGTACGAGGATCACTCGCGACAGACAGGCGAAGAGATTATGGTTATCTCAAGAGAAGTACATAGAGAAAGTACTTCAAAGGTTCAAAATGGACAAAGCTAAAGTTGTAAGTACACCTCTTGCTACACACTTTAAGCTTAGTCATAAACAATGTCCGTCAACTGAGAAAGATCTGAAAGAGATGGAAAAAGTTCCTTATGCTTCTGCAGTGGGTAGTCTGATGTATGCAATGGTTTGCACAAGACCAGATATAGCTCATGCAGTTGGAGTGGTTAGCCGTTTTATGTCAAATCCAGGTAGAGAGCACTGGAATGCATTGAAGTGGATATTGAGATATCTCCGAGGCACTTCTAGTTTGAGACTTTCGTTTGGGAGTGATGAGCCGATTCTTGTTGGATATACTGATTCTGACATGGCAGGTGATATTGACACAAGGAAATCTACTTCGGGTTATCTGATTACTTTTTCAGGGGGAGCTGTGGCTTGGCAGTCAAGGTTGCAAAAATGTGTTGCCTTGTCGACGACAGAGGCAGAGTTCATCGCAGCAACCGAAGCATGTAAGGAATTGCTTTGGATGAAAGAGTTCACGTAGGAACTTGGTTTCAGTCAAGAGAGGTATGTTTTACTTTGTGATAATCAAAGTGCTATACATCTTGCAAAGAATTCCACTTTTCATACCAGGTCAAAGCATATTGATGTGAGGTATCACTGGATACGAGAAACTCTGGAATCAAAAGGGTTAGAACTTGAGAAAGTACATACAGAAGATAATGCTTCAGATATGATGACGAAGGCTCTCACTAGAGAGAAGTATGAATTTTGTCGGCGTCAGGCCGGCATGATTTTTTGATGAATTCTTTTGTATCGATATCTCCCTCAATGGGCTGGAGGGGGAGATTTGTTGGGCTTTGGGCCCAATCCAGCCCATGTGCTATACCTAATAGCACTAAAGCAACCACCGTGAGGGAATAAAAACAGGCGCAGCAATTGGAACAAAAATAGGAGCCACACACGAGAGAGAGAGAGAGAGAGAGAGAGAGAGAGAGAGAGAGAACAGTATTGATAGAAGAAAAACGCAGGTTTTTTTCTGGATGTTCATCAGTGATCAACACAACGATCGGAGGTCGATCCGTGGTCCGATTGGGCTGAAATTTTGACAGCATCTTCAAGACTCGTTGTTCTTGATTCTGTACGGTTGGATCGTGATTCGAAGGTATTTACTGTAGCTGTTTGTGAGTATTTCGGGACTGCATATTTTGGGGGTGATTTTCATCCGGTTCTTTCGTTTATGGTGTTGTTGTTGCTTGATATTCACTTATAGCTTTGGGATTTTATTGTCGTTGTATTCAGCGAGTTGTGTACCCAAACGATTAATATATAGTGAAGATTCGGGTGGACTCCGTGAGCGGTCTCATGGTTTTTATCCTTCGCATTAAAGGGGTTTTCCACGTAAAAATTATGGTGTTGTTTTTCTTTCAATTCGCATATTTCTATTGGTTGTGCTCGAATCGGTTTCTCACAGGTTTAGTCAAAGGGGGAAAATTATATCCGCTGCCTGTTTTTCCTAACAATTTCCTCTTTCTTCTTTGCCCAATTCCTTGTTTTTCCGAGTTTCTTTTTTGCTTAAAACACGTTAGTCTCTATGTTTTGATCAATAAATCTGATTAATATATTTATTGAGAAATCTCAGTTGTAATACTTACTCATTCAACTTCCCTAAAACTTTCCTAATTTAACTGCAATGGAATAATCTCAGCCGCAATATTTCCTATTTCAATTTCCCTAAAACTTTCCTAATCAAATGCAACCAAGGCCTATATATTTTGCGATCTCTTCCTGTATTTTGATCACTCTCATCCGTCTTTTGCTTTTCCTCAAGCGAAAGCAAAATAAATATGTTTTATATTCACATAACCCTCTTCTACCATGAGGAAATCACAACACGGGTCACCGACGAGCCCACTATCGTTAGCCATTAGATTCGCAAAGTCTAGCGTGTCCACCAGCAAGCTTTATCCTTGATACTGAGTGGTACACATGTCCCAAGCCCAATAAGTACATTTACTTAGTAGCGATTCACGAGCTTTGCGTTGGCCACATGTGCCTCATCTTCCAGACTCTTAACTCGTCGTACATTCCCACGTCACTCTTCGTGTTCCTCCTCGACGAGAACTACACTTTCGTCGGAGTCGGCATGAACGAAAATGCTAGGAAGCTCACTAAAGGCTATGTACTCAGCGTGTCGTGCACCATCGACATCCATACACTGGCATCGAAGAGATTGGATAACTACCTGTGTGTCGCATGGGTTTCAAGATGCTATCCGAAAAAATCCTCCATAAACATCTCAAAAAACCGAAGGAGATTATATTGAGCAGATGGGACGACAAGGTGCTCACACATCGTCAATCGAGTATGGGTGCCTCAATAAGTTCACTGCTTTCGAGCTCTAGAGAGTTTTGAGCGCATATTGGTGATAGGGTCTTTGATGGTTGGTATGTTAGGATTGATAAGAAGAAGATATCTATCTTTGATCTTCTTGATTCTAACTCGAAAAACTATGCTTCATGAAATGATGATTGTTTCTTTCCAAATATATCTACGATACTATCTTTAACTTCATTGTATGGTGATTTAAGTAGTAGACGCTTGTAAAACTTTATGAAGCAATGAAAATTTTAACTCATAAAGATTATATACTCTTGCTTCTATAAATTTTTTTTGGTCGAAGGTTGACTTTTCTAATTCTGACTTCTCAGAAAAGCTTGCATTCTAGAGAGAGACTCCTAGAGAAAATTCGCAAGAGAATACCACGAAGGGCTAGTTAGAGTATCCAAAAAAGGGGCAAAGTACACTTTTAGTGCCAAAAGTTGTGTACGGAGATCACTTTGATGCCAAAAGTTTTAATCAGATCACTTTAGTGCCAAAAGTTAAAAAAAAAAATCACTTTGATACCAAATCCGATTTGCTTCGTCGGAATTCCGACGTGACAATTTTCTACTAATATTTTTAGCTGACGTAGCTCATCGGCGGGCCAAGTGGCATTATTTTTTAGAATTTGAATTTTTTATATAACATAATTTCATAAATAAGCTGAAAAATTAAAAAACAAAACAAAAATTAAAAAATAGGGGCAGGCGACGATGGCTGCTGAAACCCTCGCTGCCGCCACACCATCGCCAGTAATGACCGACAAGGGTGGGGCATGGCCGGCGGGGCTAGCCAACCCTCGACAAAGGGCCGGCAACCCCCGCTAGCCTCAGGCGAGGGCCTGCAGACCCTCCCCTGAGGCCGACAGGGGTCGCTGGCCATTGCCGACTATGGTGGGGCAGCGGCGGCGCCACTTGCCCCTTTTTTTTGAATTTTTTCTTTTTTTTAGTTTATTATAAATAAAAGTTTTTATTTTAAAAATTTTCTATTAATTTTTTTTTTATTTTTTTTATGAATTTTGAAGTTTACGTGGAACTAACATTTTCTTAAAAAAATACTAATTAAAATTAAAACATTAATTAAAAATGCCACGAGGTAATTTTGGCTGGAATTTTTGGCCGAAGGCACTAAAGTGATCCTTTTTTTTTATAACTTTTGGCACTAAAGTGATCCGATTGAAACTTTTGGCACCAAAGTGATCTCCGTACACAACTTTTGGCATTAAAAGTGTGCTTTTGCCCCAAAAAAGGTCTTATTATACTTGTTATGTTGATTTGAGGGATTAATTCACTCAAAAAGCTCAAATTTTAGGTCCAATGATGATTCTGGCTCGAACTTTTTTTATCTCATAAAAAAGCACTAACTTTAGGTCCAATGACGATTCTAGCCTAAACTTTTTTCCATCCCATGAAAAAGCACAAACTTTAACTTGAATCCCAAATCCAACCCCCTTAATTTGGAACTCTTGGTTGTCCAACGTGGCAATTTCACGCCATCAATAAATCCACATGACTTGCTGATGTGGATTTAAGATATCGTCTTCTTAGCATGAAATTTGAAGTTCTGCACTGCTTCACATCTAACACAACTTGAAGGACGATGGTTAACCTATTCATCGTCTCATTCACTTCATCCGCAAGCATCATCTGTCTAACAAGAATTCAAAAATATGGGAGACGCCATGGACGAGACCCGCCAAGCTCACGACTAAAGCCTTCTTTTTTTTAACAATCCCAGCCATACCCTCTCCTCGAAGAGGATGAACAACTTCATATTCCGTGCCAATAATACGATGAACGGTATCTTAAATCCATGTTAACAAGCCACATGGATTTACTAATGACGTGGAATTGCCATATTGGAGAACTAATGGTTCCAAATTAAGAGGGCCGAATTTCGGATTCGAGTTAAAGTTTGTGCTTTTTTATGGGATGCAAAAATGGTTTGGGCCATAATTGTCATTGACCTAAAGTTGGTATTTTTTTTATGAGATAAAAATAAGTTCGGGCTAGAATCATCATTAGACCTAAAGTTGATAATTTTTTTAGGGAATTAGCCATTGATTTGAAGAAAAATAATGGGAATATGCGATCTTGAGTAATTTCACAATGTGCATAAAAAATTTCATTCTGATAGACACTGCAAATACAATAAATAAAAATAGTTTTCAACCTTCAATATTTTTACCCGAAAGTTCTATGAAAGGCCCAGACTCATCACTGTTAAAATTGAATAGATATGATTATTTATTTGAAAATATAAAAGGTAACTATAAAATAATACTATATTGATTTTGCGCAAACAGAAGAAAAAATCGAAAGGCTTACTTTAGGAGATATTTCTTTTTAATTTAAGGAAATATTATAAAAAAAAGTCTTAAACATTTTCATGTTTTATCAATTCAGTCATATTGGCCGGAAATCGTTGACGTTGATAATTTTAAATAATATTTTAATATTTTTTTTTCAATTTACTTATTATTTTTACTTTTTTTCTATTTCCCTTTTCTTTTTTTCCCTCCTACAATCACTTGGCTCCGTCGACATCAGGCTAGGGCTGCCCCCGTTGGGCTCATACTAGGGCAACCCTTATTAGTGTTGGGCGAGGATCACCCTCGCTGGCATTGAGGGAGAGCCGGCCACCCTCGCAAGTCCAGGGCGAGGGCTACCCTTGTCCAATCTAGCGAGGGTTCGCCCACGCCCGGCCCAGAGAGGGCGGCCCTCCCCCAATGTCAACTAGGGCGACCCTAGCACTAGGCTGGCGAAGCAGGGTGATTATCAAAGGGAAGAAAAGGAAAAATTAATATAGAAAAATTAAAAATTAAAAATTTCAAAAAAGTACAAAAGTATTACCGAAAATTATCCACGTTAGTGATTTTTGACTAATAGGACCAAATTGTAAAACTTTGAAAAGATTTAAGACTGAATCAATAAAAATGCAAAAGGTTTAGGACTTTGGTCTAATTTGTACGGTTCCAGGGGCGCCGATCCGTTCCATAAAATTAGAACCGTTCCCAGATCCTATTACAGTTTCACACTGAGAACCATTTCCTGAAGAATTCGAGTGGTTTTTCTGATATTTGTTAAATCTGCTTACCATAGTTATTGCATTTTCTACGGCTAAGATGCCTCTCATCACTAGCAAGGTCATTCAAGGGGAAAGATAATACCTACATCTGGGAGAATTTCTCTCTTGGTTCAAACCCATGGCACATGGCTATCGGTAAGGATAACTCAGAGCTTGCAGACTAGATCTTGAGTTGCACCATTGATATATTTCATAGGTCATGGACAGTTTTTAGCCGAGCGGATCTTCACAAGACACCAGCAAAAAGTTGGTGTGTCCACATTCAAACATCAACCAGCTCTAGATGAAATCTACAAGACTATACAAGCTCGTGTTCGCCAACTTCCATGGGAATACCAAGAACTTCAAAGAATCTTATGGTAACCCAACAGATTGATTCCTCCAAAGATATGGTCTCATAGTGATGTTATATGGAATCCCTCTGACCTAGAGTTTCCTGAAGCACCAGATTCAACAACCCCAGAGAAAATTTATGGAGATGATCTCACCGATGACGAAGATGAAGAACCTGCTACTTCCTCACAAGATCGATGGGGTGAACCACTGGCTCAGGACCCATACTCCTTATTTCCTCATACAGAACTACTACTAGCATCCCCAATTTTCAAGATTGGCCTTCATGGCTACAACCATAGATGAGTTATTCCTACCATCCAATAAATAAAAAAACAAAGAACAAAGGACAGATGCTCCATCCATATCCATGTCAAAAATCCCTGATGACCCATTGCTGATCACTTTGTCCAATGGGAGATTGGCAGCCCTATTTGAGCTTATGGGCAGCAAAAGGATGGAGACAGCTCAAAGAGTTCTATAGACAACACTGAAGAAAGATTCTGTAATGAAGTACGAATGTAATGAATGAGTGAGAATTACTTGTGTGCTTCAAAATATGCCTGCCACATGGATGACGGTGTGTGTTGCAGCACATGAGAAAAAAAAAAACCTTTTCACAATCGATTACTTTTTGTTGATTATACTCTTTCACCACAAGGCGAGCTTTATATCTCTCAACCGAGCCATCATATTTAAGTTTTATTTTGAAAACCCACTTGTTCCCAATTGCTTTGCATCCGTTCGGAAGATCAATCAGTTCCGAAACTTGGTTTGATCTCATTGACTCCATCTCTTTTTCCATTGCTTATATCCACTTTTCCTTATCAGAGCAAGTTAGAGCCTTATTTACATTCTTTGGTTCATCCTTTTCTTGTGAAGCGACCATGAAAGCTAAACGTCGACAAGCCGACGGAGAATGCATTTGTGAATTGCTCGCCAAATTGGAGAATGTACGCTTAGTACGTTATGCTCCGTTACACTCCCACTCGGCGACTTGTTCGCTATATTGGAGATTGTACACTTAGTACATCATTCTCCATTATGCTCCCATTCGGATTAGATAACGATGATATCTTCTTTACATCAAGTGGTTGCAAGTGAGACTGGTTTGAAACAAATTCCCCACTTCTCACATTGCTCCCACTTGTGAGATGCCCCATTAAAATCATTATCACTATCCAATATTTCAAACAGAGAATAGTCCTCACTTATCTCACCCTTTATCGAAAATTCATTCACTAAGTATGTTACATCTCGTGATTCAAATCCAATTATACTTCCACTTTCTTGCTCTCCTACTCTTTCGAGTTCCCCCAGTATCTCATGAAGATACTCTTTTTGCCTCTAGGGTCCAATTTCCCATACTAGTGGGAAAAATCGTGGGTATAGGTAGCATATTTCAACTTATATGGAGTGGAAGTAACTGATTTAAAAGGCACACAGTTAAGTATGTAGACAACAATCAACAAAACTTCACCCCAAAAGGTGATAGCCAAATTAACCTGTACCATCATGACCTAACCTTTTTCATTGGGACATATTTCTTCTCACTACAACTCCATTCGGTTGAGAAATCACTGGAATATGCAACTATCTTTCTATTCCTATTTCATCACATAAACATTTGAATTGATCAGATAGATTTTTCCGACCTCAATCGGATTTTTAATAAATAATTTTTTCAAATTGATTTTTTTAAAAGCTAAAATAAAATTCTCAAAGCAACTCATGGCTCAGATTTATAAAAAAAAAAAACTGAATTGAGTGTAATCATCTATAAATATGATGAAATAAATAGTCTCATGCCTTGCTCTCACAATCATTGAACCACATATATCTGAATGGATCTCTACAAAGGAAACTCAGCTCTTGTTCATTTTCCAAATGTTTCCTCATTGTTCTTCCCACCAGCCAATACTTACAAATAGGTAAATCGACATTTTTAATACTACTTAACAAGCCATATTTGGCTTATATAAATATTTACTATTGGTCAATATGACCCAGCCTAGCATGCCACATCTTCTTATCATCATAAAAGATGAAAATAGGGAATAATTAACATTCATATTATTGTACTCAACAATCTGCACAATGAAACCACCTAGAACTATAATAACTTGTTCCTAACGACAAGTCACCACCATCGATATGAAAATTCAAATTGAAATCAAATTTAACCAAAACTAACACGGAAACTAAATTTCATCAAGTTTTTAGATCATATAACACATTATGTAGGAACAATGTGCGACCACCGCGCATATTCAATTGATGCTTGCCAATCCTCTTAACTTCCACTCAGGAATTATTTTCCACATTTAATTGTTCCATGTGAAACCCATTGAAATTCCACAAAGGCATTTCTGTCCTTCGCTACGTGGTCTGTGGCCTCTAAGTCTAAAATCCACAAAGAGTGAGATTTAGTTATGAAAACTGAACTGGAGACATCAGTAACACTCTTAAGTGTACAAAGGGTTTCTATTTTCTTTGACTCACTCTAATTGCGAGTAAAAGTGACCATTTTTGCCACAGTTAAAATATTTCACCTTTGACATGTTATTTTTGAAAGGACATTTTCCTTTCTTTTGTCGGTTAAACTTCGATTTCTATCCTGAAGGACATGTTCTTTTATTCTTTCCGCTTTCACTACAAAAAAATCAAGTTTTAGCCACGACATTTGCAACGAAATATTGTCCAAAATTCGTTGCAATTCGTTTTTGCAACAAAATTTGCAACTATAAAAAATTCGTTGCGAATTCCGCGTTGCAAATTTTGCAACGAAAAATTTAATGTGTCGTTGCAAATTTGCAACGAATATTGCAACGAATAATTTTTTCGTTGCAAATTTACAACGAAATAATTTTTGTTGCAAATTTGCAACGAAATAATTTTCGTTGCAAATTTGCAACGAGAAAATTATTCGTTGCAATGCATTTTTGCAACGAAATTTGCAACGAAAACAAATTAGTTGCGAATTCCGCGTTGCAAATTTTGCAACGAAAAATTTAATGTGTCGTTGCAAATTTGCAACGAACATTGCAAGTGTCGTTGCTTATTTGCAATGAAAATATATTTCGTTGCAAATGTGCAACGAAAGTATTATTTGTTGCAAAGTTGTTTATGCGACTTTTTTGCCACGGATCATTTTTTCGTCACAAAATTAGTGGCAACATCTTGCAGTGACGAATTCTCAAAGCTTTCGTGGCAAATTTCGTCGCTAATTTACCAATAAAACATAATTTTTTTCGGGACAAAATTTTGTTAATTTTTAAATATTCTGGATATTTTGCGACGAATTTTTATAATTTATGATCATTCGATAAAATAATTTCTTTTATTTCTCGATTTTAAATCTAATTAAAAACAAAATTAATTTCCAGAATTTATATTTACTCAGCAAGTAATAAGATGTAAATATTATAACAATTTGAAAGCGAAATACATTCATCTATTTTTGCAACTTGTGCAACAATACCTCACAAAGATCATAAAAAATTTTCTGTCAAACGTGCAAAGAGACTTCCAAATTGCATTGCACAACTTGCATCAGCCGTACAAATAGATGAGATTACAACCGGTGAAGGGTCTCTACAAAGTGGGAAGTAAGATCAAACAGCAAAATCCAAGTTTTTGTCAATCGTGCAAAGAGACTTCCAAATTGCATTGCGCAAATTATATCGCCTGTACAACATAGATGATATTGAGTCAGTATCTTTACAAGATATTAAAAAAAATAGAATTGGATAAATGTCTGATATGCAATTCTTATTTTAGCTCTACTACATTACCTACATTTGTCCATAACTCTTCTTTCGAGAGGGAGTATGCAAAGTCAGTGCACTAGAACTATTACAGACAGTAGGCTCAGTGTGTCAACAAGGTCTAGACAAGGATTTGAAGGGAAGTGACACTCCTTACTAAGAAGACTAGCATGCAGTAGTTTCATAAGCTCCTACTTATACGTCTCCTAAGCAAATAAAATCTAACGATAGCAGGCCGAGAAAACATCTATTTTGACAGGTATCTCTAGCATAAACATCATGAACCTACAAATAACACCAGCACTCACTAGCATTGAAGTAGATGGTCAACATACAAGGGTAAGCTCGCGGCATTTCCAATTAGATTCATATCAACACCCTTGAAGACTTTCTTAGAACGAAACAGAAACTATGCTGTAGACAGATGATGATCCTACCAAGTAAGTTAAAACTAAATTGTTAATACTTGGCATTCACAACCTGTAGAAGCCATAGGTGTAATAAATCTGGTCTACCAAAGAACAACATAACATAGAATTTGAAATCAAATGATTGGCCAACGACAAGAAAGACATAACATAAGGAACGCGAATAATTTGCCAACAGTACACCTGCAGAAGTAGTTGCTCACAAGTAAAGGATTATTATTAGCCAGACTAGACAAGAGAGACCCACGACAGCCAAAATCATCCGACTACATAGATCTGGTCACGCCCAAACAACCAAACTACTTAAGAAACTACAACCGAGTCACAAAATAGCACCTCATTACAGGATAACACTTCTCTGCCCCAGAACAAACCAGTAGCACAGTTCTAACCAAAATGACTTCTCAATCCACTGCCCTCTACCTCAAGATTACAATCATTAGTCACAACCCCGCTTCTTCCAAACAACCACATCAAGACAAGAACCTTAAATCAAGATTAACTGAATCGAGGACACCCACATCGAGATTGAGGACTAAATGTACCAGAGAATCAAGGGCAGCGAGACAAGGCGAGGCAATAACAATTCAAGGCCTCATTACAGAATAACGATTGACAAGAGGATGAGCGAGGCACCTGAACTGGAAAAAGGCTCTGACGATGGCCAATTCGCTGCTCCTCAGTATGATTTCCCTATCAGAAGAAAGAAAAAGGCAAGAATCACCTCGCAAGCTCCAAAATCCGAAGGAAGCTTGCAGCAATGAGAATCGGAGTGCGACATTGACGAAGGAAGCTCCAAAGAACTATGGACATATGCGTCGATTGCAAGCAAGAGATCAGAAGACAACATGATAAAGAACGGATTCAAATCGTACCTCTAAGAACAGGACACTCCCGTTGAAATCTTGATGAACGCGATATCAACCAATTTCCTTTTGCCTGAAGCCTAAAACAACATAAACTCATGAAAACCCTAAAATCGAAATCAAGAGGTGCGATTTCACACAAACGCGATGTCGAAAATCCTAACCTCCCGCAAATCTGACTTGGGGATGAGCGTGCGCCGAAGATTGAGGGATTGGGTGACTCACGTTGAGCTTTGCAGAGAGCTTGGCAGAGAACTTGCGGATGGGAGATTCAAATCAAGGGTCGCGCGTTGCAGAGAGCTTCACAGTTCGGGCATTCCATATCGAGGGTCGATCTTCATCGTGGTTGGGAAATTTTCAAGGTCTCCCTTTGCGGTGGGAGTGAGGACGCAACGAGCGAAGAGAAAGAGAGAGCAGAGACGAGAGATGAGCGTCGAGAGGAAGAGAGGAGTGAGCACTCGAGCAGAGAGACGGAGAGTGCGAGCGAAGGCGATAGAATTAGGGATTTAGGGTTGAGTCTCATCAATTTTATCTATGAGGTTGATAAAAAAAAAAAAATTACCTGTATTTTTGCAACGAAAACATTATTTCGTTGCACAAGTTGCCACGAAACTCTGTTTTCGTTGCCAATTTGCTACGAAAAAAAAAAAAATAGTGGCAAATTTTGCAACGAAATCATATTTTCGTTGCAATTTTTTTATTTTAATTATCAAGTTACGACGGAATTTATTTTCGTCACAAAATTTGCCACGAAATTTTGTTTTCGTTGCTAAATTTACAACGAAAACGAAATTTCGCTGCATATTTTGCAACGAAATAATGTTTTCGTTGCAAATATTTATTTATGTAATTCTTAGGGCACAGCGAGAGTTGCGACGAAATTTGGTTTTGGTTGCTAAATTGCCAACAAAAACCAAACTTCGTGGCACATTTGTGCAACGAAATCATGTTTTCGTTGCAAAATTTTGTTTATTTTAAATTATGTTAGCGACCAATAAGTATTCGTCGAAAATAGTCGTAACTATAATAATTTATAATATTAATAATAAAAACAACAACAGTAATTCCTAATCGGGCTTGGCAAGAAGACGAAGAAGAAATAGGGTGTGCGAAGTCTTTAGATAATGCCTATGCACGAAATCATATCTAAAGTTGTTAACATATCTGAAGTCTTTAGATAATGCCTATGCGCGAAATCCTATCCCAAAAAAATAAAAAAAAAATAAGACGTGACATTTTTTATATTTTCAAATTAGGAAAAGCTATCTGAATTAAAGAGAAGAGGCATGTCCAACCAACTCAAGATATCATCGAAATCCAAGCGATCACAAGGTTAAGTTAATTAAATATTTATCTTGATTTCTTACGGATTAATTTAAGATTACCCTAGCCTTCCTAAAAAAAAGGTCCTCTACGGCACAAATTAGTGATTACATTAATTTTGATACAAACACCCCCAATCGGTAATGCTTAAAATATCTTAAAAACAAATCAAGATTAATGTCAAATAATCCAACTTTGGCAGCACAATGTTGAAATCAAATTCCGTTCGAGAAGATTACCTAACTCGGACGATCTGCTGAGCAAATTGGACGAAGGCGGGACGATCAAAGAACGTAATAATGGGAAGATTCTGCATGAATGTAATAATGGGGAAATCTTATTAATTGATCCTTTGTTTACTTCTATCCTCCGAATAGATACGTATATTTGGCTCCTCATATTTAGGCCCAATACTAAACAAAATTCTAACTTTAGCATTCATAATAATCATATTTAAAAAAATTATATTATAAAAAATCTCTAACTTTTATTTTTATCTCAATTCCACTCTAAACATTTTACTTTTGTGATGAATATTTTTTTCCTGATTTCCCAAATGGGGTAAATCCATCAGCATAAAGATTCGGCATTTTCATCATCCCATATAACATACAACCCACTAAAGTGGGTTTTCGTGCCTCAGAGAGTGAAGCTTGGGGGAGAGAGCTGGAGTGTGAGAACTCCGCGTATGTATGTTCACATAGCCTATTCCAAGTCAAGGTAAACGAGGAGGGTTGCATCAAGTGTAGTGAGCCGTGCAAAATTTGCCATGAAAGTGGGTTTTCGTTGCAAATTTGCAACGAATTATAGAGTTCGTTGCAAATATTTGCAACGAAACCATATTTTCGTTGCAAATTTTTGCAACGAAAACATAGTTCGTTGCAAAATTTGCAACGAAATAAATAATTTGTTGCAACCATTTGCAACGAAACCTTTTTTTCGTTGCAAAATTTGCAACGAAATAAATAATTTGTTGCAAATATTTGCAACGAAACAACATTTCGTTGCAAATGTTTGCAACGAATTAAATGTCGTTGCAACATTTGCAACGAAATAAATAATTCGTTGCAAATTTGCAACGAAACCGTTTTTTCGTTGCAAATGTTTGCAACGAAAACATAGTTCGTTGCAAATGTTTGCAACGAATTAGTGTTCGTTGCAAATGTTTGCAACGAAAAAACGGTTTCGTTGCAAACATTTGCAACGAAATATAATTCGTTGCAAATATTTGCAACGACAACATAGTTTGTTGCAAATTTTGCAACGAAATGAACAATTCGTTGCAAAATTTGCAACGAAATGAATAATTCGTTGCAAATATTTGCAACGAAATGGTGTTTCGTTGCAAATATTTGCAATGAAACAATTTCGTGGAAATTTGCGACGAATTTGTTTTTCGTTACAAATTTCGTTGCAAATTTGCAACGAAATTGTTTCGTTGCAAATTTTTCGTGGTAAAATCCTTGTTTTTTTGTAGTGTTTTTGAACCCACCTTGACGCTTATAACCGGAGCTCGAAGCCCCATTTGAGCTAGAACGAGCATAACATATATCTATTTCAGGTTTAGCCGCCAGAAAGCGATTCACCTCTAGTTCAAGACGGGGCATAGCATTCTCGAAAAGTCTTTACTTTTTATTGTGGATTTTCATAACCACACAGCTATGAAGCAAAGAACGGATTATTGCTTGCACTTGCTATTCATCAGTCAAAATATAGCATGCATCTTATAGTTCACTTCTCATGTTTGACAAATGCCTCAAAATGCGGTTTCATATATGCCTATAAGGCATCATATAAACGTCAAATCTTATAGTGATCTGTCTCGATTTGGTGATCGATGTCTAACCACACTTGGCTTTTAATGCTTCCAACTTGACTTTGGCATTTTCATAAATATCTGAACTCACGCATAAAATCATTTTTCATGCCTCAGCAACATGATGCGAGCAATAGAGTTCATCTTTTTCCATGCAGCAAATGCCTCTTTATCTCTTCTATATCGTGCAGTATTCCCATCTTCAAGTTCTTCCATAACTAGGTTAAGAGCTTTTAGTGCTTCTTGCTTTCTTAGCACATATTGGATTCTCATATTCCAATTTTCATAATTCATGTCGTTCAAAATTCTCTCCTTTGTCAAGCTTGGCTATGATATTCTAAAAAGCTAAAGCCATTGTATCTGAACATAAAGTTCTATAGACATGTATTCACAAACTATTAATGCCTAACATTTATGCATCTATTTTACATTAACTAATTATATTAATGAATAATTTTACATAAGGTCTTCTGACCAAAAATCAAATTTCACATAAGGTCGCAGAGTCGAAAGTTCACTATGTTCCTAATCATTGTCTAATAATCCTTGCTTGAAATTATCATTAATATAATCATTTTATATAAAATTGAGTTCACTAAAGTTACTAAAACTCTATAGAACTCTCCACTCGAATAAAGATCATAATCCTATAATGATTTATCTATTTTGTAATCATAACATGGCATAGTATGATTTGAACGAATACACAAATAATTCATGCATAAAATCATACTCTAATTTCATAATACAAGATATAGATAGCAAGCATTATAAAATTTATACATGCTATCGGCAATCATTATATACATGTAAGCCATCTTCTACATTAAAAAAATGCGAGTAAAAATACTTGAAAATGCCCCAAAGTACGTGTATCATGAGGGTTCATACGTATTTTAATAATGCATATTCAGCAAACAAGTCTAAATGATATATTAAATCGAAGATAATTTTGAGACGAACGCAATGATACCTCACACGCCCCAAACATACCTCATACGCATCCACACGAACCGGTCAAATTTTCTGCTTTGACTAGTCAACGGTCGGTCAACGTGTTCAATGTTGGTAAAAAAATGCAATTTCCCAAAGTTCGAGGACCGAATCGTAATTTTCAGTAAATACAAGGACTAAATTGCAATTCCTAGAAAGTTCGAGGATCAAATTACAATTTCTCAAAAAAAAAATTGGGGAAGAATGAGATATTTGTAAAAAATTTGGGGACTAACATGCAATTTCCAAAAATTCAGGGACCAAAGCGAAATTTCATGAAAATAATTCTTGCCATCAACGGTCAACAAAGACCAGTCAGCGAACGAACGGTTAACGAGTCAGCATTCGGGTCGGGTCGCGGACCGGCTCGAATCCGGGTCAGGACAACTACTAGATGATGTCATCAGTTGACGTCAGCAATAGTTGGTGACGGTTCATAGGCATGCATGGCGCACATGGCACATGATCCCCACGCGCGACGTGAATCACTGGCGCATGTCGGCCTGTGCGGCACCATCTGGTCTCCTCCGATGACGGTCGACCTCTAAAAATGCTCATCTTGATGAGGCGCACTCGTTGGTATGCTCGAATGTCATTTTTGGTGAACGAAATTGCACGAAATGGCAATGTTTAGTCGTTGCCTCGGGAACCCGATCCCCGCGGCGGCGCGTGGCGCACGTGCAGTCACTCCTGGCGTCGCCTCGCGATGGGTGACTACTCAAGATTTTTGTTTCGCCAAGCTCGTTTCGATTATATATTCAAAATTCATTTTCGATGAAAATAACAACAACAAAAGGCAATGAACAGCTCGGTCGAAAACTCAGTTTTTCACGCTTTAATTTCGTCGATAAAACACAAATGATCCGGAAACAAGAACGATTGCTTTGATACCAGTGAAGGGAACCAATCCCATTACAACTGCAGTGGATTACGTGAAATTAACAAGCCCTATAATCTTCTTGAATCACTGATCGGAGAAATACATCACAAAACAGATATGCCTCAAGTTTTCACAGATTAAATGTTCCTCTTGCAGTCCCTCGAGAGATCGTTCGTCCATTTGACGTTTGGGAAGTTGAGTCGCAATCGTCGTCCTTTTTCTCTTGAGAAAGAATGACGTTCGTCTCTGTTAAAGGAACGACGATCAAATGACGTTCTTGAGACGTGATTTTCATTCACGTCTAAAAGCGATAATTGCACCCTTGGCAGTTATCTAAGAGGATAAGGGGCTAGGATAGCATATATGGACGGACCATGGTACTCCCATGCACTTGCGTTTTCCAACAACAAGGATAGACCGACCAGTCAAAAGCAAATTAACAAAAGGAAACTGCATTTCATAAATGAATGCCTTGCAGGAACCTGTAACTTACAATCACTAGAGAGCATTTGAGGGAACTAATATAATGAGCAAAAACTGGGTGACCTTACCACTCTGTGCTTCCATCAATGTCACCTCGACTGCTATTCTTTGGTACTGTTTTGGGAGAGTTATATTTCTAGTCTTGCTCAAGAATCAAGATCAACATAATCATCGTGCTTGTCACTAAGATGCTAAAAATTGATGGGTTTCACTATCCTCACTTCAACATTCTAAACTTGTCCACTATCATCGTATCCGCCCTCAAGTACACCGAGTCATCCAACTTAACGACGGGATCCACCCGACTTCATGATTTGGGTGGTTCCTCATTTGACACTCCAAGCATGAAAAAGAACTACAAGGTTGGCTTAGAATCAGAATAACATACTTTAGAAGAACAGGAAGGCCATCACCATGGTACTCCCACCATTCATCTGTCATGATAAGGCAATCACTAGATAAGGGATGATGATTGTCCGTTGGGAATCAATAAACAATCCCAATCAACAAAAACTTTATGGAAGGATTTCTTTTGCAGGTCACATGCTCTGTGAGTGGTAGATATACTGAAACTCTAGAATTCTATTGTGGCTCTTTGTAGATAGAAATCACAATTCTGGCTTTAAAAGTTGCGACTAAATGAGTAAAGATTCTGAATGTCATGATGTGACAATCACCTTCTGGCTACACTAGGAGTAGATTATCTTATCTTGATTGACTTCAACATGGTGGAAAAATATAAGGGAACGAGAACTGAGATGCTTTCAACATTGTTTTTCCTGCACATGTGAGCAAGTTTGATGCTCGTTTGCGGTATTGTTGCACCTGCTCTATGAAAGCTTCTTGTTCTTCTTCAGCAATCATATTTTGTAGCACATAATTGATACCGTCTTTCATTTCTTTACTCTCATGAAAATTGTCACCTAAGAAGTAGGATGGAGTCTGAAAAAGCCGCAGCCACATGCACTGGATGAATTACTTTTGCTCGCTTGCCATTATAAAGCTTCCATACGCACTCATATTTGCCATCATCACTTTAACTGCAAACGTCAGAATGCTTCAGTGTATTCACAATGCAAAATCGTAGATACAACGTTTGGTTGCTTCTACTGAATGAAGACAGTTGTGACATCTTGAGGAAGAAACATCGCGCAAACTTATTTATATTGTTGAAACCCCCGATTGTGGAGCCAATGCCAAGAGATATTGCAAGTTTTGGGAACACTACATAGAGATTATGGTTTGTCTTGTAGTACTAATCCAGCAGCTTCATACTTGTATGAATCGATGGAGAGAGTAAAAGAATCGCTAAAAAAGCTTCCATATGCACTCATTTGCCATCATTGCTGTATCAATAAGTCTCTTGAGAGATTCTTTTACTCTAGATCGACAGTTGATCGGCGTTAGCTTCCTCATTTGTACAGACTACAGAGAGCCAATTCAATCCTAAACCCCTTCCACAACAAGCTTGACCACCAAGCTTGTTGGTGACCACCGCACCCGGTGGCAATGAATCCTAAGCCTATTGCACAAAAGAACATAATAACAATACAGATAAACAAATAGTTACAACCACAAAGGAAGCTGAGCGGAGGGGAGGGGTGTATAGGGAGTTAACATGGAGATCTGTGGGAGTTGCAGATTCTTCACAATGGACAGTCATTAACATCGACCACTGTATTTACAAACGAATTTAGATCTTCAAGGAAATAAGATGTGGTTTTACAAAAATTAGAAGGAAAAAGAGCTTCCATCCTGTCTCTCTTTCAATCAGCTCACTTTTAAATCCGGACAGGAAATTAGACGCGAATTTGCAAAGGAAAAAGACGGAAGGAAAGAAACTTCCACGCAAATCCAATCAGATCACTTTTGATCTAGTGTTTAATATTACCAGATAAAGTTACTCCACACCTTCGAAAATTCCAATCCATTTTTTCGCATCCGCGTAAGGGCAAGGGTCCATCCGCCCTTGCAATGACCGACTTTCGGAGAAGTGGCCAAATGCTTTATGCTAAAAAAGAAGTAATTAATGTAGCGTTTTGTCGGGGGGTAAAGAGGCAAAATCTCATCGAAAGATTAGATCGAGATGGAAAGAGGAATTGAGTTATTGGGCCGAATTTCTTTTCCGTCGTCCTCACATTGCATTTGGATTAAACAAACATAAACCTCGTCAAGGTCTTGCCACTTTACTTTCTATAATGCACATTCTCAGTCATAAAGGTTAAAGCATTTCCCAGCTTTTATCACAGGTGGCCAAGACGATTTGGGTCAAGCTATAGTTATGTGGGCTTTGGCAAGTGGAGGCTGCTAAGATCGTTCGAAAGGAAGACTAAAGGCGCGGATGCCGAAATTTTGGAGTAGATCCAGAGCATGAGCCGGGATTGAGAGAATTTGAGAGAAATTATGAGGAGAAAAATGAAATGGGGAGAGATATTTATAGAGAATTTAGGATATAATTAGTTAAGAAAAAATTAAAATAAAAAAAATGGGGGGAGGATCCGCTGAATTGACCGTTGGGGAAAGAGCCGTGGCTCTTTCTCGGCCCAACGGCTATAAGGGCGGTTCCAGGCCAGTTTCGAAATTTTGTGAAACCAAAACTGGCCTGTGAGGGCTGAGCAATTCCGGTTTGGAACCGGCGGGCCTGGTCAACAGGGCCGGTTCCGGGCCCAAACCGACCCATTGCCATGTCTAATCACTGGTGGCCAAGACGACTTGGGAGAAATCTGGGTCAAGCTATAGTGGATGTGGGCCAAGTGCATGTGGGCTTTGTCAAGTGGAAGCTAGTAGATTGGTCCGAAATAAAGACTGAGCGTGCATATGCCAAAATTTTTAGAATAGAATTTCCGCTCCAGAAATGCTTTTAGAACATAAATCCATTTGATAATGTGACTTATGGAGCAGAAATGTGTTTGGTTACGCAATCTCATTTTTTTAAAAATTTCTAGAGCATTTTTTTTTTTGCTCCATAAGTAGTTTTGAAACCCTTTGAAGAATGTTAAAAAAATAGTTAAAATCAAAAGCAGAAGTAAAAAAGAAAAAAAGAAAAATCAACTTCTACTTAGATGCAGAAGTAAAAAAAAAAAAAATCAATTTGATAATGTGACTAATGTGATTTTTTAGAGGTGAGCCTTGTAGTGTAGCACTGCGAGTTCGATGATAGACTTCATAGCTCGGTTCGGAGAAAGAGACCAAGCATGATGTTGGACATTGGAGATTCAAGTTGAGATAAGTTGATTCAGAATGATACTTGAATTAAGGGGAAGCAAACCTAACACTTAAGCTACCACGTGAGGGGGAGATTGTTGAAATGCACGTGTGAGTTGGGTTTGAGAAATCCCACATCGAAGAATTAATGTGGTGTAGAGCAATTAATAAATTTAAGTTGGTCCATAATTCATTGGCTTAAGTTTTTGAGTGAAAGTGGATTTAAGTGGATATATTGACGGGCTCGAACTCAAGCTTCCTCTTGGCGATCCCAGCTGTATGCTCTCAACAGGTCCTGAAAGGCACAAATGAGAAAAAAAAAAAAAACAATAATACAAGGACAGATGTCAAGTTTGAAGCCTCGTATAAGTGACATGCACAAGAGTGTGGCACCAACATTTACACGTATCCCATCTGATGCCTTGTGGGGGAGAATCTCCGATCATTTCTCTGGTTTGCGTGGATGAGAGTGGGTTGAGAGGAGAGGCTGATCAAATCCAAACAAATATTTACAACCACAAAAGAAGCTGAGCGGAGGGGAGGGGTGGATAGGGAGTTAACATGGAGATCTGTGGGAGTTGCAGACTCTTCACAATGGACGGACAGTCATTAACATCGACCACTGTATTTACAAACGAATTTACATCTTAAAGGAAATTAGATGTGGTTTTACAAAACTTGGAAGGAAAAATAACTTCCATCATATCTCTTTTTCCACCAACTCACTTTTAAGTTTTAACCCGGAAAGGAAATTAGACACGAATTTGCAAAAGAAAAAAAAAATGGAAGGGAAGAAACTCCCACGCAAATCCAATTGTACATGTATATGTTAAGTTATATCTTATGGTGCTTTGGATGAATTTCCTCAAGTGACTTGAGCATTTTGATCTAGTGTTTAATATTACCGGACAAAGTTACTCCACACCTTCGAAAATCCCAATCCATCCGCCCTTGCATTGACCGACTTTCGTTGTAGTGTGGCCAAATGCTTTATGCAAAAAGAAGAAGTAATTAGTGGAGCGTTTTGTCGCGGGGGGCGGGCAAAGAGGCAAAATCTCATCGAAGATTAGATCGAGATGGAAAGAGGAAACGAGTTATTGGGCCGACTTTCTTTTCCGTCGTCGCCACATTGCTTTTGGATTAAACAAGCATAAGCCTCGTCAAGATCTTGCCACTTTACTTTCTATAATGCACATTCCTGGTCAAAAGGTTAAAGCATTTCCCAGCTTTTATCACAGGTGGCCAAGTCGACTTGGGAGAAATTTGGGTCAAGCTATATAGTGGATGTGGGCTTTGGCAAATCGAGGCTGTTAGGTTCGTTCGAAAGGAAGACTAAAGGCGCGAATGCCGAAATTTTTGGAGTAAAATTTCTGCTCCAGAGTTGCTTCTAGAGCATAAATCCATTTGATAATGTAACTTCTAGAGCAGAAATTCGCTTGGTTTCGTAACCTTATTTTTTTTTTCGGAGCATTTTTTTTTTCCAGAAGTAGTTTTGAAACCCCTTGAAGAAGTTAAAAAAAAACAATTGTTAAAATCAGAAGCAAAAGTAAAAAAAAAAATCACCTTTTACTTAGATGCATAAGTAGAATAATTAACTTCTGGCTAGAAGTTGATTTCTAGAGCAGAAGTATTGCCATGGGCGCCAAGTGGTAGAATCCACGTTAAACAACCAAACGATTTTGTTCTGTCTTGGCATTACCGTCGAAAATATTTTTATTTAATGCAAGTAAGGTATTAGTGTGTTGCACGAACTTAAAACTATGTTTTATTTATAGGTTGCTAATCAATTCCACCTTCATTGATACTTCAAATTAATTATAAGAGATATTGAAATGCTTACATATCTTGTCTCGATCGCTTAGTAAAATTTGATCAATATTGCCTTATTTTTCCTTCAATGAAGCCAAACAAATTCCAATTTATTTGACATTTCTTGGCAGAACAATACATGCACTAAAAAATAAAAATATCAAACCATAGTTATGGGTCTCTCTCTTCTTCTTCTTTTCCTTTTTTGGCGAAGTGATTCCTGGGCACATTTTTTGGTCGATTTGCTGATGATAATAACTTTTTTTAATCATTTTACAATCTTGATCTTTCTTTTTGGGAGAAGTTATAGGTCAAGTCAACGTCGATAATCACGTGTTCCGTGGAATGGGTCCCAGCCACACTTCGAGTTTGGCCCAAAGTGATAATGACATGGAAGGGCAAGAGTTTGAACATATAAAGGAAGTAGAGATGACCCTCTCGTAAGTTTGATGTGAAGCAGAAGAAAACAGAAAACCCACAAAGCGAAACACCGTTATACATTAACATGAAGCGTTTTTTATTGGGTATGTGGAGGTGGGTGGTGTTGCTGGTTTTGATGGGGGAGTGGAAGAGGCATGGGATGCTTGGAAGAAGAGAAGAATGCGCTGCTCAAGATTAAGGCTGTCTTCAACCACCCGAATGGGTCCTCTCTTCTCCCTTGGCGAGGCGAGGACGGTGACTGTTGCAGTTGGAGAGGGGTGGTGTGCGATAATACCACTACGCAGGTGACTCAGCTATTTCTGAACGATACGGTTCAGTTATATTTGAACGATAAACGCGAGTGGAAATTTCCATCGCATTGAGTTATTGACGCGTCTTTATTCCTTCCTGTAGAGGACCTTCAATTGTTGAATTTAAGATCGAATTATCTCTCAGGTGAATCTCTCTCTCTCTCTCTCTCTCTCTTTTATTTGTTTCTTTTTATTTTTATTTTTTCAATTGTGTTTCTAAGTGAGTAATCGTTTATTTATCATAATTGTACGAGGGTGCTACAAACTACAAAGTGGATAGAATTCTTTTATGGTCACCTCTTCCATTCATCTATATTTATCTGGACACAAGAACTCTTTCCGCGTTCGAGAAGGCAAATGGTTCCAAAATCTTGAGCCACTCTGCCTATGCATCTAGACATGAAAGAAAGCTAGAAAATTTGGTGCTTCAGTATATTTAGATAGGGAAAGCCAAATAACGCATCCAACACAAAATAAAAAAAAACTGGTAAACATAAAATCGATGACATGTTGGTCTTATTTACGTGATTAAGTTGATGTGACCAAGATACATCCTCGAGAAAAGCAACATGAGATTTTGTTATAGATCATGCGATATAACAAAAATTCTAAAAGATGCACAAATCATTCGAACGCTATCCATAGATTATTGAGATCCTCTATATTCATGATAATTATAAATTTGCTCTCTTGAAAGTTAATACCAAAACACGAGGACCATTTGACGGTCCAAATTGATCTCCCATTTTCTTTTCCATTTGCTTTTCATTATTTTTCTTATTTCTTTTTTCCCTTTTTCAACTTAATTTCCCCCCTCCTCTTTTAATTGGGAAAATTATCATTTTAGCCTTAAACTTTCTAATTCCGCCAATGTAGTTTTAAACCTTAGCACAAAACTATTAGTCTTTTCCGCTAATTGTAACTAGAAATTGCTTTGTGGCGGTCTAATCATCGCCTGCCTTCATATGTGACACGGCTAATGTTTTGACATGAATGGCTCTTGAAGAAGTGACATCCTTTTGCATGCTTTTCTAAATTTTCTGTTGTATTTTTCGTTTCCTTTTTCTTTTCTTTTTTTTACTTTTCCGTGCTACTGTTCATCTTCTTCCTTAGAGAGCTGAGACCACCGAGTTGGTTCGTCTCCGCAACACCGAATTTCCCCGGAAGATCTCGCAAGAACCCTAGCTATCCCCGCTGGTAGCGACTAATCCTTTATTTGTTTTTTATGGGCGAGCCTTTTTGAATTTCTGCTCATTCAATATCCCTTCAGAGAGCTTTGGTTTACGTACTTTTCTTTGTATTAGGTGACTCTCGATTGGTTGTTTTAAACTCTTGGCTTTCTTCACTCACAAATACCCCTTCAGAGAGCTTTGCTTTACGTACTTTTCTTCTGCTTGCTCTAATTTCAGACAAGTCTTTAGTTGCTTCACGTTTTCCTCATTGCCACAAATTGAGAACAAAAAGTGGCGAAAATGATAAGAATGAGGGTGTCAATATGGAGCCCCAAGCTCGGAGCCCGCAGATCCCAGCAACTTCGGCCAAGCCCGTGGAAAATGAAAGGAAAGAAAAAATATAATGAAACGAAAAAAAGGAAGAAAAGATAAGGGAAAAACAGAAAAATCATAAAATTATGCAAAAACGACATTGTTTCATCAAGAATTATACATGTCAGCTTGCCAGTCGTGCCATGTAGGTCGGTCATTCGTGACTCAACATCACATCAGTAATTTTTTTTTTCCAATAATGGCCAAAAGGATTAGATTGAACTTTCCTAGAAAGGTATACGGTCAAATTGGCAAATTTAAAGGATTTAGAATTAATTGATATACGTAAAAAAAATCAAGATTAATTCGGTAATTATCCCTTTTAGTCTATGTTTGCTGTAACTTCTTCTCTCAGGTACAAGCCCACAATGGACACTCGTACAAGCGCTGCGACCCTTGAGTAGGCCCGAGGAGGCCGTGGCCTCGCGCGAGCAATCCGAAACTAGTGCTTATTGGTCAAATGAGAGCCACATGATGGTGCGATGCACGTGATAATCACAAATGTAGAGTAAAAAATGTGACGGGAACGCACACAATTATCTCAGCTTTGCTAGTTAACTAAATATAATAAACACTGTTAAAGGTACAAGCTACTTGTTTACAAAGTCACGTCGCACACGGACTTTTTTTATGCTTGGATATATTGGACCAAACTCTATTATGCCTTTAACTCAATTCTCCTCATCACGAACATATTTTATTTCGATATATTGAGGATTGTTAGATAACTGATATTTATAGATGATTAAACCAATGCATGCATCGATGTTTTTATTAATCAGAGTTAAACGGAACGTTGTCCCTGAAGAAATTGAAGAGGCTATATCTATCTAGCAATTATCTAGAACGAGTCCCCTCATTGTACAAGCAAACTTCAGTGGAGACCCAAAACTTGTCTCCCATTCAGCTTGAAGGTACGCGCAAAATAGAAGACCATGCGTTGGTATGTAAAGTTCGGTTCTGAGAACCTTTTGTCAATCTCAGGTGTGAATATGGAGGTATTGGATCTTCGTCATAACAATTTGGTGAGTGATGCCCTTGCGGACATTACGAGGATAACATCTCTTAAGGCCTTAGACATCAATGATTGTGGACTGAATGCTTCAAAGTTACTGGAAGGTACTTTTCTGAAAATCCTTTCGTTTTATCACCTTTTTAAGATAAGATCGTCTTGAAGATAGAAACCATGACTGCATTCTGTTTGACGTCCTCTAGATCATATTTTGGCCGCACATTTTCTTCAAGTAACTTGGTGCCAATGACATGTATTTAAATAATCGATATTCTCGAGATATCTGGCTTATGTTGAAGTTGGAAGGATTTAGTTAAATGTCCATGCAAGCCATAAATAAACTCATGTCATGCTCAATGTCTATAATCGTGGATTCACGATGTCGGTGATCCCTAAACGTTTGGTCATTTAGAATTTCATCCCTGATGTTTGAAGATTGAAGTTTAGGGCCCATGCTTTTACTTTTGTGCAACTTTTTTTCCCCGGCCGGTGTGAAGAATAGTGTGATGACAAAACAGATGCAATGAGTTATTGCTAAAAATACACAAACAGTCCGAAATGACAACATGCGGAAGGAGTTCAAATATTGTATAACCAATTTACATACAAAAGTTCAGGAATCAAAATAAATAAATAAAATGCTTGAAGTTTATATTTTAAACCACAATGGTGATCAACTTCAGGCATTGAAAGTTTTAATAGATTTCACTGAGCCGTGGAGCCTAAAAATTTAAATGACACTAAAGTTCAAACAAATAAACCTTGTTGGAACCGAAAACACACAATGTGGGTGACCTTTCGTAAATAAAAGCGAGGCACGAAATGGATGGAGAAAATCTGTATATTGGAGAACACTTGCTTTGGCTTCTCTCTTGCTTATCTTACAATACAACACACTCAAGTATTTATAGCAAAAAGTAAACACTCCTATGAAGACAACATGTAATTACTATGAAACACAAGACACCTAGTAATGATGACACAACATGTAATTACTATGAAACCCAAGACACCTAGTAATGATAACACATAGTAATGATAATCACACCAAACTTGCATTAATTACTCCATGGTCTTATAAAATCAATTTTATGAATATTTTAATAGCCTCCCTTAAAATTGATTTCCATACCAAGCATCTTCTTCAATTTTTCGAACGAATCCGCCTTCAAGGGTTTCGTCAAAATATCTGCAAGCTGATCTTCTGATCTGCAGAAATTAAGATCGATTTCACCATCTTTGACTCGCTCACGAATGTAATGATACTTGATGTCGATGTGCTTGCTCCTGCCATGAAATACAGGATTCTTGGCTAATGCAATAGCCGACTTATTGTCACACATCATTTTAATAGGACCCGTTTGTTCATGCATCAATTCATACAGCATCCTACGAAGCCATATCGCCTGACAAGCCGCTGAAGCTAATGCCATGTATTCTGCTTCAGCTGTCGAGAGAGCAACAACTTGTTGCTTTTTGGAAGACCAAGAGAATACTCCTGATCCAAGAAAGAAAGCATACCCCGACGTACTTTTTCGAGTCTCGGTATCACCTGCCCAATCACTGTCTGTGTACCCCACTAGACCAAAGTTGTCAGTATAAGAATATAAAATTCCATGATCACGAGTTCCACTGACATACCGTAAAATTCTCTTTGCTGCTTGCAAATGTGACTGGTAGGGTTTTTCCATGAACCTGCTAATAATACCCACTCCATAGGTAATATCTGGTCTTGTAGAAACCAAATATCTCAAGCTGCCAACAATGCCTTTAAAATAAGTGGGATTTACCAGCTCACCGGTTCCTTCTTTCTTCAGCTCCAATCGTTCTACTACGGGAGTTCGGATTGGCTTCAACGATTCCATTTTAAATCGCTTCAAAATATCATTAGCATATTTCTGCTGAGAAATAAATATGCCATCATCTGTTTGCTTCACTTCAAGACCAAGAAAATAGGACATCAGTCCCAAATCAGTCATCTCAAACTGGCTAGTCATAGTCTCCCTGAATTCAGCAAACATTTTTTCACAGCTCCCTGTAAATATCAAGTCATCAACATAAATGCACACAATTAAGATGTCACCGATAGCATTTGACTTGATATATAGTGTATGCTCATAAGGGCACTTTTGAAAATCATGCTCCAACATGTATGTGTCGATACGTGTGTACCAAGCACGTGGTGCCTGTTTTATTCCATACAGAGCCTTCTTCAGTCTGTAAAACTGATTTTCATGCCCTTTCTTCTCATAACCCTGTGGTTGCTCCACATATACTTCCTCTTCAAGGACACCATTGAGAAATACTGATTTCACATCCATTTGATGGATTCTCCAATGGTTTTGAGCTGCAAGTGCTAATATAATCCGAATAGTATCCATCCGGGCAACTGGTGCAAATACTTCAAAATAATAAATACCTGGCTTCTGCTTGTAGCCCTTTACAACCAGTCTAGCCTTGTAACGGTCCACCTGACCGTCGGGTTTGTACTTTGTCTTGTACACCCACTTGAAACCAATAGGCTTTTTACCGGGTGGTAAAGAAGTCAACACCCATGTGTCATTCTTCTCAATGGAGTAAATTTCTTCATCCATTGCTTCAATCCACCTTTCATCTACAACTGCTTCATCATAGGTTACAGGGTCACAATCAGCAAATAAACAAAAGTTTACCAATGTTTCATCAGTGATTTCGCTATCACTGTTTCTATTTCTTGTGACCACATAATCTCTGAATTTTGCTGGCGTCTCCTTCAGTCGTTGTGAACGACGTAGTTGTGGTTCTGAAACTGATGTTGGTGAAGATGTACCTCCAGTTGAAGATGATGAGGAAGATGGATCACTCGTTGAAGATAATGGAGGTGTTTCTGTCTCACCCGCCAGTGGTTCATCTTCGATGGTGATATTTTTCTGGTCACCCTTCTGATTCCAGTCCCAGGCTTCATCTTCTAAAAACTGGACATCCCTGCTGATAATGACTTTCTCAGTGATCGGGTTATACAGCTTATAACCTTTAGTTGTATCACTATAGCCGATGAAGATGCACTTCTCGCTTTTGTCATCCAGCTTTTTTCTTCGCTCGTTTGGTATATGGGGATATGCCACGCACCCAAATACTCGTAGGAACGAAACATCTGGTTTGTTTCTACTCCAAGCTTCTTCTGGAGTTCTTCCAAGAACACTCACTGTTGGACACCTGTTTAGTACAAATACAGCACAGCTTCTTCCCAAAATTTCTTGGGCAAATCTTTAGCTTTCAGCATACTTCTTGCCATTTCAAAAATTGTCCTGTTTTTCCTTTCTGCTATGCCGTTTTGCTGAGGAGTATAGCTGGCAGTCAACTGACGTTTGATTCCATGAATTTTACAATATTTGTGAAATTCATTTGAGGTAAATTCTCCACCTCTATCCGATCTCAACGCCTTCAATTTAAAGCCACTTTATTTTTCAACATAGACTTTAAATTCTTTAAACTTGCCAAAAGCTTCAGATTTTTCCCTCAAGAAGTGTACTCATATTTTTCTACTAAAATCGTCGACAAAAATTAGCATGTACCTTTTTTGTCCAAACGATTCCACCTCAACAGGGCCACATATGTCGGTATGTACCAACTCCAGCGGTTGGTTTGCTCTTCTGGCTTTTCCAACTGGAAAAGAGTCTCGGTGCTGCTTTCCAACGAGACATCCTTCGCAAAGACGCCCTGGATCGTTAATCAACGGCATGCCAGTCACCATCCTTTTCTGGACCAATTGCTTCATTCCACGAAAATTTAGATGCCCAAATCGAAGATGCCACAGGCAGCTGCTGTCTTTCGTCATCGCTTGAAAGCTCAAGAGATTCTTCGTCTGAAGAGTCAGGAGAAACATCCGGTTCTTCGTCATTTGTACCGTCGTGATCAACTTGTTGTTTACACCTCTGATTGTGCAAACTCCATTTTCAATGTGAACTTTGTGGCCTTTTTCGGAAAGTTGCCCAACACTTAGCAAATTCCAAAAAAGTCCTGGCACAAAGTAAACATCTGCAATAGCAACATTAGTACCATCTTTGGATTTGATATTAATGTTACCTTTGCCCATCACGGGAATTTTTTATTTATTCCCAAAGTTGACTTCGCCACGGCTTGTCTCATCCAGCTGTGAGAATAACTCCTTTCTTCCGGTCATATGGTTGCTACACCCAGTATCTAGATACCATGTGTTGGTATCCACGATAGTTGAATCATCCTTCGCACATGCTAGTACCATGTACTCTTCAGCATTTGTGGCATGTGCATGTTCCGCCGGCACGTACGTCTCCTTTGCATGGCACTCGGATTTATAATGTCCGAATTTATTACACTTAAAACACTTGACTTTTGATTTGTCAGGCGTTCTAAATTTTCTGGTGAAATTTGAATTCTCACCTCTACCTCGAGCTCCTTCACGACCTCGACCGCCTTGATAGCTTCCTCGGTTTGGTTGAGCGACCCGGCTTTGCAATGCTTGCTCGGAAACGGAACCCGTAGACTTCTGGTTCATTCTTTGCTCATGGGAGCCTAATGAACCCATCAACCGCTCCAACGTGAGAGTTGATACGTCTTGTCCTTCCTCGATCGCTGCGACGACGTAGTCAAATCTTTCGGTCAAAGACCTCAAGATTTTTTCTACAACACGAACATCTTGAAGTTCTTCACCATTAACCCTTAATTGGTTAACGATGGCCTGCACACGATCAAAATATGCCGATATTGTTTCCGAGTCATTCATGCGTAAAGACTCGAAATCACCTCGAAGAGTCTGAAGCCGCACCCGCCGGACACGATCATCGCCTTTGTAGGATTTCTGCAAGATATCCCAAGCAGCTTTCGCGGTCTCGGCACTCGATATTTTTTCAAATATCGTTTCCTCCACGGCTTGAAAAATCGCATATAATGCTTTCTGATCTTTCTTCCGGGACTCCACCAGAGATTCTTTCTCCTCCTTTCTCAAAGCCTCGAATGCTTCGGCATCGGCTACTTCGTTGTAGCCACTTTCAACTAGATTCCACAAATCTTGCGATTTGAACAGAACCTTCATCTGGACAACCCAGTTGTTGAAATTCTTTCCGTTCAACTTTGGAAGCTGCATTTGAACGGAACTACTAGATGCCATACTAGCTCTGATACCAAATGTTGGAACCGAAAACACACAATGTGGGTGACCTTTCGTAAATAAAAGCGAGGCACGAAATGGATGGAGAAAATCTGTATATTGGAGAACACTTGCTTTGGCTTCTCTCTTGCTTATCTTACAATACAACACACTCAAGTATTTATAGCAAAAAGTAAACACTCCTATGAAGACAACATGTAATTACTATGTGTTGACACCTGATTTTTTATTAGTCTTTCATAGTTTATTTTTTAAAAATTCATAAAAAATATATAAAAAGTTAAAAAATTAAAAAATCATCTTTGGTAGCCTTGACCAAGCTAAAGGAACCATTTTTGACAAAAATAATTTTTCAATTTTTTAATATTTTCCAAAAATAGAAAAATACATGAAAAATGAAGAAAAATAGCATTCGATGTCGTAAAAATATAGAAAAATAGTCAATATTTTTATTTTAATTTTCTTTTCATTTTGAACTCATAAATAGTCAAAATTCAAGTTCAATTGCATGTGTTTCTTCACGACGCATAGAGTTGAATTTGGCAAAAAAAATATCATTCGAGTCTTTTAATTTGTAAATTTCTACATCTTTTTTAGTCTTGATGTCCAATTAGATCGACCACCATCTACAATAAATGCCCCTTGCTGAATATTTTCGTTTTTGTTTCACATGATTTCATGGTGTAAAACGCCGAGTGGATCCCCAAATATAATCGGGTCGGCATGAGCTCGATAGCTCGTCCAAGACCAAACCAGGGCACGGCGAACCCCATGTGAGTACTCTCGAACTCCTTCGATGCTTCCTAATGCTTTTCTTAGGTTAGATCGTGTGTAGAATGGCTAGGACAGCTAAATCATTCTTGAGCTGTTATTGATAAATAGGACCTTACTAGGAATGCCATGTTATTTATTTGCATATCTAGATTCCTTGAGTTGGGCATTTTATTACTGATTGTGATTGCTAGGATAATCACTCTTATCTACATGAATTTCTAGATTTAGGGTTCATACCTTACTCATCCGCATGAATCTCAGGCTAGAAAATTCAGTCAACTTAGGTACCGAAAGGGCATCAACTCTGACAGTTGGTGTAACTAAGTCCCCGAAACCATTTCTCTGGTTCTCGCAGAATTGAATAGAAACTCCCAACTATTCGATTGGGTGGTCCAATCATACCCTAAAAAAATGATTGGTGGCGACTCCATGGCATGCACACTTAGCACATGTCACTAGACCACACTGAAAGTCGATCACGCATACCTCCGTTGCGATTTGGGTAATGGGCCTTGGGAGAGGCCCGCGTCCGACCAGACAGGACGGCCCATTAGCCCTCGAGAGCCCGACAACCTCAAGAGGGTCCCGACAGACTGGCAACTCTGCTGGGGACTGGTTCTTAACCATTTAGTGGACTTGAGCTGATTAAAAAGTTGATTGATTCTTCTAACCTAATTTTATGCAGATGCTCTCGAAAGTGAGGTGTATATGCTAACGAATGTGTTAGATGTTTTTGTAGACGGGAGAAATAAGGGGTGAAGTGCTTGTTAACTTTGTTTTATGCAGGCAGGAGTTTTGGATGTATGATTGTGTGGATGTTTATATTGAAGCGGTGATTGTTAAATAAAATGCATGTCTATTACTTTAGCACGACACAATGAATACACACAATTGCGCCTAAAACCCCAGGCGCCCTCTTTAGGAACACAATAGAAGGAATTGAAAATGGAATCTCCGTGAGGAAAAACATGGGGTAATCCACTTTTCAATTCCGCTCACTTCGAACTATGGATTGAGTCCCAATGCAACGATAGTTGTGCAATGGAATCGGCTCTTCCCAGAATTCGAGGTGAGAACCTTGGCTTTAGGTACCAAGCCCTATCTTTTGATTTTTAGGAGTTTTCCCTCACTTGTCTCATGTGTTTGTCTATGGAAGGTTAGTATACCTAACACTGCTAAAAATACAGAGAAGCTTGATTTTCTCTTAAGTTTGGTTGGTAAGACTTTTCTATCCCTCGAACTTGTTACAGCTCTTAATCATTATATTCATTGCATAATTCCGGTGATTGGATTAAATGCCATTTTGAGGATAGATAGGTGTGTTTTCCTCCCAATGTTCTTGATGGAAGATGAAGATGGTGTCATCCCATTACGAGCGCCAAGTGGACAAGAAGAGCCTGCTATGGACATCATTGAGGTATCATCTAATGAAGATGACGATTTGGAATAGGTGATCCTGAAGTCACGTCTCAAAGATCGAAACTGGGGCATCTCTAAGTATTAAGATCACATTCCTTTGTTTTAATTTTCATTTCTAGCCTTCTTGTATAGGATTTATTTTGCTGAGATCCTCTCTATCTGATCCCTTAGATTGATTGTATTAGGGATCTATTTGTGTTTATATACATTCATATTGAAATTTGTTGTATTTCTATTGACTTGTCATTGGAATGTGATAGTGGCATTTCTTCTAATCACTCGAATACTCCAAAATCAATTTTATAATTCCTTTGGATGAAATTGAAATTGGAAATCTTATACAACCTTTTGGCCGTATAGGGCAATACAATCCCAATTTCGCCAGAAGGAACTATAGACTTGAATTGGTTCATGCATGTTTTGCATCATTGGTAATCCACAATAATTGATCAAGAGTATTCGTGTTTTTCAAATTTAATGAAAAGATAGATATCCAAATTACTCATGTTCTTAGCAAACGGCTTTAATTTGGATACCGTATCTTCAATTGAATTTAAAACACATCGTAATTGTGTACTTTTGAACATTCCATTGATTTTCTTGGAATTGATCAAAGGCGATTATCGTGAATTACATTCCTTTCAATGATATGCTTTCCTTTGAGGAATATTGATAAAAGCTTTTGCACAAGGCCAAAACCCTTGTAAAAGCTCTTATCCCTATTAATCACAAGTAATCATAAAATTGAAAGGATTTATGCTTTATTTTTCAAATTCTTTCTTCTGATTCTGCCTTTTCATTTGAAACAGGTTAAAAACAAGTAGAGAAGAGAAGTCTTTTTGTGGATAATCGCGGTGGGAGGTTCCTTTATCCGATCATAAGCAAGATTAAAAAATCAAGATGTACACACTCGAATCATCAATGTCAAAGCGCAGCTTGCCTAGGTTGAGAGTGGTCAGGTGTTCGAGAAAGTCAGCCATACAGAAGTTGAGACACACACATTAGAGCTTTCATTCATTTCGCTCAATCGAGGGACCTTAAAAGCAGATCATACAAATCATCGGGGTGGAAACATAAAACCGCAATGAGCCCTAATTAGCATCACAAAGGAACCAAGTTGGCCCTCCATATTATTGATGCTTTGCTTATACTCACCACCTCGAGACTCGAGATCTGCAAGCTTAAGAAGAAGGCGTTTACATTCCCCTTTAAGCTCGGCAACCTTGGTCCCGTGATCTTCGGCGGCTATTTCCAAGTCCCGAACTAGTCCTCTCCCATGGGCTATATCCGCGGTAATGCTGTCAAGCCTTTCTTCCTGCCACTCACATTGAAACTTCAACACGACATTACGACGGTCGTGCTCATAGGTGGTCAGGGATAAGGCCAAGCGCTCCACCAAATTTCCCTTCTCGCGAAGCAACATCGAGACTCGCTTGTTGGCGAACTCAACAGCTTTTCTGTGACTATCGGCCACAAGGTTGGCCAACACCAAGCAGTTGGACCGATCCTCATAGCGAGCTCGCAAAACATGAGCCACGGTAGCTTTTCGATGAGCGACACGGTAAGTCTCTAAAAAGTTTATAAAGAGGGTTGGGAAGATTCTATATTCCCTCTCTAAATTAGTGCCCTCGATGGAGGTGGTGTCTATTTCCACGAGCAAAATGCGGATTTCATCTTCAGTTTCTGGGTGATCGGCTATATGAGCATAGCCTCGACCGAGGAGGTTATAGAGTTTTTCCCACTGGGCCAAAATTTCGGCCGAGAAAGCGCGAATAGGAGAGGAGGTCATTTTCGTTGGAGTGAGGGAGAAGAAGATGAGTGTGGTAGAGTGATTAAAATAAGAAAAGGCAATTATGTAAGAGTGTTAATCTTCTCTGCATTAACTCCTCCTTTTATAGCAACTCGAGAATGAAGAAAGGCACAGCAATAATGCTCGTGGAGCCAAGTTAATTGGGTAAAGCAGTGGTGGCTCTTTCGGTGAACCATCAGATCTGTCCCAGTCCGTGATTTCAGGCTTGATAAACCTAAAAAAGTTGTAAAAAGATATGTCGGTGTCACCATATTAAAATTGAGAGGGAGTTAAGCGCAACTATTGAAAAAAGTTGCGAAAGGATTTGGCGGTCCCATCATATTAAAAAACTGAGCAGGAGGCGAGCGTAGTTCCACCTTTTTGAAAATAAGTGGGAGACAGACATGGATATCGAGAAAAGGAAATCGATTTGGTGTCCCTCCACGTTGAAAAGAAGAAAGAAGACGACAAAGTGGGAAATACGAAATCTTGGGAGCAACGCTTGCCTGATGATCTTCATCCATGTTTAAAGAACGTTTCATGGGCATACAGAACCACTCAAAAGAAAATTTAGAGAGAGTGATCATACATGAGAGAGTAGAGAACCCTGAGTGAGCAAAAATTGATCGAACATTTTTCCATCCAACATGTTTGAGGGTTACCATCAGTTGCTAGAGGCGACTGATCCAAAAATCTCAGAAAATGAACTACTGAGAGATCTCGAAGATTCCAGGATGGCGTCTGGTACCAGAACCACAGAACCCAACCCTTTCGGCAACGAAGTTCAGGATCTCAGCAGCGACGACAATAGCAGCAGCGATGGTCAATCCCGGAAAAGGAAACGTCGCCAGTGCCACACTCAGAATGAAATCCAAGAGCTTGAAGCTTTCTTTAGTGAATGCCCTCTCCCGAACATGAAACAAAGAAATGAATTGGGCCAGAAGCTAGGGATGAAACCTTTGAGGGTCAAGTTTTGGTTTCAAAATAAGCGAGCCAAATTGAGGGCTCAACACAGACGTCAAGAACTTGCGATTCTAAAGGAGGAAACGAAAAGCTTCGAGCGGAGAACATGAGGTATAAGAAAGCTCCCAGCACTATCGCTTGCCTTAATTGCGGTGGCCCTATCACTCTCGGCGAAATGTTCCTTGATAAGCCTTATATGAGGATTGAAAATGCTCATTCACCACCCCACTCCCTCGAACCATCTTCGATACAATCGGATTTTGTTGGAGATATGCATGAACAAATCAATTCTACGAAGTCAATATCGATGCCTTCTAAAGGATGTGATATGCGTCACCATGATTGGAGTTTCCTTAACGATGAGCTTACTATCACGATCGACCAATCCAAAGCTGATGAATTCCCTCCACAACAATTTCCGGCTCGATCAAATTCTACTGGAAATAGGCCAGAGAGCAATAGCCAAGTTGTCAACACTGTTCCGGGTCGCAAGAAGACGAGGGTCAATTGGTCCCCCGAGCTTCATCTCAAGTTCCTTAGTGCGGTTCAGCAACTAGGGATCAACTCAGCATATCCAACGCGCATACTTGAGATCATGAACATACCAGGACTCACTAAAGATGGAGTCGCGAGTCACCTCAAGAGCTACAGAAGGGCGCTAAGACAGCGCCACACAGCACTGAACCTGAAAGAACTCAACTTGTGCCTAAACACTAGGCATGGCTATAACTACAATGCCCCTGAAGTAAGAAATACCCTGCCGAATCTAGGCACCGACCAAGCTGGTAGCAGCACCATCGACTACTTGGGCGCTAATCAGAATATTCCCCCGAATCATCTCAGCACCCCTCAAGAGTATATGCCACAAGTGCAGCAGGTACGAACTCCTTGGTTTGAGCAGCAACTTTTCGCTAGTGCTCTTCCTATCCCCGATCAACATATTGCGCCTAGTGTTCAAAGATCTGCCCGGCTTGGGCATATGATTTCGGAAGATCAAGCGGGCGGATGCTTTGAGGATTTTTGTTTCTCCCATTCCCAAATGGAAGGTGCTTTTGATAGTGAACCGATCAATCATCCTCTTATAATCTCGAGCAACGACGAAGGTTCTAGCTCGAAGAATCAGATCGCTCACAACAGAAACATGAATCCTTCAACGCCAAGCGATGATGGTCAACCCGAATATCAGTTGCTCGAAGAATCAAAAGATTTCCTTGATGAGGAGCTCCATATCTGGATCGATCAGTTTAAAACTGATGGACTTATGAAGTTATGATCCAAAATGACGATTATATGTCTGATTCATGGTGTAGCTGGCTGATCACCGAGAATCCTCAAGGGAACTAGGCACATGTGAATGGATGTATCATTAATCTTTCTGTCATAAAGTCTTCCATGCAAGATAATCTTCCTTAATGCCTAGAGTTAATCCGGGGCAGCGATCAGTACTACCTGCGAGCATCGTCATGCTTGAGTACGACAATCCCTTGTTAGATTAGAGTCGAGGCGAATCAATTGAACGCCACGAAGAAAAACATTTAAAGGCTTTACATAGGAAAATGCGAGCAAAAGCCCGAGCGAGCTCAAAGACGGTTAGCTCTGTATCGTTCTAAGGGACCTTTAGTTGTTATGAACTCTAAATTGAGCTTGTTTCATTCTCGATGGGGGTCGCTAACTGCTTCAAGAATTTTATAACAAAAAACGAACCAGTTAGGGACGCCAATAGTGCTGTGTCCTGGTAGTCAGTGAACTGGAAGTGGTACGAAACATCAGGAGTTCGATCTCAGTATTGAAAAATCATATTATCAGTTTGTCTATCACCCGATGAAGTTCAAAGAGATTCGACGCAGATGACTATAGAACTTGGGGCAATTCGAAAATCATCGATTCATTTTCATCAAGCGGCGAAGTTGGTATTGTAAAATGTGAAGCACGCAAATGACAAATCCGAAGCAGAAGGAGATGAATCATGATTCGCTTATCCAAGGTCGGGATTTCAACCTTCGACTAAAGCCAAATCTAGGATGAGTTTTTGATCTTGCCCACTCGACAAAACCCATCTCCACTGAAAATGGGGGCAAACCATTCCTACATCTGGAAAGCATGTCGAAGCTGAAGACATCAAATTCATCGTTTGATCCGTGGGGCAAGTCCTCGAAGCGATAGTTATCATCCGCAGAGCGTAATGGAATCCATCCTTTCAATGTAAAACACATTTGGCCGCGGAGCCATCCATTTGGTAAAAAGAACGTATCGTTCCTAAATGATTTTCAATCAGATGCGGGGATAATGTTCTCTCATTTTCCTCTCAGGTGATGAACAGAGATGAGGCACCCAAGAAGCCATGCATTCAAATAACAAAACAGTGCATGAAACACGCCCAAAAAGATGAATGAATCTCCTCCGACGTAAATCCTCGAGGTGGATTCGTTGCCCAACCAGACGAAGAAATCAGGGCCACAAGCTTGAGGGCCGGCTTCTACAATCCGCACATTGGCATGCAGAATGGAATTCAAATCAAGAGTAAAGTAGTATCGTCCCAATTTGTTTTGAATTTGGAAACCCAAAATAATGCTTAATATTTATCCTTGGCAGGAGCTCGCCATCAGGGCAGACATGTAAGTTTCATTTTTCTCCAAAAACCAAGAAGTCGAAAGAACTTTAGAACACCAAACAATCTTGTGTTACTATGTGAAGTGCAGATTTTCACAACCCTTGTACACTCGTTGGAGCATATGACCAAGGGTAAGATGTATCGTTCCAATTTTTGTAAAGTTTTAGAATATACAATGACATATCCCTTTTATATCTCCAGGATCTCCAGCCTCGATGGGCAGGTAAGTATCCCTTTTCCCAATTCATTGGAGATTAAAAACTTTCAGAATTAATTCGATTCTCACATCTAAAAAGACATAGAATTCTTACTTCATTGACATTCATGTTTTAAAACATGAGATTGTCTGAACATGAATTACACATGTATGGTGCATCATAAAATCCCTTTGAAGGATAAATCTTGATGAAATGAAATGAATTTTTCCAACAAGAGTCGTTTGAACTGTTCAAAAGGGTATTTTCTCATAAGAGAAGCGAGCCTAATCCAAACACGTCCCATACACACTTGAGAGATGAGGAGATTGGAAATGATAGCGAAACCTTAACCTATGGATATAAGGGTCATTCGCAACGATTACATGGATCGAGATGACAGAGGCATTTATTTCTTCATTCCAAACACTACAGATGCCCATTGAGAACCCCATTGAACGGCGATTTTCATTCTCAACCCTGTCAAGAACCACCCCACATTGGGGCAAATGAAGGTTAGTCCAACAGTATCAGAAAGTAAACGGTTAGAAATTTTCTTGCTCGGACTAACATAAATCTTTGTGTGTTATTTATATGATAATCCAAGTGTCATAGGATGACTAGAATAATTCATTTCTCTATCCTACACACTATTATCCTTTGCACAACCAAGTTGAGCCAGCAAATTCATTTCATCAACCTATTGGTGATCATTGCATATTCCAAAGCAAAGACAACATCATTCTAGGAACGGAAGCATGCCAAAGTTTAAGTTGCATATCTAGCATGATTGCTGAAAATCCTAGCTCCAAAAGAAAAGAAAAACACGGGATTAAAAAAAGGGGAAAAGAAAAATCCCTAGACATCAAGAAAAAGCAAAGTGCCTGGTAAAAAGCAAGGCCGATGTCCATTCAAAATATCCCCAGTAAAGTCTAGAGAGATGATGAAAAGACCCTCCAAAGGAGTCAGATCAAGATGACTACTCCCCAAATGATGTCGTGCTCAAATAGCAAACACACAAACAGATGGTCTCTTAATGCAACAAGAGACGCTTTTAAACATCCTTGTGCGCTCTAAAAGAGGAGTGTATACTTCAAGAAATGGAGATGTTCTTCGAAGGACATGTGGCAAATTTGCAATGATCACCAATGTCAAACCCTTCACAATTTCTAAGCAAAAAACAAGCCTTTTTCGGTCCCCAATCCTTCCAATGTTACAATCCTGAAGCAGTCTTCTCTGACTAAGACACTTGGGTTAATGTATAACTTAGCTCAAAGAAGTACGAGCAAGACTATTTCTTTCTCATTTTACAGGGTTCTTGACTTGTAAACCCGGAGCATATAGTGAAAAATTTCGTTCAACGGCCTTGACTCAAAAGTGAGTCCCCATTGGAAACCGATATCCAAGCCTAACACTACGGTCCCGTGAAAGACCTCCTGATTGATCGAAATGTATGCGTTGCGAATGATCCTGAAACCCAAGCACAGGTTGGTAGGAAATTGAGCACTTTCCCTATTAAAGATCATTATCACAGAGGAGTGAGGAGCCTTCTTGGATGAGAAATACTCCAATGGATGTTTTGAGCAAACTCTTTTTGAAATTTTCAAATTATTTGATCTAGAGTTTCCGTGCAAGGAATTTATGATCACATCTGTATGTGGCAGGAATGTTTTGGATAACCTCCAACAATCAAAATGCACATTTCATGACTAAAACTTAAGTCGTAGAATTTTGTCAGTTAGACAATTATTGTCTTCCCAAAGATTACTAACATCTTCTTGGCGAGGAAAATTTTTTCAGGTCTAAGCTTTCTGCAGGACTTTTGGCCACCCTAAAGACTAGGTGCGTCATCCTTAAGTGAGGCCTTTTAGTAGGCAAATCTTTTCTAAGACCGATCCACAGAATGATCGAGTCTCCGACTAGCCCCGAAGAGCGAGTACGTCATCCTTTGATTCATATCAATTTGGAATTTCATAAATGGTAGAAACCGCCTGAAGGGTCAACTCAATGGTAGAAACCGCCTGAATGGTCAATCAATGGTAGAAACCGCCTGAAGGGTCAGCACAATGGTAGAAACCGCCTGAAGGGTCAATGTATGGTAGAAACCGCCTGAAGGGTCAATCAATGGTAGAAACCGCCTGAAGGGTCAACATAATGGTAGAAACCGCCTGAAGGGTCAATGTATGGTAGAAACCGCATGAAGGGTCAACCAATGGTAGAAACCGCCTGAAGGGTCAATGTATGGTAGAAATCGCCTGAAGGGTCAACCAATGGTAGAAACCGCCTGAAGGGTCAACTCAATGGTAGAAACCGCATGAAGGGTCAATGAATGGTAGAAACCGCCTGAAGGGTCAAAGGACTGGTAGAGACCGCCTGAAGGATCAACCCAATGGTCCGATCCACCATACGAATCAAAACCTTGATGAATCCCGAACGCGGGAGGAGTCGTTTTCCCTAATAAGCCTTACATTAGGCAAGCCATTTCTAGTTTAGTCCACCACACGGATCAAAACCCTTGGCAAATTCCCAAATGTGGGATGCGTCTTCCTTAGGTTCCTATCAGTTAGGAATCCCATTATGGTTTGACCTACCATACAGGTCAGAGCTTAACATCCCTATGACACTCCGATGACGAGTCCTTAGGAATCTACTTGAACCCATCAGACACAGCAAATGCCGCAAGCATTCGGCAGGTAAGGGGAAGGGAAGTCTATCTACTCCTTAACTTTCTTACATCATATCAAGGAATTGAATGAGCACATCTCTTTTTAAGGAAAAGCACACATTGATGGGCATGAAAATTGGATGTCATGATTTCTTTTCTTTTCTTTTCTTTTCCCAGTCGAGTCGATCGGAACACAGGTGTCACCTTGTCTTTGAGAGAAACCTCTGACGAAATTCCTCTCAAAGAGGGGCAGCTGTTGACACCTGATTTTTTATTAGTCTTTCATAGTTTATTTTTTAAAAATTCATAAAAAAATATATAAAAAGTTAAAAAATTAAAAAATCATCTTTGGTAGCCTTGACCAAGCTAAAGGAACCATTTTTGACAAAAATAATTTTTCAATTTTTTAATATTTTCCAAAAATAGAAAAATACATGAAAAATAAAGAAAAATAGCATTCGATGTCGTAAAAATATAGAAAAATAGTCAATATTTTTATTTTAATTTTATTTTCATTTTGAACTCATAAATAGTCAAAATTCAAGTTCAATTGCATGTGTTTCTTCACGACGCATAGAGTTGAATTTGGCAAAAAAAATATCATTCGAGTCTTTTAATTTGTAAATTTCTACATCTTTTTTAGTCTTGATGTCCAATTAGATCGACCACCATCTACAATAAATTCCCCTTGCTGAATATTTTCGTTTTTGTTTCACATGATTTCATGGTGTAAAACGCCGAGTGGATCCCCAAATATAATCGGGTCGGCATGAGATCGATAGCTCGTCCAAGACCAAACCAGGGCACGGCGAACCCCATGTGAGTACTCTCGAACTCCTTCGATGCTTCCTAATGCTTTTCTTAGGTTAGATCGTGTGTAGAATGGCTAGGACAGCTAAATCATTCTTGAGCTGTTATTGATAAATAGGACCTTACTAGGAATGCCATGTTATTTATTTGCATATCTAGATTCCTTGAGTTGGGCATTTTATTACTGATTGTGATTGCTAGGATAATCACTCTTATCTACATGAATTTCTAGATTTAGGGTTCATACCTTACTCATCCGCATGAATCTCAGGCTAGAAAATTCAGTCAACTTAGGTACCGAAAGGGCATCAACTCTGACAGTTGGTGTAACTAAGTCCCCGAAACCATTTCTCTGGTTCTCGCAGAATTGAATAGAAACTCCCAACTATTCGATTGGGTGGTCCAATCATACCCTAAAAAAATGATTGGTGGCGACTCCATGGCATGCACACTTAGCACATGTCACTAGACCACACTGAAAGTCGATCACGCATACCTCCGTTGCGATTTGGGTAATGGGCCTTAGGAGAGGCCCGCGTCCGACCAGACAGGACGGCCCATTAGCCCTCGAGAGCCCGACAACCTCAAGATGGTCGCGACACTATGAAACACAAGACACCTAGTAATGATGACACAACATGTAATTACTATGAAACCCAAGACACCTAGTAATGATAACACATAGTAATGATAATCACACCAAACTTGCATTAATTACTCCATGGTCTTATAAAATCAATTTTATGAATATTTTAATAAACCTTAATGGACGTAGATGTTTCGATTGATTTTTACTTTATTCTTTTTGCTTATTCTAAATCTTGCAAATCTTTCACTTTGAACCTTATATATATATAAAATCGAAACACCCACAACATGTACAACTGTGGAGATGTAGTTTTCCTCTATTATTTTTAAATTAAGTTACATGTAAGATTTTGGTAGTATAAAAAAAGGATTAATATCACGAAAAACCTCAAACTGGTACATCTGTAACAAATTTATCCCAAACTAATCTTTTTACTACGAAAAACTCTAAACTGATACACATACGACAAATTTACTTCAAAATATTTTTTTTACTATAAAAGATCTCAAACTAGTAATCTTGTGACAAATTTATCCTAAAATATTTATTTTTACCATAAGAAAATTCAAACTGGTATGCTATAATAAATTTACCCTCCGCTATTTTCGGTTAAATTGGATTATTACTGCAAAAAAATCAAACTGATACATTTGAGACAAATAGAGAATAAAAATCCCAAATTGAGACGCTTGTCAACTGACATGTGTCATCTAACTCGGCAATTTAATGTTAAATTTTGAAGAAAACTAATGGAGAGTAAATTTTTCACAAAATGTACCATTTTGACGTAAATTTGTCACATGTGTTTTAATTTGAAATTTTTTTGTGGTCAAATTTGGGGTAAATTTGCCATAAGTGTACCATTTTGGAGTTTTTCATGGTATTAACCTTAATAAAAAAAATTATCTTTTGCATTTCGCAAAGCAAAAAAAAAAAAAAAAAGACACACATCATTCGTTGGTTATGGTAATACTTCTTGATTAAATTACCTATATAAATGCAAGTACAATAAGCAAGTCAAGTTTTCGAAAACTAGTATTTGATTCTCAAGTTTCACCTGATACTGATGACAAAGGAGAAAGGTTACATTTGATTGATAGTGACTATTATCAAAAGGCAAAGTACCATGGACACAAAAGATATCTTTCATTCATAATCCTAACTAGCTATATCGATTGATCTGATGCTAATATCTTTTCGTTTTTGTTTTCTAATCTCTCTTATTTGGAGATATTAGCGTTTAATTAAAGAAATAAAAAAATTGTGTGAAAAAATAAAAATAAAAAATAGATATTCAAGCATGTCAACAAACAAAATGTTCAGGCGTCACATTTTAATAAGCCCATACATAGCCACATTAACAATGAGCCCCACTAAAAAATAAGTAGACATTTCATATACGGGACGTTCTTTAACTTCTTTTGGGCAAACATGCATGAGAATGTTCTCTCGTGTTCTTGACACGTAGCACTTCATCTTGCCTTTGTGAGAGCAACTTGACAAGATCCATAACATACATCTGCAACATGCCCTACATTTGACATATAAGCTTTTAGCTTTGCTCGTTGTCTCAAACTTCAGTATGTTATTGTCTTAATATTTTAAAATGAACAAAGAGAAAGTATATTCCATGGAACACTTCAACATATCTTTGTGATTACGATGTAACAAGGCACATTGCATAGGTTTTGCTGGGAAAATTATCAAAAAATGCTGAACTTATTACTATTGTGCAAATTCCACCATACACCTTTTTTTCAATTTTTTTAAAATGTCTACTTCATTGTTGGTCATGCCATGGCTGATGTCCACATCTATGATTTCTGGCCAAAATTAGCTAGATGGACTGAATTGGCACAATTACAAATAGATTTAAAACTCTTTTTGTAATTTTTGTGTTTTAGCCATGCGACCAAAAAGTATGTATTAGCTTGACGATATTTCATTCCCCTAAGATTCTCTCTCCTATTAATTTGAATTTTAAATAATGGATACAACGGAAGTATGTTCTTATATGAAATAGCTAACTTTGAAAGCAACTTATAAATAGTTTATCAAGAAAACAATTTCTAATAGTAGTAAATCATGAAACTTATTTAATTAGAAATTATCCCTAAAACATATACCATTTAAAAATATACTATTTATCATTTTAATTTTAGCTTATTTCATCTCATTATTAACATTTACTTAGTAAATAAGTTTTAAATTTTTGGTTTGTCATTGAAGATTTTTTCTCTTATTTGAATACTGTCACTTAACAAGTAAGCTTTCACTTAATTATCTAACATTTCATATATAGGTAAAATCGGAGTTGCATTCGTTCATATGCCCATCATGTGGTAATTCACTTCGACTTATAAGCATTGTCTTATTAATTTGTCATCAACAAGCTTTTGTCTTCATTGAGTTTAATTTAAAAAAATAAGTATAAAAGAAAGTACCTCCAAAGTCTTTACACACGAATATTTACAGTTTATTTAGTTTAGCTCCATCTAAAGTTCATTACCCAAAATAGCTAACTTCATTTAAAGCATATACTTTTAACAAAATATAAAAATGAAAAGAAACTTATCCAAAGTCCACTTAATTTGAAAGTGAGTTTTGCTCAATTTTGGTTCCAATGGTACCAATTCAAATAAGATTTCATTCATGGATAGTGAGAAAATGATCTCAAGGTTCAACTTAGGTGCATGAAAATCACATTTAAACGAAAGCAACACTAATAAGAAAATCCGCATAAGTATAATTAAGCTTTTCTCCCACGTTTTTGTTTGTCCAATTTAAGGAATGTTTTTAGTTGGTGCATTTCATACCCCATGAGTAACACATCTATCTCTAAGTGTTTCAACGATATGAGTACAATTTAGCAATGATACTCAGAGTTGCAGTGTCCACTTCAACAGGCTTGTGCGGATTGAGGAACCTTGAAGAGTTGGATATTGGAAAGAATGGATTTTGGGGTCCTCTTCCTTCCTGCTTCTGCAATCTGACCTCACTTCGTACTCTTAATATCAAAGATAACAATTTTACCGGGCCCGTTCCTCCATGTCTCCTCCATAATCTCAAGTCACTTGAATTTATTGTCTTCTCTGGAAATGCTTTTGAAGGCTCACTTTCGCTTGCTTCCTTGGCCAATACTTCTAACCTTGAGGTATTCCACCTCATTGACAACCGCAATCGTCTGGAAATAAATGCAGAAGGGCCGGCTTGGTTCCTTTCATCTCAACTGAAGGAGTTTGTTTTATCAAATTGTGTGCTCAACAAAGATGCGAATGGCGTCATTCCCAGCTTCTTAAAACAACAGCGTGACTTGAGAAGTGTTCGGCTCAGCCACAGTGTAATGAGAGGACATTTCCCAAATTGGCTATTGGACAACAATGCGAATCTAGAGCACCTCCAACTCCAAGGCAACAATTTGTCAGGTGCATTTCATTTGCCTTCTAATTTGAATCTTGACAGCATGCAGTGGTTCGATGTATCTGCTAATATCATTGAAGAAGAGCTTCCATCTTGGATTGGTTCTATCCTCCCGAATTTGGTCTATTTGAATTTCTCAACAAACTTATTGGAAGGTAGAATCCCTTCCTCCATGGGCAATATGAAACAACTGAATACATTGGACTTGTCGAATAATCGCTTCGCGGGAGAGATACCAGAGCCACTGGCCAAAAATAGTACGTCACTTCTCCTGTTGAAACTGTCAAGCAACAACTTGCAGGGCCAACTACCACCGAAGTTGTTTAACTTGCCACAGTTGACATATTTGTATCTGGATAGCAATCATTTCACATGGGGCACATCGCCTGGCAAATTAAATGGCTCCTTATTGCAAGTTTTGGATGTGAGTAACAATTCCCTATCTGGAACACTTCCAAATTGGATTGGAGATATTGAACACTTGGAAATGCTTATGCTATCGAATAATTTATTGGAGGGCCCTTTGCCATTGAGCTTATTCAACTTGCCTTATCTCCATCTTTTAGACCTCTCAAGTAACAACCTTGGGCCAAATATACCCCCATGTGCCAATGTTACAGTTATGATGTTCTTGCATTTAGCAAATTATACACTGGAAGGGTATTTCCCTGAGTTTCTCTCTAGAGCTTCATCAATTGTCACATTGGATCTTAGTCACAATGCATTGTTAGGTGAGATCCCTAGATGGATCGGTTCACTTCGGAACTTGAACGATCTTCTACTGCAAGGAAACAACTTTAAAGGTTCAATCCCTCCGGATCTATGTCTGTTGAAAAGCATGAGCATATTGTATCTCTCTCATAATAATCTTTCTGGACATATCCCTTCATGTTTGGAAGATTTGACATTTGGAAAGGATGGGACGAATGGACGTGCTACACAATTGAGAGTTCGCTGTCGATAGGGGGATCTTACCAATATGAGGGCAGATTCAATTTTTCTTATTGGGATTATCAACAATACGAAAGTGATATTAAGCTCGAATTAGAAAAAGTAAACTTTATGACAAAGAGTAGGCTGGAATCTTATAAGGGTAGCATTCTACAACTCATGTCGGGAATAGATCTCTCGCAGAATAATTTGACGGGCTTTATTCCTCCAGAAATCGGCCACTTGAGTGAACTTCGAGCCTTAAACCTGTCGCACAATCATTTGACGGGACCCATCCCGAAAATGTTTTCCAATTTGAAGAATATAGAGAGCTTGGACCTGTCCTACAACAGCTTAGTTGGTTCCATCCCTCCACAACTGACGGTGCTCTATGCCCTATCAGATTTTAGTGTTGCTCACAACAACTTGTCAGGCAGGATACCAGACGGAAAATTTCAGTTTGGAACTTTTGATAAAGCAAGTTATGAAGGTAATTCTCTTCTTTGTGGAGCACCATTAACAAGCTGTGATAACTCAAATCAGGTATCGGGGACACCGCCATCTTTTAATCATACCAAGGAGGACGACTCTTGGAGAGAAGCCTTCTTGTGGAGTTTTGCAGGATCATATGTTGTGGCGTTTCTTGGGGTGGTTCTTTTTCTCTACCTACACCCACACTATCGGTACAAGCTGTTTGAGCTTGTTCGTAAGCTTATCCCATCTTTTCCTTAGTAGAGATTGTTCTCCTAAGCATTTTATGATGGAAAAATATGATGAAACAGTGGAGGACCTTTATGCAATAGGATTGTATGGATTTGAGTCTTTATTTTGCATTTTGAACGTCTGACTCGTATGAGTGTTCGTATTGTATTCCTTGTCTAGCAAATTTGAGTATTAGGAGATTATGATATAGATGTCAACTGAGAGAAAACAAGCATTGGCAGATTCCCTTAAATGTTGCCCAAAAATGTGAAATATCTTATGCTTACCAACCGGGGTTTAGCATCTCAAGACAAAATCCTACTCACATAAAGGATTGGGCTCGGAAAAATTGCTTAAATTTGACAGTAAGTGCATGTATTGGAGGACCACTGGCTCTGCAGCTTGAGCCCACCTTTGAACTCACTCCTTGATGAAGATTTATAGCAAGAGAAGTAAGCTTACCAAGTACTAAATGCAAAAATTTTATGAGCGACTTCTGTATATGTATCAAGATCAATGATTTTTGCATGCGTTTCTTTTCCCATCCCCTTAATGTTGTTTCAAATTTAACCAACATAATGCTGAGCTACATATATGGCGGATACTGAATCAGGTAATGATGCAATGCAACGGTTGCCCATATAGATGTGAAGTGCTCTTTGCTAGTGCTGTGCATGAGGAGTTCAATGGTGTTGATATTGATTACTGCAAAACAATGAGAATCTCATCGAGTTAAAACTCACTGGCAACAACTTGTAGGGTGTTTTTCATTTGCCATCCAAGTCGAACCTTGTCTATATGTGTTAGTTCAATGCACATGCCAATTGAATCAAAGGAGTGCTTCCATCTCAGTTTGATTTCATCTTTCCGAATTTGCTGTACCTTAACCTGACAAGTTATAATTCAATAGGAGGCAAAATTGTTGAGATTATAATAACGATAACGCGGAAACAACCACGGATCTTGCAAATATGTCAAGACGAAATCACCAAAGAAATTATGAGGAACGATAAAGGACACCAGATATTTACGTGGTTCGGTCCGATATTGGTACCTACGTCCACGGGGAGAGCCAGCAATATAATCCACTATAATCGGTGAGTCAAATTTACAATCGCTCATGCACTCGAGTGTTTCCCGCATCTAGATTAAGCCCAACGCAGACCCACAAGTAATCTCACAATCTCTCACAAAACTCTTATTAAAAAAAAACTCACAGAGAGAAACGATACTTGTCTTATTTGCTCTCGAAAACGGATGAACAAAGAACCCGGCGACGTTCTTTCCTTCGTCTTCGTGCGACTTCCTTTTCGTGCGGCTCGTTGTGCCTTCTGTTCGTATGGCCTCCTTCTGCCAGAGCCGCCTTCGTGCGGTCACTTTTGCTGAGGAAAATCCACACCCTCGAATAAGGAAGAGAACCCTATTTTTCGTCCTCTATGCGTGCGGCACATCCTACAAAAATCCACGTCTCTATTTGTTACGTGGCCTTTTAAGCTAGTCAACAAACCTAGCTTTTAGTGGGACCCTTGCTTTTCCACCCACTGCAGCAGGCGTACAAAAAAGGGAAGCAAAACCCTCTCCTTTTTTTTTTCCTTTAATTACTTCATGGCCCCACAAGCTAAAAGAAATATCAATAATATATTTTAGCTCTTTTTGGATATAGGAGTCCCTCTGCATATTCACGAGCACAACTTGGACAATCTTGTTTATACTTCAAGATTTACTTTTCCTTTAGTAAATCGATTTCACAAACCGATCAATATCCGGAACAATTCAAACTCGAGATATTATCTAACAATCTTCACCTTGGCTCGACGTTTGAAGCCAAATCAATAGTACTCATCATCCATGCTGCTCTCCCAACGCCTCCGCGGGCGTTCATTCTCCACAGTCGTCTATCAAGCTCAAACTGAGCTTGAACTTGTTTAGAGAAATGAAGTCGATCCACATGTCTGCAGAATTCGTCACCGCAAAAAACTTTTTCTTGGTCACATTCTCTATTGACATGCTATATCTGACGCAAAATTTTCGGTCACCAATGTACTCAATTCTCCAGTGATATCTCTGACTTTTACCAAACACCACATCAACCGGATGTTCTATGTCTACATCACCAATCAAGCCATTAGACCACCATGCCTCTTCAACTTTTTCAGTTGCTACCATGTTCCTAGTCTCAAACGCCAACAAGACCATAGTGTCTCCCAATGACGCTTTCCAACTCATAGTACAACTAACAAAAGTAAAGACATAACTGCTCAGACATCGACTATCTTTCAAGTTCCCTGCATGACCCAGATTCATAAACCTAATTACCGTCACACTACCTGAACTACATTCTCCAAAATATATCCCAACGCCTATTTTCCCTAATAAAATCAAGAGGATCTACTTCACATCATCACAATGTATACCTGGATTAATCATATACATTTTCCTGACTGCATGTGATAGATCAAGCCTAGTACTATCCATGTCATAACCCAGACAACCAACAGTACTAGCATGTGAAGCATGGGACAAATGCTCCACCTCCATCCAAGTACACCATGATAGACTAGACAATTTATAATATGCAGCAAGCGAGGTACTTACAGAATTTCTTCCAGTAGTCTCTTTCTGTATCTCCATATCCGAAGCTGTCTCTGCTGCTCCCAAATTATCTATTTTAATATCTGTATATAACAGTCGCTCTATCTCATCCACCTCTACTGACCACCTCGAAGCCTCATCATCTCTGACCTCGGAACAACTGTCAACTGCTCTGGAATCTAGCGACTCTGCAGACTCTGTCACATCTACTATACTCTCAATATCTCTGGGCTTTACCTGAAGCTCCACCTTTTTCTGAACACCGTCCAGATCTTTCTTCCTAATTGACCCTCACTTCTTTTCTGAAACAAAGCAGACTCGTCAAAGGTAACATCACTGTTGAACATAAAACCGGGTGAATCATCATCTGTGCACCACAGCCTGTATCCCTTCACCCCATGTGCATAGCCTAGGAATATACACTTCCTTGCCCTCGGCTCCAGCGCGCCATCACTCACACGAGCATAGGCATGGCAACCAAACACTCTCAGTTCGGTGTAATCAGCAGACTTACCTGACCACGTTTCCTCAGGAGTTTTCCAGTCAATCTCTGGTGATGGTGATCTGTTCACTAACCAACAAGCTGTATTAACTGCTTCAGCCCAAAAATCTTCATCTAATCCAGCATTGGAGAGTAAAGAGCGAGCTCTCTCCAATATAATTCTGTTCATCAATTCTGCAACTCCGTTTAACTGTGGTAACTCGGCAACAGTGCGGTGTCTCACAATGCCTTCCTCTATGCAAAACTGACCAAGCTCATCACAACAGAATTCTAACCCTTTATCAGTTCTCAGGCCCATGATCTTTCTTTCCATCTGCTTTTCGATCATCGCCTTCCATGACTTGAACTGATCAAGCACTTCGCTCTTGTGCTTAAGAAGACAAATCTAGACTTTTCTTGAAACGTCATCAACAAAAGACAAAACATACCTGGCACCTCCCTTGGACGGAACTGGAGAGGGTCCCCATAAGTCTGAGTGTACGCAGCCTACAATCTCTGAGGTCCGGTGAACTGCCGTACTGAACTTCACTCTCCGCTGACTACCCATGTCGCAGTGATCACAAAAATCCAGCTTCTCAATTCGATGACCTCCTAGTAGACCCCTTTGACCCAGAACAATCATGTCCCTCTCACTCATGTGTCCAAGTCTCATATGCCATAACTGTGTTGTATCCTCACCTGAAGTATCTGAGAATCTAGCAGACGAGCTGATCACTGTCTTTCCTTGGAGGAGATATAACCCGCAGTCTATCTTCCCTCGCATCACGGTAAGCGCACCTTGAGAAACCTTTATAACTCCACCTACAGTGGAAATTCGGTATCCGAACCTGTCAAGAGTACTCAACGAGATAATGTTCTTCCTCAGTTCTGGTACATGCCTCACATCGCTCAACGTTCGCACCATCCCATTGTGCATCTTAATCTGAACTGTTCCGATCCCCGCTACTTCACAAGCAGCACCATTTCCCATAAACACCTTACTACTCTCCATGCATTGATAAGTAGTAAACCAGTGTCTATGAGAAGTAACATGATAAGAACATCCAGAATCAAGCACCCATTCATCACCTGATGAACTCGTGGCAACTGTTAACACATCGCCGGCATCACTAGAATTATTATCTGCTGTAGTAACAATATTACTATCACCTGCAGACTCCACCTTAACTCATTTACCCTTATACTTCGGACAGTTTCTCCTATAGTGCCCTACCAAATTACAGTGATAACATCGACGGTTCCGAACATTGGACCTCGATTTAGAACGACGCTTCCATCTGTTACCTCCAGATTCTCTCTGTTCCTCTCTACCATGGACTAACAAACCTTGCGCACTACCTTGCGCCAAGTTATCTTCTCCTAATTTCTTTTGCCCCTCTTTAGATAATAAAGCGGACTTTACCTCTTCCAAGGTAATCGCAGTACGCCCCTGAAGTAATGAATTTATAAAGTGCTCAAAAGAATCCGGTAGAGATGCTAACAACAACATACCTTGTTTCTCATCAGGTAAGGCCTCGTTGACGTTCTTCAAGTCCATCATGAGTTTATCAAACTCATCTAAGTGGGCTCTGATAGATGTGCCTTCAACCATCCGCAACTGAAACATCATCTTCAGCATATACAAGCGATTCTTCAAATCTTTCATACCATAGAGTGTCTGAAGTTTAGTCCACAATGCTGTGGCATCCTTTTCCTCGGCTACCTCTATCAATACCTCATCCGATAAATGCAACATGATTATACTTCTCGCCTTTCTGATTAACCTGTCCTTTTCGGCATCTTCCATTATTTCAGGCAATTTATCCTTGCCCTCCAATGCCTCGACCAAACCTTGAGTCGTTAACAATGCCTCCATCTTGAGACTCCATAACTCAAAGTTGTTTCTCCCATTAAATTTCTCAATCTCAAATTTCACTCCAGACATAATTGCAGCAACAGAATTTCCAGACAATGATCAAACAAGCAAAAGCCCCAAATCAACTGCTGAAATTCTAACCGTAGCTCTGATACCAATTGTTGAGATTATAATAACGATAACGCGGAAACGACCACGGATCTTGCAAATATGTCGAGACGAAATCACCAGAGAAATTATGAGGAACGATAAAGGACACCAGATATTTACGTGGTTCGGTCCGATATCGGTACCTACGTCCACGGGGAGAGCCAGCAATATAATCCACTATAATCGGTGAGTCAAATTTACAATCGCTCATGCACTCGAGTGTTTCCCGCATCTAGATTAAGCCCAACGCAAACCCACAAGTAATCTCACAATCTATCACAAAACTCTTATTAAAAAAAAACTCACAGAGAGAAACGATACTTGTCTTATTTGCTCTCGAAAACGGATGAACAAAGAACCCGGCGACGTTCTTTCCTTCGTCTTCGTGCGACTTCCTTTTCGTGCGGCTCGTTGTGCCTTATGTTCGTATGGCCTCCTTCTGCCAGAGCCGCCTTCGTGCGGTCACTTTTGCTGAGGAAAATCCACACCCTCGAATAAGGAAGAGAACCCTATTTTTCGTCCTCTATGCGTGCGGCACATCCTACAAAAATCCACGTCTCTATTTGTTACGTGGCCTTTTAAGCTAGTCAACAAACCTAGCTTTTAGTGGGACCCTTGCTTTTCCACCCACTGCAGCAGGCGTACAAAAAAGGGAAGCAAAACCCTCTCCTTTTTTTTTTTCCTTTAATTACTTCATGGCCCCACAAGCTAAAAGAAATATCAATAATATATTTTAGCTCTTTTTGGATATAGGAGTCCCTCTGCATATTCACGAGCACAACTTGGACAATCTTGTTTATACTTCAAGATTTACTTTTCCTTTAGTAAATCGATTTCACAAACCGATCAATATCCGGAACAATTCAAACTCGAGACATTATCTAACAAGAATCCCTTCTTCAATAGGCAATATGAAATTGTCGACGATCTTAGATTTTCGAATAATGGCTTCACAAGGGACATGCCCAGCTGGATAAATTTGCTTTGGAACGTGAAGTTTCTTCTACTGGAATGAAACCACTTTGAAGGTTCAATTTCTCTAGCTCATTGTCAGTTGAGGAAGATAAGCATGGTGGATCTCTCTTATAATCTTACAAGTGCTTTTTGTGATGAACTAGAACAAGTGACCTTTCATGTCAAAGAGGAGATTGGAATCTTAATAAGGGCAACATTCTGGAAAATGTGTCTGGAATGGATCTCTCCCACTATAATCTGATGGGCTCCCTTCCTCTAGAAATCGGTCATTTGAGTGAGATGTCTTAAAATCTGTCGCCTAATCATTTTGATGGGCTTGATTCCTGAAGTGTTCTTTAATTCACGTAAATATAGAGAGCTTTGACCTTTCCTACAACAAGTTAGCTGTTCTTCCACGACAGACAGAGCTATACGCACTTCCAACAGGCAAGACACCAGAAAAGAAAAAATAGGCTTTGTTGACACCAAAATAATAACAAGCACAAATACCGAACGGGCGTCAGTGTTGCTATGTCCCGAAGTCGGTAAATTGAGAGCGATACACCACTTCTCGAAGTTCGGTAGGTTAAATGCAATATACCAAAAATTGCAAGGACATTAAAACCTGATATTCGGGAAGTGACAGGAATAACGCTATCGAATCCCAAGGCTCGGTAAGTTAAACATGATTCGAAAATATACGGAAAATCGAAAAGTGCAGCAGTAGAAGGATGCAGACATGGAATGGGTTGTGAATCAGCCAAGTTAGCCCGTCAGCAAGGAAGTTACGAGTAAGGCATATGGGAAGTTACTTGAAAGGATTCAAATTCAAAATCATTGGAGCAGTTGAAGATCAAATTTTGGCTGACGGAAGTAGTGCGAAATATGGGAAAAAAGAGGCAGTTATTGAAGGCGCCAAGATTTGGGACTTAAAAATATGAAGGTAACTAGCTGAGCAGTTACAAAGTTTAGGAAGATACAAATATACAGCGAAGAGAATGAAGATGGTAGATCAACAGAACACCCAAAAACACTTATCTTCATCTGCAGTTTAATTTTCATCGTTTGCATTTCCAGCACTTTCAGTTCAAGTAGCCAAGTTTATTTCTCAGTCATCTACTATTTTTCTCGAAGTATTATAATGTAAACTCAGCCCTCTGTTGATCTCAAATTCACATCCGATCCATCATTATCAAGCCCATTTCCATACACTCGTGTTGTTATCTGTTTTCTTCAGAATCCTCTTTGGGAATCAAATCACAGAACCCTCTTAATAAAAATCGAAGAACTAATTTCGGTAAAAGATATCCCTTGTTGCAAAACGAGCGAACAGGATCTGACTTTTTTCATCTTATAGCAGTAGAGCTTTGATAGTTGCAGAGACTGCAAATGGGCTAACACAAGTTCCATGTCTGCAAATTCTATCTTCTTACATCTATTGCTTTCTCCCCAACCCTATTTCACCGCAAAAAGTACCAAACAATTCACCATCCTCGTGCTCTAGCTTCGTTCTGTCGCGTAGATGACGATATCGCTGTTAGCAAACTATTCTCATGGTGGTGGTGAAGGTGGTAGTAGTCTTTAGCCAAAAAAAGGAAACATAATTGTAGAATCACTAAAATTATGGAAAAGCAATCTTACAAACAGCACAGAATAAGATGAAACGATCACATTGTAAATCACATCATCCATGGAAAACCAGAAAAAGTACAATAAACACAATCAGCCAATTCTTTTTTTAAATGGAGAGGCATCTACTCCGTCCTGGAGCCCCATCTCTTCTTTAGGCTCTTTGATTTGGGGTGTACACACACTAATAACATAATATCACAAAACCCCATTAAATTGCTCGCACTCGGTTCAATCGAAATGAATCGAATTTTGACTAATTTTTGTGTTGTTACCCAGTTCTATCGCACTCGACTCCATCTTGCCACTGTAAGAGCAACGGAGTAGGGCCATGATGAGCCAATGCACCCATGATCACGAACACGAAGGTCGAACCAACCTGGTTTTAGCCTCTCAGGAATCCCGCTAACATAAAACAAAGTACCTGTAATGTAAGACAGTGCCATAGCCAGCTCATAAGCAAGCGTGATCGGGCACTGGTGATTGCTCCAACTCACAATACAGGCATGGATTGCCGGTATGATGCCGAAGAACCCCATGGACGAGAAGAGCAACACCCGAAACGCCCAGAATTTCCCAGTAGAAAGAGAAGTGGCAAGCAGCGTCACGACAGTGAACATCCCCATCGCCGTTATACCGCCAAGGTAGATCAGTAGCCAATGGGGCTCGCACTGGAAAATATAGTAGATCGGGGGGAAGAATGAGGTGATGATCATGACCGTGATACTGACATAGTCTACCGCAGCAGCTGGATGTTCAAGCAGTGTGAGTGGCATGAGAAAATGTGGCAAACGCTGCTCGAGAGGAGGCAGAACATGGATCCGCCCAAGAAGACCAAGAATGGCACCGTGTCGTGGCTGGTTGGAGTGAACCGATCTTCATTTCTTCTTCCGTTATCTGATTCAAGTTCAACAAAGAATTTGTACGCTGAAAGTTATATGATGTCAGACGCATCTCTAGCCTTCAAAAGAGAGTGTTCTTCTCATAAGTCGAACGGAGCATCGCTGACGTGCCACTCACCAAAAGCAATTCCTTTGAGTAAAGACATATCAGTTCCTGCACTAATAGAGTTCCACCTGCACAAGTGGTTTTGCATATTCAAGCCATTGCATAATCTATGAAATACCACTCCGAGTCCAATCTTCAGATCATAATCTATAGAGAATGGTTCAATCATGTCTGCCAGAGGGACCGAGTAGGCCAAAATGGTGCAGAGCACTAACTGAATAACTATCTAGCTCGCTCAAGCTGATACTTTCAAATTCATTTTGACAACCAGTGTGATCTCTTTCATAGCATTCTGCACTTGCCGTTGTATTACCAGGAACGGCGAGAGATTTTCCAATTTATCTTGATCTTTAATTTCTGTCTGAACAGAACGGAAATTTATATTAATACTTGGATCCATCATGGTAACTAATCACAGATGACACTTGTTATCCATCTTAATTTGTGCACTTGCCGTTGGAGCGAGACTGTCTTGACTAGTCAGGCTATTACTCCCGAAATTTAGCAGCAATGGGAATGGCGAGCACGACCCTATGAAACAAACTTTCCGAGTTTAATTCTATGTGCCTATACTTAATGTCGCAAACTCGAGGTATCCGTATGTGGTACCTGCAATTTCGATGCAGCACCAGAAGAAAATGAAGGTTTTAAAGGGCAATTTTGGTCCCCGGTTGCAAGATGTTGGGATTCTCCTTAATTAGAAGGGAGAATTAATGCATTGATGATCATGTAGTTCCAATACAACCACCTCGCACGGGAAAGTGAATTCTCGTGGCTCCGTGCATTGAGAATGTGCTAATCATCTTCGTAAATCCACCTCATTAATTTGTGAAGATTCTAGAGCATGGAAGAGTGATCCAATGGCCCTCTATAAATAGGGGATGAAGAGATGGCATGAAGCATCAGACATTCGAGCATTCCATTATCAAGTGAGAGAAATCATCCAAGAGAAAAGTGTCGGTGAGGTTGAAGAATTCGACGAGCCATTCAACAAAAGAGAGAGAGAGAGAGAGAGAGAGAGAGAGAGAGAGAGAGAGAGAGAGAGAGAGAGCCATCTTTGTGTGAAGAGTTTGAGAGAGTGTTATCCTCTTGTACTTGTGTGTATTCCACCATACCGGTGAAGGTGTTCCACCAATTTAGGTGAAGGCATATTTTTGTAATCCTGCTACTATAGTGGACGATCTTCGTGGTTTTTCCCTTTCGAATTTTCCACGTAAAATTCTGTGTGTCTCCACTTCTACATTTCTCTATTTTCTTCTTGCACATCTTGATCACGCAAGAGGGGAGAAAGGGTTTTCGCTTCCGCATATTATCCGCCTTTTTCCCAACAGTGGTATCAGAGCTTGGTTCAACAGCATCGTGTGTTTCAAGATGGAGACTACCGTTACCCATGATGGTGATATGTTCAAACTCACTGTGGAGAACTATTCCTATTGGAAGCCCATGATGGAGGACCACCTGTATTGTAGGGATTCGTACGAGCCAATCCTAAATGAGGAGCAGCCGGAAGGAAAAGACGATAAAGAGTGGGAGCTCTTGAATCACAAAGCGGTCGCCATGATCCGTAAGTACATCGACAAAAGTTTGTTCGAGCATGTGTCGACTTACACCAATGATTTTGAATTATGGTCGAAGCTGGAGTCCATGATCCAAAAGAAAACTCCTCGCAATAAAGCTTATCTTGTGTGACGTTTGGTGAAGCTGGAGTATAAGGATGGCCAAAGTATGATCGAGCACTTAAACACATTTAAGGGGCTCGAGAATCAATTGACAAAGATCGAGATGAAGATCGATGATGAGTTGCAAGCCCTTCTACTCCTCAGTTCCCTACCAGAAAGTTGGGGCACGTTAGTCGTTACTCTAAGTAATTCAGACCCGGATAGGAAGCTCTCCATGGATGGCGTTGCCGATTGCCTAATGAATGAAGAAGCTAGGCGAAAAGAACGAGGTACGTCCAACCAATATGAGGCCAATCTCGTCGATAATCACGCAAGAAGTGAGACCCGTGGAAGAAGCAAAAGCGGCGGATATGACAAGTCTCGTGGGCGGTCTAAATCTCGCCCCAAGGTAACTTGCTATTATTGCGGGAAGCCCGGTCACAAGAAACCGAAGTGCCGGATTCTCAAGAGAGATCAGAAGGCTGGCAATGTCAAGCCAGATCAGGTTGACCCAAAGAAGAAGGAGGAGAAGAGCACTACGGCCGTCGCTGCAACTGAAGTTGATGATATTTTTCTTATTGGAGAAGCCAACTACCTCAACGTTGCCGACGATGATTGTTCATGGATCGTTGACTCAGGTGCGTCCTTTCACGTCACTCCTCATGAAGGTTTCTTCTCATCCTACCAAAGTGGTGACTTTGGTATAGTCAAGTTGGGAAACCGCGTCACCAGCAAAATTGTTGAAATTGGTGAAGTCACCTTGATGACCGACGCGAGATACAAGTTGGTATTGAAGGAGGTTAGGCATGTCCCAGACATGCGCCTTAACCTTATCTCAGCTGGGAAGCTGGATGATGCCGGGATGGTAAATCACTTCGGTGCGGGTAAATGGAAACTCGCCAAAGGGAGTATGGTTATCGCCCGAGGAAAGAAAGAAGGCTCCTTGTATGTCATGCAAGGAAGAGTGCGCAACGGAGATGCTAACATTGCCCACGGTGACTCAAGCATGGAGTTATGGCACAAAAGGCTTGGTCACATGAGCGAAAAGGGATTGCAGATCCTCGCCAAGAAAAAGCTTATTTCTTATGTAAAAGGCCAACTACTGGAGGCCTGCACTCATTGCTTAGCCGGCAAACAACACCGAGTGTCATTCCAGAAACTAGATCGACCAAGAAGGAGAAGGTATGTTTTTGATCTGGTTTATACTGATGTCTGTTTGATGACAGAGAAATCTCTTGGTGGTGGATATTACTTTGTCACCTTTATCGACGATCACTCAAGGAAAGTATGGGTGTCCTTGATGAGCATGAAAGACCAAGTTCTCCAAGCGTTCAAGGAGTACCATGCCATGGTGGAACGGGAGACTAAGAAGAAATTGAAGTGCATGTGAGCCGATAATGATGGCGAGTACCGTGGCCCATTTGAAGCATATTGCAGGTCACATGGTATTAAGCTGGAGAAGACACCTCCAAAGACGCCTCAGCTAAATGGTGCAGTTGAGAGGATGAATCGAACCATAGAAGAAAGAGTTCGATGCATGATATCCCACGCCAAACTACCCAAGTCGTTTTGGGGTGAAGCCGTGAAGGCTGCCGTTGATATAATCAATTTGTCGCCGTCAAGACCTTTGGATGGAGATATCCCAGAGGAGGTTTGGACAAGGAAGAAGGCATCATACGGTCATCTAAAAGTATTCAGTTGCCGAGCGTTCGTTCAAATTCCTAAAGACGAACGATCTAAGCTCGATGCGAAGACCAAGGAGTGTATTTACCTTGGTTCACCAAAAGATGAGTTTGGCTTTTGACTATGGGATCCTATCAAAAGGAGGATCGTGAGAAGCCGTGATGTTGTGTTCTTTGAAGACCAGACTCACGAAGATGTCAACAAGACAAAGACCAGGGTCGCTACCCATTTCGATCTTATGTTATCTTCTAAGAAGCGTGATGATTCAGGGGGAGAATCATTGCAGAACAATGATGAAGAAGTTGGTGATGGAAATGTCAAACCACCAATAGAAGAACTTGTCGAAATGACAGAGACGGATCCTGTCGAACAAGAGCCTGAAGTACAACCTCAGTTAAGGCAATCTACTAGAATCAGGCGTCCTTCGACCAGATATCCTGCGGATGACTATACAGTTCTTGCAGAAGAAGGGGAGCCTCAGTGCTATGAAGAAGCCGTTAACAGCAATGAGAAAGAAGAATGGGAGAAAGCCATGCAGGAAGAGATGCAATCCTTGCATGAGAATCACACCTTTAAACTTATTGAGCTGCCGAAAGGAAGGCGAGCGTTGAAAAATAAGTGGGTGTATAACCTCAAAGCTGATGAAAATAGCTCGTGGCCAAGGTACAAAGCTCGAATTGTTGTCAAATGATACAACCAGAAGAAGGGCATCGATTTCTATGAGATATTTTCCCCCGTAGTTAAGATGACATATATCCGAGCTGTCTTTGGTATAGCCGCCACTCTAAACTTGAAGATCGAACAACTGGACGTGAAGACTGCTTTTCCTCATGGAGACCTAGAAGAAGAAATCTACATGGAGCAACCCGAGGGTTTTGAAGTTCCAGGTAAAGAACACATGGTGTGTTGTCTTAAGAAGAGCCTCTATGGTCTAAAGCAAGCACCAAAATAGCGGTACAAGAAGTTCGATGCTTTCATGGCGGAACATGATTTCAAGAAGACTGCCGCCGACCACTGCGTATTTATTAAGAGGTATGCTAGTGGTGATTTTATAATTCTCTTGCTTTATGTCGATGATATGCTGATAGTTGGGCAAGATTCGAAGAAAATTTCTGCCCTGAAGAAACCCTTGAGCAAGTCCTTCGCTATGAAAGATCTAGGTACAGCGAAGCAGATCCTTGGGATGAAGATCTTGCGAGATCGTTTGAAGAAGCTATTATGGCTATCCCAAGATAAGTATATCGAGAAGATTCTCAAGAGATTCGATATGAACAAGGCCAAACCAGTAAATACTCCTCTTGCTGGACATTTCAATTTAAGCAAGAAGCAGAGTCCATCCACTGAGAAAGATAAAGAAGAGATGAAGAATGTGCCATATTCATCGGCGGTTGGCAGCCTTATGTATGCAATGATTTGCATCAGGCTCGATATTGCTCATGCAGTTGGTGTTGTAAGCCGATATCTCTCAAATCCTAGAAAGGAGCACTGGGTCGCTGTCAAATGGATATTTCGATATCTGCAGGGTACATCGAAAAGATGTTTGTGTTTCGACAAAGGAAAACTCATGCTAGATGGTTACACGGATGCAGATTTAGGTGGTGATGTTGATTCGAGAAAATCGGCGTTAGGGTACCTGACTACTTTTGCAGGGGGAGCTGTGTCTTGGTAGTCGAAGCTCCAAAAATGTATCGCCCTATCTACCACCAAAGCCGAATATATTGCAGCCACAGAAGCATGTAAAGAAATGATGTGGATGAAGAACTTCTTGCTTGAGCTGGGACATAAGCAAGAAAAGTATGTGCTAAGATGTGATAATCAGAGTGCCATACACTTGTCAAAGAATTCAGCCTATCACTCTCGATCAATACATATCGATATGCGATATCATTGGATTCGAGATGTCATAGAAGAGAAACATCTACAGCTCGACAAGATTCACACCGATGAGAACTGGTCCGACATGATGACCAAGGTTATTCCATCGAAGAAGTTCGATGAGTGCTGTGAAGGTGCCGGTGTGGTAAGCCTCTCTAATTAAGTTGAAGGGGGAGATTTGTTGGGATTCTCCTTAATTAGGAGGGAGAATTAATGCATTGATGATCACATAGTTTCAATGCATCCACCTTGCATGGGAAAGCGAATTCTCGTGGCTCCGTGCATCGAGAATGTGCTAATAATCTTCGTAAATCCACCTCATTAATTGGTGAAGATTCTAGAGCATGGAAGAGTAATCCAATGGCCCTCTATAAATGGGGGATGAAGAGATGGCATGAAGCATCACACATTCGAGTATTCCACTATCAAGTGAGAGATATCCTCCAAGAAAGAAGTGTCGGTGAGGTCGAAGAATTTGATGAGCCATTCGACAAAAGAGAGATCCTCCGAGAGGGGGAGAGAGAGAGCCATCTTTGTGTGAAGAGTTTGAGATAGTGTTATCCTCTTGTACTTGTGTATATTCCACCATACCGGTGAGGGTGTTCCACCAATTTAGGTGAAGACATATTTTTGTAATCCTGCTACTATAGTAGACGATCTTCGTGGTTTTTCCCTTTCAGACTTTTCCACGTAAAATTCTGTGTGTCTCCGCTTCTACATTTCTCTATTTTCTTCTTGCCCATCTTGATCACACAAGAAGGGAGAAAGGGTTTTCGCTTCCATATATTATCCGCCTTTTTCCCAACACAAGAAAGGCTGGCTAATGAAAATGATCGGTTGTTGGAACTAGCAATATCACCTAGAGAGTGGATGAATAGGTAAAACGACAACTAAATTGAAGATTCTTACGGAATTAATGAAACTTTCAATATGCGATTGGCAGGAGACAATATGCAATTCAAATGTAACCACAAAGTAGGGAAGAGAAGAGAGCACGCTGAGTTTATAGTGGTTCGGCTTGTCAATCCTACGTCCACTCTCCCACGATGACAGTCGATCGGCTAGATTTCACTATGAAGAATCAAGAGAATTACAATCACTCAACCACTTGGTTTCTCTCTCTTACAAATTCTCACAATGAAATAAGATTTGAGCACTCAGAATGATTTTGGGTACAACTCAAATTTCGCTTGCACTTTTGGATTTCTATTCACACTTCCTTCTCAGATCGCCATGGTTCTTCTTTTATACTCTCCTGCCTCCAAACTAGCCGTTGAATACCCGGCCAAGAGATCGCTCTTCAATCCTTGATTGGATGTCATCAATCGTGATTGAACGAGATTGTATCTTAGAAGATATGATGACCGTTAAAGAAGAGTTTGAACCCTTCTGATTTAGTTGCCCATACAACTAAAATCTCCAGTTTCCATAAGTGTGGAAAATCCTTATTGGTCCCGAAGAGATATTCTTGGAAAGTAATATTCAGTTGTAGAAGATCCCTTGATTAAAATTAGAAGGGATATCATGTAAATCGAATATCACAAATTCCCATGAAGAACCTTGCCTTGATCAGAAACCTGCCATACGTGGGTCTTCATTTTTTGGAGATGCAGAAACTGATTAATTTCAAGTTTCGTCTTCATAAAGAATTTCCTGAAATAGATCAGTATTTATGGAATGGTAATTCGGAGATTTAATAAGGTCCATCTGTCACTCGCCAGAAGCATCTCCATCTGACCCCGTCAGAAGCATTTCCATCTGACCCTTCGTCCAGAAGCACTCCATCTGACCCTTGGTCCTTGTAACAGAATTAAATCCATACAACCTGCAGCTTACTCATTCTTTCTGCATCATAAAACTTTATACACTTCTTTTGATAGTTTTGTCAGAATCAAAATATAGGAGAATTTCCACAACAATCTCCCCTTTTTTTATGGTGATAAAACTACAAAATCTCATAAACATAGTATGTCAAAGAATATTGTGATGTCAAAGAATATTGTGATAAAAACAAATAGCATAGTCACTCAATTTGCTCCTGCATTGTAATATCCTGCACAACTGTAATATCCTGCTGCACTGTAGTAGTGAAGGATAAATAGTAAGGGATAAATAGAACTAATTAAATAGATAAACTCTCCCCCTTTTTGTCAACAGCAAAAAGAGTGTATAGGCCAAAGAATATGTTTGTCGAAGAAATTGCTTAAAAATGAAATTGCATAATAAAATACATATGTTTGTGTTAAAGTTTAAGAAGAAGAAGAGGGAATTTTGGATGATGAGGGAATATCTTCAGGCTCTACATCAGTCTCTGCTGAAGAAGGTCATTCATATCTGCTTCCCATTCTCTGAGCATGGCTTCTGACAGCTTGAGTTGAAGGTAGTTCTGAAGTAGTTCTGTCAGTCCTGACCAGTGCATATTCAGGCATGTTTGCAATCTCAGCACAAAACATTCGGCCATATAAGTCAATGGTCTTCTCGAGATTTGACACCTGATTTGCCATACCCTGCAACTTCCCATCAATCTTCTGTTCAAGGTTATGCAGTTTCTGCTCTAACCTGGTTTCCATAGCAGCCAGAGCCTGAATGAGAATTTGTTGAAGATTTTCCATTTGCCTCTGAGTTTCAACCTGTGGTTCTGTAGTAGATGGCTCCTGATTTGTGGTGTCAATCCCTTTTGATGCTAAATTCTCCCCCTCAGATTGAGCTTTATGAAAGACTTGAGAAGCAAACACTTATGTTAGAAATACATCAAGGGTTGCAGGCACAGGCTCCCCCTGATTTACAGCCTTCTTTCCTTTAGCTTTTGTACTTGGCACAGAAACTATTTCTTCGTCAATGTCCATTGGTATGGACTGAGCACTCGAGAGTTGATCATCTCTTGCAATTGCAGTTGCCAAGCTTGAATTGCCTTTGTGAACAGTTAATCGGGTAGAGGATACGGAGTAAGTCTCAGCATCATCTGGTTCTGCCACCTGTTCTTCTGACACCATCTGTGCAAACACCTGTGCTGACCACTGCTCATAGTCAAAGGTGAAAAGAGTATCATGATACTCTGTTTCATTTTCTTTTCTCGCAACATCCTCATCAGTCCATATAGTGAGGAAATGTTCCTCTGTCAAATCACAGATGTACACAACTTTGTCTTTTGGTTGTGTTTCATTTTCATCTCCTCCTTCTTCAGCACTGTGATTCTGACTCTCAGTTTAACTTTCTCCATCTGAAGCACCTTTGGATTGAGTAGCTTCAGAGTCAGATTCTGTTCTGCTTCTTCTGGACTGATCATCAGATGAAGTGTCTTCTTGTTGACCCTTGAGTGCCATAACTTTCCTCCTTTTTGGAGACTTATGTTTGGTCTCATCCTCAAACTCCACAAGCATTGGTTCATTGTTCTTGGTCCTCCATCCAGCAGGAGTCATTTTGTATCCCATCTTGCCCATCATAGTTTCACCAGCAGTCATCAAAGGAATCTCCTTCTTGATAAGTTCTCCAGAAGACTTGATCTTACAATATTCAATTATTCTATAGATCAGACCAGCATAAGGTAGATGTCCCTTTGGCTTGAGGACTGACCTGTACATGTGCAGTAGGACGGTGTGGGCAAAAGACATCTTCTTTCCCTGCAAGATGCCCCATAACAGTTTTGGCTCACACTTTGAGATGTCTGTCTTCGAGGCTGCCTTTGGTCTAAGACATTCTATGACAACCTTGTGCATCAATGTGTGCTTCAGAGGGAAATCATTGTAGGCTATATGAGATTTCAACTCTCTAGAGAAGCTTTCTTTTTCAGTAAGAAAACAAAAAGCCTCCTCAACAGTAACATCCAAAGGTGTGAAAACCCTTTTTCTAGTGCTCATGATGAATGACAATTCATCAACATGCAATACATACTGCTTTCTACGCACAGTGAAGAACATAGTGTTGAAGTTGGCAAAGTGAAGATTGGAGTAAAAATAAGCTACCAAGTCAGGAAAAGTGAAACTTCTTTTGGTTACAAAAAGCTCTAAGTTAGCCTTTTGAAGATGCTTTCTAAGAGGGATGCCATTTGTGTCAAAGTACTTCAAATCAAATACCCTGTGTGGTATGATGCCTCTTTGTTTCAAGGACTCGAGCATGTCCTTATGTACTTGACTTTGAAATTCAGGATCAGGAAAGCTTTTGTCTAAATTAAACCCAATGTTCTTCACAAAGTCATTAAACAGGATATCATCATCATCTTCGACCTTTGCCTTAGTGCCGCCAGGCTTAATTGGAGAGGGTTTTCGTGTAGTTGCTTTCGAACTGGGCTCTGCTACTTTCTCCTTTCCCTTTCTAGAGGCAGATTCAGGTTCTTTAACAGCAATTGGTTCAACGACCTTTCCAGGCAGACTAAAGAACTCTAGCAATTCGCTCTCACTAGCGAATTTGTGAATATCTAGCAATTTTCTAAGTTGATCACTAAAATCCCCTATTGCCTTAATGCCATCGTACATTGGCTTAACAGTGTGTGCCATGGCTTCTTTCTCTTCGAAAATAGATAAAGACAAATCTTTTGCCAAACGGAATGCCTCACGTTGTTCGTTGATTTCAGTTTCCGTAGGCTCGGTGGTGCCTGCAGTTGAAGATGAGAACTTTCTCTTCGTCTGAGGAGTCTTCTTTGAGTCAGAGGCTGATTTCGGAGCCATGGAGATGAAGAAAGTTTGAAACTTTGGAAGAGAGAATGTTGATTTGAGGAAGAAATCGAGAGCAAGAGAGATTTTGAATACAGTTTAGGGTTTTGATTTGAGAAGGATTTGAAAGTGAGAGAACAGAGGTGACGGTTCGGTGTTTTATAAAAGTGGCGGTTATTTTTTGGAAACAAAATCAATTTAAAGAGAAATAAAAGAATTCCTTTAATAAATCAATTTGTCACCGTCAATCAAATATACGCAGATATATATTTATATAAGAAACTTACCTTAAAAGCAATTTTAAGAGATAACTGACCTTTGATTTATGAATATTCCAAAAAAAATATGAATTGCTTCTCACTCTCCTTCTGACGTTCCTTCTGACGCTCCTTCTGTCTTTCCTTCTGACGCTCCTTCTGACGTTCCTTCTGACTTTCCTTCTGATGCTCCTTCTGTCTTTCCTTCTGACACTCCTTCTGACGTTCCTTCTGACATTCCTTCTGTCTTTCCTTCTGACGCTTCTTCTGTCTTTCCTTCTGACGCTCCTTCTGTCTTTCCTTCTGACCTAAAATATGCTTAAAACAGAGGGTTAATGATAGCTAATTTGTTTCTAATAAAATTAAAGGATTCCTTATTAAGGGTTTTGTGAAAACATCTGCTAGCTGATTTTTTGTATCAATATATTGAATATTAACATCACCGTTCTGAACATGATCACGTATGAAATGATATCTGATCTCAATGTGCTTTGCTCTTGAGTGAAGTATGGGATTCTTGGTAAGATTTATGGCGCTTGTGTTGTCACACTGAATTTCCACATTTGTGTCTTCAACACCATAATCTTTGAGTTGCTGTTTTAGCCATAGAATCTGAGCGCAGCAACTTCCAAGTGATACATATTCTGCTTCAACTGTGCTGAGTGCCACTGTACTTTGTTTCTTGAAATACCAAGAGATAAGCATATTTCCCATGAGCTGGCAAGTTCCAGATGTGCTTTTCCTATCAATTTTGCAACCTGCAAGATCTGCATCTGAATAACATTTTAGTATAAATTTAAAAAATTTAGAATACCACAAACCATAATTGGGATAAGTCCCAATGTATTTGATTATTCTCTTGACGGCTGATAGGTGTGATTCCATTGGGCTTGACTGAAATCTTGCACACAAACAGACACTCTATAGGATATCTGGTCTTGAAGCTGTAAGGTAGAGTAGTGAACCAATCATGCTTCGATATAGCTTGGGATCAACTTCTTTTCCATCTTCATCTTTATCTAGCTTGGAAGAGTGAGACATCGGAGTTTCTGTCTTCTTGCCATTTTCCAAACCAAACTTTTTCACTATTTCCAGTGCATAATTTTCTTGAAATATGAATGTTCCTTTCTGAGATTGATGAATTTGAAGTCCAAGAAAGAAACACAATTCTCCCATCATACTCATTTCGAATTCATTCTGCATTACCTTAAAGAATTTCTTGCAAAGCAGCTCATTAGAAGAACCAAAAATTATATCATCAACATAAATTTGGACTAGAAGAATATCCTTACCTTCTTTTTGGATAAAGATGGTAGTATTTACATTACCTTTAGTGAAGTTGTGTTTGGATAGAAAGTTACTCAACCTTTCATACCAAGCACGAGGTGCTTGTTTCAATCCATATAGAGCCTTTTTTAACAAATAAACCAAATCCTTTCCTCTAGGTTCTTCAAAGCCAGGGGTTGCTCAACATAGACCTCTTCTTTGATGTAGCCGTTGAGAAATGCACTTTTTACATCCATCTGAAATAGTTTAAAGTCATTGTAACAAGCATAAGCAAGTAATAGCCTTATAGCTTCTAATCTGGCAACAGGTGCATAAGTCTCATCATAATCTATTCCCTCTTCTTGAGAGTAGTCTTTTACTACGAGTCTTGCTTTGTTTCTTACAGGTTTTCCTTTGTCATCCAGTATGTTTCTGAAAACCCACTTTGTTCTAATTACTGGACGATTTTTGGGTCTGTTGACTAGTTCCCAAACATTGTTGACCTTGAACTGATGTAACTCTTCTTGCATTGCATTTATCCAGTTCTCATCTGCTAGTGCATCTTCAATTTCTTTCGGCTCCAATTCAGATACTAATGCTATGTTACTCATTGCTTGCTTAAACTTGGATCTTGTCTTAATGCCATCACCTATGTTTCCCATGATGAGTTCCTTTGGATGACTTGACTTATGCTTTCAATTTTTGTCGAAGCGATCATTTGAAGAAGTTGTGGGTTGATTCTGTTCAGCTTCTGGCCTTTCTTCATTTGAGTGAGCTTCCTTCTGAGCATTCCCCGAACCAGTATATGCATCTGATTCTTGCTTTTCTTCTGATTCTTCATGTGAATCTGAGACTTGAGGAAGTATATAACTGGATTCGGGTTCATCATTCTGACAATTCTCATCAAATTTGATGTTTACAGATTCTTCAACAACACGAGTGTTTTTGTTGTAAACTCTGTAGGCTTTGTTTGTTGTTGAATATCCCAGAAAAATTCCTTCATCTGATTTTTCATCAAACTTTCCAATTCGATCATTGGCATTTTTTAGGATGAAACACTTACAACCAAATACATGGAAATATGCAACAACATGTTTTCTTTCTTTAAAGATTTCATAGGGGTATTTCAGTAAGAGGTCTGAGAGAAATTCGGTTCAAAATATAACAAACTGTAGAAACAGCTTCTGCCCAAAAATGAGAAGCAATCTTACTCTCAATCAAAAGAGTTCTTGCCATTTCTTACAATGATCTGTTTTTCCTTTCTACTACCACATTCTATTGAGGAGTATATGGAGCAGAGAAATTATGCTGAATTCCAAATTCGTTGCAAAAATCTGAAAAACTTTGATTTTCAAACTCTCCCCCATGATTCGTTCTTAAAGAAGAAATGGTACAGCCTTTTTCATTTTGAATTCTTTTTGCCAATTTTGAAAAATATGTGAAAGCCTCACTTTTGTGAGCAAGAAACAACACCCAAGTAAATCTAGAGAAATCATCAACAATTACAAGACAATATTTCTTACCTCCAAGGCTTAAGGTTCTGTTTGGTCCAAAAATATCCATATGAAGCAGCTGCAAACATTGCTTAGAGGAAATATGATTTGCAGACTTGAAAGAACCTCTTACCTGCTTACCTAGTGTGCAAGCATGACATAATCCTCCTTTTTCAAACTTCGTTTGAGGTAACCCTCGAACAAGTCCCTTTTTGGAAAGCTTTGATATATGCTTTTCACTAATATGACCTAACTTTTTGTGCCAAAGATCAGATTCTTCCTTAACAGAAATAAGACATTTTGCATTATCAGGGTCAGAATCAATATCTAAGAGATAAATGTTTCCATGCCTTTGACCCGTGAATGATTGCTTCTTGTCCTTGCTCATACCTGTGCATTTTAAATCTTGAAAGCATATTTCGTAGCCAGAGTCACAGAGTTGACTTACAGATATCAAGTTGTAGTTTAGTCCTTTGACAAGTGAAACATCTTTAATCGTCATATTTCCAATCTTGACATTGCCTTTTCCAATAACTTTTCCTTTATTCTTTCCTCCAAATGACACACTTCTACCATCACATTCTGAAATAGATATAAATACATCTGGATTTCCAGTCATGTGACTTGAGCATCCACTATCCAGAAACCACTTACTCTTCCTTCTCTTTGGTACCTGCAAGAAATGAGCAACTCATTGTTTCTTTGGTACCCAGGCTCTCTTGGGTCCTTCTGTGTTAGTAGGATTTGACATTTTAACGAGTCTCCAGACTTTCATGCATGACTCTTTAGTGTGGTTAGAATCACCACAATTTACACAAGGCTGATGTATGTGAGATTTGGTAAACTGTTTGTAAAAATGGCTTCTATAAACAGTAGTAGTAGGTTTGTAGAAATTCGTTTTAGAAAAATTAGTTTTAAGAATACTTCCTTGTTTAAAACCCAAACCAAATCTATCATTAAAAGGTATTTGTTTAGAAATAATATTTTACAAAGTTTTTGAGCTTTGTGAAAACTTTTTTGAAGTTTCATCAATTTTCTTTTTAAGAGTATCATTCTCTTTTGAAATGAGATCATGGCTTTCTTTCAACTGATGAAATTCGTGTTGTAAAAACTCAATTTTTTTTCTTTTTGAGAGATATTCTGCTGTTTTAAAGAAGAGTTTTCCTTTTTCAAAATAGAAACTTTTTCAAGAGTTTCTTTGTAATTTTTGCAAAGCTCATCAATATACTCCGTAATTTCATCAGGGAGATTAGATGGACTTACCTCAGTTTTTGAATCTGAGCTTGAATCTGATTCTGAGTCTGAATTTGCCATCAAACAAATGTTTGCGTAGTCTTCACTTTCATCAGAATCACTCAAAGTTTCTGCCTTTAGAGCCTTCTTGTACTTCTCGTACTTGAGCTTGTCTCTATTTAACGTTGGACAATTCGGCTTGATATGCCATGCTTTCTTGCAGTGAAAACATATTAAATCTTTGCTTTCTTGTATCTCATTTTGAAAGAATTTTTTTATCAATCTTCTTCAAAGGTTTCTTTCCTTTGAAGTTCCTGGCTTTTCGAGCCATTTTTCTAAATTTCTTCACCATAAGTGCGAGTTCTTCATCATCTTCATCTTCATCATCTGTGTCAGACAAACATTGAGCAATTTCAGTTTTCAATGCAATTGATTTCTTACCTTTTTGATCTCCCTTTTTGCTTGCTCGTTCTGTTTCATAGGATTGTAGTGTCCCAACTAACTCATCCACCGAAAGCTGTCTGATTGTTTGACATTCTTGTATTGATGATTTGACATAGTTCCACTCGTCCGTGAGTTCTCTTAGTATTTTTCTCACTTGCATTGCCTCAGCAACTGGTGCACCTTGTCTTGCAAGTCCACTTGCTAGACTTTGAAACTTGTCTATCATGTCAGCAATAGATTCGTCAGATTTCATTTGAAAGGCTTCATACTCACTCAGTAATATGCTAAGTTTTGTTTCCTTCACTCTATTTGTTCCTTGAAAAGTGATATGAAGTCTATCCCATATGGCTTTGGCAGATTCTTCCTCTGAAACACGATTATAAAGTGGAGTTGATAATGCACAAAATAATGCATTAACGGCTTTGGAATCCAAGCTTCGTCTTTTGGCTTTTTCAGCCTCAGTCATTATTGTGGTGAGATTTATTTCATTTCCAGATATTGTACTTGCAGCAGCATTTGGTACAATACCATTTGTCAAGGCGATCATCAAGACCATCAAGAAAGGTGTAAACACGATCTTCTTGAATAGCTATATTGTAACCCTTAATATTAGCAGCACACGACATGAGATTAGGGCAGCGAAAATCAATTTCCTGCCATAGTCCTTAAAGGTCATTGTAGAACTTTTCGATAGGACCCCTTGCTTGTTTCGGCCGGGCAACTCAGCGCTTCAAATCATACACCTGCGAAGCATCGATGCCGTCAAACAACATGGTAGCTACCGAATCCCATACCGTTTTTGCAGTTGGAAATCGGATAAAATTGCCGATCAACGCCGGATCCATGGAATTGATCAACCATCCTTTCACTATCGAGTCTTCGATTTTCCACTTCCAAAACTAAGGGTCTGTAGGTAAAGGCTCCGGAAGGTCTCCATTAATGTATTCCAATTTTTCTTTGCCAGCGATATACATCTCCACCACTTGGGACCATAAACCATAATTGGTTTCATCTAGTTTGATTGCAATTTGTGAAGCGGATGAATCACTGTGCGGTGTCGGGTTTTGAGTCTGATTTTGGGTGAGGATCTGAGTCAATCTCGATGTCAGATTCTCGAGAAGTGCTTCAGTCTGATTATGGGGAGCTCCTACTCCGGTAGAAGTTAGATCTGCCATCGGTTAGTGCAGCAACAATTCTAGCCGCAACGTTCTGGGCAACAGCTACACAAGCTGCGGCAGGTCTGGTTTGGGTCGGAATTGCGTTGATCAGATTTGACACAATGGATCGATGCAGCGACGAAATCAGCCGCGTGAGACGATTGTGCAATAGAGAAAGCGAGACTACCGTAGTCGAGGATCAATGTACAATACTACTAGGGACCAAACCCTAGGCTTTGATACCATGAAGAAACACATGTGAATGTATGGAGAATTTCTTCATTAACCTTTCAATTTACAAAGCTTTGTATATATACATAATAGAAAACCTAAACCCTATGACTCTTCCTTATCATGAGATAAAATAAACATGGGACAAAATAGGAAGTAAATATTACAAATTCCTAAAATTGCTCTAATTTATTGCCCATGTTAACAACTTTGAAGGTTCAATCTCTTCGAACCTACGTCCATTGAAAAACATGAGCATGTTGAATCTCACTCAGAATAATCTTTTTGGACAAATTCCTTCATGTTTGGAAGATTTGTCATTTGGAAAGGATGGGGCATCTATGAATGCCGTAGAGAGTTCACCATGGCTATTGGAAGATTTCACATTTGCTCTCGTAGAGACGCCTCCGTGGCAATTGGCATTTCACCAATATGAAGGTAGATTCTATTTTCTGTATGGGTATTATCTAGATTATGCAAGAGCTAAGTTTGAATTAGAAGAAATAAAATTTATGACGAAGAGACGGTTGGGATCTTATAAGGGCAGCGTAACGACACTTCTAAAGTAAAAATCTGTTTGGCAACGTAATTTTTGGAGCAAAAATCAATTCGGTTACAGAACTTCCTATTTTGGAGTCATTCGGAGTTATTTTGGAGTCACTTGAAGATGTAAAAAAAAAAATACTTCTCTTCAGAAGCTCATTCTCTAGCTTCTTTCTATCGTGTAGATGATGATATAGCTATTAACAAACTATTCTCATGGTGGCGGTGATGGCAATAGCTCTTTAGCCAAAAAGGAAACCTAATAGTAGAATAAGTAAATTATGTTGGGAAATTTCGTCAGATGGGATGAACAATGGAATCAGACTTTAAGGCGTGTAATCACTCTCTTTAAGGATTTATTCGCCCCATGACGTTGCTAATGGTTTCCAGTAAATTTCCTCCATGATACAACAAAATCTCAACGAGAATAGTAAATATCAATTCTGATATTTCTCCAGGATCTCTCTAGGAAATAATTAGAAACAAAGGCCGTATTTTTCTTGTGTTCAAAGAGCGAAAATTGAGAGAAAAAATGATGATGATTCTAAAAATGAACAAAACACTTGAATATATAATGAGAACAAATACACATTTTCGCGTCCGAAAAGTAGTTAATTCTCATGCAACTCTTCGTGTCCAAACAGTTTATTCAATCATACATTTTCATGTATGAATCGGTAGTTATTTTCGAAGAGACACAAACATTCGAAAGGTTGTAAGAGTGCCTTAGAAAATAACCGATAATTGAATAGACACAACCTTTCAAAGGTTGTCAGAATTTTTCGTGAACAGTCGCACTGTTTTACTAGAAAATAATGGTAATTGTTGATTTGTGCCAAATTTAGTCTATGTGCGCACTCACATCTTTTCGATGTGGGACAAGACACCTCTTAGTTTGTTTTTACAAACAAACCACCAACAAATTATGGATCAACAATCTTACAACAGCACAGAATAGGATGAAATGATCACATTGTAAATCACATCATCCATGGAGAACGAGAAAATTTATAGCAAATACAATCAACATTCCAATTATTTTTTAAGGCCAAGTACAAAGAGACATTTATTCACTTTTTTCTTTCTATGGGCTTTTGCAACCCAGTCCTCTTCTGAATAGCCTTTCAAGATCAGTGGACAAGTTGAATATGATAAAATTGCTATAACATATCAGGCACTCGTGAATAAGCACGTGGCCCTCCTAGTTGAACTTAACAATAGTCTTAAATTAGAGAACACTTGTTAGTTCAAGGCAGTCACTTTCAATCAGGAGCGATTTAGAGCGCGCATGGTTATACTTCTGAAAATGAATTTTCACTCCATAAGTGCTTTCATAGCAGAAATCCATTTAGTAATGCAATTTGTAAGGCAGTAATTTGTTTGATTATACAACATTATATTTTTACTTCGAATGCAAATTTCTACTTTTGAAGTTGTTTTTGAGTCAATTTTAGAAGTTTAAAATGTTACTTCTCTTTCAAAAGTAGAAATCTCTCAACATCAATATCTCTCTTGCTTCAGCCTTTTTTTCATTTTCAGCGTCTCTCTCTCCCAATCAAACTTCAACCATCGCCGCCCACTGCCACCTTCCTCTGCCCCTCGCCATTCGTAGCCACAGCCGCCAGCTGCCACAGCGACCGTCGCTGGCTACAGTGACCATAGTCACCCGATGCCACCCATCGCAGCCTACTACTGCCCATCAACCACCACAACCACCATGCCCCCACTGTTGCTGGGTCGCCAACTCCAGCCACCCGAGTAAAAAATAAATAGTAATTTTTTAGTTTTAAAAAGTAAATAATCATTTCTAAAAACAAAAATTATTTTTAAAGAAATTTAAAAAAAATAAAATGAAGTAGAAATTTTTAGCCTCCAATAATAATTTTTTATAGAAGATTTTGTATTAATAATGATCTAGAAGTAGAAATTTTCATTCGTTACCAAATGAATTACTATTCTAGTAGCAGAAATTTTGTCTTGTTATCAAGTGTTTTTCTCTGTAAGAAATTAAATTCTTGAGCTGAAATAGAAAAACCAACTTTTGCTCAAAAGCACAAGTAGAAAAATCAATTTCTAGCTAGAATTTGATTTCTAAAGCAAAAGTGTTGTTATACGCGCCCTTAGTATTCCAACAAAGGTATGGGAGAGAATTTCCCGTAAAGCTGTGGTTTTTGCCAAAAGGGCTTAGGATGCTCAAACCGTGTGAGAAAATCCATCAAGCAAGCATCTAGAGGAATCAGGGACGACACAAGAGATGGATCCTTCCAAGAAGCTTTCTGCTCCCAAAGCCAATTGGAAGAATGCTGAAGTATTTGGCTTAGCTTTAAGCTAGTATTTGAATAAATGCTGGCCTTGGAAAAACTGAAAACCCAATGCTGATACTGATAGGGACCAACATTTGGCCAAATACTAAGAGATTTTTTTCTTTCCAAAATTAATCTCATCAATTCCCTGTATTTTTTATTTTTCCCCCTTTTACTATTTATCTTCTTCTCCGATAAAATAATGGGTAATTTTTTAATTAAAAATTTAAAAATTGCATTCAAAGCCCCTTGGAATGTTTTTTTTATCAAACATCATTCAACCCAAAGCTCATTTTCAAATGAGATTTTACCAAATGCAATTAGCATTTTCCTAAACTTTTTAGATTGAAGGCATTTGCATTTCCCCAAAACTCAGTTCATATGCTGAACTAAACGCACCCTTAGTCCAATCCAATGATCTCTCATAAAGTTCCTCTTATTTGTCGAAATTCACCTGTCACATATATCTAAATCAATGTATGCCCGTTATCAAAAGACAACTACCTTACTACCGGATATTCTCCCAATTAGACAGCACGCATCAACAATAACTTAAAAAAAAAATACAACTTTGTAAATTCAGCACAATTGCCTCCGCAGTCAACAACTTGGAACATTAGAAGCCGTAAAAGATTTAATATCACATCAAGGACAGGCCACGTAAAAGCTGTATTAAATAAGAAATTGTGCCACTCAACTTTGTCAACTATTGCACCGGCGGTCAACCAATACGGGTTCAGGTGGCTCTGAGCCTTTAAAACAATGAAGAGAAAAACAATGACAACAACGGTAAACTTGCATCGAGATCAATCACATGGGGCAAGATCAACGGCAAGCATCCATCATAAGATAACCCAAAGGCCACAAGTTTGAGATTAGAACCCTAGGCTGACTCGATTTCTATATCAATGAATTGACATATTAGCGTGGGCTTGCAATGACTTTGGCTTTAATTGTTTAGGGACGTTTTGCATTTTAGATTGAATTGTCGCCCAACATCAAATTTTAAAAGTACGCCGACATATACGCTAGAAAGCATTTGACGTTGTATGCTTTGACCACGTGCCAAGGTTTTCGTGACACAACCGGTTGATCCCATAGTCGAGAAGAGCTTGAGGACCCTTCACATCTAGGGTTTTCTAGGGTTTTCCAAGATACTCTAGAATATTCTCAAGAGCGGATAATACTGTAACTATCCCATATTCCAGAAATTTCCTAGTTAATGTCGTTGGTTAGTTAATTGGGGAGATGCAATCATAGCCCTTAGATAAGTCTAAATTAACGGTTGTAATTCAAAACTCTCTACTATATAAATAGGGGGTCTCCCCTTCATTTGATCATGAAATGATCCAACAAAGAAATATAAAAGCATTTCTCCCATAGCTTCTCCCTCTAGAACTCTCTAAACTAAGTTGTCGTACGGATCAATGCAACATATTTATGATTTTATTAAAATACTAACATATTTTGACCTTTCGACTAATTGTTAGGATTTTTGGAAGTGAGAGGAGATTGACGAGGATATAACTATAATGGATGGAGTAAGAAGCGAAGCAATACTGCAGTCTTTTCCCAAACAAAACCAATGATATCCATGACCGAAACAAGAAAACAATTTTCCATCGAAGTGTCATTGTTATTGCTTCTAGAATTTTGGGGAAAATGACGTTTTCAGATAGAATTCATGCCCCTGAATCCAATTATGTGATTTAATTTGATAAATTCTAAGCATTTTTAGGTCAATTTGAAGAAATCAGGTCGACGAGGTCTGCCGGATCGAACCGGGTCCAACCAGCGACCTGGTCAAGTAGTACCATCTTCTTCTCCATTTTCCCGTGCGAATTTTAGACTTGCAGGTCTGATTTTGATCGCGAAATTGTCCATTCAATCAACCCTAATTGATGGAGTTGGATGAGGGCTCTTGAAGAAGACGTCGACATGTGTCAATCAAGACCAGCCCGACAATCTGGGTCCATCGGAGCTGCATCGACGACGACCAAATATGCATCGGCCATTTTTAAACCAAATGCAGGACAAATGCATGTTGAATTGGCACAAAATGGAACCACCTGAGGGCTTGGTCGGACGTCCAAATTGTTCTCATCGACGGCCGAATTTCGATGACCACTTCGCACGTGATAGCACGTGCGAAGTAAGTCAGATTTTCTTCCCTCCCAAGCACTAAATTTCGAAAGGGAGGTATATCAATTCCTATGCTGATTCTAGAAGGGAGATGGTCGTTCTTTGCTTTAGAGACTAACATAAAAGAGAGAAAGAGAGTTAGAGAGAGAAAATCCTCTCTGTGCGACGCCATTGTTGGAGCTTCGCCCGAGAACTGATGGTGCAAGGTAAGCGATAACAGGAAAACAATTCCTTAAAGTTCTGAATTCAATTGATGATAATCTGTTATTACAAAGAGAGGACGTATATATATATATATATATATATATATATATATATATATATATATATATATATAGGACTCCAAAAGGAATGGGAATAACTAAAAATAACATTAATCGACTTAAAAGGAATCAAATCAAAATCTCAAGGATTATGTGAAAATTCAAAACTACCAAAATAGAAAAACTTCTGAAAGGTTGTCTAAACGATTCCGAAGCGCTAAAATCCATCGTACACACGGCATAGCCGTGATTTTGAATCAGACAGCCGTTTCGCTTCAACCGATTAATTTTGAACGCAATCCGAGATCGTTTTGATCCAAGATCAGAATTATCAATAAAGTCGCATCGGCTTTTGACGATCCAATTTTTCAAAATAATCACATGCCAATTGTTCTACATTATTTCTACTTATATATTATACTAGAAAATTATCATTTTAACAATAACCTAATCTTTTGAAGAAAACTTAAGAATGAATGCCTATTGGGATTTTCTTTTGACCCGAATATACCATTTGTGATTTGGATATGTCTATTTATGAACAACCGAGGACTTTTCCATTTTCCCCTTTTAAGAGAGTAGAATCCGACCCGCATCCAAGCACCCTCGCAATCGCTCCCGGTAGGAGTCTCCTGCCTCCTCCCGCCACCGTAGTCGACCCCGAACGAACGGCCGACTCCGGCGACTTGGTGTTCTACTCATCTTCGCCTCGCGGAATCCGCCGCTTCACATGTATCGTCTTCTTCCCTTGGTTTTTCTGTTCGGCGGTGGAACTCATGTTCCCGAACCTGCATTTCTTGTCCTTGTTGAATCCCTAAGGATTTCATGGAAATCGTTTTCAATAGGTCTTTCAAATCTGTGCGACGATTCTTTGTGTGCGCGTGCGTCCAATGTTGGTTTTTTCTTGAAATTCTTTGATTCGTTGGTTTTGCTCGATGCAATCCAGTACGAATTCCTCAAAGCTCAGTTCGTAGTCCCTTGTCTTGTATTGTCCAAGGTAACTAGGTTCATCGGATCTTGTGGGTAGCTGCAGGTTGAATGCTACGGTATCAGTTGTGTGAATTACCTTAATCCGACATCGCCAGTGAGTTCGATTCGTTCTCGCTTGTATGAACTTGTGACGTACTGGAGACATAGAAGCGACCTTTGCGTGCCAAAATGATTTGTCATTTCCATCGCTACAGTAGTCCAGAATCAGTACTTCTGTTGATTGGCATTACACTATGATTTGCGGGTCACTTCAAAAGCTAAGCTTTCATAGAACAACTTACACGAATGTTTTCTATCCTTATAACGCCCTCATTCGAAGATTAGTAGCTCGGTGCAGGACGATAATCTCAAAAGGGTTTACTTTCCTTGTACTAAATAGATCAAATTTTCGTACTTTCTACATTTTCTTTTAACAAGTTCAAATTTTTCTTTCTTTATGCGTTTGTTCATTCTAAACCTGTTGTGACATTTTCATTGTTGTTAATTTCACTGCAGAGTCCAAGTCACTGTATGATACAGTCTGTATCACTATCACTCACAGAGAAAGAGAAAGTGTAGCTTCAAGCTCTCATCTTCCTCCTCGCTCTCAAAGTCGCCATCATGGTTGCTTGATTTGTGATGTGATTGCCAATCGAAGTGGAATTGGTGTTATCTCTAGCTGTTGAGGTAGGGGTTATGATTTCTGTTGCAATTTTCGGATTCCCCCAATTCGTTGAGTTTCCTGATGCCATCTCCTTTTTTTTTTTTTTTTTGGGTAAGGTGATGCCATCTTCTTTTTATTGCTGTGAAAACACAATATGTATTATGAGGGTCCTTGGTTGCATAGACAAGGATCATTAACGTGCCATGATATTTTCAGTTCAGGTTTCTCTCTGTTTTTGAATGTTGAAACTCACATTGTGTGCTCATGTCGTCCAGCGAGCTGCTGGTGATGCACGGGTTATTCGATCTAGCTGCCGCATTGCTAATTAGGTGCCATAATTCCACTATGCTGGCTAGAGTAGTGCTAATTATGAGACAAGTGGGTGTGCCACGAAACTCGGTAAATCAATTTAGGCGGATTAGTATACCTAACATCATTCATATAGGTCATAGCAACACTCCAACATATAAGCTTGGTGTGCGTTTGTATGAAATGTGCCATTTTCTCCAAAAGTAGTTCAATTTGTGGCCTATGTGATTGTTTCGAATTCTTTTGGTTCAGTAGGAAAGCTTTGAAGCTTTGTCCTATTAAGAAGTGTGTTTAGCAAGTTGAAAATTAGAATCGTGGCAATATAATGTGGATAAGTTGATGAAAGTTTTCCCTTATGTTGTAAATTTGTGGCAATGTAGTGTTAAAGACGTATGCGAAGAGAGGCTGATAGTGTTACTGTTGTTTTTCAGCTGTCCTTGGCAGGAGTAAGATAGATACACCCTATCTTATGTATCTTAGGAGCCTCTTCTGGTTGTGTTGAGATTCAGATTATTATTACGTTGTCTCTACACTCTTCAGCATGTGCTGCAGGTTGAAACCAAATGCCAGTAGACGGAATAGGTGAACACTGATATTGCTGTTGTGAACTGCATGTCGCTGTTGGAGGTAGCAATTTTAATTCGGAAACAGCATGAATTCCCAAGAAGCAAGAAGCCGTTGGAGCGTGTTTGATGGAGTCAAGAATTTCCCGTCTACTACGGAAGCTCTCATGGGAGAAATTAACACTGCCATTGCGAATGTGGAATATGCTCATGCGAGTGAATTTCTCGAATCCGTGTCATCTATTGGATTGAGGAATAAGGGCTCCGATCAGAATGCAATGTCACATTATGATGCTAAATTGGCAGATGAAGCATACAGGGCTGGCCGTGCAGCCTTAGCTGCTGGCAAGCTTGATGAGGCTCTATATTCGCTGAATATCGCACTCTCTAAATGCCCCCCTGATAAGGCTTCTGCTGTTGCTAAGCTTCAGTCTCTTATTTCTCTCACTTCTCAGCAGCTCCAGAAATCTGCAAGCCCAAGCTAACTCTAAATTCTCATCTGGTTGATATCAGTATCGAACTCATTGGTCCTTCCATCAAGCACACTCATCCATTGATTCTTCAACATCAGTCGGTTCAGATCTCTACTTAGTTTCACCCAAGCTGCATCTTATACTTGTGTGGATAAGGCCTTAGCTTTATGCCTAGCTTGCTTGATTGGCTTGAAAGGACAGGGACTTAAGGTAAAGGCTTTCATTCAAGGACAGAAAGTCTCACTGGTTTTCTGGTTAGAGACTTGTACTAATTATCATCAGAAGAGTAAACTTGAAGAAAGGAGAAGAAACTCAAGTGTGGCTGGTCAGACGGTTAATCGATTGAATTCACGTAATGACGTGTCCCTTAATACTTCAGTTCAAAGAGATTAATTCCTTTATGAATCATTTGCACTTACATAGGCCAGATCGCTTGTTCGTCACTATTCACGTCAAGAAATCCCATGCATGTTAGGCAACTGGCGATTAGTCATATCTATGGATATGTGGGCTCACTGCACCTTCACAATCATCAATGCTTCGGCTTTCTTCGTGATCTTGCACAATTACGGTTGCTTCGGCAATTTTGGAATGGCAGAGATCATGGAGGAAGAGCTGGGTGTGAGAGAGAGAGAGAGAGAGATAAGCACAACCGTCATTCCTATTGCCTGGAACGGCCAATTTTCATCACTATCTTTATTGTGAGCTTTGGAGATCGCCGCCATAGACGTGCTGTGCTCGTTTCCCAATCTGTGGTGCTGCCGGGACACTCGTAGCCATCATTGCTTCCCAGTTGGCGCCATATAATTTCCAGTATGAGTATTGCGTCCAACACGAAACTTGTGATTGGTAGTAAAAAGAAGCAAGTTTTCAAGAATATGCTCGAGTTTTTGCAATCACTTGGTCGGAATTTACGTCCTTTGGGTAGCGGGTGGTACGCGATAGTTATAACTTAACCCGAGCATTTCGTAGACGTGAAACTCTTGAGAAGGGTTTGCTTCTGCTGATCGCCCATGCCTACCCATTCTACTTTTTTTTTTTAAATAAAAAAACTCACTTTCTTTTTGGTTGAAAAAAAAACTCACTTTACAAATCGATTTTGTGATTCCTATTTTATATATTTAGGTAAGTGAAATGTTCACTAAAAGTCGTAAGACTTATCATCAAAGTACAATTGAGTACTAAAATTTTTAGAAAGTACAATTAAATCCCAAAATTGATCAAATTGATGCAATCAAGTCATTTCATTAATTTTGTCCAATTCGAATAACGGAAAATGTTGACATGGTATTTTTTATTACTTTCTCTCTCTTATGTGATGCCAACGTGGCTAAAATAAGAAAGATAAGTCCAAAACAATATTGTTTTGGTCAAAATTTGATTTTTTGTATAAATATCAATTAAATTGAAATAGAAAATATACTGAATTTAAAAATATCAACGCATTTTAGCAACATTAAATCAAATTTATCCTTAGTTAAGCAAATCATGATAATTAATTATTCACATACACATCACATTCAATATTCTTTTAGCCATATTTGTTGTGCTCCCGTGAGAAAATTATCAAAAAAGTCCTAAACAGATTGCAATTGTGTCAATTTAGTCATAAACTTTTTTTTAGCTAATTTAGTCCTAAATCTTTTGTAATTGTGTCATTTCAGTCCATTCGGTGAATTTTGGCTGGCTAACGCTAACGTGGATGCTGGCCAACCAGTGATTGAATATTTTAATTTTTTTAATTTTAAATTTTTTATATAATTTTATTTTCTTTTCTTTTTTCTATTTTCCCTTTTTTTTCTGCCCCTATCCTCCCCTCCCCACCTCCAGTTAGTCGCCATTGTCCGTCGACCGGCCATTGCGAGGGCCGACCTCACCATCCCCGGTCGAGGCAATGACAACGAGGTCAAGCCCCGGCATGGGCGGGTGACGCTTGACCTCGCCAGCCCTAGAGGTGGGGAGGGGGGGGAAAGAAAAAGAAAAAAGAAAAATCATAATAAAATTTAAAAAATATTAAAATATTCGATCGTCGGCCAGCATCTACGTCAGTGTCGACCAGCGCCAGATGAACTGAAGTGACACAATTGCAAAAGGTTTAGGACTGAATCGGCCAAAAAAATTAAGATTGAATTGACACAATTGCAATAGATTTAGGACTTTTTTTATAATTTTCTAGCTCCCACATGAGAGCCTTTTCATCAACTGTTGGCTTGTGGGGTAAATTCTTTATGGAATCAAGAAAAATTTTGGTGGACTTCGCGATCAAGTTATTGAAGTTTGATTCAATCACTCAAAGCACCAAGATTTCAATTGGTTGCAATCTGCATTTTTCTAAATTTGGGCAAATTTTAAGGTACCACGTCATTCCCACACAAGCATGAAGCATCCCGTCGCCATTCAATTGGAAATAAAGTGCATTAATCGACCAAAGAAAATTCAAATTTTTGTGTATTAGATTATTAAAATTAAGAGTTCATCGCAGTTTAATGACATGATAAAATTTTCCTTTATTCATGCAAATCATGGTAATTGATTAGTCACATAAATGACATCTTCAACAATTCTTCATGTCATCTTTGTTGTGTTATTCTTGATCATCTTGACTTATGACTGGATCAGAAACTGCACCTTCACCTTCACCTTCACCTTCACCTTCATCATCATCTACAATCAAGAGGATTAGCGTCCACGGAAGAAGATCTTCCCCAACGGTTGCCCTATGTGGTAAATTTATTGCCGAATCCCTAAAAAATGGTGGACTTTGCTATCAAGTTATTGAAATTTTGATTTCAATCACGTAAGCCGTAAGGCACTAAACTTTCAATTTTGTTGCAAATTATGCATTTTGGTCAATATCCTGAGCAATTTTCAGCAAAATTAATGCTGACCAACTTTCTAGATGCCACATTGTTGCCATGAGCACCAAAAAAAAAATTAGATAAATTCTTATTACAATGCATTAACTGGCATAAAAATTGAAAATATTCATGAATTAGATCAGGATTAATAGCACAAAAAATTCCAAACTGATATATTTGTGATAAATTTACCCAAAACTAATTTGGGACACCTATGATAAATGTTGGGATTGTCCCACATCAATTGTGGAAGAGATTAGTGGTCGGTTTATAAGTGTGAGGGAAAGCATCAACCTTTGAGCTAGCTTTTGGGTTGAGAATGGCCCAAGACCACCCAACACACACGAGAGAGATACATGTTGTCACTCCCTTCAACCTATGGCCCAATGTGTGAGAGGGAGAATACTTTGGGGACTCATGTGAGCTTAGGAAAACTGATGTATGATCCGACGACATGTAACCCCTCCATGTGGGGATTCGGGGGCAGTGCCCCCAAAACAACATCGGGTTTGGAAAGTTGGCCCATATATTGTGGGATTAAAGAGGTTTAAGATATATTTAGGTTTTAGGCCGGTTTGGGGGCATATATCTTTTGCTCGTTTTTTGCTGATCATTGTAATGAGTGGTGTGCGGCTATAAACCAAAATATAGTGAAATCTCTTTGCAGGACGTAGCCCTATTCTGGGGCGAACTTGAGTAATCTCGTGCATCGTTCAATTTTTCTTTATTCTCTGTGTGATCATCTGATTCGATTTTCGATACAACCCATCAATAAATTTGACATCTGTCAGTTTTCATTAAATTGTACTATTAAATTGCTGAGTTGGATGACCGTGGCAGTTGACGACTATACTTAGTTGGGGTTTTACGATCCATTTGTCACAAGTGTATTAGTTTAAGGTTTTTCTTTATATTAGCCCAATTTAACGGAAATAAACTAGGGGTAAAATGTCACATGTGCACAAGATTTGGGATTTTTTGTGATAAAAGAAATTAATCTGGAGTGAATTTGTCATAAGTGTGCCAGTTTAGCAGTTTGGTGGTCAAAAAATTAATTTGGGGTAAATTTGTCACGAGTGTATCAATTTGGGGTTTTTTGTTATATTAATCTAATATATTTTAAATTAAGAGCTATAAATGAAAACTACCACTGTTGTGGCGACTTTTGAAAAAAAAATACCTTTATTTATGCAAATCAAGATGATTATCCAAATAACCGACATTTTTAACAATCCATTGGGGTGTGGTTTTTAATTTTATCGACATGGTGTGATTCATAGTCCCATCGATAGGAAAGCACGAGTGTCTTGCCAAAGGGCTTTTACAGTTGGAGCTCATTTTTTTATTGGTAATTTATATTTGGGCCTATAAGTAGTTGATGCTATATAATATCTCTTTTTTTTTTTTATAATTAATGGATGTAATGAGGGTGCGGTGTGCTAATTATAGTGGAATCCTAGTTTAATGATGAGTCAAGATAAAACCTTTTATCTCGATTTCTTTTTTTCACTTTTACGCTTTATTTCGTTGTGATTGTGCGTCGAATTCTGACACATTCTTGCCGTAATTTTTATTGTGTCATTGTTGATCATCTTGATGTATTACTTGATTAGAAACTGCACCGGCCGGTGGAACTGCACCTTCGCCTTTATCTGTACCAACACTCGAGCATTAACTCTCAAGGAGGAGAATATTCCTCAATTGTTGGCCTACAGGGTAAATTTGTAAGCTGCGAATTTCATCCATATGCAGCGACCCAAGATACTCACGTGCAGATACACGAATCCCTAATCCATAGAGTTAAAGAATTAACGCACCTTATTTCGAATTTATCGTTCTTGATGCGGAATTGCGAAAATTCGATGCTCAGGAGCTTCTCCTCTATGAACCCCCTTAATCACTGGCTTCAATGAGACGGCCCCTCACTATCGCTTCAAACAATTCTATATGTAAGGTTATGTGGACATCAGGGTTTAGAGGAGGAACTTGAGCTCTATTTATAGAGAATGAAACATATCCACTCATCAAAGATTAAGTTTATCTCGGCCCATACTTTCCAGCCTCATATCCTACTAAATTAGGAAACTGTATATATCTTACCTTTATTAGACCAAATAATATTTACAATAATAATTAATAAAGCCCACAATTGAATATTAAAAATATATTCTAACATTCTCCCACTTGGGCTAAATTAATTGAAATTGTACTGTATATGCGCATCTTTATATTGGTCTAGAGATAATTCCCAATAGTTAATCCGATCTCATAAAGTCTTAAGCACGAACCATGCCAGTAACTGCATCAGAAGACACAGAGCCATCCACGATCACTAATACTCTTAACTTTACTGATATGGATTTGATATGGTAGTATGGAAAATGGATAGCATCTCAAATAATAGTGACACCTTATATGTTATCCTCTTTGTCAGTCACCATTCTCTCATCTTATGTGCCACGAAATCGGAAGTGTCACAAGAGAACATCTTTACGGTTCCAACGAACCAACATATGTCTTACCTTTATAGTTAACTATACTTTACGTGTAACATGACATATGCTTTTGGCTAAAATAAATGCCCCAGCCATCACTCAAGGTTTACACAATTCCTTGAGATTTTCAACTGATATATGCATTCAACTCCCCTTAACCATTATAGCTTTATTGTATGCAATGGAGTTGATACATATTTAGATGTTACAAAATGTAATAAACACAGATGTATATTTTATTAGAACAAATACCGAATGCAGCTCCCACTGAACAACAGCATCTCATGATGCTTACTCAGCCCATCAATTAACATGTCATATCAGCATCCCACGATGCTTTTATGTCTGTGACATGTCATCCAAATGTGCATGGGCAGAGACCTTAAGTTATGGAGTCTACAGCCTATCATCTGTGTAATAAGCTCTACTGTAGCGTCACCTTTTCATCTGTTACCTTTATGGTCAAAAATTTGACCGCCAGATGCTCAGACCCCTTAAGACCTCTGCTATTGCTAATGAACATTATTGCAGAGTTATTCTCACAATACAACTATATGGGTCTATTCACAAAATTAAATACGGCCAACTCTTTAATGAGATTCCGGAGCCAAATAACGTGAATAGCAACTGAAAAGCATACTACAAACTCCGCTTTCTTGATCGAGGATTACATAGATTTATGTTTACACTTTTCTATAATACTGCACTTCTCTTCAGACATATAAATATCTGCAGTTATCAACTTCACATCATCCTGATAGCTAACAAAGCCTGAATCCGAATGCCTTATTAGCTGCAGGCCTTGAATATGTCTGTAAATCAGCATATAATCTTTTGTCTTTTTTAAGTACCTCAAAACTTTCCTAACAGTAATCCAAGAAAATCACTTTCAAACAAGATATCCTCTGTATAAGACATAAGGAAAATAAATTTCTTCTACTGATCTTAATTTACTTCATTCTTGACAGAACAGAATATAACAATAATACTATGAAACTTCAAGCAACAAAGCCCATAAACAGACATTTCAGTTTAGAATACCCATGAACATGATCAAACTTTATTCCATGGCATTATATGGGATTCCTCTTTCTTTACGCAAAAGTTTATCTGAATCATCTGCTGCAAAAAATCTTCGGGTTACATAAAAAGACTTTCATATGGAGTCCCTTTAAGTTTTGCACACCCAATTGTAGCAGATGGTCTTGTAACCTTGAGGCATGCTAATAAGTTTTTAAACACCGTATGTTTCATAGTCTCTATCTCGTTCACCGTGCACCCAATCACAATTATAATTAAGAATAAAAAAGAGCAACTGTATAAATTACTAGATCAATTACATAGTCGATTTTGTAGTCACGCTCTTCTGGATAGACTATACAGTATGATTTGATATAACTGATTGTCTTTGCCTGATAGATCTTTTAAGCGGAGCTACTTTAACATTTATTATGTGCTTATGGAGTTTGATAAATTTCCTCAGGAATTGTCTTAATAACAAGAACCTAAACCCCAACAGAATCAAACCGTAACTTAGAATACTCCATGATCATCTGTATAGATAGAAAAAAATGACACAATGGTCTCTACCACACCATTACTTTTAATAGTCTGTGAGCAACTACCCTTATTCAGGTATATCAAGCTCCAGCAATTTAGCTATCTATAATTCCACAATTCTTGTTCATCTTTTGGGATGATAAATCAATACCTCTTTAGATGATCTGGGTACGGTAGAAGTAAAAATGAATGGTTTTGGAATCCAACTTACCTAATATTGGATTATGTAACATTATTTCTGCATGAACACCTCAAACCTTAATATGGTTCAAACTAGATTAATGTATAATCCATGACTTAAAAGAAATCAATGAAAAAGTTTTGGTAGAAACATAATGGGTTGCTTTGAAAGTTTTACCTCACAAAAGATATATAAATTGGTTTTACAAATCATACTCTTCATTATATCCTTATGGGTGTGATCGTGCCTTTCGACCACCCCTTTTGACTCAAGAACATCAACAATAGCAAACTAAGTCACTATCCCATGATCTTTTTAAGTATTCGGTAAATGGCTCTTTAAGCTATCCAGTATTGCCATGTCAACCATGAAACTTACCACCTCAATCAAATCTGACAATTTTTTTTTTAAAGTTTATTGACTATAGTTAGAAATATGTTGAACTTGTCATGGAAATTAAACTTTTCTTTAACCAAGTACAAAAACATATAGAGAAAGATCATCATTTAAATGTGATAAAAACTCTACACAATATTGCCATATAGGATCCACTTATACCAATATAAATGACCTTTAATATGTCATAACTATCGACTAGAGTTTCATCCTTTATCTTAATTATCTTACATCTGCTTTAATCTACGCATGTGTCTATGTCACTTTTAAGAGTGAGCAGAATGATTGCCTTTATCAGTCTGTCTACTTTTTCTTTACTGATGTGACGAAGAAATTTATTCCATAATAAGCATGATTTTTCCTTAGGCAGAGATCTTTTGCAAACAACGTTTCAGCTGTATAAGTGACGTATAATTCAATGGGAAATAAACATAATCTGTACAATCCACTGGATATAAAGTAGTACCCAGCTTTATTTTAATTAAAAGAAATAGTAATTGCTTAATTTGAAATCTCAAAAGAGAAACCACTCATGTCCAAACTTGATATGGAAAATAAATTTCGTCTTTAAGGAGAATTTATAAAATATGTTTCTTAATGTCACATTAAAACCAGAATCCAGAATGACATTCCCATCAATTTAACGTCAACTTTATAGTTGTTTCCTTAACGAGCTTGATTCAACCTGATTTGGTACCTTTCAGTTTATGAATTCCTATATGGTAAACGTAACATAATATGTTGCACTACTATCTAGCCATCACAAACCAGATGATGCCTTAGATAGAATAAATTCATCATTACTTTATGCTCATGTTTAGATAACCAAGTCTTTGTATTAACTGTAGCCTTTCTTTATGTGACTGTTCTTCTTATAAAAGAAGTAGCAATCACCATCCTTCTCAAAGGATGCTTTTCATAGATCCAAATCATCAGAATGACTGGTGGTTTACTACAATACTTTATGAGTATGATTTCATAACCGCTTAAAATGCAATTCCACCAACTTTAAGACGTAATATTTAATCTTAATAGAACCATTACACATGATGTTGAGGAGTCATTGCAAATATTTACCACTCTTAGTAATAGACAAGATATAATTTCAAAGCCTTCAAAGTTTCCTTTATTTACTTAGCAGTGTAGTTAACTGGCAGAAAACACTTTTCATGTGTTCTTTAATGGATTACTTTATATTAAGCAAGCTAATCCAATTGCTCTTTACCCAATAAGCACATAATGCTTTTAAAAGTTCTCACTAATGAAAGTGAGATTTACGGGGCCTTTCTTGACAAGAGCAATACAAATATTTGCGAATCATTGTAAATAGATAATCATCATTCAATTCTTAATGAATTTCAATTCTCAATGTTAACAGAGTTGCCGTTTACAAAAACGGTGACTAAAAACAATCAATGTTTTTAATTAGTATAATGTGAAATTTCACCTTGAGAGATACATACATCATCATATAATCACATTTGGGCAGAAAACATGACATGCAGTTATATACTCCCTACATTACATCGGCCATGAGAATTTATTTCAATCTTCGTTAATCACCACCTTTGGGTGTATGACAGCACTTAGACCAATCAATCATCAACCATATGCTGTACATGTAACCCTCCATGCAAGAATACGCAATTACCTCCTTTGGAAGTATAACTACGCATTAAAACAGAAGACATCCCAACATTATGTAAATCGTTCTTTATAAAACTCAACTAAGTGTGCCACTTTGGCTGTCACAACCCAATTGAATTTACCTGAAATTGATATATAACTTTATATTTCACATTTACCGTATGTATGTAATTTCAGAAATTAAGGGCAATCATCCACAAAATTACACGCCGCTAATTTACATCGATACTATCAGCAATACATGTCAAACCATAAACATGTATTAACAAATCATGCTCCACATATCTGTATGTGGTACTTACATGTGAGTTTGTACCTGTATTTCACAAACCCATATAGAAATACCAGAAAATACTTCAAAAATATCCCAAATTATACACTTATTTAGAGTCCATTACATATTTTTCATCCACAAAAGTACCAAACATGTAAAATAAATATATCATCTTGTAGAGCATGAGAATACGAGCATGTTCGTACTTGAAACTCGCCGATCGGAACAGTCACGCGCCCTCATGCGCGCCTTTTCCTCTCTACGCGTGGTCCCCATGCGTTGACACGTGCATCGCACGTGTTCGGTCTCAGCTGGTACTGAGAATCGGGTCGCCAAGTCGTGTTGAGTCACCCGGGCTTGAGTGACGTCAGCCTGCACATGCCGTGTATTTGCGGGCCCAGGTCTAGCTTGCGTGGGGATGACTGGCGCGCTCCACACAATCTGAACATATGTATGCAAACACGCCGTCCTTAACATGGAGCTGTTGTTTCCGGCGAGATGACACGAATTTGGGTACATTTACTAGTTCGTTATTTAGTTCCCAAACACCCTCACGTATGCCATCTCGCCAAGTGTCTCAATCATCGGGTCCACCATCAATGGGCCACCCTTGTTGACACAATTATACAACAAAAGAGAAAAAAAAAAATTCTGCTCAAAGATTTGTCACGCTAAAAACGAATCTGTCCAACGCCCACTTGGATGGATATACATGCAGAAAACGCCAAATAACAAACTTGCAAGCCACGAACAGCTTCCCTCGTTTGCGTCATGACATCTTGCAGCCCCCTTTTTTTTTTTTTAAGACAAAAATTACCGTCCTCATCTGTAATGCTCCAACCAACCGTTTCACCCCCCCTTTTCTTTTTTTTTATAATTTGGTTTTGCACAATGTCTCCTTATACATATTTGAAGATTCCTTGTTTCGATGACTAAATAATCAACGCACGATCAATCATCGTCCCCTCAACGCACGATCAATCATCGTCCTTACAAGCCGCAACATTAGAATAAAAAATCGGCGAGAGTGAAAATGTTGAAAGCTTTCTTGAATTCGAATAAAATTAATAATTTCGAAAATTAACCAAAATCATGATTCGCGATCTTAAACGCGTTGGCTCTGATACCACATGTAAGCTGCGAATTTCATCCATATGCAGCGACCCAAGATACACACGTGTAGATACACGAATCACTAATCCATAGAGTTAAAGAATTAACGCACCTTGTTTCGGATTTATCGTTCTTGATGCGGAATTGCGAAAATTCGATACTCAAGAGCTTCTCCTCTATGAACCTCATTAATCACTGGCTTCAATGAGACGGCCCCTCACTATCGCTTTAGACAATTATATATGTGAGGTTATGTGGACATTAGGGTTTAGAAGGGGATTTGAGCTCTATTTATAGAAAATGAAACATATCACCTCATCAAAGATTAGGTTTATCTCGGCCCATACTTTCCAGCCTCATATCCGACTAAATTAGGAAACTGTATATATCTTACATTTATAAGACCAAATAATAGTTACAATAACAATTAATAAAGCCCATAATTGAATATTAAAAATATATTCTAACAAAATTCTCTATGAAATCACTAAATTATGTGTTACAACTCTGCAATATGATCAAAATCTGAGCAATTTTTCACAGATTACAGACTTGGCGAGCGGTGACCAACTTTCTAGAATCACGTGTGCATTGCGTCGTCATTTTTTCGACGGAAGATTGGATAGATTCTGATTATAGTGCATTGTTTGACCCAAAAACATAGAAAAATTTAATTAATTAGATGATTAGAATTGAGAGTTATAGACCCGATTGAAAAACCAGCACAGTTTATTGACTTTCGATTAGATTTACCATATTTATGGAGAAAGTTGCCGAAAAAGCCTAAACTTATTGCAGTTGTTTTGATTCAGTCCTAAATCTTTTTTTTAGCGATTCAATCTATACGCCAGGCAGTACTGACGTGGGGTCGCCGGCGCTGACGTGAGTATGTTTTAATAGTATTTTTCTTTGTGATTTTTTAATTATTTTTTCTTTCTATTTCCTTTTGTTTTTATCTTCTTCACCAGCCGGCTTTTGGCGAAGATCACCTTCCTTGAGCAAGGTCGACCACTTGCGCAGCAACGGTGAGGCTAGCCCTCGCCGGTGGTCGGTGGGGGCAAGCTTTGCCTGAGGCCGACGAGGTCAGCCTCTCTAGCTCCGCGCCGATCGCCAAGGCCAAGCTGGACAGGAATTATGTGTCCTTATCGACTTTTAAACTAGCTAAATAAGACAAGAGCATGACAGCAATCTAGAGGCAAAAATAAGGACTAATTGCTATAAATTATTCCAAGAATGACACCCTTTGATTGAATCGACTATAATTTTCTTTTCATTTGGGCTTATTCTATCTCTCTCTCCCAAATTGAAAAGATTACTAAATTAATAATGTGCCAGGAATCAGATTTGAACTGGCGACACGTGTACTAACTCTAGTAAAGAGTATCTGATCTACGTGATTTCAATTTTCACAAATGTATTAACTTTTGAAACATTTGTGCCAAGAGAAAAGAATTGCCAGCAATGTTGAGCATTTATGGTTGGATTGACATTTAACTACTGAAGTTTTCCATAGCTTCATACTTTCTTCTTGAGCCAAATATTTGAGGTTAGACGTAACTTTGGGTTTGTTTTGCAATGTAGCGAGATAGTTAATGCAAAGACACTCGGGAATACACAAAAGCATATGAAAGTTCATTATAACCTCACTTTTTCATTCGCCTTTTTTGACTTTCTTTCACATATGTTTTTCCAAACTACCTTCAGATTTACATATTAAGAAGAGGAGAAAAAACATAAAATAGAATTACCTCAATTTTATACTTGGATAAAGATATTTATATTGGATTCAAATTGAAAATCGCCAAAATTTCTCCTAATTTGACACATATCCCACTTTGTTATTTTAGTTAGGGAAAATTTCGAAAAAGGGCCCGAACTGCTTTCATTTTTTTTCAAATAAGGGCCTGAAGTTGACTTTGTTTCAAAGAATGACCTAAAGTTTCTTTATTGTTTCAAATAAGGGCCTAAAATGAATATTATTTCAAATAAGAGCTTGAAATGGTCATATAATCTCAAAAAAGGGCTCGACTGACCTGCTGAAAGGGGCATTCTCGTAATTTATTTCTTTTTAATTTTTAATTTTCCTTTTTTTCTGTTTTCAATAATTTTAAAAAAAGTTAAAGTTAAAAAAAAATAGAGACACAGGCGGAAGGGGCTGCCTCCTGCCTGTGACCGCCACCTCTGGTGATGGCTAGTGGCAGGGTCGCCGAGACCTCGGCAGGGACCGGCGACCCCGCCGACCAACCGCAAGGCCCGACCGTTGCCCTGGTCCAGCAGAGGGCCGCGGCCCCCCCGCTGGACTTGGGTGAGGGCCGGCGGCCCTCGCCCAGATCTGGGAGAGGGTCGCGGACATCTCCCTCGTCTAGCAAAGGCCAATCGGCCCTCGCGATTGGTCGGCGGGGTCGCCGGACCTCGCCGAGGCCCCGGCAACCCCACCAGCGTTGGGGCGGTGGCCACATGTGGAAGACAGACCCTCCCGCCTGTATAAGTTTGTTTGCCCCTTTTTTTTACTTTCATTTTTTTTATTTTTTATTTAATTTAACTAAAAATTAAATTAATATTATATTTTAACCAAAAAGTCCTTGATAGGCCGGAGTAGTTGGTTGGCCGGCGAGGTTAGGTCATTATCTGAAACGGTCATGACCACTCTAGGCCCTTATTCAAAACAATAAGAGCACTTCATGCCCTTTTTTAAAACAAGATTAACTTCATGCCCTTATTTGAAAAATTATGAGCACTTAGGGCCATTATTTGAAATTTTCCCTTTTAGTTATTTTCCTTGTATCCTTCACACTGTTTTTTTTTTGTTGGTTTCTTTTCACTTCCAAAAGGAAACGTTCTAGCTTCACAAAAATATAATAACATTCCACATTTACATTTTTTTTTTTGCTCTTTCAAGACTAATAAATACTCTCGTGACGCCTTTCCTCCACCCTTCTTCCTTTTCAAGATCTATCCCTAATAAGGTATCGAACTTCTGCCGATCGCCCAATAAGTTACAATGCACAAGTCCAAAAGATTCAAAAATCGGATCGAATTAAATGTCCAATGAAATCTTCTCTTTCTGCAATAATCCCTATTTGCAATGAGATAACCTATTGTTTTCCATATCTTTGGACAGAAATAAAAGTCCAAAAGGGAGCAAATGGCAGATTATCAAACAAAAGAAAAGCAAAGAGAGAGGACAAAGTGAGCCATTGAAGATGCCCTTTGGATCAAAGACATTAGGAAGCTTGGTTGGCGAAACAGACAGGCGCAGAACATTGATTTTCAAACCTCAACCGAATCAAATGAAGTTCGGCCAACATCACAAACCCTAATCATATGCCCTTCAATCCCATTTTGTATGGACCGGTCGAAAGTGATTTTTTGTTTTATATATATTGTCTCCATCGTTAAAAATAATATACCGTCACTTATAACCTAAGTAGCACCGACACTAATACGCGATACGACACGGCACGCCGACATGTCATTTCTAAAAAAATAAAGAATTTCAACAGGTTGGGACACGTTGTATTTATCATATATTTATAAAAACATCAACGGTGAGTTTTTTCTTATTCTTCTTATGTTAGGGATTCACGATTAGGTTTTTCTGGGTTGGCTGAGTATATTACTAGTGGGGTGGCTAGGTATATCATTTAAGTATGTATATTCTTGATAAATTTATATTTTTGATCCATAATTTAATGAAAATGCTTAAAATTGATTTCGTGAGTATCGAAATGACATGTCAGGACGCTGGACTCGCGTGTCACCAGTGTTTCTTGAGCATTGATCAGGTGTCGATCACATGTCGAAAAGTGTTGGGAGAGTGTCGGAGAATCAGCCACGACACGAAGACTCCCGAAGAGTGTCGGTGCTTCATAGCTTATAACAACACAAAATCAAAAGAAATTTACAAACTAATAGTCTCTTCTTCTTTTTTTCATTTTCAAATTGGAATAACCTAAGTTATGATTACGATAATTAGCTTTAACGTGAATTTATGTTAACGTGTAAAGCATCTTATGATAGACTGGACTGTCGTAGAAAAATTTTAATGGAGAAGTGATCACATGCCAAGGGCAACTCAGTTCAACTTGAGTCAACATCATGGCTTGAGTGGTTATTTCAGCTTTGGTCATCTCTATTCTTTGGATTTGTAGCTTAAAGTCCTCTCGTGGCACGCTGCTTCCACTTAAGATTGACCCGAATCTCGCTCGATCAAGCAAGACTTGCTCACACTGTATAAATAGAAAAATCGTGGTACAAATTAAGGCACATTTCTGGTCGCAAAGGCTATAAAAGTTCATTAAATTCGATGCTATTTCTCATATCACGTGTCATGTCATATGTGACTCGGTGTCACATCACCGATCTAATATTATCTCACCGACCCAATGCAAAGACATTTCATGTGCCGACACTTTAAAGTGCTTTCTAAAGTATGGAGGAGTTCACCATGTAGAGTAAAGTCGGGTGATGAAAACGATGATCGGCCCAAAGTTTTATGACAGCCTACCATAGGTTCATTCATAACACGGACGGTCCGAATTTCAAGGGCATGGCCTAACCTTCTGAGGAAAGGTTAGGCGATTCCTTTTCGACATATCATAGACATAGAGGTGGTGCAGCAAGTAAATGTACTACATGGGGACCATACGTTGCATGACGAAATTGGAAAAATTAGGTCAGGCTAGAGACAAACCCTAAAGTTCTACCCACACAAACGATATTTCCTCCGTCAGCAATTCGATGGAGTAGGTCTTTGCTGAGCAGAAACCCACACCCGATCCCTTCGAAAAATATGAGATTATGTCCCTATATAATCAAGAAAATCTTGGCAGTATTACATAAACGAGATATGCAAAACGTTAGGTGGGTGTGATTCATAGGACGATTGTCTCCATCTTCTGTCGCTGCTTACGGTGATTTGTACTGATAATGTTGTTAATAAGATAGGATAGATGGACTATTTGCCGCCTTTTTCATCTTACCCTTTGTATTTTTTTTTACTCTTTATTTAACACGTAATCGCAAGTTAGAGCCGAAGTATGACATCGACGGTGTTGAAGGGGTGATAAAGATAAACTTAGCAAACAGTGCACGGATTCCGGAGGGAAAATTGTCCAAAAACTCTTAGACCTATGTGCTTTGGTCAATTCAGTCATGAACTTTTCAATTTTGCTAATGCAATCCTAAATATTTTGACACTTTGCCAATTGAGTCTATCAGGCCAATTTTAATCAGAAATCTCTGAATTGGATGTCGAATGCCCTATGTTGCTACAACCCTCGTCGGGCTTGGAAGAGAAAAAGGAAAAGAAAGAAAGAAAATAAAACTTACAATAATTACAAAATTATATGTTTTTAAAAAGATATAAAAAAATTATCCACGTCAGCATTGTCTGTCCTGCATGACACCATCAATGTTCAAATTAGCCATTTCATGTTAAAATTGGCAGGATGGAATCAATTGGGCAAAAAGTCAAAAAGTTTAGGATTCAATTGACAAAATTGAAAGGTATAGAGTGGAATTGGCTAAAGTGCGACATGTTTAAGACTTTTTAGATAATTTTTTCGGATTTCTTATAAAGTGTTTACGGATAATCAGGAGATTCTCCATTATGTACGTATTTTCATTAATTATGTATATCCTGAATTAATATCAGACAACATGAGGAAACACTCATTGAGACGCTCTCCACAGTGGTTGTAACATCGTTAGTTGTGCTAGTTTTTGCTCTCCAACCAAACCTATCGCGCTCAATTGTTGATTTGAGGATTTTCAACGCATCTTTGGAAAGGAAAAAAAAATAAAATGATATCACCGTTAGAATTTTCGTTCCTCAAATGAGCTAGACCTTGAAATCTTGCCGCATTTGGCCGCCGCATCTACCTTCACATGCCTTCATGCGCGACTGCATCGAGGAGCAAGTTTCTCTTGCGTGCCATGCAAAAACCATCACTCACATGTACTCGCGTCATCGACATATCGACATCGCCCACGTCGACACATAGTTAGACATCAAATAATGTAAGAAATATGCCAGGTGAGCGCTTCTCATATGAAAGTTAAAAAAAGGGGACGATCTCTCCTATCAAGAGCCAAAAAATAACAAATTTGATATCATTTGATGCACACCAAAATAAGACCAAAAGTGACGTACTTAGCACATGTAATGGAATTTTTGCAACTCAACATTCGCCTCGTGTGCATCGATTCTTGCTTTGTTGAGACAATATCCTCTGTAATTAGTGGTGGACAACATCTGTAAACATTTCTCACGAGGAAAACGTGTGTTAAAAATATTAGCCGATATCGAATTATTCCATGCATGATTCTCTATTCTTTTCGTTTTCCACTTTCTCTTTTCTCATTTTGCGTAGGCGTGACGTCACCCATTGGATTGAGGCAGGGTACAGCAAAAGACACGAAGCTCCAACACGATAGAAATCAATCATTTAATGGGTTGGTGGTTCCGGTTCAACCCACCCACCATCGCCCCGAACCGAATCTGTACTGGGCCCCACCTGTCACGCCCTCAACACTCAACAGTCTTCTTCTTCTGGATAAACCCGCAAGTTTATCTCTCTCTGATGCGCGCTCTCTCTCTCTCTCTCTCTCTCTCTCTTCCTCCTCCTCCCCCCCTTCTGAAGAAAGCAATGGCCCACTTCCGAACAAACATCCCCATTACTCCAACCGGCAAAGTTCCAAATCCGAGAAAAACTTTCAATACTCCTTCTCCCTCTCTTTCCTCTCGGCGCTCTCGCTCCGGACAAAGCAACTGTTAATGCGTCCCTAATGGATCCCATAAATAACCTTCTCCAGTTGAGGAGAGAAGAACCATTTCTTCTTCATTCATTCGCTTTCTCCGGTGGTGAGTGAATTCTCAGCCGTTGGAGAGAGGAAGGCTCCGACTTTGAGGTGGTAGAGACTGAGCGGGAAGATGGGTCGTCCTGTTTCGTTGATGGGTCTTTGCTTCTGGGTTTGCCTGTTCAGCTTCGGCGTAGTTGGTTCGGATTCGCAGAGCTCACCTGGGGAGGGTACCGTTCAGGTGAATGTCTCCATTGGGAAAAATGCCATCGCAGAGATTGACGATGATTTCGTGTGCGCGACTATGGATTGGTGGCCTCCTGAGAAGTGTGACTATGGAGTCTGTAGTTGGCACCGTGCTTCTCTGCTCAATCTGGTAAAACAAGTTCCTCAGTCGAAATGCTTCTGAAGTTCTTTTTCTTCTTCAAAAAAAAAAAAAAACACAGGGGAAACTTTAAAAATGGAAACATAATGCCTTTAAACAGTACAAAAAAAAATAGGAAACTGTTTCCTTTATTCTCTGTTCAATGTTTATAACTTAGTTTATGTACTTCGTTGCTGTGATGATGAGTCAGTGCTGAGTTTGCAAACTGGTTTTTTGTTGTATATAAGTTGAATTGAACTTGGCTGCTGTCGAATGATTTGTGTAGGCGTATCGTAGGAGACCCATTCTTTTGCTTCTTATTAAGTAAACTGAGCTCGGGATCGCGGTCTGATACTCTGCTTCATTAATGGTGCAGGACCTTAGCAACAAGATATTACTTAATGCTGTGAAGGGTAAGTCATTGATTCCCCGGCATTTGTGCTTCCAAGCTAATGGAGCATGATCATTCTTGAGTTCTTGTTAATTGTTATTGACTGTGTGAATTTGAATTGCTGCAGCATTTTCACCATTAAAGATCAGATTGGGTGGTACTCTGCAAGACAAGGTCGTATACGGCACTCCCGATCTTAAACAACGCTGCACTTCATTTGTTTTGGACAATTCAACTATGTTTCATTTCACTGAGGGATGCCTACCCATGGCTAGGTGGGATCGGCTGAATGCTTTTTTCGAGGAATCTGGGTAAGAGGCATTCTATCTTGAAATATTTTGGCAAAAAAACAACTGTAAGAATTTTCCTTCTTATTATTGATGTTATTCTATCCTTGCAGAGCGAAGATTATTTTTGGATTAAATGCTCTTAATGGACGAACAATACCGCCTCAAGGCCCTGCATTGGGCGCTTGGGACTCGACAAATGCTGAATCTTTTATATGTTATACTGTCAGCAAAAACTACACAATTTTTGGTTGGGAACTCGGTAAGCATATCCTTGATTCTGCTTCCGGAGCCACAATTTTGGACTCTTTCATCCCGACTTTCATTTGTTGTGGTCATTTCTTTGATGTATATACCTGGGATATGGTATTGTTAAGCTTAAATTCCAATTTTCTTGCTGTGTTTGTAATATTCTATACTTTTGCCACTAGTGACACTGAAGCAAGCTATTTTATTTCAATAGTGGCTTCATGAGTGAATTCTGTGAAAGTAAGTAGATGTAAAATCTTTTCACTGTATGTGATGATGTGGCATGACATTAACATTTCCGCACTTTGTGGTCAGGGAATGAACTGAGTGGGAGAGGAGTCGGTACATCAATAACGGCGAGCCAGTACGCTTCTGACACAAACTCTTTGAAGAACTTGGTACTAGACATTTACAAGGATGTAGAACCAAAGCCTCTAGTCCTAGCACCAGGAGGATTTGTCGACGCAGTCTGGTACAAGGAATTCCTAGACAAAACGCCAAAATCCTTGGATGTAATTACTCATCACATCTACAATCTGGGATCAGGTATCCTTTTTAGGCAACTTTGACTCGCTTAGAGATATTAGTTAATCATCCTTTGTACCAACTTCGGATCCCTTCTTGAAACTAGTTTATAATCCTTCATTCATACAAGTGTATGTACCAACTTTGAATCCCTTAGAGAAACTAGTTAATCATCCTTCATTCAGGCAAGTATGTTTTTACTGCTTGTAGGAGCTGATCAGCACCTTGTTGAAAAGATTCTCAATCCAACTGTACTTGATAATGAAGTTGAGGCATTCAGAAATCTGCAAAGTATAATAAAAAGTTCTGCTACTTCGGCTGTCGCATGGGTTGGTGAAGCAGGAGGAGCTTACAACAGTGGCCGGGATCATGTTTCAAATACTTTTTTATACAGCTTCTGGTACTTTATCTGATCGAAGAATGACACAGCTTCCGTTTTTAGTTTTTTTGGCATTATGACAGAGACACTCTTTATATGGCAATAGGTATCTGGATCAGTTGGGAATGGCATCTACTTTTGATACAAAAACGTACTGCAGACAAACATTAATTGGTGGAAATTATGGTTTGCTCGATGCCACTTCTTTCATTCCGAATCCAGACTACTACAGGTGATTTTATAGCGAAAGTCCTGTATCATTTTCTAAAATCCCGTGCTTGGCATGTTCGCGCTCTTTTCATTTCTGGGCCATTTGCTCTACGTGTAATCGTTAAAGATAAAGGATTGTGAGAAAAAGAGATGGTGCCTCTTAACAGTTTATAGTTGTACCCTTGTGATATCAGGGCCCAAGCCCCAGTGTCATTTAGAGAAAACTATCTCATCCTCTAGCAAGAAAAAGCAGAAAATTGTTTATTATTATTTTATTTTATTTTTGGGTCGTTGCTGATAGACGGATGTTGAACTGTGTAGGCATGTTGTTAGAATAATAATATGGACTAACCTTCTCTAGGTGTTTAGCTTTTGGAATAGCTGGTTATGCTTTTGGTAAGTGTCATAGTGTTATCAGAGCCAAGAGTGTCATGTTTGATTCTCCATCACTTCTTTAAGTGTCATGTATTGGAATTATCTCTTCAGCTACATGTATTGGGTTCTCCCGGAGGGGTTAGATTTTTTCCTTTTCCTTGCGCTCTTTGTGTAGTGGGAGTACTAAGACATAAACTAAGACTATGGCATCCTACGGCAATGCTACTGCTGAATTCTGTCCTTACTGTACTTCTGGGGACATGATTTGTGTGTTTCGGCTAGGGGCTAGCAGAAGTCTTGGAAACTACATTCTAGGGCAACTTGTCAATAGTCTGCTTTTCTCTGCAGTGCTCTGCTTTGGCACCGCCTCATGGGGAGAAATGTTCTAGGAGCAAGCTTATCTGGAACGGACAAGATCCGTGCTTATGCCCACTGTGCAAAAGCCTCTGTAAGTTTGTATTGCTGGGTATCTCCTTCTAGTTCTTGTTGCATTTGTTTAAGGGAAAAAAGACAGCCTGATTCTTGGTATTTAAACTGCAGAAAGGGGTCATGTTGCTGTTCATAAATCTTGATGGCAACTCCACTGCTGAGGTCGCAATTGTTAATAATGGAACCCCGATTCGCAGTCGTATACACTACACCATAGGAAATAAGGCCATTCAGTTTCCACGATATATCAGTGATGATAACGTGAGAGAAGAATACCATTTGACGCCCAAGGATGGGGATCCGCTTAGCCGAACGATGCTGCTCAATGGAAATATTTTAGCTATGAGTTCATCTGGCGAAATTCCTGCTCTGAAGCCTAAATATGTGAATTCATCAAGTTCAATAGTAGTTGCCCCTAATACAATTGTATTTGCCCACATGCCGTATTACGCCGTTCCTGATTGTAGTTGAGAGGAAGAAGGCGCAAGTCGCTTGTTACATTTCCACTACTGATTAGGCAGGAGAAATAATAGTCGATGTTTTGAATCAATCTGTGAATCCTACATGGGCTTTATCTCGTTTATGAGAGATTGACACGATATGAGAGATTGACACGGTAATGCTGAAGTTGTCAGACAACTTATGTGGTGTGCTATGCAACCATAGTGGTCTGACTTTCCTATGAGTATCCATTCAGGAAGATTGATGTTCGATATCACGGTTCATTTCTACACTGGTTGGAGTCCATACACCTCGTAGTTCTGATGAGGTTAGTCAGATGACTTTCCCTCTCTTAGGACATAGAACCAGATGTGGTCTTTTGTTCTCCTGACAATGCTTGTGGAAACTAATCTTTACATTAATAAAGGAGGAAGTAAAATCCCTTAGAACAGTGCGGTGGAAGACCCTCTTTTCTTGTTAAGCTTTCAGGAATAGCAAGCTGAGACCAGAGTAGTATGGACTATGGATGGCTTAATCAAAAGACGTTCTTGAACTTGCTATGCAGAAACTCGTTTGGTACAAAAGATGAATAACCTTTTCTACCATCTCATGGTCAGTCCAATGAACAAGGTGCCCACGTAAATGATCCATACGATCTTTGCAAGAATATCCACGGATTTCGTGTCGTTTTCTCCACACTGCTTCTGAAACTATATCAAAACGACAGTTTGAGACCCTCCTTTTGGGTTAATGTCTCGGTAAGCGCCATCCAACCTAGGCCTAAGTAAGGAAAATGAGGAGGATAACATACTCAAAATGTTCAAATAGATAACATCAAAATGGGATGTCGTTTTGACTAGGGATGAGTATGGTTTCAAGGTAGAATCGGGAATCTGGAACCGTAACATGTGGAAATCAGTTTGGTTCCAAGTTTTAAGGTATTTAGGGTAGATTCCGGGTCCTAAAAATTAAAAAACATGTTCCAACAAGTAGGTTTCGAGTTCCACTACTTAAAACCTAGAACCTAAACCCTGGATTCTGAAATAGATTTTTGGGTTTTTCTTGATACATATCGTCACATAATCTTACAATGTTTTATGGTGTCCAATGATAAGTGTATAATTTGGAGCCAAACGAATTTTTAAGTTTCAAGTTCCAAAAAATGATAAACTTATTCCAATGGGTTGATTTTGGGTTCTCAATGTAACCTGTACGGAACCTGATACCGATAACCTTTATTTTCCTTAACGGTTGTAGCGTTCACTCTAATTTTGCTTAACTAAAAATGAAAAAAGAAAAGAAAAAAAAAAAGAAATTGGTAGGTTCCTAGATACCCTGGAACCGACCCTAGAACCTGTGACAAGGTAAGTTCCAGGGTATGACAAGTAGGTTCCAAGTTCCAAAAAATGAGGAACCTGCGACGGGTTGGTTCCAGGTGGAACTAGTAAGGAATCTGAAACCGCTCACACTTAGTTTTAACTAGGGGTGAGCAAAAAGAACTTACTAAACTGGCTAGTTCCGTCCAGTTCTCGAGGATGCCGGTCCGGTTCTATAAAATAAGAATCGGTGATTTTCGGCCCGACTCCAGGAGGGAACCAGACCACCTGGGTTTGAACGATTAATTTTCCATTTATATTTCTTAAATGTAAGCCTAATGATCCACTAGTTATTTTTTATTTTTAAATGCAAAAATAATTTTAATTATATATACAAATTAAAGTCAGTGTTGCTCATCTCTACTAATAATTCACTAATGCCATTGGATCGTCCAGGAATCGGACCAGAGCAGCCGGTCCAAGGACCATCCGATTCTGTTCCCGATTCCTAGGTGGGATCGGACCGAGAACCAATCAACTCTAGTTTTGATGCAGAGGAGTATGCCGTTTATTCTCTTTCCCTATTTTCATTTCGACTTTTTCGGAATGGCAGTTATTTCCTTATTAATATGATAGCAGATTGTCTTTTAATGGCTTGGGTCCTTCAGTTGGTACGTCTCATCAATATAAAGTTACCAACCGTTATAAAATTTCGTCAGCGTCATAAGTAAATTACCAAAGCTATCGAATATTTACTAACATTCTAATGAATTGCCATGAATTCTTTCTTTCTGTCCTCCTTTTTCCTTTGCTAAGGAGAGCACATCTTTCTCTCTACAGTAAAAAAGTCTGTCTTCCTCAATTCATGCACTTCTTTGGATGATATGAGAGCGATCGACGAAGAACGGGGCCGGCTCAGAGTTTAAGATCATTTGAGAAGATGAGCTCTCTTGTTTCATTGATGGGTATTGGCCTTCTGGCTTGCATCTTCAGCTGCTACTCCATGTGTGCTGATTCACAGAGTGTACCTGGAGGTGCTACTGTTCATCTTAATGTTTCTGTTGGTCGATCTGCCATCGCGAATGTCGACGATGACTTTGTTTGCGCAACTTTGGATTGGTGGCCCCCTGAGAAATGTGATTATGGAACCTGCAGCTGGCACCGCGCTTCTCTGCTAAATCTGGTATGCCCATCAGGCTTCACCATGCTAGAGTAGGACTTTAGATTTTGATGAAGGAATTATTGATACAGATAAGTTGGGTCGCGTTCTTGCCCTAGTGAGTGGACTTTGAAACTCTATATGGTTTGAAGTAAATCCTGGCTTCTGTTCAGTGAGTTGTACGGGTAGTATACAACACATTGCTTTTCTTTTTGTGCGGTAAACCCGGCATAGTAAACGATAATGTATGTCTTGTTATGTTTTTGTCTTCGGTGATGCAGGATCTTAGCAACAAGATATTGTTCAACGCGATAAAGGGTGAGCTTGATTTAAAATATTCGTACTTTTACGTTTCTGGGAGAATAATATTGTCAACCCCTGCTTAGTTGTCGTTGGCAATGCGAATACATGAGTGTGACACCATCGACTAAATGCAAATGGCGAATACTTTTTGTACTTCTGCAGCATTTTCACCATTGAAGATCAGATTGGGCGGTTCCTTACAAGACAAGGTCTTATATGCCACCGACGATCTTAAACAACCCTGCCCTCAATTTGCCAAAGACCCTAAATCAATGTTTGGATTCACCAAGGGCTGCCTCACCATGGCTAGATGGGATCAATTGAATGCATTTTTCAAGCGAACTGGGTATAAGTTTTTAAGTGTCTGAAGTTATCGCAAGAATTATACTGCCTTCGTGCCTATGGTGATCTATTTTATCTTCAACAGCGCCAAAGTTATCTTTGGGTTAAATGCACTTAATGGGCGAACCATACAGCGACCACACGGCCCTGCAGTGGGTGCTTGGGACTCTAAGAATGCTGAATCATTTATGCGATATACTGTCAGCAAGAATTACACCATTCTCGGTTGGGAATTTGGTAATTCGCGATTACGTTCTTTATTCTGCTTCTAGAGCTATGTATATTCACTTAAGAAGTGCTTCATCCTCCTATTATGTTGCAGCCATTCATATTATACTCGTTTGAATCCACTAGGAGTAAAGTTGGAAACTTTCTTGGTACATCCCATATGTGATTATTTCCGATGATATAATCCCGAAGCGAGCTATTGGTATTATTTCTGATTATATATATATGAGCAAAGTCGGACTTTATGCTGATGAGAGTTGGACATTTTGACCCTTGCTGTTCAGGAAATGAATTGAGTGGGAGTGGAGTCGGTACCAGAGTCGCAGCAAGCCAGTATGCATCTGATACATTTCATCTGAAGAACCTGGTGTTAGACATTTACAAGAGCATTGAACCAAAGCCTCTCATCCTAGCACCAGGAGGAGGCTATGATGCTCTTTGGTTCAAGGAATACTTGGACAAGACCCCAAAATCCTTGGATGCAATTACTCTTCACATCTACAATCTCGGATCAGGTAGTTTCTTTAGTTATTTTTCGACCACTTAATCATCTTGAATCTGAGACAATTTATACTTCTTGTAGGGGCTGATCAGCACCTCATTGAGAAGATTCTAAATCCGACATATCTTGATGGCTTCGCTAAAACATTTAGAAAGCTGCAAAGCACAATTGAGGGTTCTGCTTCGGCCGCTTCAGCAGTAGCATGGGTTGGTGAAGCCGGAGGAGCTTTCAATAGCGGCCGCGACGGCATTTCGAATGCGTTTGTGTACAGCTTCTGGTACTTCTACTGACACACCGATGAAACAGATAGTCTCGATCTTGTTTGGCAGAAATAGAGATGATACGCGGATACCTTTTTCTGTGAGGAAAACAGGTATCTGGATCAGATGGGCATTGCCTCTACTTTTGATACAAAAACGTACTGCAGACAATCACTGATAGGTGGAAATTATGGTTTGCTCGATGCAACTTCCAAGGATCCAAATCCTGACTACTACAGGTGATTTGTAGTCAAATTCCTTCATCGATCTTTAAATTTCTAAGTTCAACATTTTCAAGCTCTTGACGTCTTTCGGTTTGGTTTCTGACACTAGATGATAGATGAGGACATCTCTTCTTTCTCAGGATTTATTTATGCCTCTTTGTACGCTACACCTCCCTCAGAAAATCCCTAAAACCTACCTATCGATGCAATTTGGCAGTACACTTACAGACCAACTGCTAACATGAGCTTACTTGCTCAGCACTCTCTCTTTGCAGCATGTTATCGAAATGAGACCTTTAGATTCTGATTTCTTCTCTGCAGTGCACTGCTCTGGCACCGACTCATGGGCAGAAAAGTCCTGGGAGCGAGCTTCTCTGGATCGAACAAGATCCGAGTCTATACTCATTGTGCAAAAGCCTCAGTAAGTTTCGTTTTTGCATCTTAATTGGCCAAAAAAACTGGGTGTATCCTTTGTGCTTGCGCCTGCTATCTCATACAATACACCCCAATGTTGCAGAAAGGGGTCACATTGCTGATGATAAACCTGGACGGAAGCTCCATTTTTAAGGTCATGGTTGAAGGTTTAAAGAACAGCATTTCGCTTCCGAAAGGCTTAAACGACGCAAATATGAGAGAAGAATACCATCTAACGCCGAAGGATGGGAATCTGCACAGCCAGAAGGTGCTGCTTAATGGAAATACACTAGCCGTGAGTCCGTCTGGCGACATACCTGCTCTGGAACCAAAATACATGAATTTGACCAGTTCAATAGTAGTCGGTCCTCATTCTATTGTGTTTGCTCACATGCCATATCATGTCATTCCGGCTTGTTATGGATAGGAGAAGGAACACAAATTAGCTCCCTGCTGAAGTTTATTGAAGAAGAGAAATAATACAATTTGTTATCTTTCGAAACTCCTTCGTGAATCCTAAGGCGATCAAACATTCCTGTTTGCGTATCCAAAGAAGAAGAAGAATTCCAAGAAACTAATGGCAAGAATCCTGTGCTGACTTTGTGACAAACCACGTTTAAGATCGATGTGCTAAATCCTTTGACGGATCTAGTTGTCGCCTTTTGAAGATAACTTGCAATGGCAAACTGAAGCAATCCACTGTAGTCTAGATTGGATGCCCGCAATGAAATCATCGTTTTGCTCTGTTTTCCAACGACAACGATGACTAAAATAATCTGGAAAGGCAAATTAGAGGGACTAAAAGCATAAATTATTGTGTAATTTGATCGAGAAACAGTCAAGGTGACAGCTGTGTTCTGACCCTGAAGCTTAGGAGCCAATTCGTCATGTACATTTTTTAAAGCTTGTATTGACCATGACAACCTCCCCAAACAATTCTGCTAAGAAACCCAGTTTATTCGCGATTTAGTATCATAAAAAAAACTCCAAACTGATACCCGATAACAAATTTACTCCACAATACTTTTTTGACCACCAAAAACCCAAATTAGTATATCTGTGACAAATTTACACTTCATTAGTTTTTATTATCTCTTACTGTCAAATTGCCGAGTTAAATGACATGTGGCTATTAACAGGTGTACAAATTTTAGGTTTTTACTCTCAATTTGTCATATGCATACCGATTTGGGATTTTTAATAGTATTAATCCAATTTAGCGAAAATTAACGAAATGTAAGTTTGTCACAACTATATCAATTTATAATTTTTCACGATATTAATCATTTACTCACGTGCACGAATCCAGAATGATCTTGCAAGTTGGATCGGATGGGACCTCTTTGGTCCTCCACATGGGAAACAATGGGAGGGAAACATGGTACCTTGCTGGTTTGACTTTTCTGATCAGAACAAGTGCAAAACGGCAATTTTCTTCACAGGCTCCTACTCTACTCATCATCAGCAAACCCCACCAAAACAGAACAAGGTCTCTTGCATCTCTTTGGAATTTCGAAAAGCAAGTTGGTCAATGTACGTCTTTCCACAAGAACTCAAATTAGTACGTATTGACTATTACAACCTCAAATAGTTCTGTCAGGAAACCCAGTTTCTTCACATGCATGAATCCAAGAAACAAATCCAAGATAAGGTCGCAAATTATTTCTGGTGGGACCCCTTTGCTCCTCCACATGTGAAAACAATGCGAGTTAAATGTGGTAAATAATATGTGCACGTGTGCGTATGTATATCAGATATAGTAAGGTAAACAAGAGGAGTATTAGATTTTACCTCCGAATTTTCTGAGCGAGTTCTCTATAAGAGATTATGAGATAATATTTCTGGGTTTGCTTTGGGCTTAATTAAAGTGTGGAAAATATTCGACCGTGTGAGCGATTGAACCCTTTGCTTCAGCGTTATATTGCAACAAGCATCAACCTGTGCAGTGATACAAACTTATGAGACACCAGGCCGGCCTTGACAGCTAGATGTTCGTTAAACTTTGCCTCGCTTTATCAAACTGTAAATTTTCGTCCTGTCCCTCGTTTGCTGGTAGTGTTCTGAACCTGAAGAAGCATGAAATGAGAAGCGAAGAGGCAATGTCCGTCCACAAATAGTACTCTATTAAAGATCGTAATGATTGACAAAGAAATTTACATTTCTTTCCATGCACCAATGGATTCGAGGCAATGAAATCAAGATTAGGTAGCACGCAAGTCCATGCATGGTGGGTCCCTTGTGTTACCCACAGACGGAACATTGAGAGTTAGGGATGGTTTCTTTTACCGGTCTGAAGTTCTTTAATGATCACTCAAGACAAGTATAAATAAGCTCCATCTCATCAACTCTTTCTCATCAAAGACGAACAACAAAAGAGCAAGACCAAGATCTCTCTTTCGCTCTCTCCCTCCTCGGAATAGAATTTGCGATGGCTTGTGAAATAGATTGTGATGTTCCAGTGACATTCCCAGTGATTGATATCAGCCTTCTGTCCTCAGAAGATGAACTTCAGAAACTCAGTTCAGTTCTCAGCTCTTGTGGATGCTTCCAGGTTTCTATCTCTGGAATCTGTTTCGTGCTTGTTCAGAATGGTTTTGCCTTTACGGTTATGTTTGACTCAGGCAGAAAGAAGCTTGCAAGCGGAATATGGTGATGTGAATGATGGATTATAGTATATTTCGATCGATTACCGATACAAACTTCTACTAAAACCTGGTTCTTTTCACCGATGGTTACTCCTTTTTCAGCTTCTCGTTGCATGCTCAAGAAGTAATTAGTTATATTTCCCACACCTTTTGCACATTATTGGTTTCCATTGTCAAGTTATGTTTCCATCGATATTAGGTTTTGGCAGTTGTTTTTTTCCCCATGGAGATATGCTAGAGCCTTCAAGTTGATCAGAGTTTTTCTAAATTTCAGGCTATTGGTCACGGAATATTGGTTGAATCTCTTGACAAAGTGCGCGAAGTTGCGCAACAGTTCTTTGCATTGCCAGTGGAAGAGAAACAGAAATATTCACGGGCTCCGAACGAGGCTGAAGGGTATGGAGATAACTTGGTTATATCTGATGACCAAGTTCAGGACTGTTGCTATCGCCTGTCCCTTAGAGTATTTCCTGAAGACCAAAGGAGGATGCATCTTTGGCCTGAAAATCCCGCCGATCTTGGGTATGTTTAAATGCAATTGCCAACTTTCTGCTTCATGTTCCCAAATTGCAGTTGTATATACTCATGGAACATGAAAAGCTTCAGTTTCTCTATGGGAATTACCTCCTAATTCAACATGATTTCGCAAGAAGTGATCTTGTGGTTTCACTAAATTAGAGATACACAGAAGAACAACCTACCCAAAAGTCTGGAGACGTAAGATACGAATTCTGCAAGTCCTATCATCTATAGCATGGTTTTGCACGACTGCTTTATTCCATTTTGATGTAAAAAACCATGATCAGCCTTTCTCCTCTTTCTTATTGACAGTAAAACCTTGCACGAGTATGCTCTCAAGATAAGATCAGTGATCAATGATCTTTCTAAGGCGATGGCCAGGTCGCTCGAGTTGGAAGAGAACAGCTTCTTGAACCAATTTGGTGACCGGCCAGCGTTGGAAGCGAGGTTCAACTTCTACCCGCCGTGTTCCAGGCCTGAAGTTTTCGGCGCCAAACCTCATTTAGACAGATCGGGAATCACAGTTCTTTTGCAGGACAAAGAAGTGGAAGGTCTCCAAGTCCTCATAGATGGAGCGTGGCACACAGTTCCTGTTATTCCCCACGCTCTCGTCATCAATCTGGGTGGTCTGATGCAGGTATGCATTTTGCTTCCATGTAACAAAAATGCAAACTTTGGCGCATAGGGAGGAATTACAATGGACGTTATATAAGCAACTATATGCTTTACTCTGTGGAAGTGATTGTCGCTCTATCTATTCATTTGATTAAATATAGGCATTGAATCCGTTAAACGATGGAACTATAACAGCGAGTATTAAGAAGCTTGGACCTAGCCTATACACATGTTGCGCAAGCTCTCTCAGATATCAGTCTTTAGTATGTTAATCGATGTGATTGAGGACAAGATTTGCAGGTAATGACAAACGGGATGTTCAAGAGCCCCTTGCACAGAGTATTGACGAACCCGAGCAAGTTGAGAATGTCGGTCGCTGTGTTTGATGAGCCAGAGGCAGAGAAGGAGATCGGACCGGTCGATCACTTTGTCAAACACACGAGGCCGAGGTTATATAGAAGTATCAGGAACTTCACTGCTTTCAACTACGAGTGCTTTCAAAAAGGAAAGAATTCGCTCGAGGAACTGAGAATTTGACTTATTCCAGAATTTGCTGTGTAGAATGCATGTTGGTGTCCATGGCATGAAACCGAGTGCTAGTTTTGTAACCTAAATAAGCAAAAGGGAGCGGAAAATGTGGACACAAGAAGCTCCGTATAGTTGTGGTTTTCAAGTAGATTGAAAGATATGTATATCCACAGAATAATTGTTTCTGAATTGTAATGTCATCATGAACTTATGCAGTGATACAACTTATGGGACAACATGCCGGCCTTGACAGGTAGATGTTCGCTAACATTTGCCTCGTAAGCTTTTGTATGTATAACTATATCGAATAATATCGAGACTATAAATTTTTTGTCCCGTCCCGCCACTGCTAGATGTCAGCAAAAACCTCATTCAAGGTTTTTGTTCTCTGATGTATTTTCTATTGATGTAGCCAGGTTCTCATTTTGCTGGTAGTGTTCCGAACCTTTTTTTTTTTTTTTTTTGGGTCGGATGTTCTGAACATTAAAGAAGCATGAGATGCGAAGCGAAATAGTCAATGTCTGTCCACAGAAAGTTATATCATTAAAGCTTGTAATGACTGACAAAATAGTTACGTCTCTTCACGTGCACGGATGGATCCAAGACATTGAATTTATGGTTAGGGAGCAAATTTATGCATGGTGGTCCCTTGTGTTCCTCCACGTGTGGAACATTGAGAGTGAGAGATGGTTTCTTTTGCCGGTCGTTCGAGACAAGTACAAACAATCTCCTTCTCGTCAACTCCTGCTCCTCAAAATCCAACCCACCGAACGCAAGATCAAGCACAAATCATGATGGTTTGCGAAACAGAAAGTGAAGCGTCAGTGACAATCCCAGTGATTGATATCAGCCTAATGTCCCCAGAAGAAGAACTTCAGAAACTCAGATCAGTTCTCAGCTCCTGTGAATGCTTCCAGGTTTCTATCTCTGCATGTTGGTTTCCGTTCGTGTCGAGTCAACTATTAGTGGGTTGTTTCGACAATGTAACGTTACCATAGATTCAATCATGGTCTTCAGTTAAATCCCACTGTCGATGCAATGACATTTGGTAAGTGACACCTCTTATACCTTAATGGCTGTAAGATTTTACGGGACCATTTGCCAACTGCTCTAAAAGCTTAAGCTTTTACAAGAAGACGTGGTTTAATATTTATATATTCCAACACTCCCCCTCACGCTTAGTCTGGTCTTTTGCCTAGTACTAAACGTGGACAAATTAATTGGGGAGACAAATAGAGGCCTGGAAAGATTTGAACTCAAGACCTCCTGTTCTGATACCATGTAAGATTTTATAGGACCACTTGCCAACTGCTGAAGAACCAGCATGCAGTTGAAGAATCAACTAGATTTAGATTTCTTCTTTCTGATGTTAGTTTGTTTTTTCGATTAATGATTAGTAATTTTAAGCTTCTTTGTTCTTCTTTATGTTATTTTGGTTTTCCATAAATTTGGGGTGAGTTGGTCGGTTGCATGCATGGATCACTCGATTCCCTGAGGATAAAACTGACTTGGCTACTACTTGGTTGTTGATTCATTTGTTTCAGAGACAATGTTGAGATAGATGAATTTGTGCATGTGTTTAATGAGAGACTTCAATTTATCAGAGTTTGTAAGTTCTCAGGCCACCGGTCACGAAATGTTTGTTGGATATCTTGACAAAGTGCGCGAAGTTGCTGAACAGTTCTTCGCACTGCCAAACGAAGAGAAACAGAAATGCTCACGAGCTTTGAACGAGGTTGAAGGATACGGCGATGATGTCGTCATGACCGAAAACCAAATCAGAGACTCTTGCTATCGCCTGTTTCTTAGAGTGTTCCCGAAGATCAAAGGAGGCTCGATCTTTGACCTGAAAATCCCTTTGATTTTTGGTATATGTCTTGCCCTTTAATTTATTCTGTTATTACTGTTAGAATGAACTATAAAAAATATTGTAATCGTAAAAGATATGTATGGATTGTAATTAGCTAGATTAGTGGATCTAAATTAGAGAATATATCTTTTAGGATTCTTTCCTTTATCTATATATATATATATAGGTCATTGTAAAAGATATGAAGAAAATATACAGAAAATAGAATAACACGTTTTCTTCCTTGAAAACTCTCTGTGTTAACATGGTATCAGAGCCCTAGGGTTTGGTCTTTAGGGTATTGTACGTCAATTGGCGATTTTCGTCACGGTGTTGTCGTCTCACGCCGTTCATTTTTTTGTCCCGTTTGATCTTATTCGTCTTTCTCGTGATCGACCTTGGATCCATGGCGGATCAAAACCCTACCAGATCATTGATTCTCGCCCAAAACCAATGGGGGAATAAGACCACAGAAATGTTTTTGGAGAATCTGACCACTAGACTGACTCAGATTCTGACTCAGAACCAGACTCCTCCTCCTCTTCCCACATCCACACCGCAGAATGATTCGGCTTCATCTCAGATTACAATTAAACTTGATGGAGCCAATTATGGATTATGGTCTTAGGTTGTCAAGATGTACATCACAGGCAAAGACAAGCTGGGATATATCAATGGAGACCTCCCTCAGCCGCTTCCTACATATCTTGGCTTTCGGAGGTGGAAAACTGAGGACTCAACTGTGAAAGGATGGCTTATCAACTCCATGGATCCGACGTTGATTGGCAATTTTATTTGTTTCCCAACAACGAAATCTATCTGGGATGCAGTTGCAACGACCTTTTTTGACGGAACAGATGCCTCTCAAGTTTATTACTTGAAGAGGCGTGTGGCTCGAATGCTACAAGGAGGAGGACCGATTGAGGCATATTACAACAACCTTCAAGGGTTGTGGAGAGAGGTCAACTTTCGTCACCTGAACCCAATGCGGTGTCCCAAAGATATTGAAAGACATAATATGGCTATACAGGAAGATCGGGTTTACATATTCCTTGATGGACTGGATGACCGTCTTGACAAGGTCAGAGCGGATGTCTTGCAGATACAGCCGTTTCCTACGGTTGAACAAGTCTATGCATGTGTTCAACGGGAAGACCCGAGACAGATTGTGATGCTAACGAACAATGACATTGTTCATGATTCGGCAGCTATGATATCTCGAGAAAATAGGGCGAACAAAGCAAATCAAAACTCCATGCTGCAGGTAGCTAAGCCTGGAAGTGCACAGGAAGGAGGAAGGCCTAGCTTAGCACTATGCCAGAAAACTTCTCCGGGGGGAGGTTGCTCAAACTGTGGCAATTCGAAACATACCAAGGAGACGTGCTTTAAACTTCACGGATATCCAGATTGGTGGAAGGAGTTGAAGGCTCGAAAGCACGCTGAAGGGAAAGGAAAAGCTTCTGTAGTAACCGCCGAATCTCCGCTATCTCAAATGGAACCACATAATGTGATGCCGGAAGGTAACCATGAGATTGCTTTGGCTAGTTGCACTTAGGCCAATTGCAATCATTGGGTCATTGATTCGGGATCCACGGATCATATGACTTTTACTCCTACTGACTTTATTCGTACCTCAGAACCAAGACGTGATAGTATCTCAAATGATAATGGATTCACCTATCCGGTGACTAGAGCTGGAGTTGCTGCATTTTCTCCTGTATTTTCTCTTCCTAACACGTTACTTGTCCCTTCATTATCGATCAAATTAATTTCGATTGGACAAGTTACTGAGGATTTGAATTGCGCTGTTATAATGTATCCACACTTTTGTTTATTTTAGGATATTCTCACGAATGAGATAATTGGGTGAGGTACTAAAGGAGGGGGCATGTATTACATGAATGACTTTAGTTCCGGAAGTGTAAATAATGCTCGAAGCACATCCATCAGTAGAGAGAAACAGATATGGCTTTGGCATCGGCGGTTGGGACATCCGTTAATTGGTTATTTGAAGCGGTTACTTCCTAATCGTTTTATGAATGTGAAGGATTCAGACTTACAATGTCAGACTTGCATATTGGCTAAGAGTCATAGAGTTTCTTTTTCTATAAGTTTGAGTAAAAGTGAAGTTCATTTCTCTTTGATACATTCAGATGTTTGGGGTCCATCTCCTATTACTGTCGTTTCGGGATTTAGGTGATTTGTGATGTTTGTTGACAATTGTACTAGGATGACATGGCTTTACTTGATGAAGAACAAGAATGAGGTAGCCAAAATATTTAGAAATTTTCGTACTATGTTACACACCCAATTTAGTAGTAAGATCCGGGTTTTAATGAGTGATAATGGTGGGGAGTACATGAATGAACATCTCAAGGAATACTTTCAACAACATGGTGTGATCCATGAGTCATCTTGCCCACAATCTCCTCAATAGAATGGTGTTGCGGAGAGAAAGAATAGACATATCCTTGAGACAGCTCTAGCTTTGTTGATTGAGAGTCATGTGCTTCAAAGTTTTTGGGAAGATGCTATGACTACAGCTGCCCATCTTCTCAATCGGATGCCGTCTAAAGTGTTAAACTTCAAGACACCACTGCAGACTTTATCTGCATATGTTCCTTTACCGTCTGTCCTAACCATTCATCCTCGAGTGTTTGGGTGTGTTGCATTTGTTCACATCCCAAAGAATCAACGAACGAAACTTGATCCTTGTGCACTGCGCTGTCTATTCTTGGGATATGGTATACACCAAAAGAGTTGTCGTTGTTATTACCCCTCTACCTGACGAACCTATGTGACTATGGATGTTTCTTTTGTTGAGGCCGAATCCTTTTATCAAGCTCCCAACTCATCTTTTCAGGGGGAGACACAGATAGAAAGGACGAATTGCTGGGAATTTTCTTGTAGTATGTTTTCCGGAGAAGTAGAGAATATATCATCTGAGGGGGTATCGTCTGAAGGGAAGCGAACATCTGAGGCATCGTCTGAGAAGACATCATCTGAGGGGGCATCGTCTGAGAAGGAATCATCTGAGGGGGTATCGTCTGATGCTGTGCAAATCCAACTTCTACATGAGCAAAATCATGAAGAACAGCTTCCCTCTTCTCCAGTACCCGACCCAACTCCTGAGAATATTCCTGAGGTAACTTCTCATATTCCTTCCTGTGTCTTTGACGAACCTAATACTTATATGGGATATAAATTACCTGCTAGGCACAATCGAGGCAAGTCCCCAAATAGATATTCACCATATAATGAAGAGAAGAAATCTGCATATCTCATTGCAAATTATGTGTCAACCAAAAGGTTGTCAGACCCATTAAAGGCGTTCGTATCGAACGTTTTTGCAGTTCGTATTCTAGAAAGCGTCCATGATACTCTAAAGGATCCCAAATGGGTTCAAGCGATGGAGGAGGAGATGGTGGCTTTGTAGAAAAATGAGATTTGGAAGTTGGTGAATTTGCCCGAGGAAAAGAGGACTGTGGGATGTAAGTGGGTCTTTTCTGTGAAGTATAAAATGGATGGATCTATTGAAAGATACAAGGTAAGACTAGTAGCAAAGGGGTATACGCAAGCTTATGGAATTGATTATCAGAAAACGTTTTCTCCTGTTGCTAAACTTAATACTATGCGAGTCCTGTTGTCTCTCGCAGCGAATTTAGATTAGCCATTACACCAGTATGATGTCAAGAATTCATTTCTTCATGGTGATCTTGAAGAAGAGATTTATATTGATGTTCCTCTAGATTATAATTCATCCTTACAACCTAAGGCGGTGTGTAAGTTAAAACAATCGTTGTATGGTTTGAAACAATCTCCACGAGCATGGTTTGGCCGGTTCACTTTGACAATGAAGAGATATGGGTATTCGCAAAGTGACTCGAACCATACGTTATTTCTTAAACGACATCAATGAAAGATAACAGCATTGATTATCTATGTGGATGATATGATTATTACTGGAGATGATCTGACAGAAATATCTAAGCTCCAAAAGAAACTTTCTGAGAAGTTTAATATGAAAAATCTTGGGGGATTGAAATACTTCCTAGGTATTGAAGTCGCAAGGTCGACAGGGGGAATATTTCTCTCACAAAGGAAGTATGTGTTATATTTATTGGCAGAGATGGGAATGTTGGACTGTAAACTTGCACACTCACCAATTATTCAGAACCATAGACTTAGGGAGCATCCAGATCAAGTGCCAACGAACAAAGAAAGATATCAAAGGTTAGTTGACAAACTAATTTATTTATCGCATACGCATCTTGACATTGCACATGCGGTGAGTGTTGTTAGCCAATTCATGCATGCCCCGAGTAAAGATCATATGAATACAGTATTGCGTATACTTGGCTACTTGAAGTCTTCTCCAGGGCGAGGTCTGAGATTCTTGAAAAGAGATCATCTTGAGATCGAAGGGTTTACTGATGCAGACTGGGCCGGGAGTGCCTATCACTGGAGATCAACATCAGGATACCTCACTTTCGTGAGAGGAAATTTAGTTACTTGGAAAAGCAAGAAACAGAAGGTGGTGGCATTATCAAGTGTAGAAGCTGAATTTATAGGGATGGCCAAAGGGTTGTGTGAACTCTTATGGCTAAAGAAATTAATGTCTGAGATTAGGTTTGCTCCGAGAGCCGAGATGAAATTATTTTGTGATAACAAAGCAGCAATTGACATATCACATAATCCAGTTCAGCATGACTGTACTAAACATGTTGAAGTGGACCGTCATTTTATCAAGCAAAACTTGGATAACAATATGATTCAATTTCCATTCGTTCGATCTGAAGATCAGTTGGCAGATATTTTGACGAATGCGGAATCAACCAAGATCTTCTACAACTCATTTGGCAAGTTGGACATTCATGACATTTATGCATCAACGTGAATGGAGTGTTAGAATGAGCTGTAAAAGATATTGTAATCGTAGAAGATATGTATGAATTGTAATTAGCTAGATTAGTGGATCTAGATTAGAAAATATAGCTTTTAGGATTCTTTCCTTTATCTGTATATATATACATCTAGGTCATTGTAAAAGATATGAAGAAAATATACAGAAAATAAAGGAATACGTTTTCTTCCTCCAAAACTCTCTGTGTTAACAATTACAGTGACCAAAACTGCAGTTGTAAATAATCAACAGTCCAATTAGCAATAGAATGATTTTTCGTTCCACTTATGATTTATTATCCCTGTGATTTACTTATGTTCATTCTTTCATCTAACTATGATGGACAGTGAAATCTTCCATGAATATGCCCTCAAGGTGAAATCAATCATGAAAGATCTTTATGAAGCCATGGCGCGATCGCTCAAGTTGGAAGAGAACAGCTTCTTGAACCAGTTCGGAGACCGGCCAGTGATGCATGTGAGGTTCAACTTCTACCCGCCCTTTTCCAAGACCGAAGTCTTTGTGATGAGACCTCATTCAGACAGATCGGGAATCACGGTTGTTTTGCAAGACAAAGAAGTCGAAGGCCTCCAGGTCCTAAAAGATGGTGCTTGGTACACAGTTTCCGTTATCCCTTACGGTCTTGTGGTTATTCTCGATGATCTGATGGATAAGTACACTAGAAGTGCCATAACTTTTGTACGGTGTTCACTTGAATGTCAAACTTTCACTTAATTACCATAACTTTTAAAAAGTGTTCACTTGAGTGCCAAAAGGTGACATTGTAGCTAGAAAAATGTGACGTGACGCCGGCGAAACGATTTTTTGGAATATTTTATTGTACACATGGAAATTTTTATAATTTTCTTATTTTTTTTCTAAATTTTCATATTTTGAATATTATTAAAAAAACCCTTGGTTTCTTGGTGGTGGCCGGCGGCGACCCTCGCATGCCACCATCGGCCGACCTAGTGGCCAGGGTCGGCCCTCGGCAACGACGGTCGCGGTCGCGGTCTCGAGGGGGGGGCGAGGGTACGAAGCCCTTGCTAGATCTAGGCGAGGGCCTCGCGCCCGCGCCGACCTCGGCCTCGCCACGAGGGCTCGTGCCCTCGCCCTCCCCACCCAAGGCCGCAACGGCCGTCGCCAAGGGCCATTGCAGCCTCATCGACCCAGGATGAGCCGACCCTGGCCCTTGGGCCTGCCGGTGGTGGCCAGTAGCGACCCTCGTCGGCCACCACTGAGAAACCAAGGGTTTCTCTCTTTTTTTTTTAATATTAAATAATAAAAATTAAAAAAAAATCATAAAATGTTAAAAAAAAATCCATGTGGCACTCAAAAATCAATAAAATATTAGCATGGCACTCAATTGAAATTTTTTTGCCGGAATTGGCATTCACCTGAACGATTTTGCTCCGACATGGCACCCAAGTGAATGTTTTGAAAGTTATGGCACTCAAGTCAACGCCGTATAAAAGTTATGGCGTTTATACTGTACTTGTCCTGTGATCTGATGCAGGTAAAGCAATGGATTTTGCATTCAAGATACCGTAAGAGACCTTCGGGTTATAAACACCGATACTGATTCTATTAAATTTATGAAGTGAATTCAAGTGAAAGTAGTTCACCAATTTTTTCTATCATTGTAGTGCAGCTTACTTGAACCAAACCCTTTATATTAATGTCAAGAACAATTAGCCATTTACAATAGAGGGCAACTATAGTGAAAGGGTGTACATGGTTATTCTGCCTAGATCAATTCAAATTTTTGCACAAATTGTTTGAGAACATGTTTTTTTTATAGCGTGATTATGTCAATTACGATTGGATTGGTGGTGAAATTTGCAGATAATGACAAATGGGATATTCAAGACCCCGGTGCATAGAGTATTGATGAACGCGAACAAACTGAGAATGTCTGTCGCCATGTTTAGTGAGCTGAAGGCAGAGAAAGAGATTGGACCGATGGATCGCCTCATTGACGAAACGAGGCCGAGGTTATACAGAAATGTCAGAAGCTTTTTAAAATAACTAAGGAATTTTGGAATGAGAATTCTGATCTTCATTGCCACAGAAACGTAACATATATACAAAAGAAGTTATAGCTATCAAACAAACTCCTAATTAGGTTAAACTACCAAAAAAAATACAATGATCAGACAATAAAATGTAATAAAAAAATATGCGCACAAAACTCCCTAAGTAAACAGCCTAAATAAAGGCAGTTGAGCTACCTTTCCAATACCCCCTCAAGTTGGAGCATGGGGATCTTGAATGCCCAACTTGCGAAGAAGAAAGCCAAATTGATCATTACCCAACGCCTTTGTGAAGATATCATCAGGCTGCATTGAACTTCATACATAGTATGTTTGAATGTTACCATTAAGTATCTCATTACGAATAAAATGACAGTCCACTTCAATATGCTTAGTACGCTCATGATAGACAAGATTAGCGGCTATATGCAAAGCTGCCTGACTATCACAATACAAGTGCATAGGTTCAGAATATGACACACCAAGAGAATCCAATAACACTTTTAACCACTTAATTCACAAATTGTAGTGGTCATAGACCTGTATTCAGCTTCAGTGAATGAGCAAGACATTGTCTGCTGCTTCTTAGCCTTCCACGAGATAGGTGATTCTCCCATAAGAACAAAATAATCAGTCAACGACCTTCTCGTCATAGGACAGCTAGCCCAGTCAGAATCACAATAAGCAGATAATTTGAGCTCACAATTGGCAAGCAACATAATACCATGACCTGGATTTCCTTTCGAATAAAGCATAACTCTGATAGCTGCCTCCCAATGAGCTTTCTTAGGCCGCTGCATGACTGTGCAAGGATATGCACACAGTAAGACAACTCGGGTCGAGTTATTATTAGATAAATAAGTTGACCCACCAGGCGCATATACTGAGCAAGGTTGTCTACATCATTGCTCTCAGTAAGGGCCAGCTTGTGATTTTGTTCAAGAGGAGTTTTAGCCGACTTGGAACCCAGTAATCCGACCTCAGAAATCACATCCAATGCATACTTACGTTGATACGAGAAAATACCATCCAAGTTTCTCGCTACTTCAATCCCCAAGAAAAATTTTAGCTTCCCTAAGTCTTTCATATGAAAGTAACGACTCAGATAATTCTTGAACTTTTGCACAGTTGAAACATCATTTCCAAAGATAAATGAGATCCTTAACATAAATAATCATATTTAATTGAATAGTCCCAACTCGAAAAGTGAACAAGGAGTAATCTGAATATGATTGCTGAAATCCATAAGCTTTCAAAGATGCAGTTAATTTCGCAAACCAACATCTAGTTGCTTGCCGCAAACCGTAAAGAGATTTCCGGAGTCTACAAACCTTCCCTGGTGATTGAGAGGCAAATCCAAGCGGCATCTTCATATAAACCTCTTCTTCTAAATCGCCATTTAAGAAAGCATTTTGGACGTTCATCTGATGGAGTTCCCAACTTTTTGCAGCTACAACGGCAAGAAAGGTGCAAATAGTACACATTTTTGCTGTAGGAGCAAAAGTCTCCTGATAATCCATGCCTTCAACTTGATTATTTCTCAGTATCACCAACCGCGCCTTGTATCGTTTAACACTTCCATCAGAATTGTACTTAATTTTATACACCTACTTGCTCCCAATTGCTTTCTTCCCAGGCGGCAAATTTTTTACTGTCCATGTACCATTATCTTCTAAAGCATGTATTTCTTTACTCATGGCCTCTCTCCACTTTTCATCTTTAATTGCTTCTGCATAAGAGTTTGGTTCATGTTCTGCAGTAATTGCTGCCAAGAAACACCGGTGTTGTGCAGAGAATTTTTCATAACTCACATAATGTGCTATAGGGTAAGGCGTACCTGAGGAATCAGATCGGACAGATGAGCATGCCGAGGAGCTTATTCTAATGGCATTTGTACCATAGTCTTTCAAACGGACAGATGTTTGCTTGACCCACCCTTTGTCCCCTGCCTGGCTGCTCTTCGACGGCTTCACTTCTTTCCACTTCCTCATCATTTGTGTGTATCAATTCCTCCATCTCATGATTCACCTCACTTTCTCTATCTACAGGCTTTGAATGATAAGTTGAATGTGTGATCACTTAGGAAACATTGATTGGCTAGGTATCAAAAGGGGGCTGATTAAATAATTAGCGTAAACAAGTCACCGAACCTATATTACGCAACATGGGATTAGGCATTCATTATGGGGATAGAATGAGGAACTTTCATGGATGATTAGGGCAACAACTAGGAAAGATTTAGCGGCAAGACTCCTAAAGGTAGCTTTTCTTGCAACCATATATTATATTTTGGATGGAGCGCGTCTTAGCCAAGGTGCGTAAAAATATAAGAGGTAGAGTTTTACTTTACCAAAAAATTCGACCTTCTCAGACAAATGTAGTTTTGGCTACTATGTGGAGACTTCCTACCTCCATCTTTTTTTAATTATTACCTCTATTTGTAATGCTAGAAGATACCCCTAAGCTGCTGTACTTCATCTGATCTATAATATTTAAATCTTTAATATAAAAAAAGTCATCGAACCTATATACTCAATTTGCGTACGAATCGAGACCACACTTCGATGTCTTAATTGATTTCTAGCCGACCCCAAGAGGTTAGTAGCTATTCCTAGTTAAATGTTTTGGTTGCTTATCGAAAAACAGATCTAACATCACATGAGTTAGGACTTAGGAGAGTCTGCACAATGAATTGATGGCAATACCTCTAAATCTGTGAACCCTTCGGAGCGAGGGAAGAGCACGTGGTGACAAACATACTTTCAAGTTTTTTATAAGGAGGAGTACATATGATGTAGATGGAATTATGAGGGATCTAAGGGATATGGACTTCAGTAAATGATCCACCACGCACTCTTGCTTAGTACAAACGGGGGGGGGGGGGGGGATCTTACCTATCTATACTAGTACTAAGTTGGTGGAGGAATTCTCTACACTTTTCTATTTCACCTACTGTGACACCCTAGAAATTTGACCTCTTTTTGACAATAGGATTTAGTATGTACATTGTCTGTGAATTCCAGTTTGTTGACTGAGATTGAATCTCGAGAATTTAGGCAAAGGAAATTGAGAATTTCCTGATTCAAAGATCGAAATAGTTTATGGTTCGATCGATCGACCAGCTCGTTTTAGGCTAAAAATTTCTAGACTTAGACTCCACTCTTAACTCTATTGGTTTTGAATCGGACAAGATTACCCTTAGAAGATTGTAAATGGACCAAATTACCCCTAGAGTGACATTTGACGAAAATACCCTCAGTAGGTTTTCAATTGCCCTTGGACTAACAACTGACCAAAATGCCCTTGACATTTTGAGAAATGACCAAATCGCCCCTAGGATTTTCTACAACATGATATCACCATGATGTCACCATTACATCACTATGACACCTCCACATGACATCATCCGACATCATCGATGACATCACCCTCCCCATCACATCATCAATGACATCATCATCTATCATATCCCACATTACTTAGAGAGTGCGGTTACACCTCTCCTTTCTCTCTCTATAATTATCCCTCTTCCTCTTCCTCACTAACTCTCGTCTCTCTCTCTCTCTCTCTCTCTCTCTCTCTCTCTCTCTCTCTCTCTCTCTCTCTCTCTCTATTTTCTTTGAAACCAAGCACCAGCATCAACGCCACCACTTACCCCCATTGTCGTTTCAATCACTCATTGCCCGTGAGCCATTTTACTTAGGCCGTGGCTGAGATTTGGGGCCTAGTGGACAAGTTCGTGGGCCGAGTGGCCGGGCGAGTGGGCCAGTGAATTGGGCCATGTGCCCGCGCGCATGGGCCGTGTACCGAGGAAGTGGGTCAGGCGCTTGGGCCCCGAACCAGGACGGGTTCGAGCTCATGAGCCTAAGTGGCTGAGTTTGTGGGCCAAGTTGGTAAAGAAAATTAGCCCGTGAGCCGAGAGTTTGGGCCAGTTGTCCGAGAATTGAGCCCGTTGTCCGATCGAGTCCAAGTTCGTTCCCGAAGGGTTTTCAAGGATCACCGTCGATCTCGCCTCAAGGAATTGACTGTAAGTCAACCTTTTATCCTTGATTAGGTTGCTAATTACATTCAGATTAGTTTAATTAAATTATTATGTGTTTAGGTAGCTCGATTAGGGCCAGATTAGGTTAAAACCCTGATTTAGGTTTAATGGGCCTAATTGGTTAAGTTAGTCTGATTAGCTAGGATTTTGTGGCTATTTGGGATTATATGGATTGATTGAATGTCTGTTATTGCTTGATTGCGAGCTAATGATAAGTTAGAGACGAGCGATCAATTGATTGATAATCGAAATGGCTATGATTAAATCATAGTACAAATTGGATTTAATTGGGTATAATCGAATTGGCTTTTACATTGAATTGGTTATTGAGACTTGACTGTCTATTGATGGTGGGTTGATTGTTTGTATGAGTTATGTGATTGATTGCCTTGGTTAGCTGTTGGTTGGTCAAACGACAGATTTAGGGGTTAATGGCCACGTGCTTCCTTGCATTGGATGATAGATAATATTGTACATCCATATGATCTCGTGTGATTCAAATGGCTTGTTTTAGCATAAAAATGGCCTGTTTTAGCATGAAAATGGCCAAGGACCGAGTCTTTGAGCGCGATTGCATGAACATCCGATTATAATCAAAGATAAGAATTGAATGGTTGTCGGATGATGTGGGTGATCATATGACGGAAAGATAAGGTGACGCCTGACAAGTTCGTACCGTGCTTATAGCACGAGTCATACGACTTGTCAATTGCACAACTCTCTATATACGGTACTGACGAGTGCGGCGTACGATTAGATTGTCAGATGCCGGTCACAGCTTGTGACGGACTGATGCTCCTCAAGGAATGCCTACTTGAGGTATTGGGTTGCCGCTTGTAGTTGTCATCGCCGAAGGAAAGGGACGATGCTTGGTTCGCCAGATGACACTACTAACGAAGCTGTAGTGTGGATCTTAGCATTTTTCGCTGATCATCTTAAATAAATGAACTGTATGTGATGTGAATCATTCATGGATTGATATGATTGCATCCCGACTACGAAGTTCGGTATGGGACGAATGGAGTAGGAAGACAGAAACTCATATTCGCTTGTGTTCGAGTTATCATTGCATGATGTGTGTGGTACTTTGATAAATATGTTCAATGGATTTGAACAACGACGTGTTGCGTCACGAGTGATTGAATGACTTGATGGTTGAGTCGATTTGATATGATTGTTACGCTATAATTACATTGCATTACGTATGGCGTCTTGGAAAGTAAGTTGCATGTGATTGAGATATATATATATATATATATCATGTGATATGTGATTGATTGATAGGGTATTCTGGATAAATCAATTCTCTAGCCGAGGCTTAGGCGTTGACTCACTGAGATTATATATCACCCCTTTATGGGAACATTTTTCAGGATCGGAGCTTATGGTTACTCAAGAGTTGACGTTGAGGACGTTTGGAGTAAATGTGATGTTAACCATACCCCGCCTAAAAGTATGAGGCCGATTAGTGTATTATCCTGATTGGGTTGAGGCACGTTTGTAAATGAATTGATATTTTTGAATTGATATGTTTCATGCTTATTTATCTATATCTCTTTTATTGTCTGGGAGTATTTTCGCTTGCGTAATAAATTATCGTGGGTCGATAGTGAACCTCAGACGATGTCCTTATGACCCTAGGGATGATTTGACTCGGATGCCACGTACCTGGGGGTTTGGGCGTGACACCTATGCTAATCATCACATTTGTTGGGAGCGCGCATCAGAAGTCCGATATTTTCACCTAGGGAGATCGTCAAAAGGGAGCCCAAGTCTGAGCCCGTCAATATATCAGTTGAACCCACATTCACTCAAATGCTTAAACCAATGAGTTTTGGGCTAACTTGGATATATTAACTGCTCAACACCACATTAATTCTTCAATGTGGGAATTTTCTAACACAACTCACACGTGTATCCTAACAATCTCCCCATTACGTGTGAACTTCAGTGTTATGTTTGTTCCCCCTTAATCCAAGCATCATTCCGCATCAACTTATCTCAATTTGAATCTCCAGGTCAATTGCAATGCACCCACAACTATGCACCGCAACCGACTAATATCAACTGTTAAATTGAGATTGCACCACCCATGGTCTCCATCTTGCATCGCAGACCAACTGTCCATGGCCTTTTCTTGTTAAGACCCATGTTATCCGACCATCTACGGTCGCTTCTCGCAAGACCAAGCATGATAATAGTTTCCACCCGAAACAAGCGTCGATCATCAAATTTCTTTCTTGAGATATTCACCGAAACAGATTGGAGGCCCACCAATCAACCATCGCCTCTGATACTATTTGTTAGAAGCGCGCAACTGAAATTCGATACTTTCACTTGGGGAGATCGCCAAAAGGGAGCCTAAGTCTGAGCCCGTCAATATATCCAGTTGAACCCACCTTCACTCAAAAGTTTAAGCCAATGAGTTATGGGCCAACTTGGATATATTAATTGCTCAACATCACATTGTGGTCTTAGGTCTCTCTCATCTCAAAAGCTAACTCAAAAGTTGAGACTTTCCATCAAACTTATAAACTGACCACCAGTCCCTTCCACAACTGATGTAAAACAACCCCAACAATCTCCACTTCACATATCGGGCCATGGGTCAAAGGTTGTGACAACCCGTATCTCTCATATGTGACTGTTGGGTCCAGATTTGTTGGTAACCTGGGCTCTGATACCACTGTTAGGTGGACTTGAACCTCTCTCATCCCAAAAGCTAACTCAAATGTTGAAGATTTTCCTCACACTTATAAACCGACCACCAACCCCTTCCACAACCGATGTGGGATAACCCCAACAACATTGTAATTGGCTTTTGACTAATTTTTCATTAGAAAATTCAAGAGTGGCGGCTTGGAGGTGAAATTTGCAACCCTTTCCACGTAGTTCTAAGAAATTCTGAAAAACGGATCACAATTTCCAATGCTTATGCAAACAAATTGTCGAGTTATGTTATCATTTATATTAGATTTCGGCAGTTGTTATTTCCCCATAATTATATGCTAGAGCCTTCAAGTTGATCAGGGTTTTCTAAATTCTAGGCTGTTGATTACAGAATATCAGTTGACTATCTTGAGAAAGTGTGCAAAGTTGCTCAACAGCTCTTTGCATCACCAGATGAAGAGAAACAGAAATATTCACGATCTCCGAGCGAGGCCGAAGTTAAGTACTTAGCTATCGCTCGTCTCTTAGAGCATTTCCTGAACATCAAAGGAGGATGAATCTCTGGCCTGAAAATCCCGCCGATCTTGGGTACGTTTAAATGCAATTGACAATATATACTGAACATCAAAGGAGGATGAATCTTTGGCCTGAACGTCCTACCGATTTTGGGTATGTTTAAATGCAATTGCTAACTTTCTGCTTCATGTACCAAAATGGCATTTGTATAGTACTCATGCAAAATGAAAAGCTTCTGTTTCTCTATGGGAATCCATTTCTAATTCAACATGATTTCACAAGAACAACACTATCCAAAAATATTGGTTCAAAAGAAGTGATCATGTGCTTTCATTAAACTAGAGATATGCAGAAGACCAACCTACCCAAAAGTCTGGAGATGTAACATGCGAAATCTGCAAGCCCTATTTCCAATAAGCATGATTTTACATGACTTCTTTACTCCATTATGATGTTCTATACCATGATTTGAATTTGTTCGTTATTTCTTCTCTTTCTTATCGACAGTAAAATCTTGCATGAGTATGCTCTCAAGATAAGATCGGTGATCAATGATCTTTCTAAGGCGATGGCCAAGTCGCTCGAGTTGGAAGAGAACAGCTTCTTGAAATAGTTTGGAGACCGGCCAGCAATGGGAGCGAGACTCAACTTCTATCCGACGTGTTCCCGGCCTGAGGTTTTTGGCGCCAAAGCTCATTTAGACAGATCGGGAATCACAGTTCTTTTGCAGGACACTAAAGAAGTGGAAGGCCTCCAAGTCTTCGTAGATGGAACGTGGCACACAGTTCCTGTTATTCCTCACGCTCTCGTCGTCAATCTGGGTGGTCTAATGCAGGTACGCATTCTTCATCCATGGAACAAGCTTTTGACCTAGCCTAACACACATGGTAAATATTAGTCTTTGCTAAGTTAATACATATGATTGAGGACATGATTTGCAGATAATGACAAATGGGATGTTCAAGAGCTCCTTGCACCTAGTATTGTTGAACCCGAACAAGTTCAGAATGTCGGTCGCGGTGTTTGATGAGCCCGAGGAAGAGAGAGAAATCGGACCGATCGATTAGTTAGTCAACCACACGAGGCCGAGGTTCTATAGAAGTGTCAGGAACTTTGCTGCTTTCAACTACGAGTGCTTCCAGAAAGGAAAGAATTCGCTCAAGGAACTAAGAATTCCACTCATTCCAGAATTTGCTGGATAGGATGCATGTTGGTGTCCATGGCATGAACCTGAGTGCTAGTTTAGTAACCTAAATAAGTGGACAATGTGGACACAAGATGCTCAGTATTATTGTGGTTTCCAAGTAGATTGGAATAAATAATGCCGCAGAATAATGGTTTCATAATTGTAATGTCAGAAGTCATCATCATCACGAGATGCAGTGATACACCAAGCCGACTTGACACCCACATGTTCTCTGAAATTTGTTGGTATTTATTATATTGCGCGAAAACAAACGATCGAACAATAAATAGATAAAATAAGAAAATAAATCAGATACCAGATATACGTGATTCAGTTATAGAGACCTACGTCCACAAGGAGTGCATCAACAAATTTCACTATAAAATAAGCATTACACAGATATTACAAACCACACTCGAGTAAGTCACATACTCTCGGTATTTTACAGCTTCAATTACATCAAATAACGCACACGGTGTTTAACCCCAATTTCACGCGAAATAATCTCTCAATCTCGCTAAGGAATTATACAAATCTCACCACAATATGGTGTCGAATATCTAATGTAATTCCACGAAGTCATCCACTGCCAAGTACTCGTAGACACGGTGCTTTGAGATTCACTCTTCGTCACGTCATTACTTGAATATATATGCAAGCTGGACACAAAAGACAAAATCATCGTTATCTTTTAAGTAGCCATTGCCAAGAGAAATACAAAAGTTGATCCTCAAATATTGCCATGCAGATTAGACACAGAAATAAAATCCAAATAGGACTCGGTCAACAGAGTTCACAACATTGACTTTTCCTTTTTTGTCTTTTTTTTCCTTCACCGAGTACAACTCCACGTCAAAACAGGGTTGTAAGTCCAAAACGATCTTCCTTTTATTTTTCTTCTGATATTCCAACATGCCAAAAGATATTGCATGCTCCTTATATTATTTAATATCACGGTCAACTCCTCACTTTATTTCGATCGAATTTTATTCGACATGATTAAACTCGAAATATATTTTAACGATCTCCACCTTGGCTCGACGTTTAAGCCACATCACAATCACTTCACTAGAAGTAGTATATGTGTTGATTACTTTGCTTGCACTCGCTACGTCAAGAGTTTCTAGCTGCAATTCCACTTCAAGTTGCACACCGTCCAGATCCGTGTTAACACTGCTACAATCACTTCTTGCTAGAATTATTGGAGATTTATCAAATGTAATTTCTCTGTTAATAACAAGTGAGTTCACCATAATCGAGAATCTTGCTCACCTTATGCATAGCCTGAGAATATGCACTTTCTTGCCATTCCATTAAGTTTATGATCACTAATTTGACCATAACATGGGCAACCAAATATTCTAATAACAGAATAATCAGTAGCGTTATCTAACTACACTTCTTCGGGAGTTCGAATCCAATCGCAATCGATGGGAATCTATTCATCTGGTAGCTAGCCGTACTAAGCGCATTCACTAGAAACTCCTAGCCATACCAGTAGTAGAGAGCATATTATAAGCTGACTCTAATAATGTTTCGCTCATCAAATCTATAACATGTTGTGGTTCATTGGCACTAGTGTGGTATCTTACTATGCCTTCATTCATGCAAAATTTGTTTAATAGCTCTGAGCAAATTTCCATGCTTTTGTCAGTCTGCACACACTTGATCGTTGTACCAGTTACCTTTTTGATCAAATCTCTCAACTGCCTAATCCTGACAATAGCATTAAACTTATGCCTAACCACAAACACCCAATGTCCTTCTCAAGTAGTCATCAACAACTGTTAACATAAATCTAGCAATCTTTCTCGAAGAAAACCGTAACAACCTGCGAACATCCAAATGAAGTAATTTTGCAATTTCCGTTATTTCTCTAACAGTCGCACTAAAATGTACTTTTCACATTTGATCTAATTCACAGCACCTGCATATATTTAGTTCGTCGGCAATATAACCATATATAAATTTCTTTCACTTAGAACATTTAGGTTTCTCTCGCTAATGTGCCCTAAATATATATGCCACAATTATGACTCTCGAGTAGATGCACTTGACGTCTCCTCATCGATTTATGTCATTATCTCACCTTGAAGCTCATACATGCCATTATGCTTTATTCCTTTCATTATCACCAAGGTACCTCAAATAATTTTCAGAATTCTACATTCTAATGAATATCAATAACCAGCTGAATCAAGGGAACTTAAGACAATTAGATTTTTTTTAACTCTGGAACATGCCTCACTCCAGTCAATGTCCTCACAATACCATCATACATTCTAATTCTAACATCGTCAACACCTATAATATCGCATTCAGCATTGTTCGCCAGCTACACTTTACTACTACCCACGCACTGATAAGTAGTAAACTAGTTCCTATTTGGTGTAGCATGAAAAGAACGACCAGAATCCATAATCCATCTGTCAAATGACAAATCATCAGTGACAGATAAGGCAAAATCAGCATTATTCAAATTACTATCAGCCATAGCTGCAACATCATCCGTAGATTCAACTCTAGTTTTCTTACCCTTCTAATTTTTCAGCTTAAGGTAACCCTTTGAAGATGCCCCCTCTTGCTATAACTTCAACAAACAGCACCGTCAATCCTAGACTGAGTACGTCTATTCAATTTCATAGTACTTCTACTAACACGAATACTAGTTCTTCTTCTATTTTCACTTATTAAAGTAGTAGACACAGACCCGCTAGATTTTCTTCTACGGATATCTTCACTTATAATTAAATCTCGAATCATATCAAATGTTAAATTTGTTGATCTAGAGGAATTACTAACAGCAGTAACAGTAGTATTCCAACTATCAGGCAATGAAGATAATAGAATCAAAGCATGTACCTCATCTTCAAAGTCAATATCAACTAAACTCAATTGACTAACGATCACATTGAATTTATTGATATAATTAGCGACCGATGTACATTCGTTTATCTTTAAGTTAAACAGACGTCGTATCAAATAGACCTTATTGATTGTAAAGGGTTTCTCATATATGTCCAACAAGGTTTTCATCAAACTCGAAGTGGTCTTCTCTTTCACTATATTAAATGCGACGTCACGAGCCAACGTCAGTCGAATAATACCCATCACTTGTCTATCTAGCAATTTCCGATTAGCTTACTTCATCGTATGCAATTTCATCTAATACAGATAATCTTCAATTGACATATTTCATAAACTAAAATCCTTCCTATCAAATTGGTCGATTTCAATTTAATTTCTTATGTCACTATCGATTCGATTCAACTCAAGCAAGCTTAACTCTGATACCAAATATTGTGTGAAACAAGTGATCGAACAATAAAGTAAATAGAACAAGAAATGAAAACGGACACCAGAAGTACGTGGTTCAGTCGTAGAGACCTATGTCTATGGAGAAAGCAGCAACGAATTTGACTATAAAACAAGCGATCCAACAAAGATTACAAACACACTCAAGTTACTCAAACATTTGTTTCCTAGCCCTCAAATACATCCAACAACGCACATAGTGTTAAGCCTCAATTCCTCATGAAATAATTTCTCAATCTCACGAACGAATTATGCACAAATTCCTACCACACGAATTTCTCGGCTCGTACATGACTTCATGAATGCAATTCACGAGTTTTATCTTCGCTTCTAGAACAACACAAAAACCCACGCTCATCTTCTTTCGTTTGACTTTTATATACATATAGGACGACGTCGGCATAAAGAAGGAAACTCCTTGCACATCATCTCTATTAGAATTCGTTAAACCGAAGTCCAAAAAATCTGTCTTTCCTTTTTCTTTTTTCTTTTTGTGGCCGCTCACTGTTGCATGTGGATTCAATATCAAGATATGTCCAAGAAACCACCAAATCAAGAAATCTATATTTCCACGGACGTCCACATATATCCAATTTTAGATTTTCTCTTCGGACTCAAACTCGAGACATATTCTAACAGTTTTTAATCCCTGATATATTTTCTATCAGTGTAGAGAAATGTCGCGACCTAAAAAATTTAGGCTGATTCTAGGCTAATGGATTATCAGGTTAATTTTGACGACTAACCTAAAACGGACTCTCCCAAGCCCTACCAAATCGCAACTTAAATTAATTGAAAATGATTTAGATTTGGAGTCGCCACTAATCATTTTTAGTAGGTTGATTAGAAACCTAAGTAAAACAGCGGGAGAACCATTTTACTTCTACGAACCAGAGATTGTGGATTCGGGAACTTAATTACATTAGTTAACAAAAACTAATGCCCTTTCAGTACCTTAATTCCAAAAGATGTCCTAGTTTGGCAAATCGACTGAATTCACTTTAAGCTCAAACGAGGTGTTTTTGTGTTTTCATTTTTTTGATGCAGTGCTAATGCAAACTAACTATATGACATGTGACATGCAATGACTTAAAAGGATGGCATGGCAACTATGCATGGATGACATGGTAAATATGAATGACATGGAAAATATGACGTGGCAAAGTGCATGACATGGCATGATGACGTGGAAAATATGACATGCAACTATGCAATATGTAATGAGAATGATATTTTATTTTTTTGTATTTTTGGATTTTAATGATATGGGATGCATAAATGACATACTATATGATGCATGAGTATAAATTCCGAAAATGTGTGACATGAGAGGCACAAATGAGCATATTGTTTTTGTCTTTTTTAAAAAAAAAAAATCAGTCATGCATAAAATAAGACTTAAGGATATGCTAGATAATTTCGAAAATATGGAATATGCGAGGGGATATTCGAAAATATAATATGCGAGATATGCAACGGATAATGCATGAAATAAGATATGATATCCTACGCTACATGAAATATGCGAGATGACAAGATATGCACGGCTAAGATTCTCTCCGCTCTTTCCTTTTTTAAAAAAAGAAATTTCGGCCACCAAGGGAATATCTTGAAGATTTTGTTATCTTGATTTAATTGCCTAAAGTTTTATGAGATAAGGTTTTTAGGAAACCTCATCTTCCTAAAAATTTCAATTAGATAGGGTTTCTAGGAAACCTCATCTTCCTAAGAATTTCAATTAGATAGGGTTTCTAGGAAACCATATCTTACTAAAGCTTCAGGAAATTTTCAGAATATGGAAAAAAAAAAAAACAATGAAGATAACAATCCATGGCAAGATAAGGAAAGAAATCATCAAGATCACTGCATCATTCCCCTTTTTTCCAGAAATTTTCGCATTTCAACCGACTTTCCATTAAAAATCGATTTTCTAAAAATAGCGAATCAGATCTAAGGGGTGATAGGTCAAATTAACTAAATCCAGAATTTTTTATGAAAATTGATGTTCGACGGTTTAGATCAAAAAATCGTTCACAAATTTTCAGAAAAAAAAAAAAAAGTTTGCACTTCGCTTGGATGAGGCATTAGAAATCTGAATAACAGGGGTGACTTCGTAGCGATGTCGTATTTCACACGAAGCACTGAACAAACTCCTTGGTATGATCGTCAATGAAATTAGCAAAGAAAAGCAACATTAACCCACTAACATGGAGTAGGTGACATCATCAATTTGTCTTTTAACGTTCAGGGAATAAATAGAAAACCAGTAACTTGTAGGAGTAAAGAAAATAATTTTTCCTATGGAGAAACTTTCGTTTGGCTCTATCTTCCTTCGTGTCCTTTATAGATACTGCCAATTACTCGCCAGACTCCACGTGATCTATCATGGATTGAACCACCGCTTCAGCTGACGTGAAAGCCTCGAGTGGATCGTTGGACAATTGAAAAGCTCGCTGGACAGCCAAGCTGATTCCGACGGCAAATGCAATCGAGAAAGAGGCGTCGAGCAATAGGTGCCCGAACGTCAGCAGACAGCACCGGCAGGAATATAAGGAACGTCGAGCGGTTGGGGTGGACCGCCAGGGGGCTGAGCAATATCGTCTTGTGTAAACCGCAACAAGGAACGGTCAGTGTTGAAGACTTGCTCCGTTGCACGAGGATGGAAACACTAACCCGAGAAGCTCTATGAATTTTTTTCGTTCTCCCTCAAATTTTCCTCTCACGTTTCCTGAGTAAAACCCATCCCAGAATTCTATCATGAAGACTCTCTTTTTTGAATCTGCCGTGTATTGCAATTATGAAGGGCCTTCCACGAAAACCCTAGAGAAAGCTTGTTTATATAGACCAAAACATTGCAAGCTTGAGGGCCTACGTTTCCAAATTATCGCAAAATAAAACCCCAGAATAAAATATCACCTAAATAACATCCTCGGGTCCAATTTTATACGAATTTAGTCCAAAAATTGATACAGGATTCGGATGGCCTTATCCCAAAGGCATTGCCGAATCATGCTAGGCCAAGATGGGCTTAATTGCTTCTTTCTAAGCTATAATCCCTCCTAGTTAACACGAGTGGGCTGATTTGTCTTGGAACAAACCCCAATGACCTTGCAATTTTGAAACTCCCCTCCTAGCCGAATTTTTGTGATAGGTTCTAATCCAATCGCCTATGGACTTCAAGCTTAATTCCCTTGCCGCCTATTCGATTAAATGTGAATGTAATGTAATGTAAAAATAAACGTGAAAAAATTATATAATTGTTTTTGTAGGAACTAAAATCAATACCTGATTTTTATGGAAATTTAAATGACTAAAACTGGTAGTCAAAATTTGGGTGTCAACAAGAAGCAGTCAATTTACTTGTAGTTTTATGAACCTTAAAAAGCATGAAATGGGAAGCGAAGTATCAATGTCTGTCCACCAAAAGTTCTATCATTGAAGCTTGTAATGACAGAGAAAATATTTCCATCTCTACACATGCACTGGTGAATCCTATGACAATGAATTCAAGGTTAGCGATTAACATGAGCCTTCTCATAGTCTTTAGTTGATCTCACTGTCGATTCAATGCCATTTTGTAAGTTACACCTCGTATGCGTAAATTGCATTTCGAAAATTCTTCTTTTTATGTAATTTTTTTTTTTTTTTTGTTCAGAAAAATATCTATAGCTTTCATTAAGTTGACGTCTGAAACAAGATATTAGCTTCCGAGCATAACAACTCTGAAAGGCTATGAGCAGGATAAGAAACCCAGTTTAAGGGTAAGGCTTTGTTGCGGTGGGCTTTAACGACCCGATCCGCAATCTTATTACTATCCCTATAACAATGGGCTAACTTCAGACATTGGAACTTCATCGCACGGGCTTGGGCTTCAACGATAAGTGCATTTACTTCCCAGCTTTCCTGATCTCAAGCTCCGGTTATCACTGAAGAACTAGAATGTTAACTGATAGAAAATTGCCCTAACTGCTGAAGCATTAGAATGCAGATGAAGAAGCAACCACAATTACATTTCCTCTTTCTGATGTTAATTTGCTCCTCTTGCTAAGATGGGCATTGAAATCTTGCATGAATATGCCCTCAAGGTGAAATCGACGATGAAAGATCTATATAAAGCCATGCCGCAGTCGCTCAAGTTGGAAGAGAATAGCTTCTTAAACCGTTTCGGAGACCTGCCAGTGATGCATGTGAGGTTCAACTTCTTCCCGCCCTGTTCCAGGACCGAAGTCTTTTGGTATGAGACCTCGCTCAGACAGATGGGGAATCACAGTTGTTTTGCAAGAAAAAGAAGTCGAATGCCTCCAAGTCCTAAAAGATGGTGCTTGGTACAAAGTTCCTGTTACCTTACAGATGAAGGAGACGTCAGTAAGAAAATGTATCTTTAGGGCACACTCCTTCGTTGTGACATAGAGCTCACATGGATGAGCTTTCCATGTGTCAATTATGTACTAATCATTTATGCCACGAATTAAAGAATGCAAATTTTCAAAGTGCTTTAAGCAACCGTGAAAAAGGCAATCAAACTTAATTAAGAATTTGATCTTAAGGCCTTCGAGGCACTGTTGAGCCATTAGATTAAATAAATTTGCAGTTTTTCGGATCTTATCAGTGGTATGAAAATCGAGACATTTCTTCTTGAGTATGTTCACTGAGCGCGACAATCCTTAATAAAATTCTTAAAAATTTGTGCTTCCTAGGTAAATGGGTGTTTATGGAATTAGTACAGCAGGTCGTGGTATAAAATGTATAATTCCCACAACTTCAAATGGAATTGTGTTCGATTGACCGAAACCGGCGAAATTGGATTCTTCATCAAGGAATGTTATTGATCCAAAAAAACAAGGAATGACTCTTGTTATTGATATTCTTTCGGGCAAGAAATATTTGAAGGGGCAATGGTGTTATTGAACACGAGAGCTCCTAAGTTGAAGTTGAGTGCCAAACCGTTGATTAAAAGTTTAAGCTCCATTATAAACTTTTGGAGGAGAGTTTCTCTGAGTCTATGCGCACGTCATATCTAGGAAAAGAGAAATGCTTGACATATTTTCCAATTATTCTTGTGCCTTCCACTTAGTAATTATTGCCTTCCTTATTAGGGTAGCACTTTTTTTTCATAGTTAGAAAGACAAATTTTTTTTGTTCATAGTTAACTAAATGACATGTTGGCTGGATTGGATTAATACTAAATCATACGTAAGCTTTCATAACTTTTATCACCTTGTATTTTCTAATTTTAAATATATGAATTTGCATCCCATTAGGGCAGAATTACAATATAATTATTTGTTTGTTTTTCGCGAATTACCCCTCTCCATTTCCTCACACCTGTCAAGAGACATCTCACCTTCCCAATCCCAACTCTAATACCCAGTTCCGCCATGCATCCTCATCGGACAGTCAACAATCGATCGCGTCAATCAAAAAAAAATTCCCACCAAAAAATTTTCCCCTCTCAAAATTTGACTTGACTAATTGTTGACGGTCTAATGGGAAATGGACGGTCCAATGGGGATTATGTCACCTTTAACATGGATCCCCAATATTAGGGGATCCATTTCCGCCACCGCTGCCCATCACCACCACAAAGTCAAGTCACTTGCCACATAAGCTCATCCTCTCTCTCTCTCTCTCTCTCTCTCTCTCTCTCTCTCTCTCTCTCTCTCTCCACAAAAGCTCGGTCACACAGAATTTGATCCAAGGCCATTGATGGCTCACGACCTGAAGCGAGGTTACGACAGCCGTGGAAGCCCTCTTCATGGTTGGCCGCTCCGAGAGAGAGAGAGAGAGAGAGAGAGAGATTACGATAACCTCGACAGCGGCGGCAAGGTTCAAGGAAAAAGAGGTGGTGCTAATGAGGCGGTGGTAGATTTGGGTTGAAGATTTGAGGGAGTGAGTTCATAGTAATTGCATAAAACATTGTTCCATCCAATCTTTTCAATTTTTTTTTATTTTTTATTTTTTTTGGTAAGGTAAGTATGTATAGACTTTCCAAAAAGATAGGTACATATGGAGAACCGGACACAAAAATCATGAACCAATATTGGCAAAGAGCCAAGATGGGTTCAACGGTGACCGATTGCAAGAGGAAACCACGCAAGAAACGTGTCTACCTAATGGGTGAAGAGAGGCAGGAGAGAACGCAAAAACGGCCAAACAGGCGACCGAAAAGATCCCAAACCGGGAGGAAAAGAAAAAGAAAATGAAAAAGAAAAAAATCAAAGAAAGAGAAAGGAGGCCAAATCAAGTGGCCAAGGTGAAAAAGGGGTTGCTAAGCGCCTTCCAAGCACCAAAGCAGCAGCGGCAGTATCCACCTGTTTTGTCCACATGAAGACCTGCTTAGGGGAAAGCCCAAGTGTGTGAGCCAAAAGAAGATGGCCATCGGTTGGCCACACCAGTGAAGAGGGCGGGCAAACAACAAGCTAGCCAGGAGGGAAAATAAAAGAAAAAGGCCAAAAACACCAGCCTAAGAACCATAAAACCAAGGCACGGACGCCAACAAAGAGAGAAGAAGAATGGGACAGTAAACAAAGGAAGAACAAACAGCGACCAGCACCAACAGCAACTCAGTAGGTAGGGTGGAGCTGCTCGGTGAGGATCAATGTAGCAGGGAGACCAACCACCACCACAACACATCATTGAAGCAGCAACTACTTGGAGGAAAGATCAGCAGCAATCAACCAACCGTAAGATATAGCATCCAATAGCACAGCAAGTCGGAACAGCAACAATGCAGAAGAAATCTTAGCAAATGGTGAAGAACCATAAGCAGATATAAGTTAAGACAGAATCCAGCAGTAGACGAAAACGGCAGAATAGCAGGACAGCAGTGCGGAGCCCAGATATCATGTGGCTTGGCAATCATAAAAAATAGCCGAAGAGATTCCCCAGTTACTTTGAAGAGTCCTATTGCGAGGATGATCTAGAACAAAACCAAATGAGAGAACTTTGTCCTTGACTAATTTTGTGAGGTGTAAGATAATTACCGGAAGAAAAATAGTTTTATGACGGAATAAGATATTGTTCCTCTCGATCCAAATAATGTGACAAAGAGCACCAAGAGAGAACCTAGCGAGTCGGTGTGAAAAGGAAGAACCCCCAATTCGTCGTTTTGCCCATGTGATAAAATCCTTCCAAGGGCGATTTGTCCAATTGAGGTTGCACTTGGAGGCCCATGCGGCAACAAGGGTGGACGTGATAGAGCACCCGAAAAATAAGTGGCCAATCGAGTCGGGGCCACACTTGCAATAAGCACATACTCCATCATCTATCCTTCGATGTTGCAAGAGCAAAACCTGAGTGGGTAGTCTATTAAGGCACATTATCCATAGAAGAAAGGAGTCCCGTGGTGCAAGTGCCTTGTCCCAAACAAAGGAATGCCATTGAACAATACGATTTTTGGGTCTAATAGACTCCCAAGCCGCTGCTACCGAGAAGGTACCGGAAGGATGGCCAAGCCAAGAGAAAATATCAGCCTTATCCCGGTCAATGTGTGGCATAGGATCCGACCATGTGCTGATGGTGTCGAGTGCCATAGATGTAGGCCAATCTAGTGAGGAGAATTGCCCAACAGTAGCATCGTGAGGGATTTTAGAGCGAGCAATATCACGTGCAGAGAAAATCAAGTGGAGAGGACCCTTAGCATGCCAATTGTCGTACCAAAAAGAGGTGGATTCACCATTGCCGATAGTCCACTTGAAAGAACTCCTGAATTCCTCACGTAGACCTAGGACCTTTTTCCAAGTCCAAGAGCAGAAAGTAGGGATAGGAGCAACCTAGAAGTTTTTCTTCCTTAAGAATGTCGAATGAATCCATTTGCATCATAGTGATTCCTTGTCGGTGAAGAGGATCCAAATGTGTTTCAAAGAAAGAGATTTGTTATAATCACAAAGCCTGCGGATGCCTAAGCCTCCCTCCTCCTTAGGACGACAAATATCAGCCCAATAAACTTTGGCCCCTCCAACTCCCAAGTCAGGGCCTTTCCATAGGAATTGCCTAAGGATTTGCTCAATCCTATTAAGGACCGATTTAGGCAAAACAAAAACACTAGCCCAATAGATATGAATGGAGTGTAGCACAGAAATAATAAGTTGTACACTGTCGCGACCCTCTCCCGAGCTCGCGGAAGGCGGGAGCGGAGGGCTAATGGGCCACCCGATCGCTGGCTTGATCGGACGCGGGCCTCTCCCAAGGCCCATTTCCCAAATCGCAACTGCTGGATATACGTGGTTGACCTTCAGTGTGGTCTAGTGACATGTGATTAGTGTACATGTCGAGGAGTCGCCACCAATCGTTTCGTGGAGGGTACGATCGGAAAACCCTATCGATTAGTTGGGAGTCGTCTATTCGATCCTGCGGAAACCAGAGAAGTGGGTTCGGGGACTTAGTTACGCCAACTGTCAGAGTTAACGCCCTTTCGGTACCTATGTTAAATGGTTTATCTGATCCTAGGATATTCATACAGATGAGTGGGGTACAGATCCTAAATCTAGGAGTTCATGCAGATGGGAAATACTATCCTATCACTCACAACCAAAATAGAAATAAGTGCGCAAATCAAGGATCCAGTACATGCGGATAAAACACATGAAATCAGCATGGCATCCCCAATGAGGCCCTATTAGCCTAGAGAAATATCAATCAAGGCTTATGAGTGATTTGGACATGATTCGCCCATGAGGGGCAGAATCGTAATTTTGAATAATTCGGGAAAATTTACCCTTAAAAGGGTAAATCTGTCATTTTAGATGAATTGGGAAGTCACAAGACAGGGGAAATAGGATTGGCCATCAATCCAATCCATTTCCTATTTTTCGAGAATTTCCAGGATTTTTCTGGAATTTAAAGGTGATTTTACCCTTGGAGGGGTAAAGTCGTCATTTTGGACAAAGATGAGAACTGAAAACCTCAAATATTAGGGTTGGTCATCCTCCTGACCCAAACCCTAACTTTAAGCAATTTTCAGAACTCGATTGAGACAAGAAAGACGATTTTCCCATTAAAGGGCAAAATCGTCATTTTGAGAAAAGAGGTGAGACTCGAAAACCCAAACCTAAGAATTGGTCGTCTAATCGACCCTAATTCTCACCTTGGCGTTATCGGCCTTATCTTGCATGCACAGCAGAGGCGACTTACCCCTAAAGGGTAATGTCGTCAAGTCTCGGAAAATTGGGTAAGAAACCCCAAAAATAGGGTTGACCAGTTGTCTGTGATCAACCCTCGATTTTTGGGGGTTTCTGGAATATCTAGGATTTTTCCACAATTTTTCCACATTTTTTTGGAATTTTCTGGAATTTTCTAGCATTTTTTGGATTTTCTAAGATTTTTCTGATTTTTTTTTAAATCATTTTCTGATTTTTTATTTAAAAATATTATTCGGACCGGGTCGACCCGACCCATTCGGGCCGGAACCCGGCCCAGATCCGGACCCGCAAAGCCCCCGGTCGAAACGACGCCGTATCACGCATTATTTATTTTCGGATTACTAGCCTTGATCCGACGGTCGCTACTGAACCGCGTGGCTAATCCACGGCCATTGGATTGTCTGACTGGAATCTACGGTTCAGATTAGACGAAGACTCGATCAGGGCCGTCTGATCAAATTACTAAAACCTACGGCTGTGATTATAACATGGGACTTGATCCGGACCGTCCGATCCCACTAACCTAAACGACGTCGCCCTCCCACTTAGCCAAACGACACTGTTTCTGATCAACTCGGATTTCCGATTCAAAAATGATTTTCGGATATTTTTACTTGCTAATCGGACGGTCACCATTTATTAGCCTCGATTATTCTCGATCGTCCGATCTATTAATTCGAATAACAAACTGCTAACGGCCTGCTGACTAGACCGACACGTGGACCAATAACAGACTGACACCTAGGACTTTGACCGGTTGACCGTGCCACGTCAGCTTCGTCTTCAACCTCTCGACCCCGGCGGAATGGACGGCTGAGGATCTCCGGCGACGATCCTACGGTGGAATCTTAATGAAATCGTGCGAGACTAACTCTAATCGGCTCGCGATCGTCTCTAGCTTAACATATCTAAGGATCGTAGCATCTCATTCGCAGAATCAAGAACATCGTGCAAATCGCCGAGTACGGCCATGGAAGCTCAATCATGCGATTCACTCAAAATCAAAGAAATTCAGTCACAGAATAGCATAAATGGAGGTTCAGAAGACTTACCTCGAGCTCCGATTGAGCTCGCTCGGCCCAGATTTGGCTGGGCAAGGATCGGCTATGGAGGCTAAATCGGAGGACTCGATTCAGGGTATGCGAGCAAAGTCGATGCAAAATGGAGATGCGAGCGTGGTCAGTGATGTTCGGGGAATGAAACGCACACATTAATTGCATGATTGAGCAAGGAATGCAAGGTCTACCATTGAAGCTCAATGAAGAACTCGAAGCTATGATTTACCTGTTCTTGCGATTTCGCGAGGCGTGGCCGGTGGCGATCGCTTCCTGACGCTCTGGGCGAACTTTAGATGGTCTTCCCTGGCTTTGGTTTGGCCGGAGATGGCCCAACCAACGCCTTGCAGTCGAGCTCAAGTTCTCGACGACAGGGGTCGGAGAACGAGCTCTCTATTGTGTTCTCTCTCTCTCGCGCGATTCTGTTCCCTTCCTTCGAACTGAACCAACCGTCCTCTAACTGAAAGCCCTCCCACAGGCTTATATAGCCCTTCGAGTTTTGGCGCCGAACGGGGAATCCTCTGCCCTCTTCAACTCACGTGTCATCACGTGCCAAATGACATGCTAACGGCGACGGAGAAGCTGGGTATTCCGTTCGGCTTCATTAGGTCCCTCGACAAGTCTCATTTCGCATGAATTTGGCATGGATTTGAGCTGTTCTTATCGTTGTTTGACTTTTGCAGGTCCCGCGTCCTTGACCGGCTGATTACTCCTTCCTCCGGCGACGTCGGATGGTGCCGTTGGTGTCAATCGACGGGGGAAGGTCAGAGGAACAAAACGCCCACCATTCCTCCTTCAATTAGTCGCGAATTGTCCTTCAATTTGGTCTTGGAAATTCGACCTGTCACTGTTCATTTGCACGATCGTTTTGAGGAAGACGACACTGTTCTGGACCGGTTCGACCGGTCGGACCGGTCTGAACCGTTTTCGAACAGGATTTTTCAAATTAATCCCAAATTAATGGAAAAATTTTGCAATTGAACCTTAAAATCGAATCTAGAGCATGAATTCTATCTAGAAATGTGGTTTTACCCAAAAGTTTTCATCAATTTCCACAAAACCCCCAAATTTTCATTAAATTGGAAATTGGGGATCGTGTAATTGAGGGTGCAAATGATCAAATTGAGTCAAACCACCTGTTCCAATCGATTTAAAATGGTGAAATCTATTGGGTAGCATGTTTAATTTGCAATGATAGCCCTTGAATTGAAAGTAATTTCAATTATGCTTGATTTCTAGGACTAAAATGCAATTTTAGTATATAATTTTGTCAAATTCGTGCAATTGAGCAAACTGCGCAAACAATTGGGCTAAATTGAAATAGGGGATAGTTAGATTGAATGTCAAGATCTTAAAAAATGCCAAAATTGCAAATTAAAGGACTCAATTGTTATTTTTTCTTCAAATTCAATACTACGGGTTACAAAGGAACACCTAAAATTGAATCTGATTTTGGATTTTTTGTGAGGTAGAAAATACAAGGGATTAAAATAAAAATATTGGATATTTTTCCATATTTTTGTGACCTCAAATGCTATTTTTCTTGATTTGTTTAAGTATTTTTCTATTTTCTAAAAAATATTAAAAAATGTGAAAAATATGAAAAATTATTTTTTGGTCAAGAATGGTTCCTTGGGCTTGGCCAAGGCCACCAAAGTTGATTTTGTAATTTTTTGACTTTTTATGAATTTTTTATGATTTTTCGAAAATAAAACTGAAAAAGACTTGGTCAAAAATCAGGTGTCAACATACACGACCCGCATAAGACAAAAATATTTGGGACCACGAGCGAGCACGAGTTGTAATAGAGTTGACTAGAGTATCACAATCATATTTAGAGAGCCTTGTGGAGAGAACCGGTACACCTAAGTACCTAAAGGGGAGGGAACCAAAATCTTTCGTCGGTAATGGTGAATCATAAAAGGACATCCCAAGTAACAATATTTGTGTACGGTACTCATTTTGATGCCAAAATCTTTCGTCGGCTCACTTAAGTGTCAAATCAAAAAAAACGATCACTTTAGTGCCAATGATGAGAGATCATTCCGACCAACTAATTACGTGTCATTTATTTTTAATTTTTTAACATTACATGGCAATTTTTTTATAAAAAACAAAAAAAAAATCAAGCCATATGGTATCCACATGGACTTTTAAACTTATACAAAAAAAAATAAGCCTAAAAAAATTTAAATAAAAATAAAAGTTGCAGCGGTGATTTAATTTTTTTAACATTACATGGAATTTTTTTTTATATTATGTTTTTTATTAATTTTTATCTTTTCTATTGCTGACTAGATCCTTCGGCGAGCCACATAAGATTTTCAGTGAAGCTAACCGGAGTTGGCATTGAAATAACAACTTTTCAAAAAAAATTGGCACTTAAAGTGATCCCAAAAAAAAAATTTGACGCTAAAAGTGAGCGCCGTATATAAGTATTGTCATTTGAGGTGTCCTTCCTCCCATACGAATCTATATAATCTAGCATAAGTGCTCACACATTAAAATGACACGATTAATAATAAAACTGAAGCATAGAAAGAACGGAAAGGAAAAAAGTAGAACCATGGCGGGCAAAGCTATACAATGCTTCGACCACAAAATAATAATAATAATATTATTATTATTATTATTATTATTATTATATTAACAATTAATAACAATTAATCTATTTCTATTCATGTAATTCGAGAAACACCTAAATGCAATAATAAAAAAAGCTTTTTTTGTATCTTTTTTATTTTGTGCTTATTAATGCAATGAGGTCATCTCAAAATATATAAGAAAAATAAACTTCAATCCTGAAACATAATAAAAAGAAACATAATTGTCTAGCCCATTCTCGGGTTATGACCCGGGAATGAGCCTACATCAATCATTGACAAAATCACTGAAAACTCGAATGCAAAAACGATCCAAAAGATACAAACTAACTCGAATTGAAAAACTAGCTAACTGCCTTCATAGTAATAAAAAAAAAATCCGTATCAAAATTAAAGCGATCAAGATCATAACAAAGTTAGTTGTAGTAACGAGCGAAAGCATACAGACAACCGATCGAAATCAAACATGGAGAATTCTGGCTCAAATTAGAATGTGCTCCGCGGATAAATCATGCCGTTCTCGCTTTGAGGTTGCAAGCGCACTTAGGGGTTAAACACTTGGATCAAAAGAGCAGATGATTAGTAGGCTCATGCAATTGGATTAATCGAAAGATGGTAGCGAAATGTTCAGCCTTCCAGCTTTGCTTGCAACCGAAATCCTTTTCTGAATTCACTCTCCTCTCTCGGTTTACTCTCTCTTTTGGCCGAGTTGACCTCTCTTAATTTGCACAGGCGAAACATCCTTTGTTCTTTCCTTGTCTGTGTTATTTTCTTTCCTAAAATGGACCGACACCTGAATTGCACATGTCGATTTCCGCCAAAGCAAGGAGTGGCCGAAATTCCTTAAGAAAGTTCAAATGAGTTTAGAGCCCAAATTTCTAAATTCGTGATCCGGTCCCACATAAATACATAATCTCCCCTATGTTTACATTCGATCGAGACATGTATTGCAAAATGGAAGCGTCCCTAATCTTTCAATATATTAAAGAATGAGAATGTAAGATTATGCAATACAGCATCTTTATTTAGGGGTCCGATTCGGTCGTTCCGATGAATCCGGTCCCCCATTTTTATGACAAGCATGAGGGATATTTGGGCGAAAAAATTTAGGTGTTAACACCTTCCAAATGTTCGACCCAAAAAAAAAAACACCTTCCAAATGAAAATAAGTCAAGTAAATCTTCTATCAAAACATTCATGATATGACTTACGGAGATAAACATTGCAATGAGTTTGGAACTCCACGTTTCTTTTTAAAGGATCGCCGGCAAGGCGGCAATATCAAAAATAATTTGTAGGCAGTAATATCAATAACAAGGTACGTAATGGTGTTAAGCTCGCATTCCATTATAGATACTTAAGTCTCTCAAATTATAAAGGCTTGTTAATTATTACCGTAATGAGTTAGCAAATCTATATGGGACCAAACGACATCCAACCTATTGGTATTACCTTATATTATAGGGAAAATTATCAAAAAAAATTATAAATCTATTGCAATTTTACCAATTCAATCCTAAATATTTTTTTGTGTCAATTAAATCCTAAACTTTTTAAATTTGTGACAATTTAGTCCATTTAGCCAGCTAGTGCTGACATGGCATCGGCAGCGCTAACGTGGTAAAATTTTAACAAAAAGAACCGTGGCCAGTGGGCTATGGTTGGCAAGCATCGCCGGAGCTCGCCAGCTGCTTGGCCAAGGCCACTTAACCCTTGCCTCAACTCATCCATGCTAGACGAGGCCAATCGGCGGCCTCGCACGTGGCAGGTGTGGCCATGCCCCCCCTTCACTGCGGCCCTAGCTGGGCAAGGCCGAGTGAGGGTCGCGAAGCCCGCGTTGGAATCGCCAGATCTGGGCGAGGACGAGTGACCGCCACGAAGCCCGAGCCGGCCGCAGGCTTGGGCTTCGCAGCCTTGCCTAGTGGCCGACAAACTTCGACCATAGCTCATCGACCACAAGGGGGAAGGAGGAAAATTTTGCGAAAAAAAGAAATAAAAAAATCAAATATTATTAAAATTTTGAGAAAATTTTGCCACGTCAACACCAGCCGACCAAGTGAACTGAATTGACACAAATGCAAAAGGATTAGGACTGAATTGGCACAATTCTGATAGGTATAGGACTTTTTTTATCATTTTTTCCTAATATTATATGGTGAAGTGTCTAAAGTTACCTAATCTGTATACAAATATGTCGATAGTATATTTACATTGGCATGGTACTTAAATATAAACACTAATGGTAGATTGTCTACCATCATACATTAATAACTTATAATTTCATTGATGACTTATAGGTTGGTAAAGTCTTGGAAAAGATGGGAAGTTACAAGCGAAGAATCCATCAAAAGGTTAAGCAATTGGGTTTGCTTTAAAAAATGGCCATTTGATCATTCAAGGCTCCATGGTAGAGCCAACTTGTAAATAAGTATGTTGGTTAAAATTCCACCGACCAAGACCCTCGCTTTCCCGTAAAATCGCCCAGTCATTATTTTCAATTCAGTCCTAAACCTTTCCATAGAATTCCAATATAGTCCTTTCAGCCTATTGTCGTCGAAAATCTAATGTGACGGTGTGCTACATAGAATTATCGGCGACGTTGGCGATGACTGGACTGCCACATCAGCGATTTCGGATGAAAATTGACCGAAGGGACAAGGTTGGGATCTCGTAAAAAGGTTTCGGACTAAATAGGCGAAATTGAAAGTTTATGACTAAATTGGCATTCACACATAAAGTCTAGGACAATTTTTGCAATTTCCCCTCACTTTCCTCGGTCAACTTGCAAAAATAACGACTAGATAAAAGAATAGTTAATGAGGAAGCTCAGGTGTCTTGATGCAAAGTATTGGGAAGAGTCAGCCAAAAGCCTTTGTTTACATCCTACAAGAATCTAGGGCAACCTAGCATGTGAGGCGAGAGTTAATATACTACGAAAGATACCACAGCAAGCAATATGAGTAAGCCATCTTACATCCAACATTTACGTAGGATGGTGCCCATCGCTAGACCCTCCCTATGGGTGACACAATTTACAACAAATAATGAGGGGAAATGCTTTACTGACAGTATTGTCAGTAATGGTAGAATCTCAACTGTAAATTCACGCACCGTCGTCGTGTGTTTTGCATAAATCACTTATTGATTAAAAGATTATGTGGTCGGAAATGACTAATGATGTTGTCAGACTGTCAGGTTAATATCTTTTAATAATGAAATGAAAAGTGAAGTCATATCGAAGTCATTTCCTAATCTTTCATGACATAAACTAACATATTTCCATCCAAAACCATATTGGTTATTCAATTTATTTATTTATTTTTTCCATAGTCGAGAGATAAGTATACCTATTAAATGCCTTGCATTGGAGCTGGATTCGTAGCTTAAGCTAGCTCTTCCGGTAGAGTAGATACCAATGTTCGGACTGAACCGCGTAAATCTCTTATGTCGTTATCATTCATCATTGATTTCTTCAGTAATTTCTTCTTCTAGTATTAAACTTGAATTACAAGATCCATAGTTTCCGGGTCATTTCTTGACAAATAGTTCGGATAACGCGATGGGTACAGTAGCAGTATGAAGAGGATATGTCTTTAGTTAAGGACGAGCAAACAATCCAAAGGCGGGATTGATGGTGGTAAAGCCTCCGTCCACCGCCAGATTCTGGCCACTGACGTACTTGGACTCGTCGCTTCCCAAGTACAGAGCAGCCTCCGCCACATCTTCTTCCTGAAGGCTCACCCCATCCAAGTTAGAATACACTCGGGCTCCTGCATCCTCGTCGATTTTGAAAAACTCCCTTGTCAGTGGCGTTAGGATGAAATAAGGCGAGAGACAGTTCACGCGAATCCCGTGTCGCCCGAGCTCCGCAGCCACGTTCCTGGTGAGCCCCACGACGGCGTGCTTCGAGCTGGTGTACGCATGGGAAGCAACCCCGCCCACGCTCGAGCTGACGCTTCCGACGTTGATGATGCTCCCGCTTCGCGCCGGGATCATGGCTCGAGCCGCATGCTTGGTCCCCAAGAAAACACCCGTCAAGTTCACGCAGATCACTCTCTCGAAGTCGGCCTTGTCGTTGTCCCATATGTTGGCTTTGGGCGGGTCGCTGATCGCAGCATTGTTCACCATTATGTCCAGCTTTCCATGCTTGTCGATCGCAGTGGCAATGGCATTTTCAATGTCGGATTCGATTGATACATCGCAATGTACAAAGGATGCGGTCTCCTGGCCCAGATCCGTGCACACCGACTTGCCCAAGTCGTCGCGAATGTCGGCTACAATGACTTTAGCCCCGTGCTTCGAGAAGAGCCTTGCGATAGATTCTCCTATGCCGCCCGCCCCGCCAGTGATCACTGCCACCTTTCCCTCCAGTCTGCAAACCTTATGCTAATAAGTCCCACCATCTAGTTCGATATCAACAAAAGAAACTAAAAACGAGGGTATTTCTAGATTTGATGAGCCGAGCTCTACTCTTAAACGTAATCTTCTCATCATTTCAAAAGAAACTCTTTCAACATAAGCCCGAGAGAGCAAAAGAGAGATACCTTCGTGCTGCCTGGGGGAGCAGTTTTGTGGTTGCCATGGTTTAAAGAGTGATTCAAATGAGGCTCTAGCTATTAGCAAGTGGGTTTTGTGTACGATTAGTGACAACAATCGAACCCAAACCTTCTTGTTATATAGGCTTTCGAGGGAGGAGACTTAACCTCGTTTCGGTCATTCTTATACAATTGACCATAATAAGATCAAGCAGCCATTTTTGACCTTCTCTCCTCTCCGATCTAACCCTATCGCTAGTCGCTAGTAAGAAATAGCGTAAATGAATCAGCATGGATCCACATGCCAGCAAAGACCTTCTACCGCAGTGGATCCACAGGCCAATGCTCATCTCTTAGGGCAGGTCCGGTCTTCCAATCAATAGGAAGAGATGACTAATTACAACTGTGACAAGGAGAAAAGAGTTTAGACAATGATAACCGATAGACTATACACATAGCGTACGAGAATTCACTCGAGTGAGACAGAGGAGAGTGAAATTTTGTAAGGGTGAAATCCGGAGATCTACAAAGGAAGGCCAAAAGCAAAGGCAACTGGGTCCCTACCAACACTGTTGTGTGAAAGCATGGGGAGCAAACGAGATTAGATACCCTGATAGTCCATGTCGTAAACGATGAGTGTCCGCCTTTGATATGCGGGAATCAGGGGCCAGCTAACGTGTGAAACAACGCCGCCTGGGGAGTACGGTTGCAATGCCCACACCTATGCTCACGTGAATCCATTTTCTTGCTCATGCTCTGGACCTTACTTACCGTTGGCTTTGAGCTTTCTTGATTGCTATTGCTATGCACCAGCTAGCGGAATACATTACGGAATGCGACAACCAATCTCTGGTTCCGGGCCTACGTGTGCCAAAATGGATACATTTCTATATCGTCCTACGAGGTAAAATTGTCCAAAAAAGTCATAAGTCTCCTATGCGGAGTTCAATTTAATCCCAAGCCTTTCAATTGCCAATTTGATCCTGATTCTTTTGACGATTTGCTAATTTAGTCTTAAATCTTTTGATGATTTGCCAATTTAGTCATAAACCTCTTGACAATATGTCAATATAGTTCTTCCGGGCCGGATTCGCACAAACTTGATTGCGGATTAGATTTCGTTCACGGTTCAAACTCTATGTTAACATTAAAGAGAGGCCATAAACTAATGCGATAACTGAAGGTTAATGCAAGTTGATGAAAGCTGGGCCCAATTTTAAAGCAAAATTATTTCACTTTGAGGAAGGCACTCCCATTATTAATTAAAAGATAGCAATCTGTCTCGTGCATTTGCAGTTATTATGAAGCAATGCTAGACCAGATTAAGGGCATCTTCCTATATTCAAAACGTCAATTGGTTAGATTGTACAGCACGTCTCTAAAACTAATGGTAATTATGGCGCAATACGTACGCCCTAAAATTGAGAATACTTTTTAATAGTCGAAAGAAAATTCTACTTGTTATTCAAAAGAATACATGAGAAGTACATAGACTTCCATAGCAAAACAAAGGGCATACTCATTCCATAAGAACGGATCAGTCAAGCAAAATAATCGACGGCCGGTCATTGGGTATTATATCATCATTAATAATGAGCACACATCGAAAATTCCTTTTCTAGTAATTACGGTATTGCTAGTTGGCAGTGCATGCCCCTACGCCATCACCATATGTAAACAACCAAAACAAGTCGAACAAACACAGATCTAGCATTTGGAAGAGGAGATCTTGAAGTGGTTCAGCGGGAACTCCTGGGATCGCCATTGAAATTGAAGACAATATAACTTGTACATGGACAAAGCATATAGGTATCGAATTTCCGAAAAAAAAAATCATGAATCAAAAATAAATAAATAAAAGAACCAATTATCAAACGGATGCACTTTTTTTCGCTACATTATCTTATCGTTTTTGGTGCTTTTCACCCCTTCTAATATGTATGGTAGTTCTTGAGAACCGACCATCTCGATCGAAGGAAAAGACAAGAAAGAGTTGACAAGTAAGGAGGCGTTCTCCCCAAGCAAGGCAAGACGAGTCTTGATTTTGGGTGCTTCATTTCCGACTGATGACGGCAAACGAACGGGTCAAGCAACGGCTCAAATTGATGATCATTACGTAATTAAGCTTACCCACTCACCTACCGTATCCAAAGCTTCAATTTCTGGCCATAGCAACATTTTTTTAATCTTGATTTGAGAAAACATTTGAGCATGTGTCCTAATCTCCCCCTTGATCATTTTAGGCTATTTGTAACAGACCCAACAAGGGTTAATCGGTTCTAGGGCAGATAGGTTCCCGACCTAGAGCCTGAAACCTACACTGCTGTAATCGGTTCCCATTTTTTGCAACCCGAAACCTATCATGTTTGCCCTTGGACCTGTTTCAAAACCTACCCTGTTTTTTCGGTCTGGTTTCATTTTTTTTCCAGCAAAATAATGAGTAGTATTGAAATTATTTAAAGAAAATATTAAATAAAAAAAACACTATCTACAAAAAGCAACAATCGCCAAGACAAAAAGCATATTCTTCCTCCATTCATCAGGCATCCTATTAAAAAATAAAGAGAAAAATGTATCGAAGTGGGATTAAATTTATGTAGGTAACTGAGTCCTCGTATCCCTGAAATCTTTGGTTCGCATAAGTAAAATGTTATGTCATGTTTTACTTGGGTTTCTAATTGACCCTTAATCGATTAGTGGCGACCCAAAATGAATTAATTCGCATGTTTAATGGATTAAAACCCACGTTGAGACCTGTTGGACTTGGGAGAGTCTTCGCTTAAGTGTTTGCTTAATTATCCATTAGTTTTTCCTTGTTTGTTCACCATTGGGAAGGTAACGACAAAGATTTAGTAGTTCAACTCGTGCGCAAAATGTCATGGAACTTATTCCTTATAATCTCCTAGGAAAAGATTACAAATTGACTATATTATATGGTAAACGCTTAAAGCTACCTAATCTGCATTTAAGTATATTGAAAACGTTAAGCAATTGGGTTGGCTTAAAAATTGCCACTTGATCATTTAAGGCTATAAACATTGGAGCCAACTTGTAAATTAGAATCTTCGTCGAAATGCGACTGAACTAGACCCTCACCTTCCTTGGGAACCAAATACAATATTAGTCAATGAGTACTAAAACTGGTGATTTTTTATGGCAAGTTTTACCTAGTCCGACCAAGAACATGGTATCCGCGAAGTTGATGACGGTTGAGATTCGCGTAACATGCATAGGCAAAATTAAAAAATTATAAAACGCAGCGGCAATAAATAAACCCATACATGTATCTCCAAAGGCGTAATTCGTACGTTTCAATCGAAAATCATATTATACGAAGAGAGGGTTAACGGGTTACCTCTTGAAGCGTGCCTTTAAAAAGTTGATTCGGATATTTTTTGTTCGAGCCCCACAAATGTCAGACCTCTAGTTCAGACACACCACCAATCACACGTCGAACGGGACGAACAAGTCACGAAGAATCACCACTATATTGTGCTAGCAATCTCGTGATGATAACTCTTCCCGTTCTTGAATTTTTGTCACTAGAAAATGAATAGAGAGAACTAAATTTCTGCTCTTTCTTTTCTTGCTTGGACTGCTCAAGCATGCTCTTTCTTTTCGTTTTCCTCTATAAAAAAAAAAAAAAAACCACGTACACATCCCGAACGGTTTGTACGTAAAAGAAAACGATTAGTTCTTAATGCTGAACGTGCGCCTCATGTCCCACACGGTCAGCAACCGTTGCTGACCGGGAGTGCTTCACATGGTCAGCAACGGCTGCTGACCATGTGTAGGCATATAGATTTTTTTTTTTTTTTTGGTTTTATTAAGAAAACAAATGGTTAGCACAACACGTGCTGACCATTAGCAATATTATATATAAAATATGTCTACATTTAATAAAAACAAAACATGTAAACTAGCAAAAAAAATATGCACATTGGACACATCAATATATGTCCGTACAAAACGTGTATATGCATCACATACACATGCGTCAATGACCAAAAATCAAATTAAATTAAATCTCATTTAATCTAATTTCAATTCGACTAATTCGATAATCACGATTGCAAACATATTTGCAATATCGTCTTTTCTTTTAATGTCGTCATGTATTGGTTAATTGTCTCGATCAACCTCTAGGTCTTACAAGCCATAAGTGACAACTAGCAATATGTCATGGCTACCCAGACAGTGTGAATTCTTTAAGAACATAATGAACCTGTCAGCTTTAGCTACCGTGTAATTTAATCCCTCTGTCATTCTATATCCCGATCAAACAAAGACCATGAAATTTCGTCAAGTCACCAATTCGATCATGTGTATAAATTTAATCGACATGCATTTATATGAGGCATAAACATTTTATTCTCGATTACAACCCCGGCCGAGGATTTCAATGCATTGTCATAATTAAATCGCATAGGGTATCATACCTTCCAAATAGCAAGGAGACAGATTTCATTTTGCGCACACGTGTGATTTCGTATGTGCATGAACTATGATCATCAAGTACAGAGACGGATCGACGAACCGTCAATATGTGTGCTCGTGAACCATAGTCATCCAACACACAAGTCAACACTATGCCTCGGGTCTAAGGATTATTTACATAAGACCAAAGCATGAACAATTAGACATTGACTACGCTAAAATCTTCCATGTCGCTAATCGTTCAATGCGTGTCATGTTCAGTGAACTTGACTAGTACAAGCACGTGTGTTCTAACTCGGATATCATTATACCCAATGACTTGTGACTTGTCATTTCCTCCCAATACTTAATGGTAAAGCTAAGAATACACCGGTCTCAACAGAATCATTAATATCCACTTAATGATTCATTGACTGTGAAATATTTAAAGATTCATTTTAACTGTGAATCCGTCACACATATCCCCAACGTCTCAAGAATAGGTTCAGTCACAACTGATTATATGGAATTTATTCATATATCTAAATAATTGGATGAATGAATAAATACGTTTTTGCCATTAAATTGTTGTTTTAGGGCATAACTCTAACAATGACGACCCACGATTCCAATCAAACGAAAAGACAAACGAAACTGATCAATCAGTTTTCACATTCAAGACCAGATGAGTCTTTGTTTATTCTACTTCTTAGGCAGTATCCATTCTCGACTTTTGACAACATGTGAACAGATTATGCAATGGCCCAGCCTGATGATTATTACGTAATTAGGCTTACGTAAGCGCGCATGTGTCCTAATTCAGTCTAGATTTTTAACAATATTAGGAGGACCCAAATAGATTAATTCATTGGCCGGGAAATATTTAAAGATTCAGTTTAACTGTGAATCCGTCACACATATTCCCAACGTCTCAAGAATAGGTTCAGTCACAACTAATCATATGGAATTTATTCATATATCTAAATAATTGGATGAATGAATAAATACGTTTTTGCCATTAAATTGTTGTTTTAGGGCATAACTCTAACAATGACGACCCACGATTCCAATCAAACGAAAAGACAAACGAAACTGATCAATCAGTTTTCACATTCAAGACCAGATGAGTCTTTGTTTATTCTACTTCTTAGGCAGTATTCATTCTCGACTTTTGACAACATGTGAACAGATTATGCAATGGCCCAGCCTGATGATTATTACGTAATTAGGCTTACGTAAGCGCGCATGTGTCCTAATTCAGTCTAGATTTTTAACAATATTAGGAGGACCCAAATAGATTAATGATTCTTTACAAAAAAAAAAAAAATTAATGAGGTTGCATTACTCGATTATAAATAGGAATCGAGCTTCCTTCCTCGACCCTGCGCAACCGCCCAAATCGGAGGAGAGAGAGAGAGAGAGAGAGAGAGTGAAGGATGCAGGCTCTGAGCTCTACCGAGTTGTTCCGCAGAGACTTAGCCGAGCGGCCGGTGCGTCCTCTCTACTCATTCGTCTCCAACCATTTAAATAGAGGCCAGGATGATTTTATTTGCCTTTCGCAGGTACTGTTCGAAGAGCATTCGGGACTGAGAAAGGTGATCTTGAACCGGCCTTCCAAGTTAAACTCCCTCAATCTCGAGATGGTGCGTCCCTCTCTTCTTTCTCTACCAGTTTAGGAGATGTCCATTGCTCATGCGCGCGTCTCGTCCGCAGATTTCTCAGATGTTTAGCAAGTTGAAGATCTACGAGGAGGACCCTACTGTCAACGCTGTCGTCTTGAAGGTAATTAGAGGTTGTGCTCATGTCTGTCCTTTGTTCCTACAGAGTTCCCACAGATTCGATTGATCATGCTCCATCTGATCGAGAATATGCACTCCGGGATATGCATTAGCTGATTGCTTCCATTTATGTAATTCTTGGCCTCTGGATCAAAATATTCATTAGGGAAACGGGAAAGGATTCTGTGCGGGTGGCGATGTTTTCCAGAATATCTGCTCCATGTTAACAGGTGATCAAATCAGGATCTGCTCTCTTTTAATTTCGTCTCATATAACTATTTGGTGGACAGTCACTTAGACATGCAAAATTATAATGTTTTCTTGTAGAAAATCGGAATTTTTTTTTTCCATACTGTTTAATTTATTTAATTTAAAAATACCATTGGTAAAAATCGGGTGATCGGTGATTTATTTTTACTTGGCAACATTTTCAAAAAATCAACCGACACGAAAAATCATTTTTCAACAGTAGAATCGTCTAGTATAGATTTATTCACATAAGTTCGGGTACATATTGCAATTAATAATTATTTTTTACACAAAGTTTAGAAATGGCTTCCACAAGCGAAGAAAACTCATTGATTTTTAACTTTCACCTTAAAGTCCAAGTAAATTATTGTACTAATTAAATCCTTCAGGACATTGGAGCTTCGGAGCAAGCTTTTACAAGAAACAGCTCACCTTGGATCACTTGATAGCCACCTACAAAAAGCCTTTGGTGAGATTTGATTTGGGGGGTTCTCTTCTTGTACAACACTTCCATGGCTGATGAGCCAGACGATAAGTATCGGTAGTTAAGTCAGCGATACCTTCTAAATCAACTTGAATATTTCTTCTTCTTCTTTTCTGTATGAATGGTATTGAAGGTATGCCTGATCAACGGAGTCGTGATGGGTGGGGGCGCTGGAATCTCCATGCACGCGAGCTTTAGAATCGTGACAGAGAAGACGGTAAGCAGTCCTCGTTTATAATTTCATTTGATTCAGACAACGATGGTGATGAGCGATGATTGTGGATGAACTCTGTACATCATATCATAATGTATCTTCTGAGACATCTGATGAAAAAAACAATGGTTTTGTCACTAGAGGAAATGAATCTTCTAAAGAGTGCTTTGATTCCTGTTGTGGCAGGTATTTGCAATGCCTGAAGCAGTACTCGGAATCTTTCCGGATGTGGGTGCATCTCATTTCCTATCCAAGCTTCCCGGTCACTTTGGTAAATCTTTAACAGCTTTTTTCTTTTTCTGTTCTTTCACTTGAGATAAAATTCCCAATTAGTGTACCGGGCTTTTTAATTATAAAAGATTGAATCTCTCTAATATCTAGATCGGGTTTTCGTAAAAAAAAAAAAAAAAAATTAACAAGTGGTGCTACACCGAGCAGGTGAATATCTAGGATTAACCGGAGCACGGCTGGATGGAGAAACGATGCTTGCATGTGGCCTCGCAACTCATTTCGTCTTTTCAAAGGTAACCGGCTAGTTTGGCGGTCCTAAAACTTACTGACTTTTTCTTATTCAACAATCGGTACAGTTTCAATTGGTCTTTACCCTCTATTTTCCTCGATAGGATCTTCCTCTTTTAGAACACGCTCTCTCTTCGGTGAATTCACCAAATGAATCAGAAATCGTATCGGTCATCGACAAATATGCGCGCAAATCCAGTGCGAAAGCGGAAGAACTCCACAAAAGGTTACACTGATGTTCTATTCTAGCACTTCACTCTCTCCCTGTCATATACAATCTCTTCATCAAGTCTTCACTGTTGTTATAGACTGGAGAGTATAAACGAATGTTTCTCAAGACAAACTGTGGAGGGCATCTTGCATTCTCTTGTGAGTATTCGTTTGTGTGGTTTTCCCTCTTTCTTCTTTTCTGGTTGCACAGCTGAGATAGTTGTACGGTGCAGGAGGAGGAGTTGGTTGATAACTTGGCAGAGAAATGGATCGCCGAGGCAGTGAACAGTATGAAGTCTGCTAGTCCGACCAGCCTAAAGATTACTCTGAGAGCGGTAATATGCAAAACAAATCATATATTAGATCTAGCTTAGTGGTAATTTATACAAACGAAGGATAGATGACACGGATGATCCATGAACTTTGATCTAATATGCAACATGATTCCTGAACTTTAAATTTATTCAATGCGGTCTCTATACTGTAGCCTGATTTGCAATATCGTCATTAAACTTTTAATTTGTTCAGTATAGTCGCTAGACTTTTGGTACATGTTTAATTTAATCCCTAGACTATATGAAAATATTCAATGTTGTCCCTGAACTTGAATTAATGGAATGACAATAATGAACATTTTCACACGATCCAAGAACTAAATTGAATATACATCAAAATTCGAGAGACCACATTGAACAAACTATAAGTTCAGGACAATATTGCACATTAGGTTAAAGTTCATGGATTACATTTAACAAATTCAAAGTTTAGGAACCACCTTGCAAGTTGGGCCAAAATTCAGAGACCAATTATATCATTATCCCTACAAATTAACGTTTTTGGATGATAGCGAAATTTGAGGAATATCTTCCACTTGTGCAATTATTTGTGTGTAACATTACAAGGAGCATGGCATGTTGCATTCAACAACTAAAAGAAACTGTCGTTCTTGATGATAGATAAGAGAAGGACGTGGTCAGACGATTCAACAATGTCTAGCTCGTGACTACACCATCTTTTGCAACATCGTGCGGAGGAAGATCACCAATGACTACTACGAGGTACTAAGCGAGAGTAGCCATAGGATGCGACCAACTGCAAATGGATATCTAAATATGCAGGACATGTTCAAGTACCCAATGAGAGCTTTGATTCGTCACATCACTTTTATAAGCAACTTCTCAACAGTCGAGAGGTTATTTCATGGACCATAAACCACATAGACCAATTCCGTCAGATCTATTCATTAGCTTATATGATCGATGAGTTCATACGATATTTCTGTAACCAGAGTATTCACAAAGGTTGTCTGTCATTTGTCATATTTATCGCTGTCTTCATCAAGTTGTGTAATGCTTTTGGTGAATGCGTTTTGGTGCAGGGTTCAAGGGCAATTTTTTTCGATAAAGACCAAAAGCCCAAGGTACAAACGTATAGACTATCACCCTACTATTTGACTACATCAGTTTATTTGACATTTGATGTGGTTGGCTTCATCTGTCATTTGTGACGAAGACGGTCCAAATCATTAATATCTCTTAACTAATAAATGGGAGGAGAAGGGTATATGTTGCAACAACAAATTATAGAGAAGGGTATACGTTGCAACGACAAGTTATTGGTCTCTCGCATATTTTTCAAAGAACAAGAATCCAAGTACTTAACTTCAACGAGTTCAAGAGACAATCATTAAAGCATCGCAGAGATTTGAGAAAGGTGTCAGCTAGAATTGTATTGTCCGACCATTTCCTAACAGCTTAACCTATTGAGGACAGCCGATTTACCTCGCAATTTCAATGAATTGATGCTCGAGGTTGAGCATGAGCCTGACTTTAGTTTTGATGAACACAGTGGGAGCCGTCAAAGTTGGAGTTAGTTGGAGCAGAGACAGTGGACATGCTATTCAAAGCATTGGAGGAGGATGACAATTGGAGCTGTCTACAGCTCCCTGACCGGTCCTCCAACGTGCTTGACCAGGCGAGATCGAAGCTCTGAATGAACCTATTTGGGACACAATTCACCATTGCAATACAGCAAACTGGAAACTGTAACATCAGTAACCATGTAAACACAACTCGCACACATGCGCGTGCATTTGTAATGTGACAGTCTGATTTTTCAAAATCACATGAAGTTAGACAACTCAAGATTTCCCGATTACCTTCTTGTCCAAATTTAAGCATTTGATGTCTGCTTTCACCTGTGGGGATCACATTGCACTCTAAAATTACAAGCAACGAAGAGGAATAATTGCTGTCGATGCATCTAAAGATAGAAGAGTGCGTAGTATCTATGTTGAATTTCGACGGCACATGCATTCATCAAATCCAGCTTCAAGGCTGAGCCAGGATGCTTTTAAAGTTTTCTGGAGACGAAAATCTAGTAATACCTACCAACAGTTGCAAAGGAGAAGATGCAATCAACACCAGAAGAAAAAGATTACCTTATTTGCTTCTACAAAGGTGAGCTTGTACAGTTACGCAAAATCGAAACCCCAAACTCGATTGTACAAATAAATAAGGAATACGCTAGATCATTCCACTTTGAAACAAGCTCACATTCTTGGCCCGGAAGCAGCACGATAATTGTCAGTGACTCAAGCAAAGTCTCTGCTCAAGCATTTAAATTCTCAAACAATGTCAGTCTTTACCATTGCACCCACAAATACGCCTTCAAGTAGACAAACATCCACAATCCAAGTTTAGCTTCAGGTTGTCGTCTTTGCGGCCAATACATGCAATGAGCATTATTTGGTAGACATAGGAAAGTGCAGGAATTGCTCCACAAAATAAGAAAGTACTACTGCTCCACCAATGCTTTGAAATCAGAGTATCCTATCTTAATTTCTCTGGAGAAACTTAATAGTAAATACACACTGGCAGATTTTTCCTAAGCTCAAAAGGAACTACACTTATTATCCAATCTTCTTCTCCAAAATTACTCTCTCAGCATAAGCTTTTGTGGAAAACTCAGCACAAACCAATGCCAGGCAGAGATGGGAGGCCTATCTCAAAACAACAAAGTTTAGATCTCAAGAGTTTTGAACTTGGATCCAATTGGAAGACGACAAGGCAGCAACATCCTGAGATGGCTTTGGCAATACAGGTTTTTTTTCATGAAGAACTTTGCTTTTATCCGCATTCTCGAACAATTGCTTCCGGAGGACACCATGCATACTCCCAAAGAGTTGCTTCTTTAGGGATTCAAATGCCAAATCCAGCCTCTCCAGCTGCTCCATCGCATTCACATTATACATGAATAGCCCGTAGTAGAGGTCAAAGCTATCACCAGCTGTGTTCTCCACCAAATTTAACAAAGTCTCATACCCTTTCGTGTTAATGGGGGTGGACTCCAACCCTAGTTTCTCCAGAGTCCTCCCCATTGTGTGCGTGATAAACTGTGACCCAGCTGCATGCCAATCATGTTCAGCACAACTCATCTCCACCATCACACACCCTTCCTGTGCAAATATGTCCAAAAACCGGTCACATCGTGCTTGTCTTAACTCATCACTTCCAACCCTAACTTTATCATAAACAAAGGAAAGACCACTCCATCCATTCTTGCCACTCTCGGGTCCAAACATTGGGTGTGTGCAAAGAACATCAAAATCTAGTGGCAAGTTCTCGAGAAACAAAACCCTCGGAAATTCCTTCACTGAAAGTACATCGACAAACAAGGTACTCCTTTTTAATCTTTGGAGAGGCAACGATTTAACGACGCTCTCTGTGGACAAAATCGAGCTGCAAAGAAGAATCACGTCTGGATGCTCTTCACAAAGATCATCTACGTTAGAAAAGAAAAGAACGCCCAACCTTTGAGCGGCCTCAGAGTTATCTGATCGAGAATAAGCTATAACTGTGTGACCTTGGCGGACCATGGTCTTTGCTAGAAACTGACCAAAGTTTCCAAATCCAACAATGGCAATCTTGAGGGGCGACCGATCTTGAGAAGTGCTGGAGCTAGGCACTGGATAGCTGATTGATGGAGCCACATCTTGGAATCTAATGGTTTAGAGAAAAACTATGAATGAGATTCTACATCAAATGAATCTTCTAAAAGAGGAAAAATGACCTTACAAATCTTTCAGCAAGCACAAGAAACAAACATGCTTTCCTTACACTAATACATCTCATTGTTCCACAGAAAATTCAATAAAAATGGGAGCATTAATCGCAACTGGCTGTCAGCTTTGAGGTATTTTAAATCATTAGACCAACACACTAGACATCATTCACAATGCCACAACTTAAAAGGGAACAGCATAATGCCCAAAAGAACTTCGTGCTGGCAGCTTTTCTACTGCTGTCGTGAAAAGCAGAGAATATACAGTCGAATGATCAAGGATAAGCGATATAACTGAATAAACCATATATTAGAAAAATCATACCCCATTGATTTTGAAGTAGCTGCACCATTTGTAATATTCGACGGCACCCTGTAGTTTTCCAGCGAAACGGGCACTGTCTCAGCACTTTCAAACAACTGCTTCCTTACCACATCACGTAACCTTCCAAACAGCTGCTTCTTCAATGCCTCAAAAGCCAAATCCAACCTCTCCAACATCTCCAACGAATTTTTATTATACATGAACAACCCATAGTACAAATCAAAGCTGTCTCCTGCAGTATTATCCACCAACTCTAGCAACTTCTCGTACCCCTTCGTGTTAATCGGTGTCGATTCCAAATCCAACTTCTCCAGAAGCCTCCCAATCGTGTGCGTGATGAACTGAGATTCCGCAGCACATTTATCGTGCTCGGCACAGGTCATCTCCACCATATTACACCCCTCCCTCGCGAAGATACCAAGAAATTTATCGGCCCTTGAAATCCTCGATTCCTCGTCGTCGATCCTAACCTTCTCATACACAAAATTAAGCCCACTCCATCCATTTTTCCCACTCTCTGGTCCAAACATCGGATGCGTACAAATTATATCAAAATCAAAAGGCAAAAGCTGAATTAGTAAATTTTTCGCAAACTCTTTTACCGACAAAACGTCGACGACCAAAGTGTTCCGCTTCAATCTCTGCAAAGGCAGCGACTTTACGACTTTTTCCGTCGAAAGGATCGAAGTGCAGAACAAGATGACTTCCGGGTGTTCTTCGCACAGGTCGTCCGGGTCGCGGAAGAAAGTGACGCCGAGCTTGCGAGCGACGTCGGAGTGGTCGGATCGCGAGTGGGCCAGGACGGTGTGGCCCTGGCGCGTGAGGGTCTTAGCCAGGAACTGGCCGAAGTTGCCGAAGCCGATGATCGCGATCTTGAGCTTGCCGCGCGATTCGAAGCTGGCGGAGAGCTTGGACTCGTAGTCGTAGAGCTGGGCGGCGTCGATGGACTGGATACGGAGATGGCGGCGGCGGCGGCGGCGGCGGCGGGAGACAGGTTGAGGGGATCTTAGACTGGGGCGGAGAGATTGGGACTGAGGGAGAGGAGAGAGAGTGTGGTGGGGGTGAGGAAGGGGCGGCGGCGGACTCCGGAGGCGTTGCAGAAAGTTGAAGGCGAACGGCATGTTTCCCGGATTTTGAGAGAGAGAGAGAGAGAGAGAGAGAGAGAGAAGACGTGTTGGAGTTCTTTGCGAGGGAGACGAAGGTTTTTGAAACCAACTGTCTAAATATCCAATCGACCCAAAAAAAAAAAAAATTGAAAGTGCTAAACTTGGTTTCGACCAAAAAAAAAAATCCTAAACTTGGTAAGACCCAACTTGCCTTATATCGATCAATATTCTAATAAAGGAAATATTTACAATTTTTTTCAAACAAATCTCCATTGACGGTTGCCTATCAAGCATGATGAGTATCTATTCAGTAACGTTTAAAAGTTATATATATTTGGCGAGCTTTTTTCTTTAGGTAAAATAAATAGTTATAAACATTTCATCAAAATACAAAGAAAAATAAAGTTTTTCTCGAGTTAATGAAGTCGTTCACTTCGTGGTCCCAATATGAGTTCCTTATTATTCGATTTGGCAGGCCAGGCGGGGAGATCAAGTGGAAGAAAACGTCGGATCTTCAGATGCGAAAAGGTCGACTCGATGCTGAGCTGGCGAGAGGATCCGTGATCAGACACGCGTGGCACGTGGGGACCACTGGCTGGGTTTTTTTTTTGGGAATACGACTTGTCGTGTTTAGGTTTTCACTATCAATTTTAGACTCTCCCGATTTGTTACCCGGGCTCAACATCTTTCGCTTTCCATAAATTTTGTGCATCTTAAATATACTTCGAGGACATGTTAGGTCGCCTTGATATCGATTGGTATTAAGTCGGATTAGATGGGGAGATAGAGAGATTTTGTCTCCATTGAGTCAGTGATCGGCAAGTGGTTGCATGAGAGCTGTGACCATTATCAGGTTATCATGCTCCGAACGGCTCCACCAGCAGCAATGGTGGTGGTGGCGGCCGCGGCAACTTAAGGAATCGACAGCTCGAAGGGATCAGTAAAAAATGGAGTCTAAGGGCGCGCATGGCAACACTTCTGCAAAAAAACATTTCTGAAGCTGAAGTTGATTTTTCAACTTCTCAATCAGAAGAAGAAGTTGATTTTTCAACTTCTCCATCAAAAGTTGATTTCTGATCAAAGAAAGCTGTTTGATAAAATTTCTACTTCTGAATTTTTTAATTTTTAAACATTATTAACAAAATTTTCGGCGGTGGTGGCCGGTGGAGGACGGCGGCTGGCAACTGACGGCGACCGGCGGCGAGCGAACGGCGGACGGCGGTCGGGGGGCGACCGGCACCGGTCGGCGGACGGCGGCCGGTGGGCGAACGGCGGACGGCAGCCGGCAGGCGACCGGCAGCGGTCGGCGGACGGCAGCCGGCAGGCGACCGGCAGCGGTCGGCGGGCGGCGGGCGACCGACGGCTGTCTGCGGCGGCGGTGGCGACCAGCAACGACTGCGACTATGGCTGCGGGGCGGGCTGCCGGTGGCGGACGACCGACAGTCGGGGGGCGTCAGCAGGCAGGCGTTAGTCGGCGAAGACCGGTGTAGTTGAAGAAGTGATTTTTTTTAGAAGCTATAATTTTTAGCTTCTCAAAGTTGGCCAAGGGCGCGTATGGTAACACTTCAGAAAGCAGAATTTTCGCTTCTGAAGTGCTTCTGAAGCTGAAATCCGTTTGGTAAAAATATTGAGAAATCACTTCCAGAAGTACTTCTAGAAGTGATTTCTACTTCTGGTTGGATTTTTGGCCAACTTTAGGAAGCTAAAAATTGTAGTTTCTCAAAAAGAAATCACTTCTTCAACTACACCGGTCTTCGCCGACCAACGCCCGCCTGCCGGCGCCCCCCGCCACCGATAGCCCGCCCCGCGGCCGCCATCGCCAGTCGCTCGTCGCCGCCGCCGGTCGCCAACCGCCGCCGCCAATCTCCGGCCGCCGCCGACCGCCGCCAGTCGCCGGCCTCCGCCCTCCACTGACCACCACCGCCGGAGATTTTGTTAATAATGTTTACAAATTAAAATTTTCAAAAGTAGAAATTTTATCAAACACCTTTCTTTGATCAGAAATCAACTTTTGATGGAGAAGTTGAAAAATCAACTTATATTCAGAAATGATTTATTTTGCATAAGTGTTGCCATGGGCGCCCCAAAAATCCAAACATAAATGGAAATTACTTCCAGAAGTACTTCTGGAAGTAATTTCTCAAAATTTTTACCAAACGGCTTTCAGCTTCAGAAGCACTTCTGAAACGTCTTTACCAAAAGGATTTCAGCTTCAGAAGCAGAAATTCTGCTTCTGAAGTGTTACCATGCGTGCCTTAACATTCTCGGACGTAACCGTAAGAGAAGTAACCAACAACATAATGGAACAAAGCAATCGTCAATATAAACGTTTATAACCTTTATTTTATAATCATGTTGTAACTTTTATATATAACATCCGTTTGTAACCTCTATTTTAACTCCTTCTAGATTTACATGGCCGATTAAATTTCGATATGTGTCTTCTAGATTCACGCTTGTCTTTGTCATAGCTCCAGATTTTTGTTGTGGATTAAATTTCAGCGTCAGATTCTCATCTTTTCAGACTTTGCTGTCGATCAAATTCGGGCAAAGTTAATGTACTGCTTGTTTTCTTTGGAATGAAATTAATTTCCGTGTCCAATTGTGCTATTTGCTCTTCGGAATCAGGGGCCCAATACCCAAGAAAACCTTCAACTTTAGCATTTGAGACAATTATATCCAAAACTTTTTTTTGTCTCATACGAAACCCCCAACTTTTACTTTTGTCCTAATTTTACCAGCCTAATATAAAAAAATCCCTCAACTTTTACTTTTGTCCCAATTTTACCGGCCTAATACCAAAAAAACGCTCACCTTTTATTTTTATCTCAATTCTACCACCGTCAGCCTTTTGTTCATAATCACCGTTAGTTAATTACGTGGCTCAAATTTTCTTGTCGAATTTACCAATGAATTTTTTAAATTTAGAAACAATAAGTTTCAGAAACGACGATATTTTAAAAAATTCGTCAGAATATCTCCATGTCTAGTCGTTCTTTGGGCAGTTAAGTATCAAAAAAATACGAAATGTGCCATCTTTAGTTACTATATATCTCTCATCAATTTATAGGGGTAGCAAAAAATAGAAGAGAATTTCGAAATTTTTTCATGACAGTTTGCCGAGGAGTAATTCATTAATGACATGACAATGTCACGTAAGATTAACTAACAATGATTATAGACAGAAGGTTAATGATGGTAAAATTGGGACAAAAATAAAATTTGATGTTTTTTTTATATTAGCCCCATAAAATTGGACAAAAGTAAAATTTTTTGGTAGAATTGGAACAAAAGTAAAAATTGAGGGTTGGTAAAATTGGGACAAAAATAAAAGTTAAGAGTTCTTTTTTGGTACGATGCCGATAAAATTGGGACAAAAGTAAAAATTTTGGGTAGAATTGGGATAAAAAAAAGTTTAGGGTTTTTTTTATATTAGGCTGGTAAAATTGGAACAAAAGTAAAAATTTTGGGTAGAATTGAGATAAAAGTAAAAATTTGAAGTTTTTTATGAGATAATTATATATATATATAATTGACACAAATGCTAAAGTTGAAAGTTTTTTTTGGATATTAGATCCCTGATTCAGCACAGGCAACAACCCGAAAGCATTCCCGGATCCTCGGAGCCTTCCGTATTTTCCCCGGCGAGTTCTGCGGACGATATTGAACTGAATCGCCCACCCAAGTTGATCCGATCCGATCCAAAAACCTGTTCATTTCCCCAAAGCAACTACCCAACCAAAGACGGTAGATAATCAACCAGTGATCTTTGACCCAAAAAAAAAAACCAGTGATCACACCCAGAGGGCTTCGGTTCAGCATAATCCAATTAGGGTTTCCTTCCTCGATCCTCCGATTCCTAAGCAGAAAAGCTTGTCGGTCCCTTCTTCTGTGTCATTGCACCTTCGTCTCGACACTCCGTCTCATCGACCCCATCCCGAGGTACGTTTGATTTCCTATCTCCATTTCTTACTTTCCGTCTCTTCTGCTGTTTCTGATCTGTTGTTGCTGGAATAGTCTCTACCTTGTCCCGGTTGCTGGCGAAATTCGCTGATTTTCCTGCATCTCATTACGTTTGGTTGAGTTGGGTTGGGTTGGGTTGGGTTATTACGTGACATATTTGTGGTGTCAATGAGGTTTTAAGTGTGCGTGCGGTCTGTTGAGCGTGCTGTGGCTTTTGGTGGGATGTTTTGTGGGACGGTGCTTGAAATGCGCTATGGATAGAGCCGAGATGAGCATCGGATTGGATATCTGAATTCTGGTTTTCGTGATTCGTTGATCGATCGCGAAGCGGGAAATCCCAGGAAATACAATTAGTGCTTAAATTCTGCATGATTAGGAATAGGCTGATGTTGATTTGGATCTCTCTCCCTTTTCTAGTGCAAATGTGTTCGTTTTGCTGAAAATTCCAGGGACTGGAGAGTAACAAACTAGGTATTTTGATGGAAATCTTCTTAATTTAGGGTTCAGTTTCCTGAAATTCGTAGTGGCTACAATTTCCTTGGTTGAAGACAGATTAGGAATTATCTGGATATAAAGGGTGAGATCTCTGTAAAGGACGCACTTTTGCTTCCATCGCTTGACTCAAACGAATGTATGTACACGTGTCTTTCCCGGGAAATTTCGAGAATGTGAAAGTTGAATGTCTTATTTGTCACAAGAGAGAATTTTTCTTTTTTCTTTTTTTGTGGTCAGAGTCACAAGAGAGAATTGACTGGGTTTTAATTTGACCATTCATTGTATAATTTCTCCCAGTTTCTGCCAAGTGGTTGCAGGTGTTTAATTCAACTTCAAATGGCTGGAAGGACCCCTATCGCCTCAAAGAGTTCAGCGCTTATCGCCATGATTGCTGACGAGGTATGGATGCATAGATGCAATCCGAGTGTTTCTGGTTAAATATCATTCCTCATGTAGAATTCCTAAGTGCGGGGACTTCTTTCGACTAAAAATGTGACCAAGAAACTTCATCATCTGACGTAACATAGGCAGCATGATCATGGGTCATGTTTCAGATACTTTTAGGAATATACTGCCGCCCTATTTAGGGATAACAAATCTGAGATGAATTGATGATGATGTGGCCTGAGAAGTTCCTCTAAGTATTTGACATTCTCATACTGGCTCTGAGTAATTTTGTGAGGCAATTTTGAAGCAGCAGGTGCCCTTTTTTTTGTTCCGGTTGTACTATTTGAACTAGTGGGTTGAAGTGAAACAGGCATCTTTGGCTGAAAAACAATGCTGATTGTTGGTGGGGTGGGATTTGATAAAAGTTATAGCATTAGAAGCACTCAAATGGGTGGTTCAACCTCTGGGAGATGCCTGGCTTGGCTTTTCTAGTATCTTGAGTGATCAGTTTTCTTTCTTGGAGGCCGCATGCCCTTTTGCCGGAATCTAGAATCTACCTGATGAGATTCAAACGGCTTGCATATGTTTGTTCGCATGGGTTTTTCTTTGGTTGAGCGCATTATGAAATTATTTCTTTATGTAATGATGGCATTTTCTGAAGTGCTTGAGAATCACTCTCAAATTATCCATGGTCTGCTATGTGAATCACAGTATTGAAACTTCTGATGAGTTATTCAAACAATAGAACGAGAAGTTCTCTTGTCAATTTTATCTATCAGTTTACCGTTGTAGATCCTTATCTTGGCACTGTCAAATTATCCATGGTCTGCTATGTGAATCACAGTATTGAAACTGCTGATGAATTATTCAAACAATAGAACAAGAAGTTCTCTTGTCAATTTTAGCTATTAGCATACCGTTGTGGATCCTTATCTTGGCACTGTACCTGTGTGCACTTTACTTGCGACAAATCAATGCAACGTAATGCTGGCTAGTTCACCAGAGATTGTTTTGATATGAAAATTCTTGAATGATGCAAATTTATTGTGTAGGACACTGTCACTGGGTTTTTACTGGCTGGTGTCGGCAATGTTGATTTAAGGAGGAAGACAAACTATCTCATCGTTGACTCAAGTATGATTCTGTCCTCATCATCAATATTTTCTGTACAACTGAATTTATAATGATATTCATTTATTGATATCTTTGTCCTTCGCAAGTTCTTGTGCTGCAATTATCTTCCATAGTATTGTGGCACGACCCCCTTATTTCTCAGACCGTTTGTAGTCCTGCCAATAACCAGTTAATTTTAGGTGTGGTTTGAAATTCTTCTAGATAGCTTGCTTGTTCCATGACAAGTTCTTGGATATCAAAAAACTGGTAGGGTCTATTGCTAATTCTTAGATGCAGATGGGCTTCTCATTTCTTCTTGCGATGTTAGTGTTTGTAACTTAAGACACCTTTTCACTCTAATTGCACTATTCAAGCAACATGGGTTGCAGAATTCTAAGATAGCTGATGCTCGCCTCTTTAATGATGCTTTTTTGTGGTTGTTCTTAGAAACAACTGTGAAAGCTATTGAAGATACCTTCAAGGAGTTCACATCAAGGGAGGATATCGCCATTGTTTTGATCAGTCAATATGTGAGTTCTTTTTCATACTTGAAATGTAGACTAAAGGGGTTGCTTTTCCTGATAAATAAAGGATCAAGTGCTTCAATCATTTGTTGGTTCTCACACTTTGAGGGTACTGCTTTTGGTTGGTTGTTTCTCCACATGGTAAACAGAAGAATTGTTAACTGTTAATTAGTGATCAGCAACCCTGATAATGTCTATACATGTACATGAGTAGTAAGGATTGGTCGCTCATACAATATCATATATCCTTGTATTTTATCTGGTCATCCAGGCTTGGGCATTAACAAAATAAGTGTGTTGTGGCTATCGATAATTATCAACTTCAAGATTTTTTGGGTCCAATCGAAATATTTTTTGGATAGTCGCAGAAACAATGTTGGTCCTGTGTTCACTGAGTATTGCTGCGTATGATTTTCTGATCATTACAGATGGGCTATTATTCATCATTCTTCTAATTGTTGACCATATCTCTGGCTTTCAGGTTGCAAACATGATAAGGTTTCTGGTTGATAGTTACAATAAGCCTGTTCCAGCAATTCTGGAGATCCCTTCAAAGGATCATCCTTATGACCCTACTCATGATTCAGTGCTGTCGAGAGTGAAGTACCTCTTTTCTGCTGAATCAGTGGCATCGGGAAGGCGCTGAACCTTCCATTATTTCTTGCCGGTCTCTTCTACAGAGTAGTTGTGAGTTCATTTGTCTGCCAGCATGTAAATGCTTATTGCGACTTATAACTATCTGCCATACTAAGGGGCATTGATGACTTAATGATGAAGGTTGTGTATTTGGTGTTCTCTTGAGCTTGGCAATCTGATCGAGGTTGATGTACCGACAAGACAAGACGGCGATCTTGTAAGGATTTCTGGTGTCAACTAATTTCGCAGTAGTAGAAAATCAAAGGTCCCGCATTGCATGTTGCAAGAATTATGGTAGCAATGTGACTGTTTGATAAATAAGAAAACCCTTTTTTCAAGTGTCCATTCGTTTCGCGGAAAATTGCTAAAAAATAGGAGTCAACGGAAGATTTTCTCATGATCAATGGAAAATTCATATACCTAAATTCTGGAAAATGACTTTATCTGCATCAACCATGCCAGCTCTCCCTTGAAATAGTAATAAAAAACTCTTCCCCCCTATTTCAAGGGTGGAGATCCCTCTGCCTTAGAAAAACTAAGGCAGAGGATCCAGATCCAGCTCTCCCATCAGCCGAGTCTGGGAGCCCCAAGGAATGTTGTGCTCAGGAACCGACACTTGTCTCCAGGTTCTTGGTGGCTTCGCCGAGTCCGCATCGAAGCCCGACTCGGGTCATCGGGCTCGGAACTCTAGGGCCCGAAGGACTTGGGTTTGTGCTTATAATATTTCTTTCATAATTGTTACTAAAACAAATATTATTGCAAATCAAAAATTAACTTCCGGCAAATTTCGTTTTCTTTAAAACAAATGGATTTTTTTTTTGTCAAAAAACAAATGGAGTGAATGTCCCAAGTTTTGTTTCCAACAATTTCTGGGATGACATCCTCCACTTGTTTTGAATCGGGTACTTTTTGACTTTTCTAACAAAAAATAGGAAATAAACATAACAAGTTACATATAATTTGGGAGGAAGGAATGTCCATCTACGCACGTTATATTCTTTTACTTATCACCTCACGACACGACACGACACGACATGGCATGGCATGGCATGGCACGTCGGCACGTCATTTTCAAAAAATAGAGAATTTTGACATGTTGTATATTAAATGTGTGTGTATATTTTTATATATCAAATATATATAAAAATAGCAATAGTATGAATTCACGATTAGTTTTTTTTTTGGCCGGCTTTTGTTATATTAATTTTGGGTGGACGTGTTCGAATGCTTAACTCGCTTGTCATTGGCTTATCTGGAGTGCTGACTACTTGTCGGTTACATGTTAAAGAGTGTCGAAGTGTCGGACAAGGCATGAAATTCTCCATCAGTTCTTCATAGGTTATTAGACCAAAATATATATATCTTTTAGTTTTTAAGGAGGATTTCAGTCCTTGTATGGAATGTTTTAAATGTGAGATGTTGATCATAGATTTTGAAAATTGAGGATGCGAATTGATACCGGAGTGAAATTGGACGATGAATTTTGTAATTATCCCTTAAAGTAATTTCACGATAGTTTAAAAAGATTAGAGAACACTATGATAGTAGTCCTCACGAGGGGCAATGACCATGGCATCGAGGTCAATTGAGGACGACGATCATCGCCATCATCGTCTAGGCCATGGTTGCTTGAGGACCTTCAATCCTAACTGTGCGTGGTAGATACGGCCACCATCAACGACGTTCCACACTTGTGGAAAAAATACAGTAAATAAAATTGAGTTAATACCACGAATAATCTCAAACTGGTATATATGTGACAAGCAGAGGGTAAAAACCACAAATTGGTGCACCCGTAAACTATCGCGTGTCATCTAACTTAATAATTTAACGGCAAAATTGAATGGAAATCAACGGAGGGCAAGTTTGCCACAGGTATGCCAAATTTGGGCTTTTGATAGTAAAAAAATTGATTTGGGATAAATTTATCACGAGTATATCGGTTCAAAATTTTTGGGGATATTAATCCAAAATAATTTTTTACTCTCTTAATCCCATTCCCAATTGGGTTATTCGTAATCATTCCATTTGAATTGCACCGCGACATAGCAAATATATTTATCCAATCCAGCATCCAAGCTAGCACACGAGACCCCGGTCGCTGTTTTGATAAAATAACATTTTCAAACGATGCCGACGGTGAACCTAATGTGGCAATGATCATATTACTCATGCTAATATAAATAGACTCTTACGATGGAGATGGTGGACGATGAAGAGCAGAACTATCCTTCTGGTTATCGAAAGCTGGCTTATGATGCTACTTATTATCCTTAACATTGGCATGAAGTCTGTTGTTTTGTGCATAGTTAGTTTGATGATCAAGACAATTCACGAGAACAGGAAACCTTCTTCAAGGACAGAAAGACTAGGTTAAGTCAAGTGGAAGGAAGATCGCCGTCAACCACTGCTAGGTGGCAAAGTCATGAATCCTAGACATCGCCATCAAAGAAATGACATATGTCCTGTCTGATGTGGGCGCACCAAGCATAGACATGATTGATCACTTTCCTGCCCGAATCATGATCACATGAATTCAGGATTGGGCACTGATATTTTTGGCCCCTAGAGAGGGCCACCAAAACGTTCATATTTATGTTGCTTGTTTGAACTGAAAAGTACATGCCATGGAAGTTACTCAGAGAATTGACAGGCCACTAGACCAGCGGCCCCCCAGATCGATTTTAAACGGGGTATGCTAATTCACCACTAAACTTTTCACTTTTGACGATTTAGTTATAAAAATTTACGTGGAATTCTAATATAGCCCTTTCAGCCGACAATGTACCCGTAGGATGGTAGGCGATGATTGGTCCGCCACGTCGGCAGTTCTCAACATAAGTAGCCAGATGGATTATATTGAAATTTGGCGCGAATGTTAAGGACTAGTCTAGAGTCGTCAATATGGGTCAATGACCCATTTTTTACCCATATTTTCAAATAAATGCGTTATATATGGGTTCTAATATTTTAATGGCTCAATAAAAATGAGTTTGTAATATTTAAGTTGAATTAGATGGGTCATAAATGGACCACACACTTAAACCTATTTTGACCTATATTGGACTCATGAGAGCCAATCCCACAAATTGCACATGGGGGCAGGAGCCTTAAAACGCTTTGTTATTATTTTTAAATTTCTTTATAAATTAATGAAAGAAAATCAAAAAAGGAAAATGTAACAAAAAAAAAAACTAGTTGTCGTCGCCATCGGAGAAGAAATAAAATAAAAATAAAAATTAAAAAAAAAATTGATGGGAATGGGTATGTCCTTTTAGAGAAACTAGAAGATTGATGGGAATGGGTAAGATCAAATCATCCATTGATGGGTTATCCTTTTCCATGTTCACGGATTAGGGCTGAGGTGGCATTATTCCGGATAACTTTCGAGAACCAGGCGTGTTTCAGACGCGTTCCGTGCCCGAATAAAACTTTTTCCCTCCGCATTGATTTGGTTCTCTTCACTTTCCTCCTCCTTTTTTTTTTTTTTGGGACCCTCGTGGCTTTAATTCGAGGTATTGCTTTTATTATATTTGGGGGTAATTGATAGGGCTTCCGTGTCATTCACTGCCACGTGTACCTTATCATGTTGGGGACGGGATGAACGGACCCACGTTACATTTATACTTTATTCCCCCCATGGAGAGGATTTTGTTAGGTTAGCAGTCAATGATTTGGCAAAACCTCCTTTTATTGCAGTCATTGGTTTAGCGAGTCTTCCTTCGCAAGACATCATTTCTTAGACCCACAAATGAGAAATGAGGGGTTAATCTCTCCCAACCATCCATGATGGTATGTTCCCTTTATTTTTATTTTTTTTGTCCCTTTTGGGCCATTTGATGCCCTAGATTGGGTCATTGATGCACCTCATACAATGATTAGAAGAACTTAATTTGACCCGCGAAAGTCTTTTGGGTCGTATCGGTTTCGTCTTTCTAGTCGGGTCAGAGCATGTCGGCATATGACATATCGATCAGACTCGGTCGTGAGACTCACCAATGCCGGCATGGCATGACATGCACAACCATAGAGGAAGGCCAAGACTCCTTCTTGTGTTCGCTTATGGAAGGAGGAAAGACTTCAGACTACCAGAAGAAGACGAACCAACCTAACGTGTAAAAGCTGAAGAATAACTTGTGTATTCCTTTATGGGATGTGATGAAACATACGATTCTATACTTATCCGAAAAGGAATCCTTCTTTTTCTCTTGTTAGGCTTTCGCTTTTTCTATATGTTAGCGTGATCTCTCTCTCTCTCTCTCTCTCTCTCTCTCTCTCTCTCTCACACTTTACAGTTGCCGCTGCTGCGTGAGGACACCTTCCAAGCGTGAAGTCCAAAGTGCACTTCGTCCCAAAAAAAAAAAAAAAGAAAGATCCACAGTGCACCAAAGAAAGCAGCTCCCATGTTTGCAACAACCCCCAAATTCTATTGTAATTTTTTTCTAATTCAATCATAAATCTTTTGATCTTGCCAATTGAGCTCTAAACTTTTTCATCTTTTACCAATCGAGTCCATCTGGCCAATTTTGAATGATAATCGCTGACATAGACGTCGGTTGTCCTACGTGGCACGACTCACACTGACGTGAACAATTTTTGGTATTATTGTCATATTATTTCTATTTCTAGTTCTTTTCTTTTAATTCTATTTTTTTTCATTTTTAGTTCAAAGGGCCTCTTCGCCCATCGGTCTAGGGCAGACAAGGATCGCAGCGCCCTCACCTTTTAATCTTGTCAATTGAGTCTATTTGATCAATTTTAACCGAAAATCACTGACATTGACGACGGCCGTCTTACGTTACATTATTAATATTTGATGTGAATATTTTTTTATAATATTTTCATGTTTCTAATTGCTTTTCTTTTCGTTCTATTTTTTTTTTCCTTTTTTAGTTCGAAGGACCTCCTTGCCCGCCGATCTAGGGCTGACAAGGGCCAAGATACCCTTGCCAATCTCAATGAGGGGCCAAAAGAGGGCGGCGGAGGTTGCCGACCCTTAGCAGCTGCTTGCCCTTCGAACAGTAAAAGAAAAAAAGAAAAGAATAAAATAAATCAAAACTTGTAAAAATATAAAAATAATATTAAAAATTACCAGCGTTAGCGCCGATCATGCCATTAGGATGAACGGTGTCCATGTCAGTGGATTCTGGCCAAAATTGTCCGGATGGACTCAACTGACAAAAGGTGAAAATGTTCAAGATTCAATTGGCAAAAATACAATAAATTCAGGACTTTTTGGATAATTTTCCTGAGGATATGTTCATTTGAAGTCCTAAAACTTATCACGAAAGTGCAATTGAGTCCTACAACTTGCAAAAGTGCAATCAAGTCCTAAAACTGGTCAAAATGGCTCAATCGAGTCTTTATTTCAACACCGTCAATTTGTTTAATGGAAAATGCTGACATAGCATTTTAAAATTATTTTTCATATCCTACATGGCATTTTTAATTATTTTATTTGCAAACTTTTATTTAAATTAAACTAAAAAAAAAGCTAAAATTTTATTTGAAAAAAACAAACAAAACCCTGCCGTCTCCGTTGCCCATTGCCGCAGGGACCGGCGCAGATTTGGGCGAGGCTTCGCTTGCGCCTAGCGAGCCTCGCCGGCTAGCTAGGTCTCGCTTAGGGCTGGCGACCTTTGCCGGCCCCTCTGGCGAAGGCAGGGCCTCCCCATGAGGTCTTGCCATTTTTTTTCCAGTTTTTTTTTTCAAATATTTTTTTTTAGCTTTTTTCAATTTTTAATTTAATTTAAATAAGAGTTCAAAAAAATAGAATAATTAAAAATGCCGCATAATATAGGAAAATTAATTTAAAAATATCATGTCAGCATTTTCCATTACATAAATTGACAGGTTAAAAAAAATAAGGACTCGATTGAACTAATTTGACAAGTTTCGAGACTTAATTGTACTTTTTGCAAGTTTTTTTTTTTTTACTCAATTGCAGTCTCGAACTTCCGGTGAACATATCTCATTTTCCCCGGTAACACCATCCTATCCTAAAGCAAAAGTAAACAAAAAGTGAAAACTGCCCTTCAATTCTTTTGTCTCTATATTCACCATTGTTCTTTCCCAGGAAGTCGACAGTCTAATGAGGCACGAGAGCCAACAGGATATCACTTGTCCTTACATTACATTACATTATTGTTTTTTTTTTTGGGTCCAAAGACATTACAATATGTTACTTGTAACCGGAAAAAGAAAAAAAGAAATCATATCTGACTAATACATATTTTTTCTGAAAGTAAAAAAAAAAAACCCAATTACAGAAAGGTGAAGAAAGCATTGGGAAACAAAATTGGTGAGGGATGGTTGACACTGTAATGTCATGGCTGGTGACTGGGTGAGAGGTCAGTGTAGGCCCTTCTTCCCCCAATGTGCCTGACCCAAACCTCATACCAATCCAAAGATCTCACCAGTTTTCTAGTTCTTACACACAAAAAAAAAAAAAAAATTTGTGGTACCAGGTTGTGTTATCTTGTATTGGATGGATGAACTGGCCCATGTGGGCAATCCCTGCAACGTTTTTTTTTTTTTCCCATTTGGCATGAGTTTTGTCCCCCTGGGACAGGCTGTGTGTCGTGAACTGCAGCAAGAGCCAAACGATTGCTTGGGCACTTTTGGCTGTTCTCAGCTTCTTTTGCAGCATAAGAAATGACTGATGCCCGCATCAGTTGGTCTCCAAAGCAATGGAGGAACCGATCACCAAAGGTGAATGGGGACATGCCATTCCAAAGTGTGTATCAGATGTCTGAACATTTTCATTCGAGATGCGGATAGACTTGTCTTTTGTTTTTCTGAACTTTCACATGAACCGTGCTCAAATTCATCCGGCTTCGGTTGTTTACGGCATTTGTCGCGGAATTAGATGCGGCCATGTCTTTGCTTCGTCTAATAACTTAAGATTTTTATCCTGATGTATGTGCCCGAGTAAAATGGTCGATGAACGGTGACGATCGATCTTTGTTCTCAAGTGGCGTCGGTGCTATGGTCATTGTCCTTGGTGAGGAGGACCACCAAAGTGTTCTCCAATCTTTTAAACTAGCGTAAGATATCCTTCATTATGGGACAACTACAAAATTCATCGTCCGGTTTCACTCCCATGTCAATCTGCATCCTCAATCTTTAAAACGTATAATCAACATCTCCCACGTGGAACATTCGATACAAGGACCGCAAAACCCTACTTAAAAACGAGCAGTGGGTAGATAATATAGGGGCGCTACTTGGAAAAAAAGTATACATGTACCCTGAAGTATTCATGTTATTAATGGAGTATTTGCTAAAACGCATTGTTACGCTTCCATATCAAAGTGAAATATAGTACTTAATTCTTTTGATGAGAGGTTCTTAGGTGGTAAGTTTCAAGTCGACTTACTCTGTCGGGACAAGGTTTCGGTTTTTGGAACATGAAATCTATTTTGTGGACTTTCGAACCAACTCTGTTGATAGGTCCGGTTTCAGGGTCTAGACCCTGGGAACTAGTGAGTTCCTTCATTTTATTTCATTCTTTGAAAGGACAAACTTTACTAAAACGCCCCTATAATTACAATTGAGACAAATAGCAATTACTACAGAATACTAGAGCAACAAAATAAAGGCTAGAAGCATGGCGCAGAACAAACGGAAATATAAAACAAATTGGGAAGTGTCCAACTTATCCCTTAGTCAATCAAAATTATTGTTTTGACAAAAAAAAATCAAAATTAATGTCAAAACAACAACATAAATTCGCATCCGTCAAAAAGCAACAATTCATAAAATAACTATTCACTTTATATATAAAAGGGAATCACAAGATAAAAAGAGATATATTTCTCGATCCAACCTGATTTTGCACCTAGAAATAGGAACCAGACTGATATCCGATTCCAAAATTAGGATTCGGAAACCGGACCAAATCAACCAGTAGGGTCGATCCGCTTCTAAAATCCACTCCGAACCCGTGCTCACCCTTACTTGCTAGAGAGATCGGATCTCCGCCATTGGGATCGAGTTGAGAGACTCGTGTGTAAAAAAAAATAAGTCTCTCTGTTCCCCTCATTTGTATCATCATATACAGGTCCAACCCAAGAAGAGCAATTTCGCATTTTTCTTCCCCAAAAGATATCGAACGAGCTAAGAACGGTGCCCAAGCGTGTCGCTAATCTAAATGCACGGAGGCCTCTTGACGGATGTGGGTTGGCAGAGAGCACGGTAAATTCGTAGTTTACAGATCATAGATTACTCCAAAAACTCTCTCTTTTGTCCCTTCTCTCATCAATCCTCTCTGTCTCTCTCTCTAGCTCTCGTACACATACTCGGTTTACTATATAAGCACCCCTCCCACATTCCCCACCCTCCTCATCCTCTCTGCCTTCCTCCCTGTGTCTCTCCGTCTCTCGTCCCACCCGAGAGCCACCACCCCGCCCGATCCCCGGCGAGTTCCCGCGGCTGTTGCTACCCCCCCCCCCCCACTGTGCCATGGCGGCGACGTTGCTCCCGGATCTCGGCGCCGAGATCCTCATCCCCGTGTGTGCCGTCATCGGCATCGTCTTCTCTCTCGTCCAGTGGCTCCTCGTCTCCAAGGTCAAGCTCTCCCCGGGGGAGACATCCGCTCCCGCGAACAACGGGAAGAATGGGTACGCCGATTGCCTCATCGACGAGGAGGAGAGCATCAGCGACCAGAGCGTCGTCCTCAAATGCGCCGAAATCCAGAACGCCATCTCTGAAGGTGAATTCTTTAATCTATCTTCTCTACTGGGTTCGCTTTCTTTTTCCTTTTGTGGGTGGGTGGTGTTTAGCGTAGATCTCCGCTGTTCTGCGAGTGGATCTGCTGGAGTCTTTGCTCGTTTTGGTTCGATTTCGCTTCTTCGCTGCGTTCTGTCGGTGGAAGTTTGCGTCTTTTTGTGCCATTTTGTTTTAATCTGCCCTTTTTCTGTTCCTTGGCTTTGTTTTGGCTTCCGCTCAACATATTTTTCCTGATTCACGCGAACTGCTCGCTTGGATCTGTTCTTAGCGCTGTCCTTTGAGATGTTTTGTGGATTGCGTGTACGCAATTAATGATGGTGTCGTTTTGGTTATAATTCTCTCGGTGGGTTGGTCATCGGTTTTCCACTCTGCTCCTTCTTCCTTATTTTTTATTTGGTTTTTTTTTTTTAAATTTTATGTTCTGGTCCATAGGGGATAATGATTGTCATTTTGGCAGTGAATGTTGAGAGGTATCACGTGCTGCCCTTGGTAGAATAAATATATTGCTCCTCAGATCTCAAAATGAGAATCATATGCTTGAGTTGCAGGGTATTATTTATCTAATATACATATTCTTAATGTAGTTCACATCGAAGTTTGCTTCTAGTATAAAAGAAGATCTATATAAACAGGACCCACTTGAGTACATCAATAACTATTATAGTCCAGAAAACTGAAATGGAATCCAGTTTAGATTGATGTATTTCGTGAATTGAGTGTTCCACAAATCAGCGGTCGAGAGAGATTGGATCTTCATTTGGATACGGACCATTTTATTATTAAAATGTTTTTGTATAAGTTTCTTTTAATTTTGATGTATTTATTAATTATGTGCCTTTGTAATATTGGTATTGTTGTTTGTAGCAGTTCTTTGTGCTTGGCACGTGTTTGAAGAATCTCATCATTCATCGAAGATTTTGGACCACTTCCTCAATAAAGACGATTCTTTTGTCACAATTATCCTGCGTCACTTTTGTGCTGCACGAACCTTTCAAATGAAGCATACATTATTTCTGTGTGCTTCTGTCTATGGATGGACACTACACAGTGGCACAACTTAGATCTAGAACTTTTTGCGGGGTTGCTGTCTCTTGATTTAGTTGGAATACATTTGCTGTTGAAGTCCGGTAGCATGTCAATGTTGACAACCCTCGAAGGAACTACTCTGATGATTGCTCAGTCGAATTCTAAATTTACATCAAAAGGTTCTGTACCTATTTATGTTCTAACTAGATAATCTACTGGGATCAACAAAATAAAACTTTAAAGTGGTGGTTTGTCGGAGATTATAGGACAATGTGACAGACAATTTGGTTTGCTGCTTCTTGCAATTGTACGCCGCAGCCCCACGTGGTTGGTAACAAGGATTCTCTATTTCTTTGTTTTCAGTTGTCTGCATGCATGACGTGCATTAGTTTTCACTGTGCATGTGTTGTAAATGTCCTTAGAAATAAGTTGTGGAGTAGTTCTTCTCGTACTTGATAAGCAAATTTGAAGCTCAACGTGATTCCATAGATTTTGTAGGTTTGCTTGCTTATGATGATGGGATAGTTAATTAAAGTGAAATGTGTGTTGTAGGGTTGACCAAAAAGATGGGCTTTCCGTTGATTTAGTTTTTGCCACCTATTGTATTTTCGTATGGGAATAGTTATGGAGATTTGGATTTAATTACATTCCACTCATAGCTTCAGTTGATTCTTTTGTTTTTTTTTTTCTCTTTATCGTTGTCGTCTTTGATTCTTGTTTTGTGGATCATCCTTTTCCTGTTTCTTTTCTGAATCACATCCTTACCAGAATTCCCTAAGCATTTGCTGACTTTACCACATGCATGCTGGTTGATATTGCAGGAGCAACTTCCTTCCTCTTCACCGAGTATCAGTATGTTGGTATTTTCATGGCTGCTTTTGCTGTCTTAATCTTCCTTTTCCTCGGATCTGTGGAGGGATTTAGCACAAAGAGCCAGCCTTGCACTTATGACCAAACCAAAACGTGCAAGCCCGCTTTAGCTACTGCTGTCTTCAGCACCGTGTCTTTCTTGCTTGGCGGTATTACATCGGTGGTTTCTGGCTTCCTTGGAATGAAAATTGCCACCTATGCAAATGCAAGGACCACCCTTGAGGCAAGGAAAGGTGTCGGCAAGGCTTTTATCGTTGCATTCAGGTCGGGTGCTGTAATGGGCTTCCTTCTTGCTGCGAATGGTCTTCTGGTCCTCTACATTGCCATCAACCTGTTCAAGATTTATTACGGTGAAGACTGGGGAGGCCTTTTTGAGTCTATTACTGGTTATGGCCTTGGTGGATCCTCCATGGCTCTGTTTGGGAGAGTTGGTGGGGGTATCTACACTAAAGCTGCTGATGTAGGTGCCGATCTTGTGGGGAAGGTTGAAAGGAACATTCCTGAGGATGACCCTAGAAACCCAGCAGTAAGTCTTGCTATTTGTTTGAGCATTTTAAGTATTTTAAAGCAAGTCACCCATGCCAAATAAACAACAAACGGATAGAACGGACCACGTCGAACTTTGGGTTTAGTTTGATTAGGTTTTGTTTGGTTTCATCAATCCACACTTTTGGTTTCAGTTGGGCCTAGGAATATAAAGCTAAAATATCCCGAACTAAACCGGGTGTCCTGCATTTCTAATGTTTCGTTAACTAAAGTAAGACTGCTTGTCACATAATCTTGAATTTTGTATGATAGATGCTTTTAAGTATTATTTTTCCAACGAGTCAATGAATGCCAGGAAATTGAACCACTAAGTTGATAAGTGTCTGACTTGGTTCATTTTAGGATTTGTTCTTATCTCGGATGGTACATATAGATGCGGTTTGGATTGTGTGTCATACAAAATGAACTCAACTGGCCCAGGATTTTATTGAGATTGGATATTGTTGTTATCTTTTCAGGTGAATTGCCCAAACAATAGCGGGTGCCCTGCATTTCTAATGTTTTGTTAACAAAAGTGAGACTGCTGGTCGTGTAATATTGAATTTTGTATAATAGATGCTTTTAAGTATTTTTCAAACTAGTCGATGAATGCTGAGAAATTGAACCACTAAGTTGATAAGTGTCTGACTTGGTTCGTTTTAGGATTTGTTCTTATTCGGATGGTACATGTAGATGCAGTTTGGATTGTGTGTGTTCCATACAAAGTGAACTCAACTGGCCCTTTCATTATTTTATTGAAATTGGATATCGGTGTTATCTTTTCAGGTGATTGCTGATAATGTAGGTGATAATGTGGGGGATATAGCTGGTATGGGCTCGGATCTCTTTGGCTCATATGCCGAGTCATCCTGTGCAGCGCTTGTTGTGGCCTCTATCTCTTCCTTTGGGATCAATCATGAGTTGACTGCAATGCTGTACCCTCTCATTGTTAGCTCTGTGGGTATCCTTGTATGTCTGATCACCACCTTATTTGCAACTGATTTCTTTGAGATCAAGGCTGTTAAGGAGATAGAGCCAGCACTAAAAAAGCAGCTGATAATTTCCACAGTTCTCATGACTGTGGGAGTTGCCGTTGTCACTTGGATTTCCGTTCCTTCTTCCTTTACCATCTTCAACTTTGGAACACAGAAAGTTGTCAAAAACTGGTGAGCCTATTGATTCTTCTTTCATGAAGCATGTAATATCAGAACTTTGACTAAATATATGTTTCTGCATGTTAAAGCGTAAGTTGCCTGCATTATCATTAACACACTAAAAATGTCTTCGAAGTTGATTCAAATGAATTATGTTATGAGGCGGAAAACTTGGAAATTTGTCCCGTACCCAACTGGTGCTGACCTTACTTTTTAAGCATTGCTGGATGGGTGGCATTGTGCATGTGTCATCACACTAATGTACATTCATGCATGTCATCCTGCCAGTGGCACATCGATGTACTTTTGGATACAGTCGGCATTTGATGAAACTTCAAGTCTGTATAGAACCGAATTAAATGTAGATTGCGGTTATTGCATGATTAGCTATTAAAGAAGATGGCATTACTCATTTTATGATATGGTGCAAATGGCCACTTGTAAATAGGTTATTATAGCCAGATAAGTTGTTTTAATTCTTAACTGGAACCTTGGGGAGCAATGCATGCTCTTAGGTAAGCTTTGCCCTCTAATATATTGAAAGGTAGAAAGAGTATGCTTTGTGAAAACAATTGTTCGAAATATGACTAGTATAAAGGATAAATCTTGTTCTCATTTTTTGGGTTACTCTAGTGCATTATATCTTTTTGTTTCTTGCGATTGCAGGCAGCTGTTCTTGTGTGTCGCTGTTGGTTTGTGGGCTGGCCTTATCATTGGGTTTGTGACTGAATACTACACAAGCAATGCATACAGGTGACAAATCTGATATGATGTCATTCTTTCTCACGTCGTGTCTTTTTTTTCCTCTTTTTATCGCGACTAGGATTTCTCACTTGACACCTGCTGCTTATATTGTACTTCAGCCCTGTCCAAGATGTGGCTGATTCCTGCCGAACTGGAGCTGCTACTAACGTCATCTTTGGCCTTGCATTGGGATATAAATCAGTCATCATTCCCATTTTTGCGATTGCTGTCAGCATTTTTGTTAGCTTTAGCTTCGCTGCGATGTATGGTATTGCAGTAGCTGCGCTTGGAATGCTGAGCACAATTGCCACTGGATTGGCAATTGATGCATACGGTCCTATCAGTGATAACGCTGGAGGAATTGCTGAGATGGCAGGGATGAGCCACAGAATCAGAGAGAGGACTGATGCCCTTGATGCTGCTGGAAACACTACTGCTGCTATTGGAAAGGTTTGATCATGTTCATTTTGGGTCATGAAATTTTCGTAGCTTTCGTTCATTTGTGCTCGTGAAAATGCTACTTTTGTTTTATCGGCCATGTTATCGCTTTGTGTTGACATAGAAAAAGGAGCTATTTCGCAGGCCTTTCTGTGTCCAATAATTCGAATAAAATGCCTGAAAGTAGATATTTCCCTTAAAATTTGTTCATACTATTATAGGGGGCATTTGGCTTAGCAGTAGTTTCATTTATCTCTTTTTTCCCTTAATGCTGAAATAGGACATCAATAACTGCAAAAATTCCTGAATGTTTACTGCTTCTTTATCCAGGGTTTCGCCATTGGGTCTGCGGCACTTGTGTCCCTCGCCCTCTTTGGCGCCTTTGTGAGCCGTGCAAATATTGTGACTGTCGATGTGTTGACTCCAAAAGTGTTCATTGGTTTGATTGTGGGGGCTATGCTTCCTTACTGGTTCTCGGCAATGACCATGAAGAGCGTGGGAAGTGCAGCCTTGAAGATGGTGGAGGAGGTCCGTCGGCAATTCAACACCATCCCGGGTCTCATGGAAGGCACTGCCAAGCCTGACTACGCAACATGCGTCAAGATCTCCACCGATGCTTCCATCAAAGAGATGATCCCGCCAGGTGCACTCGTGATGCTTACGCCCCTTGTTGTCGGGATCTTTTTCGGTGTCGAGACTCTCTCTGGTGTTCTTGCCGGATCCTTGGTCTCTGGTGTTCAGGTAATCCTGTTGTGATTGATGACTTCTTAATCCTTTTACAAGGTGTCGACACCTGACAAAAGGCATGCTCAAGCTATATAACGGACGGAACGAATTAAGACAAGCTTGTAATGCTCATCATGTCTAACTTAAAAAGAATGATGATGGAGTGCTTTGGAAACTTTTCCAAACTTTTCCGAAAAAAAAGTTTTTATCTTTTTTACAAAGCCAGTGTTTTGCCCAAAATCTTTTAAGGATTTGCATTCTTGTTTTTTCTTAAACTACGAGTCACAGCGATATATCTTTTATAATATACGTGGTAGGTGAATTTATTTTCTTCTCCGCTTTTGTCAGATTGCTATCTCTGCTTCCAACACTGGTGGGGCTTGGGACAATGCCAAGAAGTACATCGAGGTAAAAGAGCGATGAAACTTTCCAACTTCTGTACTTGGGATTTCTTCTGGACCGTGTCTTATGCTTCTGGACTTGTGTACTGATTATAGGCTGGTGCCTCGGATCACGCGAGGAGCCTCGGCCCCAAGGGATCAGACCCGCACAAGGCTGCTGTCATCGGCGACACCATCGGAGACCCTCTCAAGGACACTTCCGGACCGTCGCTCAACATCCTCATCAAGCTGATGGCGGTCGAGTCACTCGTCTTTGCGCCTTTCTTCGCAACCCATGGAGGTTTACTCTTCAAGATCTTCTGATAGCTGGAAGGAAGAGACGTAGAAGGCGATATGTCTCCAATTTTCTTTCCTAATCCTTCTGTCCACCAACCTTGTCTCGCCATTGTATCTGCTACAATAACTGTCTTTCTTAGAGGATGTTGGATTTTTGATGGTGTATCTGCTCGAGGCAGCGCCTCTGCAGTATCTAACAGTCCTGAAGAGGCTGATGACGACGACGACGACGATAACGATCATGTTAATGGTAAGTTGGGATTGCCTTTGTCATTTTTTTGCTCGTGAAAGATACCTTTACATCGAATTATTTCGCCCGTGTTTCTTCATTTTCTTCTTGATTGCCATTCGCGTTGTCTCGGAGCATGGATTGGTTCTCATAACTGTTGGATGTTTATGAAAGAAATGATAGAAAGTCGATTAGGCTTGATAAACCATCGAGCTTAGCATTAATGATTTTGAGCTTTAGGTGTGAGTCAAGACTAGGCAAGTGAACTTTTTGCTAGGCCCGAGCTACTAGTGAGTAGCTTGACTCAATTTCACCCTAGTTGGGATCGAGCATAATTCATTTGAAATTGTCAAATCGAATTTAACCGAACTGAAATTTTTTTAATCACGTCACTTTGGAGAGAGAATTTTGAGAATACGATTCATAAACTTAACTGGATTGAAATTTGTGAGTTTTGGTCAATTACGACGACTAAGATGCAAGAACTTAAGAACTACAAATTCCCGATGCAAGGGAAATTACGTCGTCCAAAGAAGAGTTATGAAGTTAATGTTAGTAAGGATGAATACGGATGCCAAAGGAAAGTTACGATCAATGAGATATTTACTAACGATAGGGAGAAAAAAAATTTACTATGCTCTAAAGTACATTACTTTTCTTGTGAAAATTTACGAAATAAAGTTAAACTATTTCCTCAAATGAAAAGCTACAAAATTAAAATTGATAAAGTACCATTAGTAAGGACAATTACATATGTAAAAGGAAAGTTACCATCAAATAGTAGTTTGTTAGAATAGGAGAAGGAAATTTACGATTGACTTAAGTAGATTACTATTTACTGGGAAATGTTACCAACCATAGGGCCTCACAATGAAGGTGCTCATTCCATAAATCATTACTTCTCTATGGTAATTTTCCCGGTAGTATTGCAACTGATAAATAAAGTCTGTACATTATTTTACGGGGAAAGTACCAAAAAAGTTCTAAACCTATTGCATTTGTACTAATTCAGTCATAAACTTTTTAATTGGATCAATTTAGTCCTAAACCTTTTTGCATTGATACCGATTCAATAAACCATGCCAATTTTAGTCTAAAATCGCTGATGTGGACATCGGCGATGCCACATAGAACGGCCGGCGCTTACGTGGATATTTTTTATACTATATTTTTTAAAGAATTTAATTAATTTTTCCCCTTTTTTTCCTGAAACTTTGGCTTTGGCCGGCGAGGGTCGTCGTCAACCCTCCCAGCCAGCCCTCACTGGCCTTGGGAGATGGCATTCGCAGCCTCGCGCATGGCCGTTGAGGCTGCGATGGCCCTAGGCCAGGCGGCTTTCGCTCAATTATGAGTCCATGCAAAACAGTTTTTAATTTTTATTGTGCCATATCGAATTTTTATTGTAGTCAGGAATCAGGATGCCTTGAATTTGCTGACATCATTTTTGGCGTTGTAATTCCATGATTTAGACATATATTGGCCGTGCGGTTCATATTAAGAAAACCAATAGGTACATATTTGGTACTTATGTCAGTGGAATGTCGAAAGGAAAAAGTCATGCCCGTAAAAAATTTGACCAAAAATTTGGTAAAAAAAAAAATAAACACACGTGAATATGATTTTTGAAAAAATTTCCAATATAATGAATTGATAATATTGGGTTACGAACTTTCCGTTGATCTAAAAATCGAGTAAGGTGGAAAGTTTAGGCTCGATCAAAATTTGCTCAGATTGGGAATGAGGACACCATTAACATAGCAGCAACTTTCTTCAGCAATAAAACATCACATCTTTCACCTCGTCTTAGATTTTTTAAAAAATGAAGTCCACGTGGACTGATTCTTTTTATATATAAATAAGCCTTTTTTTTCAAAATAACTAAATTAAATTTAAAAAAAAGCTAAAAAACTATAAAAAAAAAAAAAAAAAAAGATTGAACTTAACGGTGTCGAGGGCTTTGCATAGCTTTGGTCGCCGCCAAGCCCCACTCGCCTGTGGTCACTGATCACTAGCTGAGGAGCAGCGATCCCTTTCGACCATCCCCCACCTCATCGATCCTCGCCGGCGATGGTGGGGCAGCGAGTCCAACCTTTTCATTTTTTTTTTTAGTTTTTAGCTTATTTGTAATTTTTTAATTGCTGACTTAGATCCTTCGGTAAGCCACGTAGAATTTGGTTATTAACAAGAAAAAAAAAATGCCACGTAAGATTTCTGCAAAGCTCGCCAGAGTTGACACTCAAATAGTTTTTTTTTAGTGGCACAAAAATGAGCGCCGTACACAAACTCCGACATTTCTGATGTCCTTTTGCCTTTCATTTTATATAATCTATGTTGCTATTTTTCTCAACCTGCTATAACTGGTCAGCAGGTCACATGTAAAAACGATAAAAAGACCATTTTCAGAGGGCCTAATACCAACAAAAAAAAAACTCCAACTTTAACATTTGTGACAATTATATCCAAAACTTTGTTTTGTCTCGTAAAAAAATTCTTTAAATTTCACTTTTGTCTCAATTCTACCCCAAACTTTTATTTTTATCTCAATTCCATCGATCTAGTACTAAAAAAACCTTCAACTTTAGTATATGTCTCAATTATATATAAAAAAATTATCTCATAATTTTTTTTATTTTTTTTGTCTCAATTCTATAACTATTAGCCTTCCATCAATAATCACCATTAGTTAATCCTACATGACATTTTTCACGTCGTTAATGAATTATTCCTTAGCAAAGCTGATATGAAAAAAGCCCCGAACTTCTCTTTCATTATGTGCTTCCCTTACATATTATCGGGAGATACAAAGTCATTCAAGATGACGTTTTTCGTATTCTCTTCGGCACTCAACAACTCAAAAAATAGCTAGATATGAAGACATTTGGACAAACGTTCTAAAATCTCATCATTCTTGAAACCTATTATTTCTAAATTTCGAAGATCCATTGTTAATCAGGGAGAAAATTCGAGCGACGTAAGATTAACTAACGATGATTATAGACATAAAGCTGATGGTGGTAGAATTGAGATAAAAGTATAAGTTGATGGTTTTTTATGAGCAAAAAAATGTTTCGGATATAATTGTCATAAATGTTAAAGTTGAAGTTTTTTTTTTTAGTGTTAAGCCTTCGGAGGGGTAAAGAGTAACATTTCTTCAATTTTACACCAATGCCATTTGTGCCCATGATTGAGACAAATAACAAAAAAAAAAAAACGTAAAAAAGGAGAATTGCCACCGGGTTTTTTTCCGATTTAATTTTTTTTTTAAAATTATTTACAAAATTAGGTTTAAAAAAAATATTTTTTTTTGTGCGCTGCTTTGCTTGCTTTTTTTTTTTTAGAAGCCATGCACATTTTTTTGTTAGAAGCCACTTGCAATGAATTTTTTTAGCGACGAATTCTACGATGAGCGTATCGTTGGAAATGTACGTTAGATATTTTCCGACAAAATTTGCAACAAATATGATGTTTCGTTGCAAATTAGCGAGATTTTTTTTTTGCTTGCTTGTGGGTTTTTTTTTTTCTAGAAGTCATGCACATTTTTTTGTTAGAAGCGACGCTTGCTTTTGTGCTGGTGCACAAACAAAAAAATATATATTTATTATTAATTTGCGATGAATTTTTTTTTTGCGATGAATTTTACGACAAACGTATCGTTGAAAAATATATAGCATACATTTCCAACGACACGTTCGTCGCAGAATTCATCGCTAATAAAATTCGTCCCTAATCAAATTCATTGCAAATTCATCACTAATTTTTTTTTTTGTATTTGTTGTCAATTTGCGACGAATTTCTACGCTATATATTTTGCGTAAATTTCATCATGCGACACATTTATATTTTGGGACAAACTCATGAGATACGTTTGTCGCATGATATAAAGCATACATTTTCAACGACACGTTCGTCACAAAATATATACTTAGTGTGCTTCACGATAACGTCTAACGTGTCATTGGAAATGTACGCTTTATATTTTGCGACAAACGTGCCGCACATTTCGTCGCAAAATATATACTTTGAGTGTTGCGTAAGACCCGTGGCAAAATGCTTCACAATGTGCTTGCGCCTTTTGTGGGACTCAAAATATATATTTCGCGACTAAATTTGCGGCACGTTTGTTGCAAAATATATAGCTAAGAAATTCATCGCATATTGGTGACAAATACAAAAAAAAATTGTCTAAAAATATAAAATAATTGAAAAGAGAAAAAAAAGGATTTTAGCTATGAAAATTAGCGAAGAAAAAAATTTCTCGCTAATTTGCAACGAAACATCGTATTTGTTGCAAATTTTGTCGGAAAATATATAATGTACATTTCCAATGATACGCTCATCGTAGAATTCGTCGCTAAAAAAATTCATTGCAAGCGTGGCTTCTAACAAAAAAAAATGTGCATGGCTTCTAGAAAAAAAAAAGCAAGCAAGAAAAAAAAAGAGCAAACAAGAAAAAAAAAAAACCTCCACAAGCAAGCAACCAAATGCTTGATTGCTGGAAGCAGCCCTTGCGCGCTGCATTGAGCAGCGCGCAACCGTTGTGCCCTGTTTGAATCAGCGCGCGGGTCTCACGCGCTGCTTCCACCAGCGCGTGAGACCCAAATTCGGTAATTATTTTTTTAAATCTAATTTTATAAATATTTTTTTTAAATTAAATCGGAAAAAAATCCATTGCCACCACTACCCTCAAAAGTACCAAAATAATATATGTCACTAGGTCTGACGGGAAAAAAAATATCTCACTAGGAGAAAAGTAATGAACATTTTAAAATGATAAACACTCAATGATATAAATATGAAAAAAAAACAAAGGTAATTAATTTGAAAAACTGTAAAATTTCACAAGTATTTAAAATGGTCGATGTTCGCATGGTTCGACTTGTTATCATTGAACATAGAGGTTACTATATTTATATACTAAATTGAGGAAAAACTTAGAAAATTAGAAATATTTCATTAAGTATAAGACTGTGGTGTTGACATGAAAGTTACTATGTTAGATAACGATTCGTCATAACCACATTGTTTGAAACCAATCTTATATTTAAAACATCGTCGAGCCTCTTATTCGTCTAGATTTTCATTTTTAGTCATTTATGTCTTAATTTTTCTTGCTGGTGTTGTTTTTTCCCCTTCTAATTTTTCATAGTTTTTCTTAGTTATATAGGTTGACAAGTAAGGTTAGGATTAACGGTGCCGAAATTTTCTTATGTATATTTCATGTTTCAGATATTGTTAACGTAGTTGAGTGCAACTAAAGACATATGATGTAGAATTGAATGAAACGTTGTACTTTACCCCTTCAAGTATAACAATATATTCTTGTGAATTTCGGAGGTTAAAGGAAGGGAAACTGAATTAAGGCAATAAAATTAAGATTTTAACTTGCCAATAAGATTGATTTACAATAAATAGAGCAAAACGACATAAATGGTCCATAAACGTTAATCCAATGCATTGTAGCTCCTAAACTTTAACTTGATCAATATGATCTTTGAACTTTAATTCAATGTGCAATGTGATTCCTAAATTTTTGAAACATGTTCGAATTAGTCCCATAACTTGAATTAATTGAAGGATTATATTGAACATCTTTTTATAGTTCAAGGATTAATTTGAATACGTTCAAAAAATTCAGGGACAATATTGATTAAATTAAAAGTCTAGGGATCACTTTACATATTAAGTTAAAGTTCAAGGGCTATATTAGTCAAATTAAAACTTTAAAGACTACATTACATGTTGGGTTATAATTTATGGATTTGGAAGGTAGGGGTGACTTAATCGATCTGGGGCCGTCCAATTCAAAATGGACGGCCCAGATTTTAAGTCACCCCTAGTTTAAGATAGGGGATCCATTTCGATAATTTAGGGGCTATTTGTGTCATTGTCGTTTGATAAATTATAATTCCCTTCTCAGTCCTCCCCCCAACACCTGAAAACCTATGTAGCATCGACATGACACGGGATACGGGACACGACACGACACGACACGGCGACACGGCGACACGTTGATTCTTAAAAAAAAAAAATTCGACACGGTGAGACACGTTATATATTAAATATAAATTTTTAAATTTTTATTTATATGATTATTTAAATTAAATTATTTTGATTCAAATTCATAGATCAATAAATACAAAAAAAGAGCTTCCGACCAAAAAAAAATAACAAAAAAGAGTTTAAAATAAATTTACAATAAAAATGGGATAAATTTTAGCCTCGTTAAGAAAGATAAGAGACTGTGACCCAAAAAGAAAAAAAAAAGGGAGATCAGAGACTTCTGACAAAAAGGAGGAAAATCAAGATAAGAGAGAAAACAAAAAATAAAGATTTTCCCCTTCCGTTGCTTTGTGCATTGCAGCTCACTTGACGGGACATGTCTCGCATTTTCACCTTTTTTTTTTTTTTTTAACTTTAAGCCACATCCCGACCAAAAAAAAAAAAAAAAAAACTTTTAAGCCACAATCTTGTCTTCTTCCTCACTCTCTCTATAGTCTCGTCTCCATCGCCTCTCTCTGTCAGTCGACGTTTCCGATTGAAGATGAGCCAGTACGACCCCCAAAACCAAATCTCAGGTAATGTTCAAACCCATCCTCCTGCCCATTTCGATTTCGATCCTTTCTCTCGAGCTTCGCCGATTTTATCTCGGCAAAATCACTTCTTTTCACGCGGCGGGATCTGGCCTCGCTCTGCGTTCACCCACGTCGCAACCTACCTCATCTCCTCCGACCTCACGTGCCGCCTCTCCCCCACCTCCCTCGCCAACGTCCTCCAGCAGAGTGGTTGCAAGGGGGGGTTCAATTTCTCTCTCAAGCTCGCTCACCTCCTCCATAAACTGCCCTCACATCAAGCTTCGCGCCATGTCCGCCATCTTCCTTCTCCTTCGCAAGCTCCTCGGTTTGGGCTTTCTGTGAGTTTGACCCCTTTTAAACCCGGACACGCGAGTCGCGTATCCGTGAGTCTGACCCCATGTCGACTCTTGGACACGCGGTCAACGCCCAGACACGCGTGTTCGGACGTGTCCTCGCGTGTCGGAAACGGACACGTGTACGACACGCAAAAAAATCCCGAGAAGGGCGAGTCCGTGCTATATAGCCTGAAACTGCTCTCTCTCTCTCTCTCTCTCTCTCTCCGACCTAACTCTGGTTTTTCTGTTCTTGCCATATTCGGACATAAGCCCGGTTCTCGAGTGTATTTTGCTTCTTCGCTTCGCTTCGCTTCGCTTCGCTGAGCTGTTTAATCGCTCGCGTGGATTTCAAGATTATCTGGGGGCAATTGGCTGTTTCGCCATTGTAGACTCCAAATGAGAAGAAATGTGGCCTTCATCATGCCAACAGCGAACCGTCCTCCTTTTCCTCTCTCGGTATGTCGTCTCTTCCCTGCAATTTTTTTTCCTCGTTGCCTGGTTTCGGGAAGTGTGGGGGATGTCAAAAGTCAAAGAAAGGAATCGAGCCATGAGGATTTGGTTGAATTTTGAGAAATTAACGTGGGAGTCGTCGACCCCATGTCCCGTGTGTAGCGAACGATACGATTTTGAGTGTAAGCAGGTTCGTATGAGCTATGGGAGTTGGTGGGAACTAGCTCGAATTGGGTTTTGTCTGAAAAAATATTGTTCTTGTTGGAGTTGATTTTAAGCTAGGGCTTTTCTTTGATTTTGGACTCTCTCTCGGGGTCGCGTGTGCACAATCTTATGCGTAAGGATACTTTGGTTGATCCGTTCTTTTCACTTCAGTCGGACTTTGATTATATATTACCATTTTGGCAATTGTGACTGGAATTTGATTATATGTTCCTCCGCAAGCTGAACTGTGGACTCAATTTTGCTATACGAAGTGGATTTCTAGATTAGCTTGGCGTACGTAGATGATTAATAACGGAAAAGGGGATACTGAATAGTAGGAAACGGCGTAATGCACGGGAATCTTTCTCAATTACTGACGTCGCCTCAGTACATGGGAGTTGGGAGTCTCGGCACTTCTGTTTGTTGAAGACTAGTTACTCGTAGATGCTGTTTCTCAAGAAGAATTACAGGTAGAGTAGACACTTAACTGATGCGATTCTTTCTATGAGTTGAACACATAAGGAAGCTGATATCACTTTCTCGGAATAGTTGGTGGGTGTATAGATTCATGATGCAATGTTGTCCTCGGAATCAAATTAACCGGTTGCATTTCTTCCATTAATAAGCATTTTCTGCTCAAGGACTCATGCATTCTGTCTGACTTGTTATTCATTTTTCTTGTTTTCTCAATCTCCTTTTTGGTTTTGCAGTAAAAGTTATATGTATCTGTCAAAATGTAATTCGTCAAATTGCTTGACATCGATGATTGCTGTAATTCGACCAAAAAAAAAAATTGATTGCTGTTGACCTTTTGACCTTGTTTTTGCTCACTCTGTTTTGAGTTGGTTTATCTTTTTATTCTGTCAGTCCTACTGAGTTCATGGGACTTGGCGGTTCAAAAGATTTTAATTTGTTCAAAGATTTTAATCTTTTAATTTTTTTAAATTTTCATTGTTCATATGGGTTCATGTGTTTTGCAATAGAGAAGGCCATGCCAGAATGCTTACAAGGTTTACTTTTACGGATTTGTTTCCTGACTGCACCTTTTTGATTCAGTACTTTTTGTTACTTCTTTCCATGTGCTGCATGAAAAGCTTTTTGACTTTGGTTCCGTTTAGCTTTTATAACTTTCTGATTACTAGAAAATTATCACATCTTGCGTGTTCAGTTCTTCATATTGCTTGGATTATATTGTTCGTTGGATCACTTATGTGAGAATTTAGTGAGCATGGCACTAATTGGCTTTCATTTGATTCCAATATGGAAGTACTCGATATAGGATGTCATGGCATATTTGCTTCTTTTGACAAAGAGGATCACTACTCTAGGGTGTCCTTGCCAAATGAATCTTTTTTTTTTTTTGGCACAATCCAAATGAATCTTTCATATGGTGCATGACCAGGAAATTTTTTTATGTTGTAGTTATGTTGGATTTGTAGCTTTTAGGCCGATACTGAAATTTTTTTGCTCATTATATTCCTGGTGCATGATCCTGTGAAATGCATGATCAGTTTTAAGTCGTTTTTTTTTTTCACTGTAGAAGGCAATCTTTTTTATGGATTCATGAAGGATGAGTTAAAGAAATCCTTGTCCCACAACAGTACTTCCATGGACGGCAAAAGCTCAACTGAGTTGAGCCTTCCCTGGATCTGGATTATTGAGTATTTGGCAAAGTTCGAGCAAGTTAAGCCATCCCTTTTACATGGTATTCGCCTTCTACAGTAGCATTTTGCGAGGTCCATCTTTCTCATCATTTTTGTTGGGCAACTGTTTCATATGGTTTATGCTTTCCAGTTATCCTTAAAGCGGCTCCAGAAATGCCTGCTCACTTGAGAGAGAATATGGAGGAAGTTGTTTCTTTGAGATGCTTGGAGGAGCTATGTGGCCCTCGAAATGGAAGCATGAACAGTGCCTGGTCCTCAATCGAATCAAAGGAGAAAATTAATACATCAAATAGCTGCAAAAATGCACTACAGTATATGCTCCATAATGTAAGTTCTAATAAATGTAGTGACTACGTGCCTTCCCAAAAAGAGAGAACTTGAAGCAACTGTTTTATTTTCTCTATAACATCTTTCCACTGGTTCTGCTCAAATGATTGCTGAAGTTTGGTATCTGTTCCCCTGTTTTGATTTGTTATATCCTAGGGCTCTGGATTTGATCTTGGAGTGACTGCAAATGAGGTGCTGAAATGGGACCTTGACTTATTTTTAATGCACAAGAGAGCCTCTGTGCCAAAAACTGCTCTAGAGGAGGTAAGCAGATTTTTCATCCAGTGCTGTTAATCTTCATGATGTCCTCTTTCAATCAGGTTTAAATTGGTTTTATTCTTGTTCTTTGGGCAGCTAAAAGATGCAATACTTGGAGGTACTCATCCGCATGCTGATTCTTTAAAGGAATTGAGTCGATTGGCACCCGTTAGTCATTTAAATAGGAGTGTCATTCGTGATGGTGGACATACTGGATTTACATGTGTGCCTGACATGGGAGATGGATATGCTCCTAATGTAGTTAATGAACCAAATTTGGTTTCTCGACCCACAAATCACATGGAGCTTTTGGAAGGAGATGACAATATTAGGATATGTCTTCCCACAAAGAGGAACCATACTGATGATCACGCTGAAAATATTGAAAGGAATTGTGATGAGAATCAACATCATGATGCTCATTCAGAAGCTAAAAGGGCTAAACAGCAAGATTCCGATGAAATAAAGGACAGAGAGGAATCACCAGTTGTTCTAACTGGAAGATTAAGTTTCGAGAGAATTGATGGATGTTCTGAAAGAGAGATGGCTAACCTGGTCGAGGATCATATGGGGGCTGCGGATGAAGACCAGTTGTCAGTGGGTGATGGGAGGCATTATGTCCAGCCAAGGACTTGTTCCGATGGAATGGAACAGGGTTTTTCTGTTGATGATTCCACACGCATCCATGACTCCATAGAGAAAGCAAAGAACAGTGAATCATCTCGGGCATTGCAATGGGGGCAGACTTCTACCAGTAATGTGGAAGATTACGTGGTCCTTGCTGATGGGGAGGAAACGTCTATTGATAGTGATGAATATAGAAAAGAGGAGAAGGATGTTATGATGAAAAAGCAGGAATTCTTATACTCTCAGTCTCAGTCTCAGTACCCATCAGCTCGCAATGCGTTTGCAACAGTTGATTGGAGTGAGCAAAATGTTTGTATGAAATGTAATGAAGGTGGTCAATTGTTAGTTTGTAACACCAGCAGTTGCCCTTTGATGGTTCATGAGAACTGTGTGGGCTTATCAGCTACGTTTGACGACAACGGTATGTTTTACTGTCCATTTTGTGCGTATTCTATTGCCATTTCTCACTACCATGATGCCAAGAAAGAGGCCTCTTTGACAAGAAAAAACTTATCTGCTTTTATTCGTGCTGGATTCAAGCACCAGCAAGAGAATTTAGATCAGATGGAACAGAGTCTGTTAGGAAATGGGACTAGCGAGACTGATAGAGTAAATGGACTTAATGAAATGGATGTGAATGGCCATCAGTTTCAGCGGAACAAAAGTGATGGAGAACAAGATGATCCTTCTCAACGATGTAATGGTGGTGATGCTGATTCACCAAGTAGAGAAAAGGAAGAAATGATTCGTGGCGGAGCTTCTACTGATGCTGCGGAATTCTTGGAAGAGAAATGGAACAGGGAAAACCAATCCAACACGGTTGAGAGGACTCCAACTATCGAAAAGCACATGGAACAGAACATGGTGCAAGAACAGCCATTGGGGCAAGTTCTTGAAAGAGAACAGGACCAAGTATTGCAAAACAACCTGTTCGTTAATGGGACTGTTGCTTATAAGAACACTCTTATTGTCCCTGTAAGTCAGAGAGATGAAGTCGGAGATGAGCGAGATGTTCTTCATAAGGATGCCACTGATGCGCCAGATGGAGGTGCTTGTGCTAATATTACTGCAGAGGAAACTTCCGGAGATGAAGATAATGAAGCATCCATATCCAATTACAGAATCAGTTTCCGAGGGCAAAGAAATCAGGAGTAAGGGTTTCCTGTATACTGAACTTTCCAGGGGTTGATTGTTGCATGATATTTTTAAACTTATAAGCATTACAGCCCCAATTTTCGTTGCTGGGTTAATATTTGAAATTGCAGGGAAGCCTCTGCAAATCCTCTCTTTGTGCAAAATGAAGCGCCCTTGATGGTGGTGGAGGAACAGACTCCAGAGGTACTTGTCCTCTATTGTAAACTCCCAAGTATCATATTTTTTGTCTTTCGGGGAATTGTAATTCAACTAAACAGAGCACCTAGTTCTGAATATGCTATGATTTCACATACCCAAGAAAACTTCAAGGCTGTCTATTTTGACCTTTATTATCTCACAAAAATATACACATTTGGTCCCTGGACTTGCACTCTCTTAGCCTTGGAGTGTTTCCTAGCAAAACAGAGTTTTTGAATGCGGTAGTCATATCTGGTACAATTAAGTTCTTGAACTTTAAGATTTTTTTTTATTATAATAAATCAAGTCCTTTCATCTCCAATTTCGGGAAAATGAAGTTGACTTGATGATCAGTGCTAGCCAAGAGTCTAATACAGCAAAAAGATCAATTTCACCGTGGACAATCAACTTAAGGTCTGTGGACAATCGAATGGGTGGGAAGAAGCAAAGGACAGTTGATTAATTGTCTTCTTACCCACATTAAAATTTTCACTTGCACTGATCAGAGACATCGGCTTTAATTTGCTGGAATCGGAGACAAGGGACTTGATTGGAAAATATTTGCGACTTCAATCTCAAGTCCAGGGGCCGTGTTGAAAAGCCATGCTAGTTAAAGAACCAAATATGTAAATTTTTGTAGCAATAACATTTCCAGCAAGTAAGAATTTTGGCCCCATAGTACTGTTCCTAGTTTCATGTTTGCCCTTGAAGAACATTTTATTTCACCGTATTGTGTCAAATTCTCAACTGCTTGCTCTGCTCAGCCTACTTCACAGCCAGAATCAAATTCAGAGTCTCTGCCTTCTGGACAGCTCAGCCCTTCTTCTCTGCGGTTACCATCTAAACACATCTCAAGATTCTCAACGAGGGGAAGGAGGTGTTTGAAGACTTATGCAAGTTCTGTGGTCCCTAGAAGAAGTGCAAGAATCAGATCATTTCCTCGGCCAAGTCGAGAAAGGACCGAAGATGATGCATGTCCAGTTATAGAAATAGATTGACTAACCCGTGTCCAACAATAGAAATGGATTGATCAATGTCATGAGTTGCCATTGGGGTTTATGTCTTTTAGGAGCTGAAATCCTTTTTTGCTGTATATAGCAGCATTTAGTTATAGTTCATGGATCTATTTTGTAAATGGCCATTATTTTATGACATTTGCTGGATCCTTTTCGTACTTAGCAGCGGCGCTTAAGATTTTTTGCAGCTGGATTTTTGAGCCGTTGGATGGACGCGTTTGAGTGGTGTCTATAGTCAGGACCATGTGATTTGCAATTTAGAGGGCATTGTCTGCTCCATACAATCCTCCTGAAATTCTTGCGGTACTTATTTAGTATGCGTTTCCAATTTAGAGCTGTTGTTTCCTTATCTGACTTATACAGTGTGGAAATCAATGATTTCTTTCATATCTGTTTGAATTTATCTGTGGGTTCTCTTGCTTGATATCGTGTCAGACTTTTTTGATTTGACCTATCAAAGAAAGCGGAGATTGGTGTACTGAGCATATCTTGTATCCAAATTGCTTCTTTGGTAGACTAAAATGTTGGCTGACCTTGTCAAAAAGAGTGCTTTGAGGAGTATTAGTTTCCAGTTAAGGAAGTCTGCCTCGCAAGTTATGCGTTCAAGAGGCGTATTTAGAGCAAATTTAACGAGTAGAATGCTTTATTATTCAAGCGTCCCGGAGAATATCTTGTTGGCTGGGAACTTCAGGAATTTTTTCGGAGTAGTTTACGTTTGTTCAGTTGATGATATGAAAGGGATAGGGGCTTTATTCCTTTTTCACATGAAGCCTCAAGTTTGTTTATGGCTACACTCATTTCTAGACCGAGAAGTTTGGAGAGACCGGGAAAGAGATGTAACCCATATTTGACGGATGGGATTTGACACCATGAAACTATTGATTAGCCAGGATTGCCTCAATGTGGCATTTTCTTGAATGTGCTTTTTGTGGTGGGACTTGCTTTTGACACTTGATTTTTTTTTTTACGAGAAAAATTTATATTGAGTTCATCATCCTTCCAAGGCTGGTTTTCCTTACATGGATTTACGAGGATGTGCAAAGTATATCGATTTGAATTCAGACCTTAATCGAGGACGAACATAGTCAAGTAAAGAAAGTATTTGGCGAACCAATCATACTACGCGATAAAAAGTAGCAAAATTGACCATATATTATCTCTTTGGAAAGATAATAAGATTGATCATTGACACGATAATAACATGTTATGCTTTTTGGCAAAGCAAACATTATGAAAACTCAAATCCCGAATATCGAATCGTAAGTGTTCGACACCTTAGTTAGGACGGTATTTGCTTTTATACTTGCACACTCGCCACCGCCACCATAGAGAGCGTGACGTGGACAAGCGCAAGCGCTCGTCGCCGCCTCTCTCGCTGGCTGTTATTCACCTGAAACTGCCCTCTCCGCCTCCTCCTGCACCTCCCAAGTCCCAACACTATATATACATCACAAAAACCCGAAAAAGCTTTCAGCTTTGACACCCCGAAGCCACAGAGAGGGGAGAGAGAGAGAGAGAGAGAGAGAGAGAGAGAGAGAGAGAGCGCGCGCGAGAGAGAGAGAGAGACTTAGCTCCCCTCAAATCCAAGAACCCTTTTAGTTAATTCTGCAGCTTCTTTGACTCTGAGCCTTTAATTTGCTGTTACACTGGTTCCAGAATTTTGGGGGTCGGTTTTTTTTTTAGACATTTGCTATTTCTCGATCGATGTTAATTATGGGTAAGAGGAAGAGAACCGACGATCGTCTCGACACCGACCCTTCTCTTTCGTCTTCTTCACCTGGTACGTTTTGTTGTGGTTCCCCTTTTGCCTCTGAAAGGAAATTTTCTGCATTTTGATGGCCATTTTGATTCCTGGAAAATGTGGGTATGAGTGGAATGGAAGAAAGATCGGGTTTTGATGGTTCTGATAGGTGGGGTTTTAGCGACGTAGGAGGGGAAAAAAAATCAAAATCTGAGTGGTCAGATTCAGAGTTTAGCATTTTGTAGACTGTTTTGTTGAGCTACAATGATTTGATGGGACGAAGCCAGGATTGGATTCTTTTCAACTTTTGCTCTAAGTAGAGCGATCCGAGCTAGGGTTTGTTCTTCTTTTAGTCTGGCTTGCCCTTTTCTTCCCCTCAGTTTTGATTAATTTGGATGCGCCACCCCACCCCCCACCCCCTCTTTCTCACGACTGCCATGTCAATTCCCTGTGTTGCCTTTTTTTTTTTTGTTGGTTTGATCAAGGTTTAGATTGGCGAAAATCTGCGAGTGCGCCTTGATTTTTTCTGTACTAGCGGAGAGTTTTAACCATTTCTGGTGTTCAAAATGCTGCACGTTTGTCTGCTTGAAGAGGTGGTGAATGGTTAAATCATGGGAAGTAGTTTGATGAGAGAGATGGTTTCTTATCCCATAGGCATTGCAGAACATATTGGTAGATTCAGGTAGATTGTGGATGAGCTCGAGAGGCTGATTAGATATACCGGAATCAATTGTTACATCGAGCTGATAGAGAGAATGCCAGTGGAGAATAAGAAAGAAGGCCGTAATATGCTCAGAATTAGAAAACTCAGAATATGTAAGACCGAAGGTGTGTGCTTCGGTATTATATGATGATGCCCAAAATAGACCGTATAGAAGCCTTGTATGTTGAACACTCTTCTTTCCCAGTCAGACTTCAGAAATTCAGAGTATATGACACAAAAACATGCATTTAGAGTATTTGTAGATCTAGTGCATGGATGAGTGAGTCGGTGGGTTGTTTTGGCAATGTTGGAGAGCTCATGGGGTCTATATGGTATTCTCTTCCATGATGAATGGCGGCTGATTCTGAATCTACGATGTAATGCGTACCAACTAGTGATTATCCATGAGAAACTAAGTTTAATTTTATTTATTTTTAGATCCTAGGTAACCAATTCGATCATAGTTTTGTGCTTTTCTTGGCCTTCTAATTGGATTGACTAATGTATGTTGTGTTTGAGTTTGTAGAATGCTTATCATTTCTTGGATACATGTTTATCAGACAGTACTTCGGTGCCACTTCTTATCTTGTAACTCCCGAAATGATCTTTTCTTTTTAATCTTTCCTTTGTGTTGATGCTTTAAGGGTTTTCTTTTCTTCGTAGGATGCACAGTGTGCTTGAGATCCACGTTTGCTTTTGAATGTTGATCCACAGACCTTGTTTTGTGTGATCTTTGATTTCAGATTTCGGCTTGCTTTAATTGCAAAGACCTTCTATCCAGTACACTTTTATGTTCTAATGAGATCATTGAGTGGGTTAAGTCTCTGTTGATGCATGACATGCCCAATTTCTCTATTCAACCTGAGCTGTATAGGCTGCACTATTTCTGCTTGAGATCCACCTTTGCTTTTCACTGTTGATCCACAGACCTTGTTTTGTGTGTTCTTTGATTTCAGATTTCGGGTTGCTTTAATTGCAAAGACCTTCTTTCCAGTCTGAACACTTTTATGTTCTAATGAGGTCATTGAGTGGGTTAACTCTCTGTTGTTGCATGACACACCCAATTTCTCTCTTCAACCTGAGCTGTATAGGCTGCACTATTTCTGCAAAGATTTACTGTGATCAAATGAGACTGTAGCTTGCTTTCAAGTCTTCTAGCTTTGCATATCTTGTGAGAAGACCATGGGTGATAGTTTTGCTTTATGTGAGACAGAATTTACTGACGAAGTATTTTGATTCGCAGCAGAAAGCATGCCGTGCTCTTCTGGAGTGGAATTATCATCTAGAAAGGTGAGCTGCCTCTTAGCCCCCTTCATCTTAGGGTTGTTCCTCCAATTTTCGCATATTGTTCTCTTTGACTTATGTACTTTTCAAGCACTGACATATTGAAACCCTCAGCAGAAGTCTTCTCACTTCGTGGACTCTAATGAGATGAAGCCTTTCACATCAAGCATGGAAATGGATACATCTTCTAATCACTCTTCTCCTTTACATATTCGGCAAAATCTTGGGCGTTCAATGTTTTTGAAACGCTCACGTCACTGGTATGGACACCAGAACTCATGGCGTAACTCAGTTGCCCATATGAGTGCAACCACTTCTCATGGAAAGACCCCTCCCTCTTGGGATGAGAGACTTAACTTCAAGTTGGCTAGTCGCCACAACTCAGACAACTGGCAATATGCAGGTTAACTATTTATCTTACGCATCAACTAACTCATTGGTTTAAAACATTTTCTAGCCACAAACGAGGAAGTCGTGCGCCTGCTTTTGGACATGTCAATTTTTACATGCCCAATGTTATATAAGAGTTGATGGAAACTTAAAATTGGCCATCTGTTATGATGTACTTCCTCACGAGGTATCATGTATTTCTTGCAGATTATAGAGACAGAGCCTTTAGCAGGCCGGAGAGGATCAGGTCAGATTCTGCCACATTAGATTCCGCCTCACTTGAAACAGCAAAGTTGCAATGTGGTGTCTGCCAGAAACTTTTGAGGAGGAAGCCTTATCTTCTTTCTGGTTCTCACTCGTCCTCAGAAAACTCTGTTGTGGCAGTTCTAGTATGTGGGCATGTCTATCATGCGGATTGTTTAGAACAGAAGACGACTCTTGAAGACAAATCCGACCCTCTATGTCCCATCTGTCTCAATTTACTCCCACCTGCTGATGCCTTTAAAGGAGGAGGGAGCCAATGATTGTACAGGCTATTTCTCGCAAAGAAGACTAGATGCTTATGCCGGGCAGCTAGGATGTCATCGTAAATATGATAAGTGATATCTATATATATGCACTCAATATCTGGATGGGCTTATTAGAGGAAGCGCATTTATTATAGCCTTGTAGGATATACAATTTTAGACTATGAATGTAGTGTATATCGTCAGTTTGTATTTATCGGACACATTGCAGCTTCGTGTTATTTTAGCCCATTTTGTGCGAAAACGCATACAGCATCGTCTGTGTGCCTCAAATGCAAACTCGGCCTCCTTGATGGACTGATAGCTGACCGTGATTGCATTATCGAGCGAGGTGGAAGTGCAGGGATGTTTTGTTCTGGATGAATGAGAAACATTATCAACATGCCCCTTATGTAATTTGGTTCGATGAAAGGTAGCTTCTACTTAGATTGTCCTGAAAAATTGTGCGCGAATACTGCATTCCGCTGGAGAGCATAGAAGTTGGACCGTGTAAGTCAGTCGCAAATATCATGTTGAAAAGTTTATTATATATTGTGTAATGTTTGTTCCCTGTATGAACATCTCTCTACATAATTTAGCATTGCGAGTCTACTGAAGATGCGGTAACCGGGGACCTGGATTGCGGCAATTTCTCATGACATTTTCGGGCAAATTTGATCATTCTTTTTCTGGAATTTGGGTCACCTGACATTGAGGTTTCTGTGACATGCTTATCATTATTTGTGACATGCTTATCATTATTTAAAGTTAAATCAGGTTGTCCAAATAAAAATGGATGGCCTGATTTGAGAGAGGGTTGAAATTCAAAATTTTTCAAGCTCCAAAAAAATTCCCCTCCAATTTTTTCCCCCCTCCTCAACAAATGACGTGGTCCAATCTTGACCGTTTATTTGTATTTGGACGGCCTAATTTAAGTAATGGTAAGCATGTCACAGAAATTTCAATGTCAGGTGATCCGGATCTCTCTTTTTGGGAGAAGGGTTTTGGCTTTTCTTGCTGAATACTATTTGAAATGTTAGGATGATGCACGAATGAGGGATAGAAGCCCAAAGGTTTCCAGCATAGTCCATACTGGTCACTTCTCAGGAGTTGATGAGATATATTTAGCCTAAGAAACACTCCAGTGATCAGGGAATACAATACTCAGTGACCATGTGCTGGAGTGGAAGGACGGAGAACCGAGTAAGCATGCCAACTTGATCACACCACAAATGTCCTTGCCATGTGCAATGTGCTTCTGTGAACACCCGTCGCTACTTCGACTAACACCGAACATGCGATGACAAAGAATTTTAATCCTCCAACCGAAATCATAATCTCAATCTGTAGATATAAAAGGGAAGATACAGATTGAAATATAGATTTAAACTAGTCCAATGTTCAGAAAAGGAAAGATGCTTCTCCAGCGACTTTGGCGGCGGATCCAACTGAGACATGTTTGTTGAGGTGGCGCTATATGAGCTGACTGGCTAGCTAATCATGACCACGTTAGATCCCACTTCCCTATAAACCGACCTCCTTCAGGATGAGAACCGTTTTCGTGGGGCGATAAAATGAGTTGCTTTAGTACTAAAGTTCATATTTCCCAATTTCTTTTGGCGACATGCCCATGTAATTGCCACAAAAATGATGGAAATGTGCTGCTCCACAAGCCTTTCCACATGCTAGCACAGATTTCTGCTCGTCCAAAAGGGAAGGTCAAGATTCCTCGGCATTGAGGATGCCTTCTAGATGATGCCCGTTACTTGGGAGTCGCATAGACGAAGCTATTGACCTATAAAGATTCTACATAAGGAAACCTCAAATTAATCAAAAAGTTTGGAACCCTCACATAGACGAAGCAAAAGGTTTCACCCATGCTTCAACCGTAGATTACCAGACATGATAGTGATAGGCCACGATAGTATATCTGTGTGTTCAAAGTTATAACTACATGAAATCTGCACAACCTCCAGTATGAATCTGAATTCAAATTACAATTTGCAATGTTTCCTTGCACGTAAGTTTGTTATGGCCTACTCCGCCGCACCTACTGCAGCAAACTTCCCTTTTGGTTACTCCCTCTGTCTCTGTCTGTTGTTTCTTGTTTTGCTTAGTTGATGGCTTTGCAGTGCATGGGGGAAGTAAATGTGTGGCAAAAGGATCTTTTCCCTCAGTCGACTTCTCATAAGGACCCCTAACGGGGTTTATGGAGTTGGAATAGGTGATAAGGTAGCAATCAACCGTGAAACACTCGGAACAATAGTCATAAATATTCTTCCCTGTGCAATAAAAGACAGCAAGGGCATGGCGGCAAGGTAGACCACTAGCTTTCCATTCCAAGCAACTACAAACCCTTTTTTGAAGATCCACCACCACATTGATAGAATTTTCATGTACTTCAAATACCGTATCTGATGAGAACAGCACTTTTAAGCTGGTCGCTCTCCGATATTCTTCTTGTAGTTTTTCCTCCCTGGATGGGGTTAGTTTTGTAACCCAATTGCTTGCTTTTGTTTGGCGAGCATTAAACAACTCCACCAATTTCGATATGAGTGCCTCTACCTTCTGTACAATTGGTAGTTCCTTCACTTCCTCTATCCATTTAGCATATGGCTCTGCAATATCTACTGTGATAAAATGAAAAGGTTCGCCCTTGAATGATGCATGCGCCCATTTGTCTTGTTCAATCTGCATTATCCAATCATAAGCTTTTGAAGAAACTTTCTTCATTTGTTCAATGTATGCTGTAAAACTATCAAGTCGCTGTGCACGAGCAGCAGCCAATAATCTGCTGACTAAGAAACCCTTGCCATCACCGGTGAATGGACCCTTCACATTCTTCTTGAAATTCTCTACAAGATGAAAGATGGAGTAACCATAATGGCCATTCTCAAATACCTGATGCACAGATTTCTCTAACCCCTTTTCATGGTCAGAGATAAAAGTTATGGGAGTTGAAGTAGAAAAGGCAGATCTCAACTGCTCTAGAAACCGGCACCAATTACTATCATCTTCAACGTCAACAACAGCAAATGCAAGAGGGAAAGGACCATCATCTCCATCCACTGCACTAGCAGTTAAGAATATTTCATGATACTTTGATTTAAATGATATAGAGTCAAGGAAAACAAGCGGACGACAGCCATCATTGAATCCCTGTACTAAGGCTCGGAAAGATACAAAAAGATGCTGGAATCTTCCATTGTCACCAGTGAAAACCTTTGCCAAACTTCCAGGATTTGCCTCTACTACTTTATCACAGAACAAAGGCAATTCGTTGTATGCTTCTTTATATGAACCCAGAAGTTGCTCCCTAGCATCCTCAATTCCACGCCACAGTTGACTATAGTTCAACTCAATCCCAAAATCTCGAGCAATTCCCTGAGCAATCTCCCTTGGCTTGTGATGTGGACTATCTCGTAACCTATCCTTTATGGTACTTACTAACCAATTTTTTGCAGGATGAGCAGCCTTCCAAGACTCCCCACCGCAAGTATGAGACTTATTCATTTTTTTTACCACAAATGATTGTGAAGATGGGACCCAAGACGCATGAATTCTCCAGGAACACCCTTCTATCACACAGATACCACTAACACGGTTTGAGTCATTCTTCTTTAACTTGTATGCAAAACGGTTAGCAATAGCATACTTTTGTAGTGCATCACGAAATTCAGGTACGCTATTGAATTCCTGGCCTTCGCCTGTAATGCCTTCTCTCCACGCTCCAACAAGTGCTTCCAGAGACAGAACGGAGTCAGCAACAACAGGACAATCAACCAAATTGTCACTCCAAGGCGCAGCTTTTTCCTGTTGCTCTTCATCAACAATTACTGCAGGAATAAGGTGCTTCTGAATTTTCTTCTTCCTGGATGTGCCTTTTCCTGTCCCTCCAACTTCATCAATTAGTGATCCAATGCCGGGAGTAATGTCAATATTCTTTAATAATGTTGTTCTCCGTTTCTTCTTAACGGTAACAGCCGGTGTAGAACTTATGTCAACTTGTGTTGGTGAGAGAGCTTTTGAATCAACAGGGACAGTGACAAGACCATTAAGATTAGAATTAGCAGAAGCATATCGAGTAAATTTACGACTGGCATTGTGTGGAGCAGCTTTCAACTTGGTGGACACTGCTGGGGGATTATGATCAATCGCAGCAACGTCAATTAATGAATCCACAGGTGCTCCAGCAGCAACAATGGACGTGGTGGCTGCAGCAGTACCAGTTGCCAAAGTCTCAGCAAGTTTTATGCCGTTTGTCCTGCGTATGATCATTAGAATTGTTGTAAACACACAATATGATTTCTCATTCTCTCAGATTATATCAGGCACAATACACTAGAACTAATCAATGAGCAAATGGACACTAGCATCTTATTTCATTGATTGAAGGCAGGCAATGTTCCTCTCAATCAGGCCTGGCTGGGTACATGTCCATGAAAGAAAAGCTATCGTAAAATACATCAAAGAATCACCAAGAGAAATGCAATGTGACACAACATGAACAGTATGGATTAGAAACTCACGGTAATGTGATTTGTGTATGATACTAAGACATACAATTTCAAAGGAAAATTCTTGCATGTAAAGAAAAAGGAAGTCAGTACCTGTTGGCATGATCCCTCAAGCTTTGACAATCAAAACCTTCTCTTCTCATTATATATACGTCAGCGGTTACTGAAGCTCCATGAAAGTCATACATCCTTTTTAGGTCCTTGTCATTTACTAAATTGATGAGTGTCTGCTTGTTCAGAGGCAGGAAGTATTTGATTGACAAAGACCTATCATCAAGATTCCACATTTCGGCTAATTTTAACTTGAGATCATCAAAAAGGGTTTCTTGAGTGATCTCGAGAGCATTTGCCTCTCCTCCAGTATATGACATTGAGCCATCACTATTAGTGCTGAACTGACCACCAGATTGACAAATGAGGATAAGCTTCCCCTTTGCCATTTTATAAGCATCCTGAATATACGTAATAGTAAAAATACGTGAGTGAAGATAGGTGACGAAAACATAGCTGAATAAAGAACTCAATAAACTCATATGTCAGCCTCTATAGCTAAAATAGTTTTAGGCATAAATGCATACAGAACCAAGAGTAACAATTGATAGCCAAGAGTTGACGAAACATAAGATTCCGATTTACATGGCATGGCCATCAGCCTATATTTTCAACCTAGGGAGAGGCAGAACTCACTTTATTTAAATCACAGAACGAGCATTAAAACCATTAAACTGTCTCAATATTTACACAAAAATTGTCCCAAATATCTCATTTACAATCCACAAAGATGTAGAGATTATAGACAAAGGCTCTTGCAGCAGATTTTAACAAATAATACGGGTCCGTAGAGGTACCACGGAGAGCTTTTCCCCCACACACTGTTGATAAATTCCGTGGCAAGCTACACTGTCGGAACTTTGTCCCGATCCTCTACTCCCAATCTAACAAAGTAATCAACTCGGATCATCCTCGAAATTAATAGCTCAAAACACAAGTTGGCTGGTCCTGTAAGCGAATCCCAATAATCAATATCTATTGCCGCGTGTGGATCATCAATTCATCAGAAAGTCACGATACACAATGTCACAGGCTTCACCCAAGACACTCTTTAAGTCAAATTACAAGAAGACATAGTCTTCCTTCATCCATATTGCCAAAAAAGAAAAGAAAACTAAGACAGCTTCAAAACTCAACCTTTTAAGCAGCAGCAACTATTAAAGCGTCCCCTGCTCTCCAACGATTCTTGATTCCCTCAACTTTCTCCGACAAAACCCGGAAAACAAAACCTACCCAATTAATTCCACACGAAAAAAAAAAACAAAAAAAAGGGGGATTTTGGAACGAAATTCGTACTATGGATTAATAATCATGTGCTTGACGATTACCTCCAGTTTTCTGCTCGCCCTTGAAATTACCAAAAACAAAGGAAAAACCCTTCTCTTTTCCAATTAATTTCGCAGAATCATGGGCGACCGACGCTGGCCCGAGTAAAACCGGCGTTGCTGCAGCAGCAGGCGCCGTCGTCCTCGGTGAATTCTGAGCTTCGATATTTTTCAAAAGACGACTTCTCTTTTTCAGGGAAATTTCGTTCAAGCCCCCAGAAGATATGGACTTTCGCAATCCGGTATAAGTGAATTTGTTTGCAGATGGACCCCGGAAAGTTTCTGTATTTGACAAATAGGCCATTCTGTTCTGTCCTTTCCAGTTTCCCCTTCCCACCAGGGAAAACTTGGCAAAGCAAATTTCTTACCCAAAATTTGGATTTTTGATTTCGAAAAGATAGAATTTAGATTCAAATTGTTTCAATATAATTTTACCAAGCATTAAGATTTTTAATCAAACAATTTTCAAAATACAATATTATTGTTTAATGTTTTTTCCAAACAAACTCGACGTGTTCCATTAATTATATCATGTATGTTTGACCTTTTCAACTGTGCGGATGTAAATTAATTTGTAGAATTAATTTACAAAAAAATGTCAAAAACTTCACGATTATACTGAAATGATTGCATTATATGAGGCACCCACCCAACATCAATCTATCATAACATTTTACAAATTTATTTTACGTGTTACTTTCTCTATCTTCAACATCATACTCTCTTGTCTTATAGTACAAACTGTTGTCCTCCAGCCCATTTGTGTGTTTTAATTATTTGTTATACCTAGGGCAGCAATTTTTTTTTTTTTGCAATATATACACACACGAGAGAGAGAGAGAGAGAACAGTAGTAACCGAGAGGAGAAAAAACGCAGCAAAAATAGCAGCAATTTTTCTAGGTGTCTAGCGGTGATCAACTCAACGATCGGAGGTCCATCTGTGGTCTGATTGGGCTGAAATTTTGTCAACAGCTTCAAGACTCGTTGTTTTTGATTTTGTGCGGTTGGATCGTGAATTGAAGGTATTTATTGTAGCTACTCGTGGGCGTTTTTCAGACTGCAAATTTGGGGGTGTTTTTCATCCGGTTCTATAGTTTAAGGTAATATTGTTGCTTGATCTCCACTTATAGTTTTGAGATTTCATTGTCGTTGAATTCGGCGAGGTTTTGTACCTAAACGATTAATAGTTTTGGAAGATTTGGGTGGACTCCGTGATCGATCTCGTGGTTTTTATCCTTCGTATTGAAGGAGTTTTCCACGTAAAAATTCTGGTGTCATATTTTCTTTGAGTTCCTATATTTCATTGGTTGTGCTCGATTCGATTTCTCACAGGTTCCGTCAAAGAGGGAATTATATCCGTTGTTTTCCCAACATAGTGGTATCATATCATTATTTTTTACTGAATGATGGAATCGAATATGAGCAGGATGATTAGTTTGAATGGAAAGAATTATCATATATGAAGAGGAAAAATGGAAGATCTACTATATGTGAAGCGGTGGCATTTACCGGTGTTTGCTGATACTAAACTTGATAATATGAATGATGCCAATTGGGATCTTGAGCACAAAATTGTGTGTGGATTTATTCAATAATTTGTCAATGATAATGTTTTGAATCACATTAGTAAAGAATCACGTGCTAGAACTTTGTGGAATAAGCTGGAATCATTATATTCACGGAAGACTAGCAACAACAAGTTATGTTTGATTAAACAATTTATGGAGTTGCATTATAAAGATGACCAATTTATATCATACCATTTGAATGAGTTTCAGGGAATGATAGATCAACTTTCTGCCATGAATATTAAATTTGATGATAAAGTGCATGGACTTTGGCTGCTATGCACCTTATCGGAATCTTGGGAGACAGTTCGTATGTCTTTGATTAATGCTGCACCTGATGGTATTGTTACTATGGATTTTGCAAAAAATCCCGTTTTGAATGAAGAGATAAGAAGAAAAATGCATGGTTCTTCCTCTCATTCTGAAGCTCTAGTTGTCGAAAACAGGGGCAGAAGTCAGAGTAGAGGTCCGAAAGGTAGATACAAAAGCTGAAGTAAGCCAAGGTCATGGAAGAAGACTATTGAGTGTTCACTGCGGTAAGATGTGTCATATGAAGAAAAATTATTTTCAGCTAAAAAATGAGAAGAGAAATGAGAAGAAATATGGCAACGAGAATAACGAGAGTAATGCTCGAGTGTCAACTACTACTGATGAACTTGTTATTGTTTGCTATAATGATAATGTTAACTTTGCCTGCGATGATTCGAATTGGGTTATTGACAGTGGAACTTCTCTTCATATTACCTCCAGGAATGAGTTCTTTACATCCTATAGGTCAGGAAATTTGGGCACCTTAAATATGGGTAACGGTGGTTTGGCTACTGTTGTCGGTATATGAGATGCATGCCTGGAGACTAATAACGGAACAATACTAATTTTGAAAGATGTTAGACATGTTCCTGATATTCGTCTGAATTTGATTTCAACTGGAAAACTTGATGATGCGAGATTTTGCAGTACTTTTGATAATGGACAATGAAAACTCACCAAAGGCTCATTACTTGTGGCTAGAGGCTGAAACAACCTTGTTTGTATTTGTTTTAGGCCAAGATTTCTAAGGACGTGTAATGTTGTGGAAGATGAGAATGCAACTGCATTATGGCACAAGAGGCTTAGTCACATAAGTGAGAAATGTATTGGTTTGTTGGCTAAAAAGGGTTTACTCTCTAGAGTGAATAGTGCAAGACTTGAGAAGTGTGCACATTATTTAGCAGGAAAACAACGAAGAGTTTCTCTCAAGAGTCATCCACCTTCGAGAAAATCAGAGTTGCTAGAACTGGTGCATTCAGATGTTTGTGGTCCAATAAAACCACTAACACTTGGTGGTGCAGCCTACTTTGTAATCTTTATCGATGATCATTCAAGAAAATTATGAGTTTATTTCTTGAAGACGAAGGATCAAGTGTTAGGTGCATTCAAGCAGTTTTAGGTGTCAATTGAAAAATAAATTAGAAAGAAGTTGAAATGCATTCGTTTAGACAACAGTGGTGAGTACATCGGACCATTTGATGAATACTGCAGGCAACAGAGGATTCGACATCAGAAGACACCTTCTAAAACACATCAGTTAAATGGTGTAGCGGAAAGAATGAATAGAACATTGATTGAGAGAGTCAAATATTTGATTTTAGATGCAAAATTGCCAAAATCTTTTTGAGGCAAGGCTTTGAGTACAGTGATACATGTTCTCAATATTTCTCCTATTGTTGCTTTAGATGGTGATGTTCCAGACAAAATTTGGTTTGGAAAGAAAATTTCATATGATCATCTAAAGTTGTTTGGCTTCTGTTGACACCTGATTTTTGACCATATATTATTGTGATTTTTATTCTTTAAAATTAATTAAAAATATCAAAAAAGGTCATAAAATCACAAAATCAACTTTGGAAGCCTAGGCTTAGCCTTAGGAACCAATTTTGAACAAAAAATATTTTTTGGTATTTTTTAATATTTTTCGAATTTATTTAATTATAAAAAAACCCAAAAAATCAGAAAAATTCGGCTCGGGTCACTATGTTCCTTCACAAACATAAACCCGAACCGAGCCTAAAAAATCCTTTTCGAGTCTTTTAATTTTCAATTCTCATTTTTTATAAACTATGACATTGGATTATAAAGTCTCGAAGTGCAATTGGGTCAATTTGCCATCCAATTTGATCAATTTTAACCAAAAGGGCTTAATTGCACAATTTTCTTTCAATTTAGTCCTCGATTTCACAAATCTTGAAATTAAATTTCATGCGGGCATACCCATTCAAATTAAACACCTCTAACCTATAGTTTTCATCATGTTGAATCCATTGGTGGCCTCAATTTTGACTGATTTGGTCGTTTAGGCCCTCGATTAAGCGAAAATCATTTTCGGATCCTAAGGGCAATTTGGGGTTTTCACTAAATTTCAATCAATTGATTCACGAAAATACCCCTATTGGATGGAAAACATGTCAAGGAGTCCGATTTTGCCATCAATTTCATTAAAATTAGTTGATTTGGGCCCCAATTTGGGCGAATTGGTCGAACCGGGCCGGTCGGGTCAGACCCGACCCGACCCGGTTCGACCGGGTTTGCAACTTAGTTGCAGACCCACCGGCGCAAAAACAAAAAAAAAAGGGGAAAAAGAAAGGGGGAAGTGGGCCGGTCGGTCGAGCATTGTTGGAGGACAATGAGTAGTGGACGTTGGGTGGAGGTTCCACGACCAAAAAAGGCGGTCGGCCATGGGACAGAAAGGAGCTCAAAGGGAGGGAGCCGAGAGGGAGAGAGAGGTCGTCCGAGGGAGAGATTTTTTTTTTTTTTAGGGTCGAGTAGGGAACGAAACCAGAGCACGACGAGGCATCCCAGACCTTCAGCAACCCTTACCGATCATCGCCAAAGCATTCGTGATCGTCAACGAGCCCACGACAGGTCGGTATCCTCTCCCGACCTTCATTTCCCGCATGCATATAACACGTTCGACGAAATGCCTGAATGAGTTTTCGATATTGTGGCTCTCGGCCGAGCCATCCCCGAGCTCTATTTGCGCGAAACTCGCCTTTAAGCTTAATTAGAAGTTGTTCTAAGCCCGACTTACCCTTTGTTTTGCATTGAAACCGCGCCGGAAGCGATGGCCGGAGCTCGAACGTGCTCGGATCGAGCCGAGAGCTCTCACCGGCGCAAGCGGCCGTCACCGAGGTCCAAGGAAGCTCAGGTAAGCTTCTAAACCCTGTCAGAATGCCATATCAACGGTTAGAATCAGCTTTGAAAGACAAAATTTTTTTCGGTAAACACCTCGCCGGAGCCGGGTTCGGGGAGGCTCGGTTCGTTGGTTTCCGACGTGTTCATGGCTGCTTTTTTTGTCACATGTTAATGTGGGAAGTGAGGGGAATCGAACGGCGCAAGAATCATTGAAAAATACCAAGTTTCAAGGTCGGTTCGCGATTTTCCGGCGAGGTTTCCGGCGACCTCGCCGGAATTTTCACTATTCATCGTCTTCTCCGGCGAAGTCGCCGGTGGTCAAACGGTCAATAGCTGACGTGGCATACCACGTAGGCAGCCACGTCATCTCGGTGGGGCCGGTCCGAACGTTTTGTCAAATAAAGAAATAGAACGAACGGTCCTGATTGCGACACGTGTCGCGATCCTGAAATTTTGGAAAATTAATAAATGATTTTCGGATAATAAATTAAAAATTGATCCGACGACTGATCACGTGCCAAGTGGCTTCCTGTGGATCATCCGATCTTGGACAAGATCGGACGTACCAAGTGTAGACACGTGGCACGATGTGGAACGTTCGATTCGAGAGTTTTCTAAAAAAAGGAAAATAAATTGATTTTGATCTGACGGTTAAGATTGAGCCACGTGGTTCTCTATGGATCGTTCGATCTAGCGCAAGATCGGGTGCACGAGAGGAAGCCACGTGGTACAACGTGGGCCGTTAGATCCGTGTGATTTTCGTATAATTGAAGAAAATGATTAAAACAATCAAAAAAATTGTTAAAAAAATAAAAAAAATGTTTAAAAATACAAAACGGTGTCGTTTTAGATCGGTTTTCGACCCGTAGGGTCGGACCGGGCGCCCGAGAGGCGTGGGCCGCGTCTGACCCAGCCCGGAAATAATTTTAAATATTAAAAAAATTCAGAAAATAATAAAAAAATAATAAAAAATTCAAAAATTCAATAAAAAATGGAAAATCATAAAAAAATTCAAAAAAAAATTCGAAAAATTCAGAAAAATTTTAAAAAATTCCGGAAAATAGGAAATGGCCACATTCAATTGGCCATGACCTATTCCGGGTCATTTGACCCACGATCTTTCCAAAAATGACGGTTTTTCCCTTCTGGCAAACCGTCTTCCAAAAAAAATTCTAAAAAAAATCCAAAAAAATCCCCAAAAGTGGGAAATGGCCACAGTCAACTGGCCAAGACTTATTCCGGGTGTTTTGAACCCCGACCCTTCTTAAAATGACGATTTCACCCTTTGGGCGAATCGTCTTCCAAAAGTTCAAAAAAAAATCAAGAAATTCCAAACAAAAAAAAATCCCAAAAATGGGAAATGGCCACAATCAACTGGCCATGGAGTATTTTGGGTAATTCGGTATCCAAACCCTCAAAAACAAATGATGATTTTTCCCTTTGGGCTAATCGTCCCCCAAATCTTCCCATTTTACCCTCAATGTTAAATCACACCTTCCCTAAGCCCTTACGGCTATACTAGGAGGCCATTGATTGAATTGATGTGCATCGATGTGGTTTATTTATGCACTTGATTGCGCTTTTATTACATTGGCTGTGATTTGATAGGAATAGTTTTCCAATCTGCATGAAACCCTGAATCAAATCCACCTCACCTAAAATTGCGCCTGCATGAAATCTTAATTAGGAAAATCACTCGCGTTAGGTACCAAAAGGGCGTTGGTAATGACACCGACGTAACCAAGTCCCCGAACCCAAAATCTCTGGTTCCGCAGAACTGATCGATCTCTCCCAATCGATCAGTAAGGTTTTCGGTCTATCCTCCAAGAAAGACCGGTGGCGACTCTAAATGCATGCACAAGTTGCACATACCACCACGACCACACTAAGGTCGAAAGCGATCGACTGTTATCGTCGAATCCTCGAAAAATACTCCCGCCGCGATTTGGTATGGGCTTGGGAGGGCCCGCGCCGATCCAAAGCCCGCGATCCGCACTCCAGTGCGGGGAAAAGGCTCGCGATCGGTAATCCATTAGCCGCGTCAGCTTTCGGACGGGTCGCGACAGCTGCAAAGTTTTTGTTCATATTCCCAATGATGAGAGGTCCAAGTTAGATGTCAAGACAAAAGAGTGCATCTTTCTTGGTTATGGTTCTGATGGGTTTGGCTATAGACTTTATGATCCAGTTGCCAAGAAAATTGTCAGAAGTCGAGATGTGGTATTCGTTGAGAATGAGACAATTTGGGATATTGAAAAGAGGAAGAAGACAGATTCCCGTGATTCTGATATGTTAGTTGATACTAGCTCAATCCCGCCTTTTGAGTTGCAGGAACAGTTGCATGATCAAGTTGAAGATGGTGTTCAAGGTCAGACTCCAGATCAGCAGGTTCAGGGTTAGACTCAATATGATCAGCAAGTTCAAGATCAGACTCAGGGTGACAACAGCATTCAGATGACATTGATGCTCAAGAGTTTGCACCATTAGCTCCACCAACCACTGCTTTGAGGAGGTCTACCAGAGACCGCTCCCCATCTGAGTATGTTCTATTAACAGATGCAGGTGAGCCTGAAACTTTTGAAGAAGCAGTAGAAGATAAGAATAAGAAGGAATGGTTTGATGCAATGCATGATGAGATGAAGTCATTGCATGACAGTCATATTTTTGAGTTGGTGGCATTACCTAAGGGTAAAAGAGTTTTGAAGAACCGACAAGTTTACAGATTGAAGCAAGATGAGACGACTTCGCGTCCTCGATATAAAGCCAAATTGGTTGTTAAAGGCTTCAATCAGAAAAAGGGAATTGACTATGATGAGATCTTCTCACCAGTTGTAAAAATGTATTCAATTCAAGTTGTTTTGAGTTTAACAGCTAGTCTTGATCTCGAGGTTGAGCAGATGGACGTGAAGACCACTTTTCTTCACGGTGATTTGGAGAAAGATATATACATGGAGCAACTTGAGGGTTTCCAAGTAAAAGGTAAAGAGAATTATATTTGTAAATTGAAGAAAATCTTATATGGCTTAAAGCAAGCGCCAAGACAATAGTATAGAAAATTCGAGTCTTTTATGGGGGAGCAAGCCTATAAGAATACTACTTCTGATCATTATGTATTTGTGCAGAAATTCTCTGAATGTGACTTTATTATCTTATTGCTCTAGGTTGATGACATGTTGATAGTTGGTCAGAATGCTTCCAGGATTGACAAGTTAAAGCAAGATTTGAGCAAGTCTTTTTCGATGAAAGACTTGGGGCCGGCTAAGCAAATTCTTGATATGAGGATCACTCGTGACAGACAGACGAAAAGATTATGGTTGTCTCAAGAGAAGTACATAGAGAAAGTACTTCAAAGATTCAAGATGGATAAAGCTAAAGTGGTAAGTACACCTCTTGTTACACACTTTAAGCTTAGTCATAAACAATGTCCGTCCAGTGAGAAAGATCTGAAAAAGATGGAAAAAGTACCTTATGCTTTTGCAGTAGGTAGTTTGATGTATGCAATGATCTGTACAAGGATGGTTATAGCTCATGCAATTAGAGTGATTAGCTGTTTTATGTCAAATCCAAGTAGAGAGCATTGGAATGCATTGAAGTGGATCCTGATATCTCCGAGGCACTTCTAGCTTGAGACTTTCATTTGGGAGTGATAAGCTGATTCCTATTGGATATACTGATTTTGACATGTTAGGAGATATTGACACAATGAAATCTACTTCAGGTTATTTGATTACTTTCTCAGGAGGAGCTGTGGCTTGGCAGTCAATGTTGCAAAAATATATTGCCTTGTCGACGACAGAGGCAGAGTTCATTGCAGCAACTAAAGCATGCAAGGAATTGCTTTGGATGAAAGAGTTCACTCAGGAACTTGATTTCACTCAAGAAAGGTATGTTTTACTTTGTGATAATCAAAATGCTATCCATCTTGTAAAAAATTTCACTTTTCATGCCAGGTCAAAGTATATTGATGTGAGGTATCACTGGATACGAGAAACTTTGGAATCCAAATGGTTGGAACTTGAGAAAGTGCACACAGAAGATAATGCTTCAGATATGATGACAAAAGCTCTCACTAGAGAGAAGTATGAGTTTTGTCCGCGTCAGACCGGTATGGATTTCTCTTGAATTCTTTTGTGTCGAGATCTCCCTCAATGGGCTAGAGAGGAATATTTGTTGGGCTTTCTTTTATGGTCCAGTCCATTTGTGTGCTTTAAAGATTTGCTATACCTAGGGCAGCAATTTTTTATTGCAATATACACACACGAGAGAGAGAACAGTAGTTACCGAGAGGAGAAAAAACGCAGCAAAAATAGCAGCAGTTTTTCTAGGTGTCCAACGGTGATCAACTCGACGATCGGAGGTCGATCTGTGGTCCAATTGGGCTGAAATTTTGTCAGCGGCTTCAAGACTCGTTGTTTTTGATTTTGTGCGGTTGGATCATGAATTGAAGGTATTTATTGTAACTGTTCGTGGGCGTTTTTCAGAGTGCAAATTTAGGGGTGTTTTTCATCCGGTTCTCTCGTTTAAGGTGATGTTGTTGCTTGACCTCCACTTATAGTTTTGAGATTTCATTGTCGTTGAATTCAGTGAGGTTTTGTACCTAAACGATTAATATATAGTGGAGATTCGGGTGGACTCCGTGATCAGTCTCATGGTTTTTATCCTTCGCATTGAAGAAGTTTTCTACGTAAAATTTCTGGTGTCATATTTTCTTTGAGTTTCTATATTTCATTGGTTGTACTCGATTCAGTTTCTCACAGGTTCCTTCAAAGAGGGAATTATATCCGTTGTTTTTCCCAACACAAACATGTTTGTAGATAATTGCTAATATTGAGCTACCAATAAACTCTATGTATATGCATCTGCAAAATGTTTGCTTAGGAGAGTTTATTTTCATATACAGTAAAACTCAGTTTGTTTCGCGAAAAATATTTTCCGGAAAGTCATTTTGCAAGAAAATGACAATATTTTTCAGTATTTATTAGAAACTTGAAAATGAATTGAAAAGTATGTTCGCGGTTTGGTAAGATAAATCTTTAGCCGTCCTACATGACGCGGCCGCACTCATGTGGACAGTTTTTGTAATAAAAAAAATATTGTTTAGTAATTTTTATTTTGTTTTGTTCTTTCCTTTTTTTATTTTTATTTTTTTTATTTTTTCTTTTCCTCCTTTGGTCGCCAAGCTTCAACGCCGGCGATAGGAAATAGGTGAGGGCACACCTCGGTGGCCTTTGATATGGTGAGGCTCAAGCTCACCGATCCACCACAACTAGCGACTAGCGATTGGTGGAAGAAGAAGGAAAAAAAAAGAAGAAAAAAAATCTTCGAACTTTTTTGAATTCTTTTTGCTTTGATGGATTGGGGCATGGGCATTGAGGACTTGGGCTCGACCTTGATATTACCAGGCCTAGCATATGGGCACAGACACTAGTGCCCTAGGTCAGGCCTCAATGAATCCGGGCATGGAGTAGATGGAACCGGGTCAGGGCACCGGAGTCCCGAGCCCGGCCTCGATGGATCCAATCTCGGGTGCCAGGGACTCGACCTCGCTGCCAAGGGCCCGAGAAAGAGCATTTGGTTCCTACGTTCAAGTGCAGAATTTTCGGTCCAAGCATCAATACCTAATTATATTTAAAAAAATGATTTTTAACTTTTCAAGAGAAAATCTTTTTCCTAAATTTGAGTTTTAGTAAGACTCATTTTCCAATACGATCCAAACGTTCGAGAATGGGAAATTTTTTTCTGAAAAATGTTTTCCGTGCAACCGAACCTAACACAGAAAAAAGATGTGAAATTGTATTACAACTTGAGACTGTCAGCAGCACAAGGTTTATGAGCGCACAAGTTGCATGTATGGAGAAGTACTATCTCAGGAGAGAGCCAGATTTAACATTCACGAATCACATGCTCCTGGTCGGTGCCGCTGGCAGCTTCACTTCCACCATGGCTGTCATCGTCCCTATGCTCTCTGACTCAACTGAGTTCGGAGGAGGTGGTGCTATGTGGTGTTGGATTGGCATGTGAGAGAGAGAGAGAGAGAGAGAGAGAGAGAGAGAGAGAGAGAGGCGTAGGTGCCAGGCGGAGTGACAACCATTATATATGTAATATGTTCCACCCGATCAGATGAGGACGAAATTTGGAATTTACTGCGGATTCTGCCTTACTGAATTCGGAGGAATAACAGGGTATTGAGAACAGAGCGGAGAGACAACCGCGGTGGTGGACGGTTCGAGTATCTTGCGAAGGCGCACGGATGGGGAGTGAGGAGGTTGATTGAAGACGGAGACGAAATGAGGGCGGTGGCTAGAATCCAAGCCGAAGCCTTCCATGAACCGGTGGCTCCCTTCAACGATCTCTTCTTCCAGTTTTTCAAGGTTCGCATCTCTTTCGACGCCCCCATAAATGCCATGACTGCACTTCAATTTTATTTTAGGAAGCAAACCAGAACTTCTTCAGGACAAAATTCATTCTTTGACACGATTAAGGTGTGGACGCAATTGTGTGATCTCGACACGATTAAGCCGAGCCACCAGCTGATATAGGTGGAGACCTATGCTAAACGTTGCTTTTCTCAAAGGACCTCAAAGCCACACAACCAGGACAGATGCTTAACCAGTCCTTTCATAGATGTTTCATTTTCAGGCTGTGCCCCCACAGGAAGTGTTTTTGAGTGTTCCCATCCATTACAAGCAAAACTAGGCTAAAGGTTGAGGACAGACGTCGCAGACCATCTTTTTCTCGGCTGACTGTGAGCAACGAACATCACCAGATCACCAGATTGCAAGTGGTAGGATAGGGACGTTCCAGGGACCGGCTTGATTCTAATCCACAAAAACTTAAAAAAAGCATCTGAACCCTGTCGTGGATTTTAAACTTCCAAGCCACTGAATATAGCGAAACTCCTAAGAAGTATGCAGCCTCGTCTTGGATTGCCTTTAAAAGATGTAAACACTTACTAGGCTATTTGATTAAGGATTAGAAGAGATTGCAAAATCATCAAGGCACAAGGACAATATCCATCTACATGTTCATATGAAACCCTACATTCATACAATTAGAAGTGAAAAAAATCAATCCCTCCCAGCCCCTTCTGAAGATAGAAAAGCTTGAAAAGCAGAACTTTTGTTTTCTTGATTCGGTCTGTTTCACAAAGCCCTGAGGAGAAATAATGGTGCTACCTTTAGACTTTCCTAGCTGTACATGGCATTCTTTTCCTTGGCGTTCCGGCGTAAATTGTGCACGTTGGCCAGTTCAACTCAGATGAGGCTTGTGAATGAAGATGTGAATATGTAGGGGATGTTGGCAAGCGGCCCTCGTTGGCAAGTGAGCTCGTGGATGTCCTTCACAATGTCGAAAACGGCCTCGGGTTGTGCCAGCTTAAGTGAGTTCTGCGACATTCTTTTCAGCTCGTCTGTTTTGGTGCTGAACCACTCGGCCACGATCCTAGCTGTTTCTTTAGAACTCCTGGTGAAGACACCGGCTCCGTTGTCTACTACGTAGGGGACATTGCCCTTTTCCTGTGTTTTGACAGTTGAGAAACAACAAAAAAGAAATACATACAGCTTAGTTGTGAAATATGATACTAATGTAACATGTAATTGCAGGGTCTAGAGGAAACGCTTAGTCACCTGTCCAGGAATGTAGTCATTCAGGATAATGGGTAGTCCTCTGATCAATGCCTCTGCAATTGTGCCCGGTCCTGCCTGCGAGGTTACAAGCTTTATCGATCTATAACAGCGGATACAGACAGAATGAAAGGCAAGGAGGCAGAGTACAATTGAAACCTACTTTTGTTATTATGCAATCGCAAGCTCCCATCCATTTCTGCATCTGGGTCTCAAATCCTCTCACCTATAGAATAACAGAAATTGGAAATTATGCCACGAAGAACAACATAACACAATGTGAGAAATGCGGGAAGAGATATAGGCAATTACTTTAACTGGGATTTTCCACTCCATGGACTCTAATGTAGAGACCAAACCTCTGTTTCGGCCACAGATAATTATAAATTGCCCTATCGGTTTCCCGTGTACTTCATCAAACAGTGTTTGACCAAGTTGGATAGCGGTCTTCTTCACGGGACCCATCCCTTCACCACCTCCCATCAGCAAAACTGCAGGCAACTCCGGGTCCATTCCAAGTTCTTCCCTCAAGTCATCCTGGATAATCACAAGTTAAGATAAAAACAAAGCCATAAGTACATGATCTGTTGAAACGCATTCAGTCAAAAGGAAGTGAGTCTTCCATGCACGTTCACTGACATTTACCTTGGAAAGGACTGCCCGGGCAAATGATGGACGAATGGGCAAGCCGTACACGCGAATCTGCGATTCCTCTAGACCATCTTCTAAAGCCCTTTTGGCTACCGCCTGCGAGGGGCAATAGCATCTGTTGACTCCGGGGTGAAACCTGATATTACAGAGCAATAGATCCATCAGTCGAAATTGATTTCGGGGCATATAACTAAAGGCCAAAGAAATTTCGCAACCAAATTTAATAACCAACCATGTGGGATGGCACGAGTTTAGATCGGTGATGACGGTCACAAAGATCACTTTCTTGTGAAGGCCCTGCCACTTTAGAACCCACAGAGGAATGTGCTGCATCAAAGGGTGGACACTGATGATAATGTCTGGTTTGTACTCCATTAGACCTGCCTCCACTTCCCTTCAAGCAGAAGATTTTACCAGCGTGAGAAAGTTATAATTTAGGGAAACTGTGTAAATCTGCAGAGGTGAAAATTTATGCTGGTCTTGTTTTCATTCGCAAGTTCCCGCAGAACAACCTCATCCCTATCCAAGTTACGAAAGAGATTAACGTGATTAGTGTCGGAGATCACTTCAATTGGTGGCAGTCGAGAAGCCGCGGAAGATTGGAAAATCACGACAGAAAACAAACTAACAAACAAGAACGTGTGGAAGAATCACGTCAACTTTGGAAACGATAATGCTACAATCAAATTTTCACTCAAAAATCAGTAGAGATGTTTCGTGCACGGAAGCATAAGCAAAAGAAACTTGACCAATTTGCAAGCTGTAAGCCATTTGTCAAGTTATTGGAAAATTATATCACGTGGTTTAATAAGGAGGGTTGACTATTGGGGAAGGACTTTCCGAACCCATCGTTGCTCATCTTTTTTATGCAAGAATTATCTTAACCAGAAGTGCTAATTCACAGGAGAGACGGGGGAAAAACAGAGAAATTACATACTTGGCATAGTAGGCAGCGATGGCGGCGAGATAAAAGGAGTGGATCCACCTTGGGGAGGTGCTGTGAAAAGCCACCTTCCACAATTGAACATGCTTCACCATGAACTTGTACTGATTCTCCATGTCGTTCAGCGGCCATCCTGTGTACTCTTTCCACACGTCCTTCACAAATATCTGCAAAAAAAAGCCCCCATGTGACCACATTTACTCTCACGTTTGTACAAGTATTCGTGTCATTTACTTGCTCAGAGGAAGCTTCAGTTCTAGGAAAAAGCCAAGAGACCTTGGCTCGCACCAAAACAGAGCCCAATATGCAATCGACAAGCCAGGGAAGAAGGTGAACCGAGGTTCATAGGCCCAAAACAAAACAATTAGGCAAGAAAGACAGCTAAGAGAAAGAAAACTTATTTATTTATTTATTTGTTTACAGGAGTGATGTTCTAAAAGAGGTAATGACATGGATATGTGTTTGAATTAAGTGCAGAGCTAGAAGATCAAAGAATGATCGATGAGAAATGATGATGATAAAAGGCGAAAGCTAGAAGAATTTCAAAATGGAAATGAAGTAGATATCTGTTTATCAAGAGAACAGTAGAATGACTCGGGGATCATGCAAAAGCAGAAGGAACCAAAGGGACAGAAATTTTCAGAACCAGCACCAAAAAGTAATGGAGAATAGATGTTCGTCAGCAAAGAATCACGAGACCAGACATGGAAAAGAAAAATGTAGGAAATTCCAACCGTGCCCCACCAATGATCTTTAGGAAATCCTACCCTGTATTCGTCGCCGAATTCAATCTGAAAGGCGTCCCTGATGGCCTCAGCCGATGCTCGGTGACCCCCGCCCGTGTCGCTCATCAAGATCAGCACGTTCTTGGTTCTCTCGGCGCCAATCTGGGCAAGCTCCATCCCGTCTCCGCTGTCGCACTCCACGAAATCGTCATCATCGTCTTGATACTCGTGGACGGCCTTGATCCTCTGGAGATGACCGCTGCTGCTGCCGCAGCTGCTGGTGCTGCCGAAGCTGTTGAACAGCTTCTCCGTGAAAGACTTCCTCGGCGACGCGACGGCCATCACCATATATTATTATGGTCCTTTTCTTTGTGTTCCCTCGATCACGTTGGAGACCCAGATGCGGGAAACGGCCCAGCTCCGTCCTCTCCTGGCCGCCGGAAAATCCGGAAAACGGGGAGTTTTCCGGCGGAAGCAGAGAGAGGGAGAGGAGGGGGGAAGTCTCTCGCTTCGTTCCTTTCTTGGTTTTCTTTGGGTGGGGGGAGTGGAGGAGAGGGAGAGGGAGAGGGAGAGGGAGAAATTCTTGGGGGGGACAAGGGTGTACGGTTCGTGGTGTTTGAGGTTGTTCCTGCGAGTGAAGTTGGCGGAATTGATGGGAGAGTCCGGTCTTATAATGGATGCTTTGGGTTTGGGAAGAAGATGCTGGAGTTTAATTCAGGTTTATAGCCGCCAGATTCGCATTTTTGGTGGGAATGTTCGCATGGGCAGATTCGAATCTTCCTCTAACCAGCGAAAAGACATGATTTCTCCGACTTTTTTTTTTTTTTTCACCCTCTAGAAAAAATGACAAAAATAAATAAAGAATTGGGTTGTCATTTGCTGGAGTTGGTGTTCTTCTTAGAGGGATGATGATCCTAGCCCCTCTTGGAGAAGAAAGTCCAATTCGCGAGTTTGCCGGCTTAGAGGCCGAGGTTCCGGGATTCGAACTTCGAGATCCGAGGTAGTCCGACCGGCATGGGTTAGGGGTCCTGGGTCTGGCCTTGAGGACTCGAGTCCGACCACTACGATCTTGAGTATGGCGGCTTGACGCCTTTGGCTCGGACATGATCTTAGTCACAGTACCAGCACAGGTCGAGCGAAACTCTAACAGGTGAATTTAGCTTTTCTTAAGAGGTTGAAATGTATTATAAATTGCTAAATATTTTCTGCCGACTTGGTGTTCTCTCTTTTTTTTTTTTTAATTATCTAAACGACGGCTAATGAGGAAAAAAGAAAAATGTTTTCTTGTAGCTTAGAGGTAGGCAAGAGTTCATGTATCACACGGAGGGTGAGGTCATTCTTATTTTCCAAAGTTGTTTTGGTCGTGGTTATCCAATTGATGGGTGGTACTGTGGACTGATATGTCCCACTCGTGGGGGCCAAGACATGAACACGGTCCTCGGCAATTATTGTAACAAAACATGTGTAATAATGATTAGTCGCCTCCTTTGTGAAATGATCTATTTTTGGGCTTTTAAAAAAAAAAAAGACTTTTGGTAAAGGGTATAATCATGGCATTACCCCTCACCAGCATGTAGTGCTCATCGAAGCAGTATAATTAAATCAATTGTTCTTAGCAAAGTGAAAGATGGAATCCAATACCACTCGATATCATCTCACTTCCCACTTTGACATTAAGTTTTTGGCGGCCACTCTTTGGATGTGTTTGTGTGTGTGTGTCCTGTGAACTAATCACCCGGGAAATGGAAGTATTGATTCAAGTTGAAGTATTTAATGAATTTTTTGGTAGGTATATGTATGTATATATGGTAGTTACATTTACAAAAAACACATATTTCGATTTGGTTTTTCTACAAGTTTGTGCTACGGAAATGAGAATCAATAGTTACACCCAACTAAAAGGTCTATATAAAAATTACTCCAGATCAGTCCTAAACCTATTCCACGGATGTAAAAAATATACGATTTTTTTTTCGAAGTTTTTAAAGAAGAGAATTTTTTTAGAAAAAAAATGCAAAAATTATTCACGTTAGCGCCGACAGTACCATACAGGACGACCAACATCCACATAAGTGATATCCGATCAAAATCGATCAAAAGGACTACATCGGCAAATCGTTAAAAGACTAATGACTAAATTTGACTTAATTGAAAAATTTTAGGACTGGATTGACATCCATAAAGATAAGTTTTGGAATTCTTTTGGTAATTTTCCTGAAGTTCCCGCGATAGGAGATTGCCGGATTTCCAAACCCGGAAGTAGCGATCACCCATGTGAATCTCATCAATTGCATTCGAAGTGTTCCTGCGAGTGAAATTTTAATATTACCGTTACGCCCAATTATTGTGGATGGAACCCAACATTCTGATGATTACCTTCAATTAACAAACCGATTTTCTGTTTGACATTAAAATTAATCAAAAGGACATTCGTTTTTTTTTAGTAAATTGTTCGTTTAATATTTTATCACACAATCAATTTCGTTTTTATATAGGTATCATGAAATATTCAATGAAGCAAAGGACTTTCATTTACTGTATGTAAATGCTTTCTGTTTGTCTTTCCCTACTTTGTCTATACTCACTTAACTTGTGGAGATTATGGATTCGCCACACTTTGCCCTTGCACCCAAATCCCTCAGCCTATGCAGACAATCTATTTCCTCTCGGACCTTCCAATATCTCGTGTCCTAGAGACTCTGGTGTTAGCTAGCAGCATCTCTAGGGGTGAGCAAAAAGAACCGATTGGACCGGCTGATTGAGTCCGGTTCTTGGAGGCGCCTGTCCGATTCTTAGTAGGTCATGTTCCCGATTCCAAGTGTGGAACAGCTTGGACCGGCATTTTTTTTGTTTTAATTTAATTTCTTTAAAATATTTGAAAAATCATTGAAGCTATTAAATTATTAGGGGTACTTCTAAACATTTAAAATATGAATACGTGTTTCAAGCACACACAACAGATTTCATTGGACTGCTTGGGAACCGGACCAGACCCGTCGGTCCATCCACCGATTTCAAAAACTAGGAATCGGTCCCTTCGGTTTGGTTCCCGGTTCCGTGTTGGGACCGACCAGACGGGGAACTGATCACCCTTAAGCATCACTTAGAGAAGGTGAATAGGTTATTGTAAATAAACTTGCAAACAAATGCGGAATTAAATAAATCAAGTTGATTATGATCATGAGCGATTGAAGCAGAGTTTTAATATGATAAGAGTTTTTATAATATTCATCAGTGCAGAAGCATCCATCAAATAATAAGTATTATCAGAGACATTGAATACTTTCCATACATAACTTTATAATGGTTAGGCTTAGGCTTAGTGTAAGCCTATCCACTTCCCACGATAACAACATACTGGTTGGATTCCATTGGTCAATCGTTGAGAAATTACAGTAACAATGTTGCTTACATTCAAGCATTTCTTCTCGAAACTGATGTTGCTTATACTCAAGTTCACTTTGCTTATACTCAAGTTCACTATCTCACACCCAAGCACAAACTATCACTATTAACATTTCTCAAATGATTACAATTGAATGCTCACAGAAGACAAATAAAAATATGTGAAGCTCTCTTGAACTTTGGAATTTTGAAAATCTTGATCATCCGCGCTTTCTCTTTGGCGTCTTAGTATTCTTTTATACTTCTCGGCATCTAAAGCTTCCCGTTGAACGATCTTCATGAGGATCAATCTCCAAGCTAGTCGTTAAACAATCGAAGAGAAGATTAGGGCAGCCATTGATGTCAATCAATCAGAGATCCATCATTTTGATCTCCCATACAAACAAATCTCGATTTCCATAAGTGGAGTGCTTCAGCTACGGAAAGAAAATTGCTTTCGAGATGATTGACAATCGATCAAGATGTCTCGCATGATTAAATATTTTACGAAGATAATATTTTAAAGTGAAAAGTCCATCAATATCTTGTGAAGTAGGAATTCATACCATACCACAAGCTGTGAAGCAATGAGAGAAAATATCTCAAAAATAATAATCTGGAAGATTGTGTCAAGAATCTCGTTGCATGTAGAACGAGCGTTCTACTAATATTCAGCGCCTTGCCGAAATTCAAGAGTAAAACTTGCTATTATCCACAATAATAACCTTGCTGATATTCGCATAGTAGCCTTGATGATATTCACGCAGTTCGTTGTTTCTTGCTTCTTGGACATAATCAACTATTCTTACCAAGACATATTAATGACAATAATGACGTGGATTATATACACATGACACCTTGATGCTTCTAAGTCAATATGAACTTCCCATTCTTTTGAACTTGTTCATGTAGATCTTTCGGTCATAAAGAATCCTTTCAATGTGAATATTACGTAAAACACAAACATTTTTTGCATTTATCAAGATCGAAATAAATGACGGATAGTTTTGTCAACTTCAAAACATATTAGAAGATTTTCTCAACCGGCTCATGATAACTATTACTCTCATATGAGCAGTACCACTTCTAGCATTATAATGTATTTTTCACAATTCAGTTTCGTTCATGTCTGAACATTTCTCCGCGTCGTCAGTCAATCATCACGAGAAAACGATAGAGATAAACAACACGCGAATTCGCAACTTGGTAGCGTAGAATATCGTTATTGACACGGTAATATGAGCCTTTGGTTCGACTGATGGACACGATAGGTGACTTTGTTTTTTTTATCTAGGTTCATCTGGCCTTCCAAGGTAAATGAGCCGCATCATGTATGTTGACAGATCGGGGATGCCAAAACAGCTTACTAACTTGCTACAGGTACAAGAAAATGACTGATTCCGATTACAGTTTAGTAAAAATTAGATGACTGAGCCTGAGCATATGTCATGGGAGAATCCAAAATTATACGAATCAAGTCTCGACTATATAGGCGCGGTTTGCTCTGCGAAAATGAGGTATTCCTAGAAAATGTTTTCCGAGAAGTTCCTTTCCAGAAAAATGATAGTAGTTTTCGGTATTCGGCCGAAACCTGAAAATGATCTGAAAGACATTTTCAGCCATTAGATATGGAAACTTGGATTCGACTTCCTTCTACACTCTTTTTAATAAAATTTTGGTTTTTAATTTATTTTTTATTCTTCTCTCTTTTTTTCCCCCCACTTTTTCCCTTCTTCGGCAAGTCACCACTCAAGGCAGCCTCAAGCTGCAAGCTCGTGCCTCGCTCATGGCCGGCGACATAAAAAAAAAAGACAACGAACGTGAAGGAGTGGAGGGACGAAAGATGAGAGAAAATGTTTTCTCTCACTAATTTATTTTTCGTGAATCGAACACCCAAAAATCCGAAAAATATTTTTCCGAAAGTCGCCATAATGTGCCCTATGATCCCATTGTTTTTTTTTTTTGGGGTCGAATGCGTGAAAGAATGATTAGCAAGAACAGTTTTTACTTCGAAGGTAAAACGTGTAATAATCCCCTGTTTCAGGCGTTTTAAGAGTTTCCACTGGCATTTTGAGACACGAGAGATCGGAGCATAGATTCCTCTCCCATACTTTTATCATTAAGAAAGGACGTCCCGTTCGTCTCGCAAGTTAAAGCCTCGATAAAGTTGCATGCTCCGAGTGTCCGTGGCAAAACTTAGCGCACGCCGCAATATGTTTCCCAGCATCTATCAATCTTCCCGCTTATTTTCAGAAGATAGTAATTTCAGGCTCAAAAATCATTAGGAGTCAAATGCCACAAAACCAAGGATTCGCATATAACATGGCATAATCTATGGACAGGCCGGCGTCCTACCAACAATCGCGTCATTGGCCGAGATAAGTCGACTCCACCGCCTTTGGCGGTTGTCATCGTAGGCCCAAAAGTTACAAGACTATACATTATGCACTTCTGTACATAATTTACAAGACTAATGTATGTAGCTATGTACAACATACTCTCAAATCCAGCTATGTACAAGACACCCGTTCGTATGAAAACTCACCAGAAAGGAGCCCACCTGCAACCACCAAATTGTTCAGATAATAAGAACGAAAAAAAAAAAATTATAGTAAAGGGTTGCAAAGACGAGCTATAAGTCCAACAGACCCGGGACTCAACGATAATGGGATAAAGCAACATCGGACAATTGATTACATAGTCTAACAAGAAAAGGTTCAAGATCTCCAGCATCAAATGCCAAAAGAAGTTGCGCAGGGTGCTATCGAGGCGAAAAACACAAGCTCTCGCGTTACAAACACACCCTACGTGAAACAAGACTAATTGCAGACCACCCAAATATTGCTTATTGAGAACAGTACACATTGGAATAGTTTTGCTCATGTAAGAGCAGTTACGATACACATTGCTCGGATTTACATTGCTCGGATTTTAGAATGAGATCTAAGATGAGGTTGTAAAAATATACGATGAAGTTGCTCAATTAGAAACAAACCTACAGATGCAACAAACAAGCTCATAATCCTGTCGTCGAGCGACAGGTCTATGCTTTGGAACCGGCGAAGCAAACAGCAGAAAATTGGGTTCCAGATATGTGTAGCTTCTAAAAGTTCTCGCAGAAAAACGCACCCAGCTGAACTCACAACCAAATTCGCAAAAATCACAATGCCAAAGTACAGATACTGCAACAAACAAAACCTATTAGACACTAGCCACCACCGTATTCAAGATAAGCAAAGATTTGCTGAGATGTAGATTTATAACATGAGCATGGGTTTCATTAGAAATGCTGCTATGTTTGGCTTTCTATTCAAGGCCTTGGAGGGCATCCCTCTCCACCAGTAGACTATGATCATACTATTCAAGAGAGAATACAGGTGCGATGGGGCAAATCAAACCAAAATCCTAGTCCAAGCCCAACCTTCCCATCTACTAATACCGATGAAGTCCAACCCCCAGAACATTCGCATCATAAACCATATGCATTTAAAAGATGAAATGAAGCACCAGCATAAGTCAGCAAACTGTAATTGACAGCACCATACCCGAGATAATTCTGGCACAAATTTTCATGAGATGTAGCTTGATCAATCAACCTTTCAACTTGAAGCTTAACAGATAAACCGTGATCAACTTCGTGAGAATCCCCTGAAGTTAAGTTGCAGTGGTTCGAGGAATGTTGATTAGAGATGCCGGAAAATGAAGAGTTGGAGAAGTCACGGCCAGTAAGTTTATCACTCATCCGAGCCATGACCGCTGTTAGAGATATAAAGAGGGTAGAATGGTCTTTTGGTATCTAGGGTTTATTTTATATATATATGTAGAGACTTTTATCAATAAAATTATTCTATTCTTCTCTCTCTCTTTTCACATGGTATCAGAGCCCCAAAACCATCGTCTCCATCTTCGTCACCTACGATTCTTCGTACGATACTAGAACCGAACCTATCAGAGCCGGCGACTCTCTTCCCAGCTTCGCCCAGGCCCGGCGGCCCTATTCCCGGCGTCGCCTAGGGCCGGCGACCCTCTTCCCGGCGTCGCCCAAGGCAGGCGGTGCTCTTTCTGGTGTCGCTCAGCCGGCGGCCCTCTTCCTGACGTCGCCCGGACCCGGCGACCCTCTTTCCGGCGTCGTCCAGGCCCCGCGCCCCCTCGCCTGACGTCGCCTGAAGTTATTTAGGCCGGGCGACTCATCTCTGGTGTCTTCTGACCAGATTCTGAACTTGCTGTTGAGGTGAGATCTTCTCGTGGGTTTGAATGGGTGGTAGCTGGATATGAGGTAGAGTGTTCTATGTGAATGGGTGGCTCTGTGAGGTTCGACCCCCTCCTTTTTTGGTTACTGAGTTGCTGTTACGGATATTTGCTTGATGAGAACTCTTTGTTGCTGAGTTGTTTTAGTTTGGTTGTGGTCAATTCTGGTGTTGGATGTGGTGTTAGAAAGGGAATGAATTGATGGTGTTGGCTTTGGCTGAATTTGATGGTCTGATTGTGATATTTTGGGGTATTTCGTGGCTGAGTAGGTGAAATTTGGTGCAGTTTTGCTGTTTTTGTGTGTTTGGATTATTAAGTTGTTGAGTTGATTTAAAGTGGTCATCCCTCATAATGGCTGATCCCCAGAAAAGTGGTACAGTCACGACTGAGATTCTTTCCGCTTCATCTTCTCGCATTACTGATAAGAAACTTGAGGGTGTTACTAATTTTCAGCAATGGAAGCGGCTTGTTAAGTTCGTCTTGACCGGTAGAAATGAGCATACACACTTGACTGGAACTAAGTCTGCTGGTGATACAACTTGGGATGTTATTGATTCACGTCTTATGGGTCAACTTTTGAATTCTATGGAGAGTAACATACAAGCTTTGGTAATTCACATTGATACAGTCAAGGAATTATGGGAGTATTTAGATGTATTATATTCTGGCCAGAATAATATTTCGAGGATATATGAACTTTCTCAGGAGTTTCACCGATGTGAGGTCAAAGAGCGTTCCATTGACCAATATTTTGCTGATTTTAATAAAATGTATGAAGAGTTGAATGCCCTTCTCCCTATTTCTTCTAATGCTGAACAAATGCGACTTCAAAGAGAACAATTGGCTGTGATGAATTTTCTAGGTGGTCTTGGTCCGGCATATGATTCTATTCGGTCTCAGATTCTTGGAGGAGAGACTATTGCATCACTTAGGGATACATATGCTAGAGTTCTTCGGGTATCACGTGGTTATTCTCAGAGCACCACAACTATGGTTGATAGTTCAGCTCTTGTCTCTCAATATCGAACTGCTGGAGGTAGGGGTGATGAAGGAACTCGTGGAGGATATAATGGTCGTGGTGGTCGTGGTGGTCGAGGTATAGGAATAGGAAGAGGTCCAGGACAAAGACCGCCTTATGGACAATCCCAAACTTCTACTGAGAGTTCAGGGATTATTCGGACTTGTCATTATTGTGGGAAACCTGGTCATATTCAGAAATTTTGCTATAAGTTACATGGTAGACCAGGACAACAACAGCAGTTTGCCAATGCTGCATCTGGTACCGACTCTTTGTCCCTACCACAGTCTTCTCAAGGCAATGTAGTGGTTATGTCTGATGAGGAATATGCGCGGTACAACCAGTCTCAGCTTTCACAGTCACAGGCTACTTCTTCTTCTTCCACTGCTACTCTAGTCCAGACAGGTAATGCTACTGCATGCATTTCAGCTAATTCTCGCCCTTGGGTCATTGATTCGGGGGCATCTGATCATATGTCAGGTCTTTCAGGTATATTTTCCTCTCTTACTTCATCGTCATCCACTGTTACTTTAGCTAATGGTTCATCTTCTCAAGTTCAGGGAGTTGGTACAGTTCATCCATCCCCTTCTTTATCATTATCCTCAGTACTTTATATTCCAAAATTCCCTTTCAATCTCATGTCTGTTAGTAAATTAACCAAACACTTTCAGTGTTCAGTGACCTTTTACCCCGACTCTTGTATTTTTCAGGATCTGGCTACGAAGAAGACGCTTGGTAGAGGACGAGAGACGGGGGGACTATATGTGCTTGAAGATGCTCCTTCCATTGCTTGCCCCAGTATCGCATCTCTACATCAGATTCATTGTCGTCTTGGACATCCTTCGCTACAGAGTCTTCAGAAATTGGATTCTAGTTTTCAGTCTCTTTCTAGTTTAGAGTGTGAATCATGCCAACTTGGCAAATTGCATCGTGTCAGTTATCCGCCTCGAGTCAATAAAAGAGCAGCGTCTCCTTTTTCATTAGTTCATTCAGATATCTGGGGTCCTTGTCATTTGGTTTCCAATTTGGGTTTTAGATACTTTGTTACTTTTGTTGATGATTATTCCAGAGTTACTTGGTTATATTTAATGAAAAGCCGTTCGGAATTGTTTTCTATATTTCAAGCTTTCATTTCTGAAATTTATACTCAGTTTGGTGTGCATATCAAAATTTTGCGTTCTGATAATGCTAAAGAATACTTTTCTGCACCCTTTTCTGATTTTATGACTCAACGTGGTATAATTCATGAATCTTCTTGTTCTTATACACCTCAACAAAATGGTGTAGCTGAAAGGAAGAATAGACATTTATTAGAAGTCACCAGGTCCATGTTATTTGAGATGAAGGTTCCTAAAACCTTTTGGTCTGATGCTGTTCTTACTGCATGTTATCTTATTAATCGTATGCCTTCTTCTGTTTTACGAGGAGGTATTCCTTTCTCCACCTTGTTTCCAAATCAGCCTTTGTTTGCCTTACCACCCCGTACTTTTGGTTGTGTCTGCTTTGTCCGTGATCATCGACCTGGCATATCAAAACTTGATCCCAGGTCTCTTAGATGTATGTTTTTGGGTTATTCTCGTACTCAAAAAGGCTATTGTTGCTATTCCCCAATCTTGCGGCGATACTTTATAACTGCTGATGTTTCATTCTTCGAGTCTACTCCTTATCATGAAGTTCCACTCTCTGTTTCTAAGATGGATGAAGATTTACATGTAACTATTATTCAATCACCTGCTCCAAGTGTTTCACCAGTGTCTGCACAGGAATCTCCTCCTATCAAGGTTTATACTCGACGTTCTCGAGCAGCCACTGATCCCCCCAATGCTCCTGTCACTACCACGTCATCTTCCGCTCCAGATCTACCTTTAGCTGGTCCTCAGGTAATATCTGATCTTGATCTTCCTATTGCTCACCGTAAAGGTATACGTGCCTGCACTCAACACTCCATTGCAAATTTTGTCTCATACACTTCTGTGTCTTCTTCTTTTCGGTCCTTTTTATCTACTATTGATCAATATCCTGTCCCTAAGTCTGTTGCTGAGGCATTACAAAGTCCTGGCTGGAGGACAGCTATGGAAGAAGAATTAGAGGCGTTACAGGCTAATAAAACTTGGGACTTGGTGCCTCTACCATCAGGGAAAATTGCTATTGGCTGTCGTTGGGTGTACACTGTGAAGGTCAATCCCGATGGTTCTCTTGCTCGCCTGAAAGCAAGGCTTGTTGCGAAAGGGTATGCTCAGGTTTATGGGGTTGACTATTTGGACACTTTTTCTCCTGTTGCGAAACTTACGTCTGTACGTATTTTGATCTCTCTTGCTGCTACATATAATTGGTCTTTGTTTCAGCTTGATGTAAAGAATGCTTTCCTGCATGGTACTATTGATGAGGAGGTGTATATAGAGCAACCTCCCGGATTTGTTGCTCAGGGGGAGTCTGGTGGACTGGTATGTAAGTTAAAGAAGTCATTGTATGGCTTGAAGCAGTCTCCACGAGCATGGTTTGGAAGATTCTCTGAAGTTTTACTCTTATTTGGGCTGTCTAGATGCGAAAATGATCATTCTTTCTTTTATAAACAGTCAGGGAGAGGCAGGATTTTCTTGATTGTATATGTTGATGATATTATCATTACAGGAGATGACTCGACTGGTATAGATGAACTAAAAATCTATCTCAAGCAACAGTTTCAGACCAAGGACCTAGGAAAATTGAAGTATTTCCTAGGAATTGAGGTGGCACAGTCAAAGAAAGGTATCGTCCTATCACAGCGGAAGTATGTCTTAGATTTGCTCACTGAGACAGGTATGTTGGGTTCAAAGCCTCTTGATTCACCTATGGATCAGGGAGTTAAATTGGTAGCTGATGCAGGAGAATTTCTTGATAATCCTGAGAGATATAGAAAACTGGTAGGTAAGCTGAATTATCTTACAGTTACTCGACCAGACATTGCATTTCCAGTTAGTGTGGTAAGTCAGTTTCTGTCTTCCCCTCGTACGTCTCATTGGGATGCGGTTATTCGAATTTTGAGATACTTGAAGAAGGCTCCAGGGAAAGGACTTGTTTATCAAAATCATGGTCATAGTAGAGTTGAAGGATTCTCTGATGCTGATTGGGCAGGATCTCCAGATGATAGAAGATCAACTACTGGCTACTGTACCTTAGTTGGAGGAAATCTAGTGTCGTGGAAGAGTAAGAAACAAAGTGTTGTTGCTCGTTCCAGTGCTGAGTCAGAATACAGAGCTATGGCACAAGTGACGTGTGAATTAATGTGGATTCAGCAGCTTCTGAGTGAATTAAACTTTAAAGCTGAAGCTCCCATGGTTTTATGGTGTGATAACAAGGCAGCAATGCATATAGCTTCTAATCCTGTGTTTCATGAGAGAACAAAACACATCGAGGTCGACTGTCATTTTATTCGAGAGAAACTCCAGAGTGGAATGATTCATCCTACTTATGTTGGGACTGGTGAACAACTTGCTGATATTTTTACTAAACCTTTGGGTAATGGGAGGATAGGATATATTTGTAACAAGCTGGGCATGATTGATATCTATGCTCCAGCTTGAGGGGGAGTGTTAGAGATATAAAGAGGGTAGAATGGTCTTTTGGTATCTAGGGTTTATTTTATATATATATGTAGAGACTTTTATCAATAAAATTATTCTATTCTTCTCTCTCTCTTTTCACAACCGCCACAGCTTGATTATTTATCACCTCATTTGCATTACCGAGTTGATCAATGGCCTAGACAAAATCAACCTAATGTGAGCATCAAATAGATTCCAGCAGTTTCAGAGTTCCTACTCTACTCAACTTCTGCCTACCTGAAGAAGTTCCCTTTCCCAGGCACCACGCTGTGGCTGAGCAAGCTCCCTACTTTGAGAAGATTCTTCAGAATTCATAACAGAGGGGACAGGAGCACTAGCAAGCATCGATAGTTTGGGAAAAAGACGCCAATTTATGAGTGGATCATGTACAAAAGCCTGAAAGAAGGTCAAAAAATACAATCAATTTTGTTGAATAGTGCTGCATGAGCACAATTAGCAACTTCTTGACATGACTACAACTTTAGATATGCGTATTAAAAATTTTGAAAATAGAAAAAAGAGAGCAAGAGAGGAAAATAAAGACACAAGATAACCTACTCAACATTCTAGGGCAATGAATCTTCTCTTCCTTGTATACTACCAGCAAACTACTCAAACTACAAGTCCTCTGTCCTCCCTATATTTAGGTATGATATACCTAGTTTACCACATATATAAGCACCGATACACGGTATGATACCTTCCATCAATCTCTGTTCAAAGCCAAGACACAGCTAAATCCCCCAGAAACAAGAGAAACAATCTAGGGTTATACCTCCATCATTGCCATTACACTATCCTTGTTTGTTCGAAGAACTTTCATCACATTTTCACATGTTGAACGGAAGTTCCCCTCTATGCCACTAACCTCCATTGCTTTCACAAGCATTCTGGTCAAGCGGAATGGAACCTGTTAACAAAATTCACCGTATTAAAGAGTTTATCTAATTTATGCACAAAATGCAATCACCATGCTTTGTTTGCAAGCTTGCAGTGCGACATCGTATAAAGCATACTGGATATACCTTTTCGGGGAACACTTCTCGGTTCATCGAAACTTCAAAACAGTCCCCAAAATCAATGTGTACGATCTTTCCACTGCAAAAAGCAAGACACTTACGTCATACTTATGAAATTGAAGTTCAATACTTTTCCATGCTTCAATTGAGTTACCTGTAACGGTGCACCATAATGTTGCCTGGATGTCGATCACCTAAGCCAAGAAGGTAGCCTACCTGAAATGCAACCCAAAAAATTGTAAACTTCAGCATTTCCTTCGGCAAATTTCAATCTGGACAAGTTAAGACATAACTGAAGGTGGTTTTTGTTTTTTTTGTTTTTTTTGTTTTTTTTGTTTTTGTTTTTTTTTTTTTTGTTTTTTTCGGGTCGGTGTTTTTGTGGTTTTTGGGGTGCGTGGGTGGGTTTGTGATTCCTAAATCAGCTAGCTGTCTAATTAGTCCTTAAATTGATTTCTTGTATTTGATAGTTGTCCAATTAGTCCTATTAGTTAGCTGTTATATTCGTAGCGATTGTGAGAATATTAGATTAGTCTAATTAGGAGGAATAGTTGTCTATTTCCTTTTTCGTTGTATACTTCTTTTTTAAACTCCTATAAGAAGGAGTCTGTAACCTATTGGAAAGACAAGGAAAAGTATATTTCCTCACTTGCATCGTCATGGTATCAGAGCCAGAAACTCTAGCAAACCTTCGTTAGTCTTGCGCTCTTTGTTTCTACCGTATATTCACCATGTCCGACAAAACCCCCGAGAGTATTCCTACTCCTAGCAAAATGCAACCTTTAGAAAAAACTCTAATACACACTGAATCTCACCCAATTCAGATCTACGATCAAGCTGAATGGTGATAATTTTCTTCGGAGGTCACAGTCTATTTGGATGTATATCCGAGGAGAGAGAAGATGGGATATTTGACCGGGGATAAAACCACACCGGAAAAAACAGACCCGACTTAGGCTGTTTGGGATGCTGAGAATTCAACGGTGATGACATGGTTGGTGAATTCTATGGAGGAAGAATTGTGGGATAGTGAAGATAATTTTTTGGGTGTATCTCTTCCTAATCCGGTTGCGATTTTGACTCCAACCGAATCTATTCTATTACCTTATGTCAGCCCAAACAGCTCCTCTGCCAAAAAGTATTGATGTTTCAAAGATGGGAGAAAAAATATTAGATTCTGAGTTTCAGGTTTATTCTAGAAGAAAGACGCTTCAAATGGCAAGAGACCATCCCATTCTGGAACCGCATCAGTTTGAAGCTCCGAAAGATGACTTTTGTCATCCTTCCAGTAATTCTGATCCCACTTTACCTTTAGTATGTTCTTCTGATTTGAATCCTTCTATCCTTGATATTCCTATAGCACTTCGTAAAGGGGAAGGGTCTTGTACTTAGCACTCTATTGCAAATCATGTGTCTTACCAAAAGCTGTCACACAATTATAGAGCATTTTTCGCAAATCTATCTCACATATCTGTTCCTAGAAACATTCAAGAAGCCTTGAATGATTCAAAGTGGAAAGTGGCAGTAGAGGAAGAGATAATGGCACTTGAGAAAAATGGCACTTGGGAGTTAGTTGATTTACCAAAAGGGAAAAAGATAGTTGGCTGCAAGTGGGTTTTTACAGTAAAGTGTAAAGCAAATGGAAGTGTTGAGAGATACAAGGCCAGACTTGTGGCAAAGGGATTCACACAGACTTATGGAGTTGATTACCATGAGACATTTGCTCCAATTGCCAAGGTAAATTCTATTCGAATCCTTGGCTGCTAATTTTGATTGGCCTTTACATCAGTTGGATGTCAAGAATGCTTTTTTGAATGGTAACTTGGAAGAAGAAGTCTTGATGGATATGCCACCTGGTTTTGAGGAACGGGATGGCAAAAAAGGAGTCTGTAGACTAAAAAAAGCGTTGTATGGACTGAAGCAATCGCCGAGAGCATGGTTTGAACGGTTTGGGCATGTTATAAAGAGACTCAGCTACTGTCAAAGTCAAGAAAATCACACCATGTTCTATAAACACTCAAAGGATAGTAAAATTTCTATCTTGATTGTTTATGTCGATGACAAAATATTAACATGAGATGATATCAGTGAACTAGAAAATCTAAAAAGGAGTTTGGCCGTTGAGTTTGAAATTAAGGACTTGGGTACTTTGAAATATTTTCTTGGTCTAGAAATTGCAAGGTCTAAGTATGATATATTTGTTAATCAACACAAGTATGTGCTGGATTTGCTAAAGGAGATAGGTTTACTTGGGAGTAAAGCTGTAGATACACATGTGGAACCCAACCTGAAGCTAGAACTTGTGAAGAAGGACTAGTGGATCAAGAACGGTATCAAAGACTGGTTGGGAGGCTGATTTACTTGTCCCACTCACGGCCGAATATAGCCTTTGCAGTGAGCATGGTAAGCCAGTTTATGCATTCACCAGGTCCAAAGCATTTTGAAGCTGTTTACAGGATCTTGCGATACTTGAAGGTATGTCCCAGAAAAGGTTTGATGTTCAGGAAGCGGGGATATCTATAGGTAGAAGTACATACTAATGTAGATTGGGCTGGGAGTATTTCAGATAGGAGGTCTACTTCTGGTTATTGCACTTTCGTTGGAGGTAATCTTGTTACTTGGAGGAGCAAGAAGCAGAATATGGTGGCAAGAAGTAGTGTTGAAGCTGAATATCGATCTGTAGCTCTTGGTATGTGTGAGGTGATGTGGATTAAAAAGATTCTGGAAGAACTGAAGGTTTCGGATTCCACACCAATGAAGGTCTATTGTGACAACAAAGCAGCAATTTCAATTGCACATAATCCGGTCCTCCATGATCGTACAAAACATGTGGAGGTGGATAAGCAATTTATCAAAGAGAAGCTTAACAGTGGACAGGTTAAGCTAGAGGTTTGTCTAAGCAGGGGAGTTACTCTGGCTTTAGGCATTCTTACCTATAGACAACGGGGAGAGACTTCTCTGCGGCCGGTCGGAATTTCTCAGTGTTGAAGGCATTTTTTAGACGGGGAGTTTGTTCAAATAAGTCTTTTGTTGAGGTTGTAAAGGGTGGTAACAGCGAGGAGAAGCTTCCTTCTGCTGGGGTGGAAGCTTTTCGCCCTTCTTTTGGTGAGCCGATTCGCGAGCTTTCCTTGTAGTGAACCGCAACTGTCCTCAACTAGTCCTAACGAGGAATTTTTCCCAAAGGTGATCCGGCAGATGATTTTGGGGTTCAAAAAGGGGTCCCTGTAGTAGAGTGAACACTATAGCTATAGAACCTCTTGCGATCACTGTCCTGCTGACTCCTTGACACTCTTGCCTCTTCTCTCCTCTGGTGGAAATCTTTCATATAAAAATGTGAGAGAATCTACTCTGGTTGTCACGGCTGCGGAGTCCCTAGAGTTGTAGGCGGTGGTTGTGTCCCATGGAAGGTGCTTCTGCAAAAATCTTCTCACAGGGTGTGAACAATGAAAGGACCGGGCAGATTTTGGACGAGTTTGAACTGGACGTTGATTAAGAGTCATTAGTGTTGGTGTGAATGGAGGTTGACAAGGCAAGTTCCTCTTTTTCATCAGTTCCCTGTCTCCTTTTGGGTACTTAACAACATTAAGGCGTTGCAGGGCCCTTGCAATCTCTTTTAAAGGGCTCAAACATAAAGTTATGTCTCTTTTCGAGAAGCTTGAGAAGATAAGACATAACTGACGTATGAGTTCTCCAATGATGGGCTAAATATGAAGGTTTCCTGTACCCAGCTATTCAAAATTAGTCTACATACTTCAATTTTTGATAAGCTAGCGATTCGGATCATAAATGAAGCTGGAGTATGTGGAAAAAGGAAATTAAATAGAAAGCCCTAGGATAAATGGCGGAATATTCTATATAACACACTGACAATATGGTCCACAACATAGCAAAGTTCTCGAGACCGACAGCCTGGAACATAGCATCATATTTCTTTTATTCTGTACAAATCATGGCTTTTCCTCTATGTTAAAATTTTCAGTTCCAAAAGTTTAAACTGTTAGGCGGAAAGCGAACACATGTCTATAAGGCCATGATTAATCCTGTAAACAAATGACGTGCTAACACTTTAATACTGTTTAAGAGAGAATACATCCTCTCTTCCTTCTTTTATCTAAAAGCAACAAAATCTCCCTTAACAGTTGAAAGGACGTACCATGCTCATGACGGCCAAGCTCCGAGTAAAATTTGTCCGCATCTCCAGCCAGACCTCAGAATTTCGGCTCTTTAACCAAAGAACCTAGCAAAATTTAAGGAGGACCTCAAGAGTTCATAACCACCAGTTTAAACAACAAAAAGTTCAAGTACCACCCTCGTTCTATTCTCTTTCCAAAGCCTGTTTAAACAGAATCAATACCCTTTTGAGGTCGTCTCCTTCTGTCTTCTGTAGCACATGCTCAAGAGCTTCAACTTTAGCTAAGAGGGGCAAAAAATCATAGTTTTCCGGGGCAAAACTCTCCAAGTATTTATACTCCTGATCAAGGGGGATCTGGTAACAAGAAGAGAAAATACATGGGATGAATGCAGCTTTGACCACACAAAACCACTCAGGCAGAAAAAAAGGGAAATAAAAAAAGTGCCGATTTAACCGACAAAAGAAAGTATCTTGAAGAATTGAACTGACCTCTCTAGAATGTCTATACTCACGTATCAGTTGGTGCAGAGTATCGCAATTGGGGACCCATCCAATTAATCCACTATTGGGATCCAATGGAATAACAGAGTATCTTTGGATAGGCAAATCTCTTTCAGACGTTCTGATAGAATTTTCCATCAAAGTATTCACTAGACCAAAAAGCTGACAGGATGACACTTTGTTAGGACACACAGATTTCCACTTGACATAGAGAAACGAAAAACATATTCATGACTGTAACTAATGTCTGACAACTGGCATGAGAAGAGATAGCTGAAAGGGAAAATGCAGATGAACCTGCATGACACGTTCATCCAGACGTAAATCTTCATGACCCTTCAGCAAAAAAGTATATTCTTCACCATCGCTCCCATGAATAGTTAATTTTCTGGGCCTCTGCTTAGAAGTTAAGACAAGCAGCTCGGGACTAAATGATGCAATAGTCACTACTGGCGCATCTGGAAAACAAAGATCGAATTGGGCATCATCATGAGCAACTAATCTCCCCTTCAACAAGAAATTGGTGATTAGCTTTAAGCTTCACCTGCACAGTATGTCCCAGGCACTGCAAGTTCCAAGTTGCTGCATTCTAACAGCTTAGGAGAGAGAGACTAAAAATCCACATAAAAAATTGTTAGCACATTTAAAAAAATGATGTTGAGAGAAAATATTAGTGACAAACCAATAATGATCTTGCCTGGAGGTCCAGATTGGTAAGACTTGGAAGCTGCGCCTTGATGCATATGTATACATATTTATAATGATCCCATGCCTGGCCATGATATAGCACAAACTATAAGGAACATAAATTTTCTGTCACATAACATAAGAACATGCTGATATTTGTAAAATCTGTCATCGAGCAGGACGAATCGTGAGTGAGAAGAGATAGGGAAGTGGCTTATATTCACCCAATTGCTCATTCACCAAACTTGGCTAAGAACCCTTCCCCATGTGAATCTTTTCGAAGGCATAGCAACTAGCAAGGCCACATTAATAGACAACTGGAATCGAATCCAGTTGAATATTACGACTGTTGGCAAATAAAGCTACATTCAAACCTACTATTTGGCAACTGGGAGCATTGGTGTTATATTCTTTAAGTAGGACCGCAAAAATAAAATAGATATTTTTGTCACCATCATTTCGCTCATTTACATATGCAAAAGAATCAATTTTTAGGATATAAAATAGTAGAAAACAAATTGATGAAAGCTGTCTTCTTGCAGAAAGCAGTCAAACAACCACTCCTCTACAATCTAAGTAATTGATGCGCCTGTATGAAAGATGAAATGGATTATGCAAATACAACCCAATAATATCAGAACATTGCATTCCTATCCGAAGAATAAACTCTCCATTTGAATAATTCAAAGTTAGATGTCCACAAAGGAGAGCTCAGTGAAGGATGAAACCAGAAACAACAAAAAAGAGCTGAATTACATTGTAAGGAGTGCAGTTACTCAAGACATTACATGAATAACATGTCACTTCAGCAATAGCTGCAATTACATGCATCATCAAAGCCTCATTCCAAACAAGATAATATTCCCTAAAAAAATCGGGGAAATATGTAATCGAAGGAAGACATAGTATTTTTCTACAAGGGAGAATGCCCAACTTTAAGCATGAGGGATATTTTACCTGTCTAAGCTCAGCATCTTTACCCGTTCTCTTATATCTCATGCAACAATCATATGCCTCCAACAACTTCACATGGTATGCCTGAATTGGAAGAGGATGAATATCATCTAAATAAGCACGATATTTCATATTAACCCTATCCACGAAGAATTTAAAATCAAGAATACTCAGGTTCACAGATAGATAAATAAAAGCACGACAGAAATAAGAAGATTAGGAGTTCAAACTGTTCATAAGCGAGCACCCTGACTCCGTAAAAAGACTAGACATTCTGGTAGATATCTAGCTGTCAAGTTGACAATTCATGCCACAACCTTTATAAATGCCTTCTCGTGGATGGTTGTATTGCTTCTCTCAGCTCCTTCCATGAGGGACACGTGTAATGGCTCCAGCACTTTTAGCATTGCTTCAATGTTATATACCTCATACTGTTTCCTAGCCTCTTCCAATGCTTCGTTCCACTTTTCATGCCAGAGTATTGGAAGTGCAACCCTGATGAGCTCCTCTGACACAAGTTGCGCCTGTCACCAAAGTTTTCCTTCAAGATCACCACCATGCACCTAGGTAATGTACAGTATTAAAGCACTTATCACCTGATCTATGAGCACACCACTGTGCTGCCGTACTGTGTCAACAACTTCCTGAGCTGCAGCCCTGCGCAGCTTGCTCATTGCTTTGCATGCCACCAGAAGAGGGTACACGAGGGCCTAAGAAGAAAATCAAAATACTTCAGTACGTATATCTCACATACGTAGTGAAGAAAAAACACAGATGATCCAGATAGAATCAATAGCACCATGCCGAAGCCAATATGCATTTGAAGTGCACATATCTCCAACCTCACTTTTAGGAAGTGAAGGAAAAATCTGTATTTCCTTACATTTACTTGAGTAATTACAAGGTCAATATATATACAAGAGAAAGGAGACCCTAGTTAGGCAAGAAACCTAATTTAGGTATTGACTCACCTAAGTTAGGTATAGACTCACCTAAGTTAGGTATAGACTTACCTAAGTTAGGTATTGACTCACCTAAGTTAGGTATAGACTTACCTAAGTTAGGTATTGACTCACAAAGTTTCAAACAACTTTACAACTTTTCAACAGGAAGACATATATGCGTCTGAATGATATTAAAAGGGAAAATACAGGAAATCCCACAGTCAATACTAGGGGATCTGCACTTCTGAAGTATTTATCAAACCTGTGGATGACTCTGACCAATGCGAACTAAAAGCGACCGGATGAGCACAGCATGGTAATTTGAATGAATCCTGGCAATTACTTGTGGCAGCACACCCAGCCATGTGTTGATATTTACAAAAGAAAATCCTTTCTCCATGGCCATTTGAACATCTATGCTAGACCCGTGGTTAAACCAGAGTGTGAGAAGGCGTAGTATATCCTGAAACAAATGATGGAATGAGCTGTCTATTAGTGGTGAAACAATCGTGTTGCTGTGATCTATGGAAGAGTTAACTATAATGTTCCAAAAGGGACATTTTATGAGGTGTAGTGATTTAATAACTCAGATTAAATTCATGAAGTATTGCAGAGGTACCATACTAAAAGGTTAGCACATACACTGTGTAGGTGGGAAAACCTGCAATGAAGCACACAGAATTTAGGGAACCCCCAAACTAGGAGACTCGTTTAAACAAAGAAACTTAGTAACAGATGATTGTCCTAAATCTAAATAGTTGTTAGTTCTGTAATATTCATTTTCTCAAAATTTCTTGTTCATCGACGAGCATATGTTGGGTCTCCAGGAGCAAGGGTTTTAGCGGCAAGCACTAGATGCTTGATAAACGGAACAGTTGGTAGTCATGGCATTTTTTATTGGATCAGGAAATGGTTTCTCCTTGTTCAGATCACAACTCTTGACTGATTCTCATATTGGCTCTATCAATGTGTGATATGGGTTACAAGAGAACTGTCCACTGGATAGGGATGAAGTGACACCTCTTCTTTGATGAGTCAAACAACTCAGAAGTTCTGCAGGACACAATAGAGGCAGAAGTGGCAAACATGGACGTCAAGCCAAAGGGGAAGGTTGCTTTCACTATGGTGAACTGGGAGATATTCAGGGAACTTGCTTGAAACTACATGCCAAGTCATCCAAGAAAAATGCTAATGTTGATCCTAGAGGTGATCATGTGGACAGACAATTTTCCTTTGGAGCATCAGCAGAGACTAATAGATTAAAAGATGATGGGCATAGGCAGTTCACTGAGTTCAGAAATTTGATAGGCCTCCTTTCACTGCTTTTCTAGCACAGAAATGTAAACCTACCACTTGTCTTTGCTCCTCTGGCCACAAATTGGTCATTTGACTCAGTGTCCATCGACCATACAACACACAATACAGGTATTCTTAACTTCTCTCTATTTGTCATTTAGCCTTGACATTATACGCAGTGGGTTTCCTCACCAGCCAATTTGTATCTGTCTTCTGTGTTGTATCTTCCAAATTTTCTATATAATCCAGTGTTAGTGAACTTCTTTGCAATTACAATTGTTAAAACTCATTTTTCCTCAAATCCCGAATTACAGAATCTTAGGACGAGAAGATTATTGGTAGATGAGGTGAACTGAAGCCTCAATCACTTGATGGTGCGATTCTTAATGCCTGCTCCAGCACTTCTCTTTCTTCTCTTGAGATTCATTTACGGTTGGTTTATACATTTCTTTCCGTTCTGAAGGTCCTAGCTTAAGGCCCTTCTCTGTGTTAGATTGCGAGTCATGTCAACTGTGGTCCTAGAGTTAGCAAACATGCTTCAGCTTCTTTTGCTTCGGTTTGTAGAGATGCCCATATACTTGGCCCACTGCATCAAAATTGGAATTTAGATTATTTTATTCCATCAGCATCGTGTCTACTGTGGTCCTAGAGTTAGCAAACATGCTTCAGCTTCTTTTGCTTCGGTTCGTACAGATGCCCCATATACTTGTCCCACTGCATCAAAATTGGAATTTAGATTATTTACTTTTTTCAAATGAAATCAAAGTCTGAGTTCTCCATTTCTCATTCCTTGGAGCTGAAACTGAAGTCCAACTTCATCCTTTAGTCTTTATGTCCTCTCTGGATTCATATGATACCCCTGAGATCATTTGTGAGGAAGTAGGTCACACTGATTATAGAAGGGCAATAGAAGAAAAAGATGCAGGCTCTTCAATTATCAACTATGGAACCTTGTTTCCTTAGCTCCAACATGGTGCTGGGGAAAAGCAGGGTGTTTTCTGTTCTTAATCACCATGAATCCATAGCTTAAATGAAACCTCACTAGTGGCCAAGGGGTAAGTTTGGTATCGCGACCTTTCTCGAGGTGAACCACGAAGGGAAAGCTAATGGATTACTATGCAGGCACGAACCGTAACTCAATAAAGAGATGATGCCATCGCCTAGCGCAGATTCTCCCAAGCCAGTACCAGTCGCAACTTGGGGTGTCAATTTCAAATGCAATTAAGCTTACCTTGGAGTTGTCACTAATCGGTCATGGGTCAATTAGACACCCAAGTAAAATGCAGGAGCACATTTTACTTCTATGAGCTAGAGATTCATAATATGGAGACTTGTTTATGCTAGATTAATCTAACGCCCATTCGGTACATTTCCTCTTTATTTTGAAAATGTTTTGCATGCAATCTCTATCGGTTTTAATCCTAAAATACTAACATGTGATCGGTGATCATGCGGCCGTGCAAACAATAAAGTAACACTCAATAACCAAAGCAGTAAATAAATTGCAGAAAAGATTAGAGAAACTGGAATGCGTGAGTAAGCAAAGCAAAGCCTCATCAATTTCCACAGTGATGAGACTTCCACAAGCTATGACTTAGGAAGCAGGCAAGTGATGATATCATGTATGCATCGCCTAGGAGTGGTTTCTAAAACGAACATGATAATGCAAGGACAACGAATTGCTGTGATGCAGAACTAATCTAATTTTTTTTTGTTCCTTTACTTTTTACTTCAAGATGAGGATGATAGTAAATTAAAACCCACATGAACATAGTTAATGTATAAATTAAGCTATATGAGACAACTTAGATTAATACATAAAATGCAAGGTCAATTAATTCTCTTTGGATTTTCTTGTTTAAAATGAACTTACTATGGACATGACTTAATTTACATGCCATAATTATATACGTTCTAAACTAACATGCATCAATGAACTAGCATAAAGTCCTAAGATGACATGTAAACGATGCCATAATTAATTAAATGCAACAAATACGCTATACTAGCAGTATGGCATAAATACTATGACATGAGATAGAATTAATTAGATTAATCATATTATGCAAACTATATGAAATGCAACCAATATGCTATACTAATAATATGGCATGAATACTATGACATGAGATAGGATTAATCCAATCCTATTATGCAAACTATATGGAATGCTGTCTTCTATATATCTTCTTTGTAAAAACAGGGAACTAAATCCTGCGTGTGGTGTTCTCTGGGTATGTTGTGTGTCGTATCCTTGTTTCGATTGAATAAGATGCTTATATAGCCCTAGGTCTAGGGCTTTCTTGTAAGAACAACAAAATCTCCCACTTTCCTAGTTTGGATCAAGCAAATATACCACTAGGAAATTGGGATACCTCCCTCTCTTACCCTATATGGCCAAACTTTCCATAGAATAGGCCTTATTGCTTTCCAAATCTGATCAAGGAATACACTTTCTAGTTTAGAACATCCCCATGTGGTTGAATTCCTCATCTTATGGGCTTCACGAAGATTAGGGTCTCTCTTCCCATGAAGCACTTTAAATGTAATTTATGTCAACATATTATTACTAAATGGAAATGTTCCTAGTATCTATTATGCAAATACGAAGTATGTCAATGAGGTTTTTGTTTAGGGGTTGGGGCTGATTCTTAATTTTCTTATGAGATAAACATTTAACCATGACATTCAAAATTTAGGTGTCGGGATTGACTATTTTCACTTTCAGATGCTTGTAAACTTTCATTTACCCTTGTAGCAATTTAAATAATATGCACATGATGAGGCTCACCAGTCAATGGAAGTCACGGTTGGAAGAAGCACAGAAAGTTAAATTTTTTCAAAGAATCCACAGTGAAAGTCACAAATAATGAGTGAGCGACAACTGGACACCATACATGTCCAAGAACATGCAAATGCATAATTTATTCATAACATCAAAGAGCTGTGTTAGGAGATATTCAAGTGAGGGCAAAATGGTCTTTTTATGTCTACAGGGTTTGCTTTATATATATATTCTTTTAATCTCTCTTTTATCAATAATAACAATTATCTTTTCTCCTTAAACAAGCTGAAAAATCCAGATTTACAATTTTACAGTGTCATTACGGCTCCATTTGTTTTGCAGAAAATGAATGATCTGCAAAATAATCGCTTATATCGATATTTTCATCGTCCGAGAAATTGTTTAAAGTCATCTTAGATCATATAAGTTTCTGCTGAGGACAGCATCTGTAAATAAACAAGAAAGAAACTTAATTACCTGTAAACAATCATCACCTTTTGCATTAGCTGCACAAGCAATTGTATGAAAATATCCGGTTACTGCTGCCACAATGTATTGTGCCGCAACATCGAGGTAACCTCTTAAAGTGTAATGTGAGCTCACAGCTGTATTGAACAATGCCCATGTATGCCATGCTTCTGCCCACTCTGATGCGCATTGAGTGGCACTTTTAAACGTTCTGAGGATTTCTGCAAGCAAAGATTGTGTTATAGAATGGCCCAAGGGATCTTGACGGCATGAACCAACAAATAACAACAACCTTGTATAGATGCATCATCTAACCCAGGAGAAAGTTCCCACTTCCAAGTGCCAAGTTTGAGATATACATGTGCGAGGAGTGGCACACTTGGACTTTTATCCCTCCTTAGACTTGCTAGAGAAACTGTCTGAACATTTGGTGCACTTGAGAGCTCTACGGCCAAACTCTGTAAAGGACAATTGTTGGCTTAGTGAAAAAAGCAGTAACGGAATCAGAATGGCACATAGGTTAAGCGATAGAACACGATTTCCTGAAAAGAGATTCTTTAGACCTGAAGCCTATGAAATGCATCCTTTTGCTTCAGATCCTCGCCAAGAGACCATTGGAGCTCCAAGTATGCTAGCATTACTTGTGGAGGAACTTGGGACCCCATATTGTCGCAGCATCTTTCAGGGTCAAACTGCTTAGTTTTATTAAACACGTCAGATCATAACAACAATTTCCATATGGCATGCCTGCTTGTTTCACTGCTGTAAAAGATAGCCCAACCTGCAAGAGTTTAATTAAGGTTGATCTGGCCAGACTAATTTGTCCATTTTTTTTACAAAGAGACGAAAATTCGAGCCATGTGTCCATATCTTCTGTCGGAGCTAGAACAAGTGTTCTGACTGCCAAGAGGCCTTGCCAGACCTGTTAATTTAAGCATTATGACGAGGTGAGAGAACAAAGACTTCACCAATAACAGAAGTAAAAGAACAAAATAGAGAACTCGAGATTAACGGAGATAAATGTAATAGAAACTTCTAGCAAGTAGAATATTACTTCAGACATAACTTGCCAATGATATCATGTAAGTTCCAGCAGAACAATCTCAGAGTGATGGATAACTAGATTATTTAAACAACAATTTCTATTAACAAAAACCTAAGGTCAAATTGGAATACTGAAACATTTAATCAGTACGATGTTGATTACTCTCTCTGCCACAAATGCACCATTTGTGCCTTTTCTTTTACTCCCGACCAGGCAAGACGACGTGGTGTGATTGCCTTGATGGCTACAAATACTAATGCAGGTGTGCTAGATGGACAGAATCGTATACCTAAAGAGTTATATACAACCCTACCTCAACGTTCCTCTTCACTCCTTTTAAGCGCTCAGTCCACATATTTCGTATGAGGGCTCGTCGTCCTTCAGCAACGGAGTTCCCCACAGGAAGAGTACAATAATCAATGACCTGTTAAGATCTTTTGCCATGTCACAATAAGCAGTATCACGCATGATTTATGAGACAAGCTTAGCTGTAATAGATGATGAGATCAGGTCAAACCTCTTCCAGCTCCAGAAGCTGCTGAACACGTATCATGTGGCTGTAGGCACGATCATAGCTCTCCAAGACCTAAGCAGGTGTCAACAAATAAGAATTAAACTGCTTCAAATAAATGAACAAACCATCAGGGGAAAAATATTATGATCTGAATAGAATAGGACTGTAACAAGTTAAAGAGACTACGAAAAATTAGGAAGAAGCTGGAAGTTACATACCTAGTATGTTCATTCTCTTCCCATAACAACATATACTACTTCGTTACACCATCTAATAGATCTAAAGAAATCTTCTAATGAGCATCCAAGACATCACAAGGAAGGTCATGCAAGATGCCAACTTCATTATGTTTCCAAGCCAATGTGTCATAATCATTCGATACAAATGCAATGACTGCTGACAAACCGATCCTAAGCAAAGAGGCCTCAATGGAAGCCAAGCAAGGGAACTTTCATGAGCCAGTAGCCATTTCACCATAAAAAGTCTGTAACAAACATCTTCACCGTGGCTCAGATTCTAATGACCCAACATAGTCATAAAATTGATCACAATCACAAAAAGGAAAATAGGATCACTTCTCTGTTAACCAGAGTAACAACAAGAAGGTGAATGTCAGTATGACAAAACATGCCCATAAGAGAAGCGCGACAGCAATTAAATGTAAAAATCTTGGTCAAGAAGATTAAACAAAAACGGATCAAGCTTTCATGATTTAAGGAACTTACCAAAGCAGCAAGCTCAGTTGCCAAGCACTTTCTGGCTCTCTCAACATATTCACGTGCTTCGTCATACTGCCATGGAAGAAAAAAAATCAATGCTGAATACAGTAATCTACTAGAAATAAGAGCGGAAGTGCAGTGTAAATTACCTTTCCTCTTTGCACAGATATGACAGCTCTAAAGAACGTGCCATTGCTACGGCCACCACCACTAGCAGCAGAGTTTACGAAACTTCCAAGCTTTGTATCATCATTATCATCTAATCTAGAGACATACTCTGCCATCTGATCCCACTCTCCCATATTCCAAGCAGCAGTAGCAGCCTATCAGTAACAAACCAAAGTTAAACAGATGCAAAAGGATAAGAAGGGAACACTGATATGAAGAACATCCCAACCATTGGTGCCATTTCTAGACGGACAGCTGGCTCAGCAGGGGTCCAATATTCTTTGCACAATTTGTTGAGTTCTTCCCATCGAGCTAGTGCTGCAAGGCATCGCATTTGGCCTGCAAAATATACACGTGACTATCAGCTAGGAACGAGAAACCAAAAGTGCTGCCCAGTGCTTGTTCAAAGTATTTATCAATCTCGTGAACCAAGCACCAGGACCGAACATCAAAACCCAATGTGTGAGAAGGAGGACCATTAAAAACGCTCCGAATCGTCAATTGGATAAGCATGACACCATTAAAAAAAGGTAGCCAGGACTGGTTGGAGCCAATGTGAGTAGGGTAAACTGGAAGTGTGATATGAAAAGAAAATAAAGCAACTTGTGTAATTATAATTGAAGTACAAAAAAAGTTTGAGTCTCCGACAAGGCCAAGCAAGGCAACACTCTTAAGGTGTGGGGGCCAACTTGGAACGCCCTGCCGTTCATGTGTCCGGGCATTGACTCATATATAGCACAGGAAGAAAGAACAGCTTCTCCAACAAGACCAGGGGTATTCACAGTCGTCTTCTCTACCTAATCCACTACTGATTAAGTAGAGCTATAAGTTCAACTTTGGAAGTAAAATTTACTTTCGTCCCTTATCTATCAGTTTGAATTCTTTTCTTCTGCGTAATTTGTATGAAACCATACAGAACTTGTACAGGAAAAGATCATTGTGATCTCAACGCTGTGCATAAAATCCAGTCAACATCAAAAGATTGCCATACATGTCTCATGAAATTGATCTTGTGAGCATGACATCTATTTGCTTAGTTTATTATGCATCGGGTTCTTTGATGGTTTGCTTTCGGGAGTATGTTCCGTATGGCATAACATTCACAAAGATTCATCATAATACAGTGTGAAGAGTGAAGACCAGTCTATTCCATCTTCAACATATTTTTTGCAATGACGATGGACCTAATGAGGTGGACTTGATATCTATACGCAAACAAATACACACATGCAATGTATTGTTGGGAATATACAAACAATATTGCTAACCTAATATAGCATTCAAAACCAGTTGTGTGCTTGATGTTTCAGATGCCCTCAGTTTATATGCCTGCAGAGCATCATCCCATTGCTGCAATTTCTCACACCTGACAAGAAAAGCCGATAAGAAGCTGATATGGCCACGTCCCATTGACATAGAAAATCTCTCCACAATTTTATAGGGGAAAGTAATATAAGTAGTTTATACCAGTCACCAAGTCATATGGTGCATGATAACCAATTGCAGAGTTCTTCCATTTCTAATCACTTCCTACACTTTCTTCCCATTATGAACTTTGACACATTGACCCCCAATGAGTTGGTGACTGATATGCACCACATCAACGTATGACGTCGTGTATATGCTCATATAATATTTTTCTCCATCTTATGGCTTCTTGCATAAAGGCCAAAAGTTGGGTTCCGTCATTTTTGTATAGAAATAGAAATTGGCTATGAACAAAAGTATGTGCTCTTTTTAAATTTCTGGTGTTGAACATTAAACATTATTAATGCTATGGAAAAAATTGTGAACCTAAACCCTAAACACATAGAGCCATGGATGGTCAAAAGCTAAGACCGCAAGTAGAAGCCAAAGCTACATGAACAATAAAGTGGCTGATTCAATTCAATGGTCTATTCACATGCTTAACATTACCATAACTCCAGTTGAAAATCCAGACGTTGATGGGCAAAGGTTAATATTCCAACTGCCGCCTAACAACAGGAATCACTTATCATTAGAACAACAAAAAAATCGCATTGCATCCTGAAAAACGGGGAATTTACCAAACCAATTCCAGGAAGCAGTATCAAGATCGTCAAAAAACTAAAATGAAAGGCTGACCTCATGTTGGCCAAGCTGATGGTTTATGTGTATTAGATCCTCAACAACAGTAACAGAATTAGCATCCATCTTCTTGGAGAGTGCACTTTCAAATTCCACTTCTTTGTAATGAAGTGCCTTCGCAAATGCATGAAACTGCAACATTTATGAACAAGGAAAAGAACAATAAAAACTCGTACTAATGGAGTAAAGTCGACTAAAGAGACGTTAAACAAAAAGAAAATGATGCTGCAATACATTTGACAAATAGTCAGAAGTAATAAGAACAGAGAATAGTAGAATCACAGAATCTGCCTTCTTATAATATCTAAAAAGTTCATAAATCAGCCATCCATATGATGGTATATGGGCCTGTGGCTCACTAACCACCCAATTCCAAAACCCACAAGCAGGGTCTTAGATACTGCTTAAGTTAAAACTGTACCTTTTGCGCAACTGCACCAAGGAGTCGGATGTCAATAGGAAGAGGCTTCTCATAGTGTTCAAAGAACTCAGCCTGCAGTTATTGCTCTTTAACTCAAATCAATTAAAATGCACAAAAATGAAAAAAAAAAATTGCAGAACTCTCTCAGCTTCCACTATTGTGCTTATTTGTATTAACTAACTCCAGAAATCCATTCATACTGATATGGGACAGGGGCACTTATTCACAATTCGATTAACCTATTTGTAGTAAATGACAATGAGTGTGAAGCAGGCAAAACATCCCTTTTTGCTCGAAAATAGACAATAACAACTCCTGGATCATCCAATAATTGACCAAATCCACTAACAGAGATATAACCATTCATCTATCGCCTTACTGAGTTCCTGCTAGGTCAACTCATGTCATTTCCTTCTATCACCATTAACTTCAGGTCCAAAGCTTCACTTTTATTGATTGTGAACTAGTATCAAAGATTGAAAAGGTGTACCAAGTTAAGAAGTGCCGCAAGAATTTCAGCAGAAATATTTGGAGCCGAAAATGCCAGCTCTAAATTCTGAATCAAATGTTCCTGACTAGATTTACTCAAATGCAACCAACAGCTCCAAAATCCAGCTGCGAATAATTCTCTTCCTACAAGAGGCTGTAGACTCATATGGTTAGATCCACATGGAAAAACCAGAAAGCATGAGGCGAAAATTCCTAGCCTCACCTGCAATTGTGCCAACCTTGCACAGGTTCGTAGAGCTGGAAATGGAGACTGTTTCAAGAGCTCAATGCTAAAGTGCCTCATCCATTCAGCCCAATCTTCTTTAGTACTGCATTGAGAAGCCTCCCCAGCAGTAAGTAGATGACCAATATTGACCTATGTTGTGCAAAGTAGATACACCTCGTTATAGTGTCAAACCGAAAATTAAGCTGATAGGTTGATGAACTCAAATTGCATCGAGCGAGTGACGTCCAGAAAATTGACCAGAACATCAGCAAAGTACATTGACTGAAAAAAATCTAAAGAAGTTTAATTACATCAGTGAAAGAGCCCACAAAGTATGAAACACTCATTGCAAGTGTGCAACAATTTACCACCACACCATTCATAAAATAAAAAGCATATCATTTGATTTACATTGTCCATAATTTTACACACCGTCACAGATGACAACCTCCATAAAGTTAAACAGAGTTAGCATCTTGCATAAATGATACAAGACTATTCTTGAGAAACCATACTTGCTTCCGGTGCACCTTAATAGTAGGGGCAAATACAATCCAACATTACTTTTTAGCTAATATCAAGAGAAAAGTTTACCTGATAAACCGAATGTTCATTTTGCACATCAGATGCATCTTCATATGGATCATTCTCTAAATCAATCAGTCGGTCACTCATCACCTCCGTAGCAAGGTGATGGCTCAGTTTCTGAGCAGTTTTGCTCCCTGAGAACAGTGGTTCACACCTCTGAACACGCTCTTCGATCTCCTTAAATTCCTTATGCTGAAAACAGGTTGAGCCACAATCATGATCTATAAAAAGTATCAAGCAGAATGCAATCTACAAGAGAAACATTTGTTAGACAGAGTACCCTCAGTTGATGTTTTAAAAGAAGTTTGTGTATAGAAGGTATGAAGATGGTGAAATCCTCCCCGACGGCATAAGCTAGACAACAAAGGGCATCTACGGCGTCCTTCCTGAGCTCATCAATTTCTCTGCAAATTGACATAAAGAGATAAGCAGTTTCAAATAAAAACAAAGAGGCACAGAGAGACATGTTACACAGAAAATAAGATAGGATGGTCAACTCAATATAAGAGGATCAATCACCGAATTATGGTAATTGCCTACGGAAGCAGTACTTCAGTAAAATAAGGACCAGATTAGCTCGTGATATAGTGTTCAGAGATTCCAATTCTTCCCTAAATCTCCTAGTCCGGCACAGCAGAAAGAGTACCAAGATGGGTTGGGTTGGAGCTGGTCCTCTTTTAGTACTATAGGAAAGATTATGAAAGAGTGCATGACTAGAATGTAGAACAATAGATCCTCTTCCAAGAAGAATTGACTTCGTTCTGGAAGAGAATCATAAGGAAGTTGGATGGGCGAGAATTCCACAAAGAAAGAATTGAAAGACCCGGAATTATTTCATCATTCTTCCGGTACTCGTTTGTCAGATTAATTCTTTTTTTGCTATAGTCTGATAAAATGAACTAAATTGAAAAGAAAATATCACTTCTATAAAAATAAAGCCAATTTCTCCAAAAATACGAGCTTTATCTTTGCATTGGACAAAATAAGAGAAGAATAAACATACGCTATATTGATAGCGGTGTTCAAACAAACAAAAAGAATTAACATGTGACATAATACGTGGCAGCCCCTTCTATATACACCCGTAAGTGGAATACAAAACAATTGGGTTAAATACTCTTGTGACAATAACACTATCCCTTTTTATTATCCTAAATTTAATTTGTCGAAACAATTGGGTTAAATACTCTTGTGACAATAACACTATCCCTTTTTATTATCCTAAATTTAATTTGTCACAACAATAAGTACATTGAAGATGATTCGAATGATTTCTTCATATTTGGAGTCGACTGCAAAATATTTTTAAGGGACTGTCAACAAAGTAGAAGAGAAAAATAGACATCAAAGATAAATGAGTGGCTTGATTGGAAACGTGTAAGAAAAGAAATACAATTCTACACTTACAAGATAGGTTGACTGGATGGACGAACCATGAAAAGATGTGGTGCAACGTGGTAGATGCTTGAGAGCTTCTCTCGTGTATTCTAAGACATGAACACAATTCCACATGCTATTTACTATTACGTAAACAAGACCAACTTTGAGAAAGTCCATTCATTTATTAATGATCTAGAAGGGTATAATCTTGAGTTTAGTGTCAAGTTGGTAATATATAATTAACCGTGAATACTTAACATGGATGGAACCTTCACTTTCCATGTGCTAAATGCTTCATTCAAATCAAGGCAATGATGTGGAAAAAAGATTGACTGGAATACAATACAATCATAAGATTCAAGAACACATGCTAGCAGAAGAAATTTGCGGTACCATGAAGGAAAATGCTGTTCTACTTCTATTAAACAGAGATCTCAAAGAAAGGACAAACTAACCCATCCAAAACCAGCTTCAAGTGACGGACTAGCAAAGATATGTGGTCAGTCACCTGATAATAACAGAAAAAAAGGTACAGATAAGAGTCCAACACATAATTAACTCAACCAACACATTAATGAAAAATATAGAGAACGAACATATCCCTGAAAGCAATAACAAGAACAATGAAGATAATACCCTGCCCAAAAAGGTGACATCTATAGAATTTTATCTGTTCAAGTGTTCACCTCCCCTCCTTCCAAAAAAACTCTTTTTACCACTCTTAGTACGAATATAATGTTCTTGTATTCCCAATACAACTTGTGCCAATAGACAAGCTCACACCCCTTGTACAAGCATAACTCTAAGAAACTGAGCTGGGCTACCTGGACTTGAGGTATTAATCTGGTTAAAGTTTTTATGGCAGCACTTCTTTTGTCCACTGGAGCATTTTCTTTGAACAATTCGATGAGTGCTGGAAGAAGAAGATGCATGTGCTCATACAAAGTCCCTGCATTTGTTTAACAGAAATGAGTATCCCTGTATGAGAGAGATTAACTAGAGTATTACAATGTGGAAAGATTCTTCACTCTGGGGTCAATTAAGTCGACACTTGATATTGCTTTTAAGTAATGCAGGAGAAATCCTACTATCATGGAGTTGCAATTAGTAGAGGACTTAACTTTTAAATTATGTCAACACAATTTAATACAATTCACTTTCTCCCTATAAGTTCTACAATAGATCATTCCCTCTTCATTATGCAAGCAATCAGATACTCTTCAACCAGCCATGCTTCCTTTTCTCTTGCACATCCTTGTTTATTGACAAGATGAACTTTTCAGATAATCCGATTACACAGCAGTTAGGGAAATGAAGTAGAAAAGACGAGATAAAGGATAGAAAAGAATGGACTGCAAAGACTCCTATTCAGTTCTCTCAATTTTACAAAAACTTAAACATCAGAGGATAAAATTACAATACGAACCACCAAAGGTCTCAAGAGTGTGAAGGATATCAAGCACATATGTGTAGTCGTTGCACCGAACCCCATCACTGAGAAATTGAACACAATACGGCAGTATATCGGAAATATATGTTCTGAATTCATCACCGAGAGCCAAGCAAAGCTGTTCGACCAGGTGCAGAACCTAACAATATTTTGGCTGGAAATTAGTTCCCACAAATAAAGTTCACGTGCAGGCATGCGTGAGATAGAGAGAGGGAGTGTTGTCTCTATGCGCATGCACGGGCATGTGGGGAAGAGGGGGTGCAGAGAGAGAGAGAGAGAGAGAGAGAAGCTCACTGGATAGCCATGTGGAGGACGACTCACAGCTGGCAAGCTCAGAGATGACCACAGTTCAGAAATTAATGAAAGCAATTCTTGCCGATATTCACTAATGTGCTGCATAAGCCACATAAAATTCCCCTTAAAACCTCTATGTTAACTCAATAAAAATGACCACACGTCAAATCTATGTGCTTACACCACACCTGACGAACAATGGACACAAGAGTTCCAAGCTTCCAAGCTATGAAGCCCTTCAGTGTATCGTCGCATTTACAGACAATGTGAAAGATATCAGGTAAAACCTACAGTCACAAAGGTCACTCAAAATCAACCATGTGAAGTACAGCGAAATTTCCAACCAAAACAAAAGTGAAATTCACTTTGTCCATTTCCATCATCCCTCCCCCTGGTTAACTTACCTTTGGCAAGAATGAAATGCAGCGAAGTCCAATTGACTGATCTTGCAAGAAAAAGAAGCTAATTAAATTTTAAGGAGAGAAGGATAAGTATATGAATCAATTGAAGGTCAGCCAATATCTTGTAAAAGTAACATACCTTGAAAAGGAAAAAAAGTGAACCAACCGCTTTATGATGGTAGCTATCAAGAGAAGGATCCTTGAGAATTCGCATGAGAGAATTTATGACTACCTGGGGTCATTGATAACAGAAGACAATTAAGAAATTGTAAAAGCAACAACATTTTAAAACCGAATTGGACGGCATACCAGATAGCTGGCTTTTATGCTGTTTAACCAGTTGAACCAATCAAAGCACCAAATTTGACATTAAGCAAAATAGTTTACAAGTCAAGCTGGTAGAAGCGTTCGATACTTCCTTAGAGGGAGTGTGTCTTGCTAACTGTGTAAATCGTAAATGTTTTTCAAAAGGTAAAGATTTAGTCTCCTTGACTTAATTTTTTGCTATTAAATTAAGAAGGGAAGCTTGGCCCAGCTAGTTCGCATAAGTGTCTAATCGAAGGAGATATGGGTAACCTCCTCATTTGTTAGCACTCCCATAATTTACAAAAGGCCAAGACTGGTCAAACTGGTTCACAATTTGCACCCATTGAACAAGGGCAAAGCTGGCTTGCACATAATACTAAACTGAACTATGACTAACCGCTATCCATTGCAATGGTTGGTCCAGTTGGTTTTATAAACAATAAAATGCACAAGATGGATACCTGACGTTTGATCAGGATTAGACATCAGCAAAATTTCTAATCTGCATAAACAAAACTTTTGATACCAGACACAATGAAAACTTGTCTTTTTCTAAGGTCAATATCCTACCATGGAACAATAGGTCTCGCACGTAGCAAAAGATGGACAATTATCCACCATTACTTCATCCAGATGCTGAACATGGTGGCCTGAATAACCAGCTGCAGGAACCGCTTCTCCATGAGAATCAGGCAAAATTAATTGATTCCGCTTATGCATAAGAGGATCCAAAGCACCCATTATTCCAAGAGCCTGATAAAAGCATATAAATAAAGTAAGCGCATTGCTACTTGACAAACATGTTGATATAGCCGGCCAAAAATGCACCAGCCGCTCGAGTTCATAAATAGCTACCTTCAGTACTTCGCGCCTGGTAGACCATGCAAACTCACCATGCAGCAACTTCAGGAGTGAGCCAAGTAGTGGAGGATACGCATTGTAAGGCATTATCACATACCTGCAAAATCAAATAGCACAATATTCTTGATAGACATTCATTATATCCGGTTCTTGAAAAAGAAACTCACTCTTCAGAAGCAGCCACTAAATTCTCATTGAACAAAAGGAGGAGCCATACATCAATGAAGCATGATGTACATCAGCCGAAAGAAGTAGCAAAAGTTTCTATCGTACCAACCACGGTCGTGAATTATCATGATCCCGAAGCGTATAGTTTTACAATCCAAAAATCAATAACAGCTCAACTCATGCCAATCAGAAGTTGCTAGATTAAATGAAAACATTTATAGAACGAACAAAGTTCAGCAATTCTAACTTTGCTATTATGCGCAAAAAGAAAGGAAAAAAAGCTTTGCTATTATGTAAGTCCTTGATTCAATTAGCCAGAAGTACACAATTATTCCACTCTAAGGTATGAATGAAACTGAGCAAAAATTCTCATAATTGTATTCAAACCAAAATATGCTCACGATTCACCAATTAGTATTATAAACCTGTTAAAGTGCCCCATCAGTCAAAGTATGGGGTTTGAATGGGCTTATATACATGTAAGTTCTCGAGTTATTAGGCTTAAACTTTTGGACTGGACATTTTAATAGTAGAGCAAGGTTCCGCATCTTTCATACCCATGTGAATCCCCATCCTTTAGTTCTATGTGCATTAGTTAATAGTGAATAAAGTAAAACCAAAATGAAGGGTTGATGATCCGCCACACACATTGGTAGTAGGAGAGGCAGCCACCTGGGGCCTATCTTCCATATCCAAATGCAGATCAGAATGGCTACGAATAGTGTAGTTAACCATCTGTGCTACTTCGTAAGTGAAGTCCCATTCCGAATTCTGTAGGGTTTGTTTATGATCACAGTTGAAGCATTGCACCTCACTAGGATGGTTTTCTAAAAACTCTAAACCATTGAAAAGGGCTGCATAATTATAATGTCTAAGACAAATTGTCAAGGCAAAAAACAATAGTCCCTACTTTCGCAAACAACTATCCTTTCACAGGGTCCTCTAAGTCACGATTCAAACCTTAATTTGACAATAACATGATTTTCCTCATTACTTGATGCTATCTCCCTATATGTAATTTGCATATGTAAGGATTTTTTAATCCTTAATCATTTTATTGGTGGCAAAAGGGGAAGAGGGATGTACTCTAATTTAAGTAACAAAGTTAAGAATATCAACAAAGTCAGCTTAGAGAGAAACTTGAGCGTTTTTGAAAGTGTAGAGTCGTACTTATTTGATTTATCTTCTTTACCTAAAAAAAACTTATTTGATTTATCTTTACCAAAAAAAAAAAACTTACTCGATTTATAGAATAGATAGCTATAGGTCGTGATATTTTCGGTTACTGAAACGACTTTTCTATGTGGATTGTTTGTCAGCCTTCGTAGATTCTCTCTCTCCTTTTATCTTATAATAGGGTTGACACCCATCATAACTTTCTCATATAAAATTTTCCTATTGCTTTCGAACAAACTGAACGCCAAACAATACAAGAAATCTAGATTCAACTTTCACAGCCTGGAGTCACAAAAGAAAACAGAATCAAAATGCATCCATCATTCATCATTTCTTTTTTATATATGGTGAGTAACAAAAGGAATCATGCACAAAAGATTAAAGAACAATAGAAACTGCCGAACATTAGAAACATCAGACATACCCAGTGCTCTGTACAACCTGACCGAGAGTTGACACTGCCACTTCCCTTTTCGTGACACCAGCTCCGTACAATACAGCATTTACAATGAAAGGCATCAGAGCGGGGAGATATTGCCGCATTGCAAAACCACCCTGAACAAACAACACGATGATTTTCCATTTTCTTGAAGAATACATAATCGCTAACGGTAGTGGGGATAGTGGGAAAAAAAGGTCCTAATGATAATGCGCTACAACAAAATAACGATAAAAACTTAAAAGAACTCTGGGTCAGGCTGTGATTTTGTTCGTCCATTTTAGAGCTTCAGTTAAACATCTCTAGCGTGTGCCGGATTATGCCAAGAAACGTTTTCCATCTGCCTCAAAGCTGGAGCGCATCATTTGGTTCTCTTCTTCTAAAAAAAAATATTGGGACCGTTGTTCCTTGAGAAATCCAATCATGAGATAAAAATTCTTTTGCAAAGGAGGGAGAAGGAACCAAGGAAACAATACTACTACCTAGACCAAAAAAGGACACCTTAAAAGCGTCTAGCAAGATAATTACATTCAACTGATACAAAAATTAATTCATCTTCAGATCAGGCCAAATAGGAAATGGTAGAGTACAAAAGAAACACTAGACATGCATATCCAGCTAATGATAATAACAAATTTGTTCGACCAAAAAAAAAAATTATAATAATTACAAATGTGTCCTCCCCAAGCCTAGGATCTTAGCATTGAATGATCTTAACCAGGGTCTCCATTTGAAGATTTTCTGTAGGATTTCAATTCCATTTGACCAAATCTTCATATAAGTAAATACATCAATCTTGACAATTCAATTTTGATGCAAACTAATATTAGTTTTGAGAATGAAATCTTAGATTATATAAAAATAGACTTAACTCAAAATTCAAAGAACCTTAAGAATATATCACAAAAGTCAAAATAAATAAAGGAAATTAAACTCACCACCCTAGCAAGATCCCCTACAGTTATAAGCATATATAAAAATAGAATTAACTCAAAATTCAAAGAACCTTAAGAATATATCACAAAAGTCAAATAAATAAAGGAAATTAAACTCACCACTCTAGCAAGATCCCCTACAGTTATAAGGACTCTGCTTAGGAAGCCTGTATTAGCATTGTCCTTAGAGACCTCCACAAGACTTGCAACAAGTGCCTGGAAATGTTGGAAGGTTGTCTAAATTAAAAGAGGCAAACAAATGTTGAATATAGCTACAATGATGACATGATCAGTTAACCTTGTGAATTGGAGCCATGTATAGGTGTACGAGCCGTTCGCAATTCCGAATTAAGCAACCAAGTAACTGCACACTTTCTTCTCTGCATTTGCTATCTGCACTACTGACAGAGAAGGCATCTTAGCCAATTGCTTGCCCTGAAGCGCCAAACTTCTAATTTTAACTCATAGAGAACTTCTAATGAAAAGTGTAGTTTCCACAACCTACAGACTGACTAGTTCTTATATAACTCATGCTATGGATGTTGAGAATTAAAATACTACAAATCACCTTTTCTCTAGGTATGTCAGCAAATTTATAAGTTGGCGACGAAAAGCCGGAAGAACATATGCAGGGTTTTTCTCCGATAACCTCCCCACCACTGTGATAGCATATTCCCGAACATCCAAATCCTTTCAAAAGGTGTTCAATATATCAATAAAAGGTAATGAACATGATTTGACAACAATAAAAGCGCTTGAAACAGAACAAAAACTAAGAAGAATGGCCTAGAGGAGTCGGTGAGAAGAACTTGTGAAACCCATCCAAGTATAACCCAGAATTTCCAATCGAGACTGAAAGAGTAACACATCATCAACCACTAATATCTTTAGTTGGGAAGTGCAGCATTGACTTGAGTTGTACATACAATGAAGCAGCTGTATCAATCAGAAAAAATGTAGGTGCGGAAGCATATCAATAGTATGAAGACACGTGCATCATTCACGTTCTGCATCAGAGCCACATAAATTGTATTGATTTGACAACCTCGGATGATATTCCCCTCCATATGGGTCATAAACAATATTATGTACATGATATCTTTATTGCACCCACAGAGAATTTGGGGGCTCATGTGTGTCCGCACGGGTATATGCGTGCATAATTGTCTGACGAGTCTGCGCATGTGTACATGCTTTGGGTAGCACATCACCTTTTTCAACATTCTGAAGAGTTTTCAAAACGAAAATAAAAATTCAAGGAATAAGAGAAAGTACCTCGTCATTTAAAGCAGCAAAAAGTGCACTTAGACTAGCTGCCTGCGCTAAAAACTCATCAAGTCCTCTATCCACCAAGATGCAAAAGATGGACCTCCGAACAGTTACATCAGCATCCGTAACGGCAGCAATGAGGAGTTTCTCAATAAGCTACAATAAGCAGTCCTTTTAGTATCCATGTCCCAAATAATGGTAATTAAGACAAGAGGAAGGGGGAAAAGCTTTGATATTCTGTCTAATAATAGTACCAGACATCAAAAACATCTATGGCAACTTTTGGTAACCCTGTCCCAGTTTTCATTACTAGGAAAGCCATCAGCGCAATGAGTTTATTTACTTGAACCGTAAAACAAACTTTCACAGCCTGAGATCATTAGATCTAATATTAAAATTTAGGTTACAAGTAGTGACCTCAATACTGAAGAATGGAGGTAGCTTGAATTCCATAGTAATCTGGTTGTCCATACAATCGGTTCCTTTTTTTTGTGACCAATGTGTCAGTGCCCACTTTTTATTTTTTCCTAATGCCCTTTAAGAAAGTGTTTAATGTAAAATATCAAAGTTTACCATTATCATTTGCTTTTTTAAAGATGCTGGTATGAGAAATGTAGGTGCCCAAGTCATGCATATAAAATTTTAAAAGAAGCATATTCACCACTGAGGAATATGTTATGCACCTTTGGGAAAGACAGCCAGAATGTACTCTGTTTTCACCCCCCATGTACATAAGCTGCATGTGTACACTTTGCCTTTAACTGACAAAAAAAAGCAACAAACAACAATGAAAAGAACTCACCTCCTCAATTAGTCGCCTTTGTATTCTTCCAGTTTGACTTGATTTAGCATAACCAAAATGTGTTGACGTTACATTGGAGAGAGAACTCAAAACCATTTTGCAACAGCAAAGGGCAGCTGCTTTTCGTGTTTCTCTATCTTCATTGTCCAAGTATATGAGGACTGATTCTCTGGCAAACTCAAGGAGTTCTTTTCCCTAAAAAATAATTAATCAGCACCATGCCATGATAGGTACAATACCTCAGTCAATCTAGTACCTTAAAATTGAAACGAGCCAGAGTTTGCAAAGCAAGTTGCACAAGATCTGAGCGACTAATCTCCGAGATTTGCTTTGAAGTATTCACCATACTCCCTCGAACCATGGCAATAGCCCACTTTTCTGGAGGAGGATGGGCCTTGGAAAGAACACTTGAAAAGCAACTGAGCAACCAAGTTTGTATCGGAGGTAGCAGAGATGGGATACTGAAATCACGCTCAATAGAAAATTGAGTACTTATCTCATCATTATTCATTCGTCCATTGCGATTATGCAGGAAGAGAGAATTAACACCATATTGTACCTAGTTGTTATTTTCTCAAGAGCCTCTACAAGTGTTGAAGAAATTCCAGCTGAAAACATAACATCCAAAATTCTTCGAATGTGAGTTTCCATCACTGGCCCCATGGCTTTAGCAATGCTTCCAATGCAAGTCAAAGCCTCGAGGGAAGGCCTACCTCTACGTGGAGCAATCTATGGATCAGAAGAACACCAGATATTAGGACTATCCAGAGGAAAAGTTGTATGAAGCTCCCTCACTAGGAACACAGTCGTTGGAACCAACAAAAATGCAAGTCATGTTAACACATCAATGACTCCAACTTTGTAGACAACATCCACTCATCCTTCTATGTTGATTGACAGGGAGCACCTTATATCGTCTATTAAGGTCTATCATCGCACAATCAAAGTCGTTAGACAGAGAAAAATCACTGTAGCTGGAACCTTTAATTTATAAGCAACTGTTATGAAAGTAAGCGGCATAGATACATACTGCATCACATATATGAGACATGATAGTTGGCAAATATTCCAGAAGTTTCCCATCTAAAGCACCTGCCATCTCCCCAAGGGCAATGAACCCACTGGCTCGTTCAGCTGGTGACTGTAGAACTGCAAATATATGCTTCATGCATATCTGTAGGAAATTTGTTTGCAGCCATATTAGAGCTAGAAAAAAGCCCACATAGAGAAAAAGTTCATTTAAATATTCCCACTGACTGGCATAAAACACATGACAGAAGGGATGCTCGCACACCGTTAAATACTGTGCAACAAATTGGTTGCGAAGGAAATGAGCAATCCGAGGTAATAATAATGTTATGCTGCGGCGAACAAGAAGATCCCTATACTCTAGATATCTAAGAACAATGTCAGCGACTTCTCCATTCCTCGACATCATGAATTCACCTGTGTTCCTGCATGGAGAGATAATTGCAAAATGTGGCTTTTTCCACTAGAAAAAAAAAAAAACTAATGGATGCCCCAAATGACATTTTTTTCCCTGTATATAAAACAAACCTCAAAAGTTCACCAACGGCAAGCAATGAACCATGTATGCTATGAATGGGAGCATTTCTACCCAAGCCATCTTGTGTGGCCTCAAACATATGATGGTACCTGTCACAGATGACACCTACAGAAGTTATATCTGGGTTGAAGCTTATGGAGGACACAGAATATAGCATCAAATGATTTGGAACTTTAGGAAAGAACAAAATAAATGTATGCATGCAGCGCATGATTTTTCCAAGCTGAGGAATCACGGATCCTCTATTATGGGGCTTGGGCTGCTGCAAAGCATCATAATATCAGGTTAATTGCTAGATGAGTGTTTCATTAGCAAAGATGGAGCATTAGGCTTCTATTGCATCCTAAATGATTTTGATTTGTTGGTCAATACAATTCCCTAAGTTAGACCTTCAATGTCAACAAAACTTCACTTTGCTGGAACGGAGAAAACATTGGTTAGGTAACCAGATCTCATTGAAGTTCAGAAGTCTTCCTTTAGTACAGGCAAGTCATCTCGACAGCAAGAAATGAACAAAACCTACTCATTATCTACAAAAGAAAAAGGAAAAAAAAGAGAGAGAGGTCAACAGTGATTATTATAATAATGAGTGCAATAACACTATCAACAGCAGAAATGATGCTGGATGAAGGCAGACACTTCAGTTAGTTTCTGCAATGTCAACATCAACATCAACATCAAATTAGTTTCTGCAATGCAAGACCAAAAAAAATTAATAATAATAATACGAAACAAGTTAGCAAATTTGTGAACTTTATTCCTTTCACCTCTGAAAGCTCCAAAGTGCTCTATGCTAACTGAAATTCTATATATGACAAAAATCACATCACATTCGTTTGCGTACTAAAGGGAATGTGCATAATATCAAATGCAGGAACTAACCATTGCAAGCGCCAACGTGTTTCCCGTTTCTCAATAACACAAAGGCAAGCACGTAATGCATCGACAGCATGCTCTCGTACTTTCTCCTCTGGGTCCCTCAGAGCAAACCAGATGGAATTGACAAATTTAGGTACAGAGACATAGAAAACTGTTGATGCATTTTCAGCCAATTCCTAAATCAGACCAGAGTGCAAAAATATACATTGTTAAAGCCAATGAACGGAAACTAACAATAAAGGGCAACAGATAAGCAGACAATCCCTCCACAAAAAGGATCCCTCCACAATGAAATCTTGACAAATATGAATTCTCTATCCTCTATTTGAAACTAATGTGGGAGCAACGTCCATTGAACAATAACTTAGTAAGAAATGCTTACTTTCAAGATCAGAACAGCAGCAAGACGATGATGCTCCACTCTATCTCCACGAAGCCAATCCAGAGCTATTTCTAACTGCAGAGATAAAGAGCACCATGTTACTATGTCCAAAAAGCATACAACTAACTGATAGAAAAGTTACACACCTGCCGTTCAATCTCATCGTTCATCATCACTCCACCAGCCCTGGCTAGATGGCCCAGAACAGTACTGGCGAGGACCAAAATTCTCGTATCATGGTTCACCTCTAACACCATCCGCAGGTAATTTGAGAATCTCAAAAGCATGGAAGCATTCTCAATAATAGCCACATCTATAAGCTCATCAATGACTCTCAGAGCACCCGGGCTCTTGCGAGGATCATTGCTATCTAGAAGAACTGATATCCGATCACATAATTGATCCATTAGACGGGCAAAAGCTTGGCGGCTAGGCCCTTGAGCTTCTTTCTCAACGTACTTTCGTGAAGCTAATCACGCCCCCTCCTATTGAATTGCAGTGTCAAAGCAAAGAAAGAGGAGGAGGAGCAATTACTAATAATGCATTAAGAGGAGCAGCGTAGTGCCAGAAAATGACATAAGAATACTATCTCTCGACTCTCAAAGATAAAAATATGAGCTTGAAACTGATCGCTGTCTTGTAAACAAGTCAAATATTCATGTTCAAACGCCGTCAATAACAATTACAGCATCATTTCATTTATGGAGGAACTAAGAAGCACTCAAAAGCCCGTCACTTTATATATTAAACTGGTGCCAAAAGTCTTTCACACAGCAATCAGAACAAAGGGATGTCGACAACTTTCTTTTTTCCAGAAGCGGAAGCCACTTTGCTTAGCCCCCTTCTCGTTCAATCTACACTAACACCTTTCCTTTCCTTCCGGGAGGAAGGGCTAAAGCCACTGTGGGGGCCAGCGGGCTCGTCGCCCGTCCCACTGCTCTCACAAGCGGCTCGGTGCTCAGTATCATTTCCAGCAAATGTACACTGAGCTTCAAGATTCATGTACGGCCCCCAAGCTAGCATATTGCAAAGTCGTCTTCACCCGCCAACCTCGATGCTTCACGGAATCACGGGAAGAGAAGCTTGGGAGGGTACAGGCGATCATGACAGAGACACGAGGCACCACAAGCCAATCAAAATACGAGCTTTAATAGACTTTTAGGCCGAACAATATGATTAAGTTCGCAACGCCAAGCCGGGCGTGCGACCCGCACACACCTTCTGGGGGAGAGGATTGAAACGAGATTCGTACTGAGGATTGCAATTTTTTCTTTCCCCCTGAACGCTGAATGTGAAGCCAACTAGACTTCCTTTCTGGGGGTGATGGAGTCTCTTATGCAGATGAGTTAGCCCACTTGGATTTTTTTTTTTTTAAATCTTTTGAAGCCTTTCATCTCTATCCCTCGAACCTACGAGCCAGTCTCACTGATGATCTCCGAGATTTTATACCCACTTCGTCGCTTATAAAGAACAGACATCATGAGACATCGTCGACTACCTCGTCTTTCTTCTACGGGTTTATCAAAATAACACGCCGTTTATCCTCTTCTTCGTACAGGAAAAAGTGATGCAATTCGAGAGGATCGGCTAAAAATACAAAGCTTGGAACATGAACAACAATGGAGTCCCGAAAATTCAATTGCCAACTCAAAGGCAAAAACACCTTAATAAAAAACGTGGAAACCATACCTATTTAAAAACCCACCATCGATGCATCCTAAACAAGGTTGTCCGATGAGGGATTGGAGCATGCAACACGAGCTTCAGTTCTTGGGTTTATTATTCCGCAAGCATCACCTCCGGTCATGGAGATAAGTTTACAGTGGGACTTACCACTTAGTCATTTAAAATCGAAAAAAAATATTGAAGATTTTGCAAGAAAATATACGCATCGAAAAAGGAAAGTGTTGATACTTTTATTGCCTTGCCTATTTACTTCAATAGTTCAGTGAGATTTTTTCTGTTCATATGCCTAACTTATTTCCCTGTCAGAATACACCAAAATCTAATCAGAGGATTGCGTCAAGTTAGCATAAGAAATCGCAATATTATGTCTCTCTTTATAAGGCAAACACTACTAAACATCCCAAACTATGCCTAATGCAATACAAATACATGAGACCTTTTTTTTTTTTTTGTGGTCATGGAAAACCCTAAGCTTACCCACTTTGACACAAATACCTTGAATTTTTTTATGTCACGAAAAAACTCGAGCTTATACATGTTTGACACATATAACCCTTATTTCAGTTCATTCGAGGATATATATTTACCATATCAATGACTTCGTTTCTCTCAAGAGCTTCTCGCATAATCTTCTATCTTCGTGGCAAGTCTTTTCCAATTACCACCAAAGGAAACACTTCATCCATCAAATTTTGATAAATTTTATAAATCGTTTTGTATCTCTAGTCATACGTCTCGAATAGCTGCTATGAAGATATCATTTGTTTCTTCTTTTGGTTGGTACCTCATTTGCAAATTCATTCTGATGGGAAAATAATTCTCTAAACTGATGTCAGTGATAAATATTGGGTAGGCATTATTCTGGAAGAATAAGGTGGAAGGAGGAGGATAAGTTTGAGATTTTTTTATGACACACAAAAAAAATATTGAGTTACTTGTGTTAAAATGGGCAAGTTTAGGGCTAGCTCCTGATATTTGTGTTACAATGGACATAATTTTGGATTTTTTATGATATTAATTCATATATACATAACATATTTCAAAATCTTATATTTCTCCACAGTCCACACTGTGGATCCGGAACCCGACCCGGGGCATATCGGGATCCGCCCCGGGGTCAGGTGGGTGCCATGCCAACCAAAACTTGCATTTCACATCACTGATTCGGGCAGAACAAACCGCCCCGAAGTTCTTCATCTTTCATCGGCTTCTCGTCATCATTAATTCATCATCCATTCAAATCACAGAGCAAATCGACGAAGCGACCCACGCCGGAGCAACGTCGAACTATCTACCGCCTCCGATCGAATCTCCAGCGCCGAGATCGATCAAGCTAGTCGTCCGTCATCGCTTAGTCTCCATCTCAGGTAAAGTGATTTTTGCTGCGTACGAACCGTGAGTAGTAGATTCCCGCATCGTGCGATGGTTGATTGATGGATTTTTTTCGTTGCGGCTTATGCAGAGAATTCAACGAGTCGCAGTTGAGCATTGCGTCGAGAGAAGCAGCATGGTATCGTTTACTTGTGTTTCCATTCGACAGATCTTTCGGGCCGTTTATCGCGTTCATTGAGGCGGTCCAGTTTTTGGCATTTCGCTTGTCAAAGATGTGGAGGTTGAGTTTAGGAAATTTTAGTGGAGATTAGATAATAATCTATAAGAGGAGGTGGAAGACGATGGATGCATTGTCTCAAGATAAACCTAACGCGGGGTTGAGACCTGTTTCCATATTTTGAGCAGCAAGCACCGGAACATGTAGGGGAAAAAGAGATGATTCTGAGACATAGAAATGGGTAGTTGCTCATGCTCTCCATTTGGTTTTACTTCCTTGACTTATGTAGTTGGAAATGATATCTAGACTGGACCAAAATTGGCTTGGGTATAATGTAGAGATGCCATGTAAAGAACAAGAAGAGAGCTAGACACTGCAGATCAATCTAGATATGACCAGAATGAGTTGTGAGGCTCTCATTAGCTAAATGCACTAACCCGCATTCTACAGAATGAAATGGAGCATAAGCTCCCTATCATTCGGGTTGAAGTGCTGGTTCTTTGAACCAATGCACTGTTTGCGTAATTTTGCCAAAACGACATTGCGAAGTTGCAATGTAATCGTATATCTAGATTGCTTTACATTGCTTCAGTTGTGTCTCCTGCAATTCCAGGTATATAGTGTCTTTTTCTGATAATGCTTAGAAATTGCCGTCAGGGCAGGTTTACCACTCAAGTTTTTTGGACGAGGAAGGGATTACTAAGGCATGTGGGTGTCCTTTGCTTCCCTTAAAAAGCCATATAAAGGGTCCAGCTCCAACTTCTGAGCAAGGTACTAGTTGATTTCATCAGGAATTCTGGGATATTTTTTTATTCTGTGTACTTGGTTTCTGATGCATGCTCCCTGCAGATAGAACCGATATTGTTGATGAAGCAATCACATTCTTCCGGGCCAATGTCTTCTTTAGGAACTTCGATATAAAGAGTGCTGCGGATAAGCTCCTCATTTATTTGACATTCTACATCAATGTCGCACTAAAGAGGCTAGAGGGCCGCAGAACTTTGGCTGAAGGGACCAAAGCTATCATTAACTTGGGCCTGGAGAAGGTCCCTGTGCCTGGAGAATCCGGTTTCCCCTTTCCTGGCCTTTTTCCCTTGCCTCAGTCTCCACAGGAAGCAGGCAAGAGAATCTTGTGTACATGAATTATCGTCAATATGCGTATTCATCTCATGCCTGTCCTTCCACTTGATTGATTGATTAAGTGTCTCAATTAGCCGTCATTCATTTGTGCTTTCTTGTTTTATGCCTCCCTCAGTTAATTGGTTTGGAAGTGGTTTAATTTGATTCGACTATTCTAAATGTGCAATACTGGCATCTGCAGTATATTCTGGTGGGTATCAGTCTGGCTGATATGAAACTGACTGGAGAACTTTTCCTCAAAAGAAACGCACTGACGGTTCATCGTTCACATTCACCAAAATAGAATGTTACCTGTTAATTCCTATGCCTGAGTTTGATGCTGGCTGTTTGGTGATATCATCCCAATTGCGCTATTCCATATCTATGAGCTGCTTTGCCACTAATGAACTCTCTGCATGCAGAGCTATTCAGGAATTATCTGAAGCAGATAAGAGAAGAAACAAGCGGAAGACTTTTGAGTGTCGCATATAGACCAAATGGAACTCCAAACAAGTGGTGGTTAGCGTTTGCAAAGAGGAAATTCATGAATATCATCGTACCATGATCTGTGATGACCTTTGCTTGGATAGCAGCGTTCTCAAAGCACAAATAAACTAGTCATATTCCAGAATACGTTTAGCTTTTGTTGTTTCTCAGTGGTTCTTCGTTTCAACGCTTGAATTGTATGTGAATTCGACGTGTTTTATATTATTGCTGTTCTTCCTGAGTCGGGAATTTCTCTTCATGAGAATATGTGGCGGGTTTTCCTTGGTCATGTAATCCTCAATTTGCATCTGTATGTTTTAAGTGGCTAACTTGAGAAATATATTTTTGTAATAACAAGCTCTTCATTGAGGTCGCGCGCATATAAAAAAGAAAGAAAGAAAATGAGGCAACACAAATTCCAGTTCGCGGAACACATCATGGTATTGAATGAGACCAGCACAAAAATCCAGTTAAAAACAAAATGAGTTTGAAAAGACGGCATCAACGTTACTTCGCCATTGAAAGGATTACATGAAAATGACGTTTCAATTAAAATGAAATTGCATTTATGAAGAACACAGCATTCCTCATCAACAGAAGCAACTAGTCATGTTCACATAGCATTCCTATCCATCAGAAGCAACTAGTCATTCGCTATACAGTAACAGATGGAACTACCTTATTCCGTCCAGCTGCAAAAATGAAATGACCCCTCACACCAATTCTTTTGGGTTGTGTGGGATATTCTTAGTAAAAATATTCTCGGAAAATGATTCAACTACACTGACTCGTCTATTAACCCTAGCGCCGCCCCCACTTATGGGCTCGGGATCTTCTTCGAAAATCGGACATGTAGCCCCCCCAATTGCCTGTCCTCCATTCAGTGCACCAAGGTTCAAAGACCTCCTCTAACAAACAAAAGTTATACCAGCTAAACAACACAGTGCATAGGCAATACAGAGTACAGAGTCAGAAGTCCACACAGAGATGGCAAGAATTTCAACCAAATTAACTGCCGGTGGCTAACAAAAAGGACTTATGAGCAACATGACAAGCAAATCGGAAACCAGAACATCACCCGGTACACATATGGTAAGCTGGATGCTCGGGGTCTGCATGAAGGAAAGGAAACCAACATCCTCGTCACCGAACACAGGTAGCATTTGACGAAAACAAGACAATTAGGTGAGTGGTATCCCCAATTGTTTACCAGTTGACTGGACATCATCATGTATAAATCATTAAAAACAACCAAACATACAAAAGAGCATAGCATAGCAGAAGTAAGACCAGCTTTCCGGCCAACGATTCAAAGATGCATAAAGCATAAGCGAGCCTGCATATACAAATCAACAAGAATCTTGGGCTTATCATCATCACAGACACATTTTCCTTGGAGCTAATTCTGGCGGATGATTCATAGAAATTCAGAGTTGTCTGAATTGATATATCTAAGCACCAAGCACCAACCTCACTGTGCAACTTTACATATATCTTCATACTCAACAGTGGGAATCACCCTCCCATCATAGACACCTTTCTCTATCTGCACTTTCGCACAAAATTTCTCCGTGTTTATCCCCAGCAACCTTGCACTCGAGCCTCGATAAGCGCCGTTTACAATCCTCACCAAGCCCCCGATTTGCGGAATCACGGTCTCCAACTCCTCCTGGTCCACCCTCAACACATGCTTGTTCTCGAGCATCTCAATCTCCCCCACATACTTATCAATCACCTTCCGAACAACGCCTTTCTGCTTATAATAACCTTTATCAGCCAGTGCTTTGCTCATCACCTTCACAACAATCCCTTCACACAACCAATAGTCCTTCCTATTGAACCGCTCCTTCTTCTGCTCCTCTTCTTTCATCAACTCCTCGAGCGCAGACATTGCGCTCTTCTTTGGCTCAACGCCCGGACCGCCCTTCCTTTTCTCACCCCTATCCCTCTCCATCTCCTCAAAAACCAACTTGGAACTCTCCCCTCTTTCTTTAACCTCCTGTTTCGCGAGCGAGAATCCTATCTTCGCGCCATTCTCTAAATTCACCTCCCTCACAGGTTCTGGCTCCGGAGCATTGGACGGCGTTGCAGCCGGCATCGACTGACCAGCCCTCTCGATCTGTTTCAATATTTCCTTCTCTTGCTTCTCCTCATCCACCATATCCGCCTTAATCCTCTTGTTCTTTTGCCTCTCCTTGAACAGAGTCTCACTATCCCTATCAATGTACGTAATGAACCAACCCTTGGGCGTCTCATCCACCTTACACTTGCCAGTCCTGCCAAGATACTTGACGAACTCGGTCAGAGTCGCCCACTGCGTGGAGTTCATGTGGACATGGTGCCGGTCGTGGATATACTCGTTGTAGACCACGGTGGCAGCGATGCGGCTGAATCGGTGGCTGCGCTTCATGTGCTCGAGGAAAGAGGTCTCGAACTCCTCAGAGTAGCCGTCGACAATGCGGTGGGGGTTCTGGCCGAAGACCTGCATTTGGCGCTGGTGGCTCTCGCTCATGCAGTGGCACTTGAAGCCGTTCTCATCGCGGCACTGCTTCTGGCACATCTGGCAGTACCACCGGAGCTTCTGGAGGCCCTTGGCCTTGATCCTGTTGGCGATGGCCTTCGGGGTGAGGAACTCGTTCTTCCCCATCTTCCTAGGGCGCTTGGGGGATGAAGACGATGGCGGATCGGAAACGCGAGAGATCAAGTAGGGGATGAAAAGAGCAACCCAACTCTGGGCACGTCCTCCGGCTTCTCTGGAAAGAAGCGAAACAAGGCTGTCTTCCGCGGCCAATTCCCCAGGGCCAGAGTCAATAGTGGATAATGCTGCCGTAGAGGTAATTTTAATTACGAGCGTATCTCGCTAGAGAATCAGAATCGGAGTGAAAAAGGGTACGAACATTACCTGCAACTGCAATTCGAGGGATACTGGAGCTTTAACGTAGACGGCTCTTGGATCGAAGGAGAGCAGGAAGGATCCGTGGCGGGAATCTGCCGAGACACGCGAGGAAGTATGATTACCTTACCGGCTTCGCGAGGGAGGTGAAGGCCGGATCTGTGCTCGAGATGGAGATGGAGACGGAAACCCTAGGACTTCTGCAGGCGCTACGAAGCTTGCAAAAAGATACTGACTGACAATGAATCTATCTTTGTCCTTCCTGGCCAATCCTGAAGATGGCCCATGGGCTTTCAGATCTTTGTTTCGCGAGTGCAACTCTATTTGGGCCCAGCCCTGCGGCGGTGACCGTGGAATTTAACCCCGCGGCGGCGGACTGGCTAGCCAAATCCCACCGGAGGAATGCCAAACTACCCCAACTTTTGTGGGATCTTTTGTCTTTTGATTCTGCAAAATCTGGTTTATGTAAGTCCGTTTTCACCGAATGAATGATATTGGCTTCAGTTCGACCCCAAAAAAAAAAAAATAGGGGATGAGGGATTGGAAATTGGCCAAAGATTGAGCGATCAGAGGAAGCTGGAAACTCTAATCGGTCGATTAGGTTAGACGAAAACGGGATTGAGACGGCGAGGACTTTTGCTCGATTGGCGAAATGCAACGAAAAGCGTGATGCCGGGTAAAGATGGAAAGCCAAATCGGGTGAAAATTGGATAGATGCTTTTGTCCAATCCAAAACGGAAGCGGTCAAGTTGTTAATTTACGCATTTGACCTTTGATTGAATATTAACTAATGGAGGATATTTTGGGGAATAAAAAATTTCTTTTATATAATAGTATACAGATGAAATAGTTTCATCCAATGAGAAGGTACTAAATTACAATTAGTAATTATCTTTGCCGAAAATGCATGAGTTATGTGAAGACGAGAAGAAAATTATTGATTAGAAGTAATTTGAAGTAATTTTACAACTTGTCAACATGTGCATTGGAAGAACTGTTAAGCCACGATTTATTTGCTTACCGACTATGGGGTCGGCACTTTATTGTTGCTAATTTATTGATTTAATTACTATCCTTAATTCTCTACACTATTCATTAGTAATTCTATTTACCTCTTATAACTTATACAATATATTTTTTACCCCCCCCCCCCCCCCCAAAAAAAAAGAGAAACTTATACAATATTAATTGCTTTTTAAAATGTGGGGGAAAATAACTTTAATGAAAGTCAGAAAAAAAAAGTATTTAAGTGTAGAGACAGAGAACAGAAATTTGATTGGAACAGCGACAAAGGAGCAGAGAGAGATGCTTCAGTCTTGGACAAAAATCTGCCATCACATACGAAACATTACCAACTGCCATTTTCTCCGGACAGTCACATGCAGTGGGCATGGCCATTGGCCACCCTCGATTCCAAATCCCATGTAGACAAAAGTTGCAGGTTGTTGATAGATTATAGTATGGCCAACAGTTCTTGATCGCAGACTCAAAAAAATCCGTTCTTGATTCTTGAAAGCATTCCAACACAATGGATGGAGTACACGACAGAGAAGTAATTCCCAAAAGCTCTCTCCCCCCTCCAAGTCACGCCAGGCCAAGCCACCTCATCGCTTCTCTTTCGCTCTTCATCCTCTGGACATCAACCCTTTAAACTCAAGACCCCCTTCTCTCTCTCTCTCTCTCTCTGTGGCGCATGATTCTTGAAGGTACTCATTTCCTCTCGCTCTATACACAGCCTACCTACGTTCGGCTGAATTGGGTTTTTGTCTTTTAGCAATTTCGATTTGCTCGAATTTCGCCCACTCGCTGCATAACGTTGTTTCGAATCTAATGTTCTCGTGGCGACTGAGCTGCTTGTGTTATTAAAGCATGGTTCTCGTAGGGTAATCTGGCAAGATTCTTGCTCGTTAATAGGAAATGGGAATGGGCGTGTAGTGACTTGCGATGGGTAACGACTCTGTCCACGAAGAATTCTGATCGTTTTCTACAATATGATTTTGTCAATACAAGATGTAGAAAAAAAAAGGGGAGGGGGGGGGGGGGTTTAAAGTGAAGATTTTCGTGAATTTGCTAAACGAGTGGATTGGTTATTGTGAAATTATTTGGTGGTAATCTTGGATTAGATGTTTGAATGCTCAAAGTGCTAATTTTTCAACTTAAATCATTAATCTCAGGGAGTTGAGCCGATGATTAACGGATTCTTGTATTCTATTTGGCAGGTGATTGTATATTATTTTGAACCATGATAGGCAATGTTACTAGCAGGCCTTCCTGGTTTATCCAAGTTATTTTCATGGCAATCACCTTCCTGAGCTGTGGGGGCAGAGTATACGGTGGAATCACAAGTACATTTATCAGATCAGAGTGGCCGTCTGTTGACATTCCTTTCGATAATGAAGCCTTTGCAGTCCCCAACGGTGACAATGCACCACAACAAGTAAGCAATAGTGAACTGTTGTAGAAGAGAAGTTGTTTTTCTTTCTCTCCTCTCTGTATATTTTCCTTTGAACTCTTAATTGGCAGTATTTTGTAAAAAATTGGGGGAATAAATATAAAGAAGCAATTCCATATCTTGAGTGCTGTGCCTTCATCTTTTAATTATATTCTTTTGATAACTGGCAAGGGATGCTTTATATTTTTCCTGGCTGCTTTTCTTTTTCTAGGCTTTATATATTCTGGTAAAGCGCTGATGATATCGTTTTCTTTTGAAACATCATATTGCAGGTGCATATCACACAAGGTGATTACGATGGGAAGGCCGTCATTGTGTCGTGGGTGACTCCTGATGCGCCTGGTTTGAGTATAGTTCACTTTGGAACATCGCCGGAAAGACACACTCTTTCTGCTGAAGGGACAATGACAAACTACACCTTCCATAATTACAAGTCTGGTTACATACACCACTGTCTACTTGAGGGCCTCAAGGTCACTTATTGCCATTTTCTAGATTGTTAAACTTTTTTAATGTTTTCGTTCTATGGTGAATTGCATATCAATAGAATTCCAAATTTTCCCTTTGGTAGCCTATGGTCTTACAGCAGGTAGCAGCTGCATAGTTGAGACTCTAACTTCACTTCTCAAAGAATGTTCTGAGTAAGATTAATGTTAAATTCTCTCTCAGTATGACACCAAGTACTATTACAAGATTGGAGAGGGCGATTCTTCCCGAGAATTTTGGTTTCAAACACCTCCAAAGATTGGTCCGGATGCTCCATACAAATTTGGGATCATTGGTAAGTTATTTCATCTTTGTATATATTCATGAGCATGCCCATATATGGATGTGTGAACACAAGAGTATGTGCTTTGCTCCTTCTACTGAAGGAATAGTAGAAGTTTTTTTATTTCACTAGTTTAAACAAACACCTTTCCTTTGATAAGCAAGGTATTATCCATGGAAATGCAGAGCTTTGGGAGGATGCAAATGGTGCCTGATTAACATATAAACTCTTGTTGCGAGAAGCTGAAGAATCAATAGATATTCCCAGAATTTGTCCTGTTAAATTATAAGCACCATCGTTTCATGCCAACGAACAGTGCTTGAAATTGTTTCCTTTGTTACTGAACCAGTTTTATCTGGCCATTTTGTTTCTGAACATAGTCATGTTGCATAAAGCAATATTTTTTTTCAGTTTTTTGTACTTTCCACAACAAAAAGTTGGGAAAGGAAAGACAAATATCAAGCAGTCATCCCGTTGAGCCTTGGGCAACATTTATCAAAGGATAGCCCTAAACATAACCTCTTTTTTTTTTTTTTTTGGTCTTGGAAGGCCTCCCTAAGATTATTATGGGATATTTGAAATTCATTCCTATCTTGGTTCAGTGCTATCTACAATTTATAATGGACACATCACTCCCTAAGGCCTGATCATAATCTGTTTATTATTGTATGTCACTGTACTTTGCAGGTGATCTGGGACAGACTTACAATTCTTTATCCACTCTTGAGCATCATATGCACAGTGGAGCTCAAGCTGTGCTATTTGTTGGGGATCTTTCTTATGCTGATAGGTATCAGTACGATGATGTTGGGTCAAGGTGGGATACATGGGGGCGCTTTGTTGAAAAAAGTGTTGCATATCAGCCCTGGATCTGGTCTGCTGGGAATCATGAGATTGAGTACATGCCATACATGGTAAAGTATTGCCCTTCAACCAATAGCATAGACATACAAAATTGCTCTTGCACAAGCACACTATAATGTTGCATGTGGTTGCGCATCTTCTGGATTATGCGCATTCATTTCCTAAACTTGCTAGGCCTTTTTCCTATTTTCTATTAAATCCAACCTTAACTATATAGTCTCTGTTCTGTCATCTAATGTTTCTTCTTGGATATTGATTCTCAATCACCTTTTCGTTTTCATATTGGACTTCAATGGATGCCCATGCGCTTAGGAGTAAAACATTGACGAAACTATGGGAGATAATGTAGTTAGAGGACCCAATAGGGACAAAGATACTAGAAAGTTCTTGAGAAAATGTACAGAGGATGAGCACAATTAACTTGAAACCCACACATCTAAAGAAGTGTTTACCAGGTTTTTTTAAGGATCAATTTGTTAAAATAATGATAGATTTATTTATTTATTATTATTATTTTTTTTTTTGCAATTCCATGAAATACCAGTTCGAATTGTCATGACATAACATAAATTGCCACTCGTAGAAATAAGCCGGCTATTGAATGTATCACACCTCAAACTTTTTTGATAAGGCTAACACAATAACCAAGATGGGATGAATTGGTTGTTTAATTTGTTCTGGAAGACTTGCAAAAACTATTTTGTAGAATGAAATATACTTGTGCAGATGCAGATGCTCCTATCTAACAGTCCATAAGATAGTTGAAGAGATAGGAGATATTTTAAACTGGTGTATAGTGCTTTCGCCTTCCACTTGGCTTACATTCACTCCCCTAGATTAACATAGTATACGACTAGTGCACACTTTAGTAGCCTTTGATTATTTTGTTTATTCAAATTAATATAGGGGATTTTTCAACACACATTCAGGTTCACTTATGTTATACAACAGTAAGAGCAATATCAGACTTAGAATGGGGTGGTTAAATAGGATTTTCCCCCCCTTGAAACTCAAGCCATTTTCTTCTATTAGGCTCACAGGTTGTTCAGTTTGTTATGATGATCCAACGAACTGAGTGACTAAGTTGGCCTAAAAGGTCAAACTGTGGATGCATGAATTAGTCCAGTTGAGACTGAGTTTGAGAACAAAATGGGAAAAGGAAATAATCTGAGGACTACATTGTAATATGCTGTTGGATCATCAACCTGTGCTCACTCGCCCTGATATTTGAAGCTTGAGGGTAGACTATGTCTTACTACTGGGGTCCCCCAACTAGCTTTTCTGGGATAGCTTTTCATAGGCCATGGTAAGACATGTGAGAGTCAGGAGGAGGGAGAAAAGAGTACTACAATGTCAGCGGCAATTGGAGGATTCCAGGCTTCCCAGGTTCCTTACAGATGGCTAGGAACAAGAAGACGGTTAGTAGTCTCTGCCGTTGCAGGTCCTCCTCCCGATGAAGCCCCCCCACCGCCCCCTCTTTTTTTTTTCACCACGGCCTTACTGCATCATCTAGTAGGAAGAAGAGGATAAACATTTTCAGGTTCTTAATTTTCTTGAGCTACTGGGCGAACATTGGTGTTTGGTTATGCTTTCTAGGAGTTATAAAAGTTCCATCTGCTAAAAGGAGAAAGTGTTCGCAGTATCTAAAGGAAATCAAAAGAGAAAATTCTCATCTTGAATTATTCCGACAATCTTTCCACTTGTTTAGGAATAGGTAAATTACAGCTAGACTTGTGTAGAGTTGTGGAAGAGTTGGAGAACAGAACTAAGCACTTTCTCAGTTTCTATAACAAAATTGAGCTTTTTTTCCCAGAAGAATTAATAAACATGATCACCTACAAAAAATAATTCCCAGGGATTTCTAAAAGTTCTAGATTACAAGAACCTAAACATTAAGTTGTGGTTCACAAGCCTTTTTTTTTTACTTTAGTTTGCTGGATGACTTTTCGGTTGAATTGTCTATGCACTTCATGGCGAAAAATCTATCATTTGGTTGTACTTTTATACTTGTATCGACAATTCAGCTTATTCATATATGTTGATTTAGTGTGGCAGTTCTTTTGCACTAAAGTTAATTTTTGGGGAAAAAGGGATGTAGTTAATATGTGAATGAGTTTGTGCAGAAATTAGAGAATCTCACTTGTCTGCTGATATGTTTAGGGAGTAGCTGAATGACATTTTCTAGTCCTCTTTTTTTTTTCTTTGTTCCCGAAGACATTTTATATTGTTTGCAGTTTTATTCTGCTACACCATTTGATCAGACTGAAATGATGTTTTCTGATATTCTTGTAATATTCCTCCTCATCTGTGACATAGATCGTTATGCGAATATGTTAGTGTAATTTCTTGTTCAAGTAATCTCCATGGGCTATTTTATGTTTCAATAAACTTTTCTTCTCCAATTTTTCCGGCGCACATGCAGGGAGAAGTTATTCCTTTCAAGTCATACCTTCATCGGTATGCTACCCCTTACTTGGCATCCAAAAGCATCAGTCCTCTTTGGTACGCTGTCAGACGGGCATCTGCCCATATTATAGTGTTGTCAAGCTATTCCCCCTTTGGTAATTACCATTTCCTTATACGATCAATCTCAAAGAACATTCTGGTGATTGGATAAGTTGATAGAGTTCATTTACTTGTAGCAGTTTTGATAGTATTAAATGGAGCCTTTTTCAGGTGTCCCACCTTTTGTCTGTGGTCCTCATCCTACCATGTACCAAACTGCAACTTGAAATAAAAATATCAGCTAGTACAATAAATTTGCTACAGAAGCTTCTTTAAAGGAAACCGTTCTGAAATTCATATGAGCACTTCCTTGTCTTCAGTACATTTGACTCAACAACTTCTATCCTCTGTATATGGAATGTCGGGGATGGTACTTTGGTGGTGATGACATTCGCAACTGTTTTCCAGCAAATAAACTGCCAAGTTTATAGATTACAGACATAAACATTATTTTCCTCTGTTTTCTCTGTATTTGTTGCTGATAAATGAAAGCTCCATGACAGTGAAATACACACCACAATGGATGTGGCTAAGAGAAGAATTCAAAAGGGTGGATAGGGAGAAGACCCCTTGGCTCATTGTATTGATGCATATTCCAATCTATAATAGCAATGATGCTCACTTCATGGAGGGTGAAAGTATGAGATCAGTATTCGAGAGGTGGTTTGTCCAAAACAAAGTTGATGTTATTTTCGCTGGCCATGTCCATGCTTATGAAAGATCGGTATGGTTCTTATTCTCTATCTACTTAATGACTTTTGCATTATAGCATCTTCTACGAAGGTAGCGTACATAGGCCTTGATGCACTCATGGTTGCTTCATCAATTGAGTCACATTATAGGGCCATAACAAGATAATTTATGGAACATTCTAGGTGGAATTATGGCTGCAAGTATGATTTATTACTTAGAGAGTGTGGTTGAAACCAAAAAATGAGGGATAAAGGCTTCAACAGTCCTAAGGTGCCCTCTTTTTGGAGAAACATTCTCTTTTCCATTCTGTAAAATTGTAAAGTTTCAGCCTTCACTTCTCAAGAGGTGTATCTGATAACTTGTTGACATTTGTATATCAGGTTTCCTGAGAAATTTTCTTCCATTTTGTTTGAAACTGATAAATGTGATGCGGTATATTGCTTACCAAATTTCACCTTTCTTTCAATTTGAGTTGGAAAACATTGAGATCTATCGTTATTTTCCAACTTTCCAAAATTATTCCAGGTTTTCAAAAATTTGAAGTTCGAAAACAATAGAGCCCTTCTGCCCACTTTTAGTCTAAGTAGAAGAAACAGTCAAACTTTACTTCTGGTCCCTGAACTTTGAACCCAGTTTCACTCTTGTCTTTGAACTCCTAATTTGACAATCACACCCCTGAAGTGTCCTTACTTTCGAAAAAGGAAAAAAACTTAGTTAAAATCCCCTTCAACTATCAATTTTTCTTATCGCCATTCTGTCATGTCAATCCCCTGAACCATCTCTCCCAACTGACATGTTTTATAACTTTGCAGTCTCTTTTTGAAGCTTTAGTGTTCTGTAGGGCTAGGAAAATTAGAGATTATCACTTTCTGAATCCATATTTCATGTTGGGAGATAATTAAGTCAGATCTACTTTGTACCTGTAGGATCAAGTATCTTTTCTTCGTGTAGCTAGGATATCTTTAAATTAACCCAGGCTGCTAGGGTTTTGTTTGTCCATGAAGCAAGATATTTTCTGTATCAAATCCATGAGCTTTAGAGTGAATGATGCTTGCAATCTGGTGACTTCTCACTTGGTGGTAGATTTGTGCTCGATAATCACCTACTGACGAAATTCAGTTCTAGGAAGTGAAAATCTCCCATTCTACACCATATGTGAAATTTCATAATCTATGTAGTTTAATTAAACCGGTGGATGAATTTGTTGAGCTGCAGTGGCTTGCTTGTGCACATCATAGACAGTAGATGTTGATAATATCAATAGAAACTTGGTTTGCTCTCCCTCCCTCCCTCCCTCTCTACACCTCCCCCCCCCCCCCCCCCCCCACAAAAAAAGAAAAGAAAAAGAAAAAAGAACCCAATTGTCAAATCTAAAATTTAGGCGAATGGCTCATATCTCAGGGATGAAAAGTAGCTCTCTCTCAATCGAGGGTAGTTGAAGAGTGCAATTGTCAAATCTACAATTTAGCCGAATGGCTCATATCTCAGGGATGAAGAGAATAGTTTGAGCAGACAATAATTTCGATAATTGTGAGCAACCAAAGTTGACCGCATCCTACCAGATGTGATTTTTAGATATGATAATGAGACCAAAGTTTTTTTTTTTTTTAAACCACTGCTAGAGTATATAGAAGTTTTCAGTTCTTGAATGCTCGTGTCCTCTTCCATGAAATACTAGAGAAGGACAATGAATCCTGGAGCGGAGAACATATTGAGGGACTATTAAACTCGACTCATGAAATTATCACCTTTCAACTTTGATAACTGATTGTACCATCTCCAAAGATCTTGATAAATTTTGTTCTTTTCGTACTCAGTATCGGATCTCAAACATCCATTACAATGTGTCAACCGGTGATCGTTACCCTGTCCCGGACGAGTCGGCTCCTGTCTACATTACTGTTGGAGATGGAGGCAATCAGGAAGGCCTTGCTGGAAGGTGAGTGAGACTAACAAGCTTACACCCATCAATTTTGTATGCGGTGCTCAAAAAGTGAGACTAAGTTGTATTTATTGTTGAGATCTCATCCAGAAAAGAAGATTAATCCAGCGTACTATCTCGTTGTATTTGCAGGTTTAGAGATCCGCAACCAGAATATTCTGCATTCCGAGAAGCCAGTTATGGTCATTCAACATTGGAAATAAAAAATAGAACACAGGCACTCTACCACTGGAACCGAAATGATGATGGCAAAAAGGTGGCAACAGACTCCTTTGTACTCCATAATCAATTTTGGTAAGTTTTGTTCTCTCTCTGACTCTTTGGCCCATTTGTTAGCCGTAGACTAAATGATGAATTTGGTTATTATGAGTGACCTCTAAATCCTATTAAAAATAGTTTCAAGAAAGAATACTACAAAATAGAATCGTGTTAAGGAATGCTTTTGAATCTGACCAGTTGTTATCTGAAACTAGTTTTCATTATTTGGAACTGTTAATTTTATTATCATGTTTGAAATGATAAAGATGCTACAGAAATAGATCTCCCGTGATTTTTCAAACTTTTCAGGACGGTTAGTTGGAAGCTGCTTAACTTAATTGGTAGAAAGCATTTTGTCACGCCGGCAAGGACCTTTTACTGCTATGGCACTACAACATCTCGCACATGTCGTATGCTATCTTTTGAGTGTAAACATGTTCAACATGCTCCTGATTCGTGGTAATGCAGGGCAACCAATGGAAGAAGAAGAAAACTGAAGAAGAAGCATTATCTCACGAGCTTAGTGGGCCACACTGTGGCTTACTGAGCAGAAGTTCAAGCTGTCACATAGGACGGTTTGTTGACCTGATGGAGTCGATTAAGCAAAGTGCTAAGCTGCCCCAATCTTGTTCAGTTTAATAGCCTCGCATCCAGCATAATTTTAGATGCACAGCATCTCTTGCTAGTGCTAATCTGTGTTGCGGTGTACTCCTGCGTAGCTGGGGTAATTCCATCCATAAGCAAGGGAGCTTGTTTAGCGGGTATCACATGTATCTAGATGTTATTTCTACTCCTCCTATGTGATATGAATCAAGTGGACACCCTGAAATGGTTTCTTGTTCTTCTGTATGATGTTGTTCGTGACATAAACGATTGCCCATGCTCTTGATGAATGTATGCGGCATTTTGGGCGTTACTCTCCATAAATTCTATAATACGCTGGTATGAAGGCATATGGCATACCATCTTTTTTCCTTTTATATGCATCTTGAAATAAGAACTCGGTTGCTTTGACAAAATCAGCTGGAGAAGACAGGCAATCACAAGGTACTTCTAAGATAAGCTGTTGGGATGAGGAGTCTCTCTCTTTAAAGTTGGCAACTTGGTGTGCTCAGGAACATGTGATAGCACTCTTTACTTTCTTCAAATTTGCAATTAGAATACCCAGAATATTCATCTCGTGCTGGTAGTAGATGGGAGAGACATTAATAATTTAATATGCATTCCAGACAATTGCCTGACTGTAATATACTGAATTACATTTCCCAAATGGCTTGAGATGGCCGGAATTTCGCAAACAATCACTTGGACTCCACATGATTCATTCAGAATGATTGGTTGTGTTCACCGATCTCTTGTAATAATTTGAATTTTCAGCCATAATTTATCCTGAGTTTCATTTGGATTTTGAGTCGCATTCCTACTCATTCAACGGAACTTGGTGCTGGTAGAAAATTTACATGACAAGGATTCCACTACACGAGTCTGGGTGAAAATTTTGCTGCAATACTGTTGTCAAGTGATTTGAGTTTAGTGTGGCCATTGAGGGAGCTCAAAAGCCCTAGTCCTCCCTCCTCTCATTTGTTTGGTTAGCATAGCTTTGGTAGTGATAAGATGGGCCACTTTGATGTTCTCCTCCCAAAGGACCGAGACATTTGCATTCTGAAAAGGGGAAAAGGACAGCATATAAGCAATCTGTCCATATCTAATGCAAAACATACTAAGGCTGAGTTACCAAATTGTTACTCTAAGAGAAATGGTAAGTGATAAGTGAACTTTTAAAAATGCGGGGTCATGTTTAACACCCAATGATAATCTGCCACATCATGAATTTTTTTTAAGTACTTGACATTTTTTTTCTCATAAAAATAAAAAGAGATTCACTGATACATTAACCCATATTAGTTGTGAATTACTTTCTTGCGTTCGGGTCCATTACGACCCTTCAATTTGTGGGTCCCCCGTGATCCATCACCGAGAGCGGTGATGGATCCGATCGAATAGACTCGGGTACAGGCAAGAATTCGACTCCATTGTCTACTTGTGATGCAGAAGCTAGGGAGAGTCCTCAGCATCAAGTTCTTGGATGCCTTGTCAATGGCAAAGGAGTAAAAGGCAAAAGGTATCCGGCCCACCTTCCTTCTCTGTCCGGACTTGGGCCAAGTGGGGATGGAGAGGTCAAGCACCAAGCAATAAAAATGGAGAGGTCATACGATCATAAAGCATCGTTCACATCCCTGCTGACTCATGACTGATGGATCTTCTCACGTTGATTTAATGTGTCGTTTTCAATGAATATGTGATGTACATAACTACTAGTAGTAGGAGTCGAGGGCGGTGGTTTGGGGGAAAAATAATCGAGAAGAACTTAAATCGATTGCACGAACGTCATTTTAGCCTTAAATCTATTGACAAATCGTCAATGCTATATTTTTGACCAATTTTGGCTGGCAATAGAAGCTTGCCGTGAGAACATTCATCAATGATTCCGATCTTATTATTTTATCTTATTTTGTGAGGTTGATGAGCTATCCTCACATTTGGAAAGTCCGGTTGGAGAAGGCAAATCACCTTTTTGTCATCGAGCGGCCAAAGAGAAAAGACATACAGGTCATGTGGAGAAGCTTCGGGCTTGACGTCTTGGCACACAAGGGGACAAGAGATCGTGAAGCAAATCCATGATTGATCCCACTTTCAAATGTTTTGTCTTCCGTTTTGTCTTCCTATACAAAGTACAATCCAATCTTAAATCCACTAAATTTATGTGATAACTTTAGACTACATTTGTCAATATAAGATCATGGTTCGATAGCTTCTTCTCATTAAAAAGATTTCGAATTTACAAATCGCATCAACTGAAGGGCTGAACTCAATTATGCTTTTTTATACTTTCGAGATTTTAAGATCGGATTTTATCTATCCAAACGTTCGAGTTTTCAATGGATTAGGATTTACGGTGAAATTTGTTTATGGATGGTGAAGTGCATCGGCTTTTTCATAATCTGTGTTGTGAACGAGATAATATGTACAGCATCATGCATATGAAAAATGGAAATGTATACAGAAGCGCAATACGCAGGTTTTGACCAAATAAAATAAAATTCACAACCAGTAAATGTTTGTTACACAACGACCCCGTTTTGGTATTCCTATAGCTTAAAGATGTACTGTAAAGCTCATCGCAACACTTTAACGTGTCTGCAAGTGTCTAAAAAAAAATCAAATAATCTTCACGTAAAACCAAAAGGGTAAAAGCCACAAAATGCCTTGAATTAAAAGGATCGCATTGCATCTGTATTGAAAATTAAAAGGACTAAATGGAACAGGGAAAAAAAAAATGTAATCACATTGAAACACTAGTGAGCCGCAAATAGGACTAGATCGTTTACATTATCATGAGCGCATTTTGGTGGAGGGATTTTGTGGCACGAGTTATGTGTAAAGATGAACTTGTAAATAGAGACTCTTTTATTTTATATATATATTTTTCCCGATAGTATGTTAATGGTGATTATATTTGAGGTTACGTTCATGTATATATGAAAGATGTATTGTAATATTACGTCCATGAACGTCCATGAAAAGGTGTGTTTGTTCTTGATGAAGAGTTGTGATTAAGAGGGCTCCACGAAGAGGTGCTTTTGAACGGTAACCTTCTTATCTATAAATAAGAGATATATAAGTTTGAAAGGGTACGAGAGACAGATAAACGTTCGTAAGAAAAACTAACGTACGTTATACTCTCTCAAGAACAAACACTCACACCAAAAGGCAATCCATTGTTACTTTGAGAATCGATCGCATTTACGCTGTGAAACAAGAATACTTTCCGCACGTGATTGTATTCAGACCGTCATGAGTTTGAAGATTCGAGAAGGTCTTGCCGGAGATTCAACAAAGTTCTTGGCTATTCCGCAATCAAACATCGATAAAGGTTAGTAGAATTTCTCGATGTTTAAAATTCTAACATTGGTATCAGAGCCAGGTTAGAATCTCTGTCTTGTTTCCGTTGAGTTTTGGCTTGATTAATTCTTTGATATTGCTACATGAATCATTGAACACAAATCGAGTACGAAAAACTTGTCTAAAAGTTATAGACTATTGTAGCGATTTTCTCCAAAATTCTGTCCGATGAAAATTACTATTATTTTTTTTTATCGCACGGTGAGTTAGATCTCATTGAGACAAAAAAAAAATGATTGGTGATGGTCCTTCGGAAACGTCGTATGCGCCGGACACGCAATGAAATTAAACTGTTGCACTAGATTTTTTTTTGTCAGAAACCGTTGCACTAGAGTAACTTTGGAGAATTTGCACTGGTTCAACGAACCGTGAAGTTTATAAATAAAAAAAGAAAAGGGCGAAACGTTGCAAGGTTTCGCGCACCCAAGTTAGGCGCGTGCGGCTTGCACCGGTGCATACAAGTGCACACGCATGTGCAAGGTGCACACTGCACAACACACGCCCGTGCACAGTGCATAAGTTTTTGGCCAGTGCAAGTGCACATATAAGCCACGTGCTGCCATGTGCTTATTTACCGTTTTTTGCCTTGCAGATTATTTACTATTCCTCCATTATTTAATTTACTTACTGTTTTGCCACTATATGCAATTTGAGGCATATTTTTTTATGCAATTAAATATTGATCTATACATATTTAATAAATAGAGATTAGTCATAAGATCTCTAATTATATCAGTTTATTTTTTTTTAAAAAATTTGCAATGTCAGTTCAAATCAAATTCTAATAATGGTAAGAGATTATGATATCTTGTATTTCGCATTTGATTATAATGATGATCGATGCATGAATTATTTGCAACATGCTATGCCTATATGATTAAGAGAGAATTTGATCAATGGATCACGTTTCTTTGATTATTTTTTTAGTGGGAGTTCGTAGGTTGATAGAATTCGATGGAATTCTCATCTAGAACTTAAATTTTGTGCAAATTGAACTAAATATATGATGATGAGACAATCATAACACATAAGCTGATTGGGAACATAGTGAACTTTCGTTTTAGTGTCATTTGTCGAATTATCATTTATTTATGTTGTTGTTTGTTGCAAAATAAATATGTGTGTTGTTGTGAAAAATGTGCTAGTATTAATTCTGTGCATATTATGTCGATAGAGAAAATTTGTCATTGACTATGGCTTCTGCATCTATGACCATTGTGGCTGACCTAAATAAGGGTGAAAAACTGAATGGTGACAATTATGATATTTGGCACCGAAAGGTTCAGTACATCCTTGAAGAGCAAGAGGTTTTGGAAACCCTCAACCACACCATGGTTCAACCTGAGCAAGGAAATTCTGCTCAACACAGACGAGATCTAGAAGCTTATCAAGCTTGGAAAAAGAAAAATAGCATTGCTCGCATTACGTTGCTGAGCTGTATGCATGATGATCTCATGTGTGGGTTTGAAGGACTTGAAAATGCTCAAGAAATTTGGGCTGCTCTTAAAGAAAAGTTTGGTGGTACGTCTGCTACTAAATTAAGGAGGCTTACTATCAAGTTTGACACTTTTCGAAAGCGCCAAACTCAAACTATGAGGCAACACCTTCGGGAGATGTCAAACATGATACGAGAGCTTAAGACAGCAGGTCACACTCTAACTGATGAACAGCAAGTTCAGGCTGTCATTAGATCTCTTCCTGAAAGTTGGGAGTATATGAAAATCAATATGACGCATAATGAGAATATCACAACTTTTGATGATATAGCACGCCGTTTGGAGTTGGAGGATGAGCGCCTAGAGGCTACTAAATCTTCTACGCATGCTTATGTTGCTGAAACTAGTTCGCGCAAAGCTTCGGGCTTTAAGCGCAAAAGGAATTATAAGTTCAACAACAAAAGGAATGAGACTAATCAGGCACCCAAAAGAGCCAAAACGCTTCGAGGCAAGAAGCGTCGAGGAAAGAAGGACAAGACCAAAATGAGCTGTTACAATTGTGGCAAGATGGGTCATTTTGCTCGTGAATGCACTGAGCCGAAAAAGGTAACAGATTATTACTCCATTACTTTAAGTAATGCTTTTGTTTCTAGCACTGTAATGCTTGCTGAATCAAATCCTATATGGACTGTAGACTCAGGAGCCACAGACCATGTAGCTAGAGACCGAGGAGCATTTATGGAGTATCGTCGGATACCGTCGGGAAAAAAATGGATATATGTTGGAAATAACTCCAGAATTGAAGTGAAGGGTGTTGGCACATGTAAAATAGATTTACGTGGTGGTCGAACTCTATTCCTACATGATGTCCTTTATGCTTCTGATATTCGACGAAATTTGGTCTCTATAGTTGTTCTTCTAGGCTTAGGTTATGTTTTGAATTTCCATGGTGATTGTGCTGACATTAAGTTTGGAACAATATAATATGGTTCTGGTTATGTACTAGATTGTTTTATGGTTTTAGACATTGTCGACAATATGCACAATGTTAATGATAATGGTTGTTTTTCTTTAATTGCATCTTCTCATAATGTGAATATTGATGCAAATATTTGGCATGCTAGACTAGGTCACATTGGGTTAGATAGAATGAAAAGATTAGCTAGAGAAGGCCTTTTAGGGTCACTCGCTAATATCGATTTACCTACATGTGAACATTGTCTGGCAGGAAAAACAACTAGAAAACCATTTGGCAAAGGAACTAGGGCTGAATTTCCATTACAACTAGTACATTCTGACATTTGTGGACCATTAATGTGAGGGCGAGGCATGGAGCCTCATATTTCATCACATTTATAGATGACTTCACGTGTTTCGATTATGTTTTTCTGATCTCTCATAAGTCAGAAGCATTGGACTGCTTTAGACGATATATGTGTTTGGTAGAGAATCAGTTAAACAAAACAATAAAAACATTAAGGACTGATCGCGGACGTGAGTATCTATCTGAGCAATTTAAGTCTCTTTGTGATGAAAAGGGTATTAAAAGACAATTGACTATTCCTTATACTCCTCAACAAAATGGGGTTGCTGAAAGAAGGAATAGAACCCTATTAGAAATGGTTAGGTCAATGATAGCACAAGGAAATCTACCAATCTCATTTTGGGGAGATGCGTTGTTAACTGCTGCCTATATACTTAACCGTGTGCCATCTAAGTCGGTCACTTCCACTTCTTATGAATTATGGACCGGTAGAAAATCAGATTTAAACAAACTACGACCTTGGGGATGCGCAGGATATGTTCATGACTCTTCCCATAAATATGGAAAATTAGGTCCTAGAGGGAAGAAATGTATCTTTATTAGATACTCTAAACACTCCAAACGGTATGTGTTCATAGGTGAACAGGCTGATGGAAGTATAATTGAAATGGAGTCACGAGATGTTACGTTCTTGGAGAATGATTTTCCTAGTAGAGGTGAAATCGATAAGGATTTTCGATTATATGAGAAGGAAAATCCTGATAACACACCCACTAATGTTGATGAAGAAAATAATGATTTATCTTAACATACTGAACCTAGTGGGAGTGTTGCATCATCTAGTGAACTGAACCCACAAGGAGCTCAGTTACGTAGGAGTAATCGTACAAGTATTCCTCGTCGTCGTTTTGAGATTGAAGGGGAAGCATTCATGATTGCTTCACAAGATGATGCAGAGCCTAAGACAGTTGAAGAGGCTCTCTTATCTCCTGACAAGAAAGAATGGAAAAATGCTTTAGAAGATAAAATGGAATCTATGAGAGCAAACCATGTCTGGGACTTGGTTGACCTTCCACTCGGACGCAAAGCGATTGGAAATAAATGGATTTTCAAAATCAAGCGTAGGGCGGATGGATCTGTTGAAAAGTATAAGGCTCGCCTTGTGGCGAAAGGCTATACTCAACAAGAAGGCATAAACTACGAGGAAACCTTTTCACCAGTTGTAAGGTTTGCTTCTATACGCCTTATCCTAGCTATAGTCGCAAATTTAGACTTAGAATTACATCAAATGGATGTAAAGACTGCATTTCTCAATGGAGAACTAGATGAAGAAATCTATATGAAGCAACCGATAGGTTTCATAGCTAAAGGCCAAGAGCGAAAAGTTTGCAAACTTCATCGTTCCATATATGGTCTTAAACAATCATCTAGACAGTGGTATTTTCGTTTTCATCGAGCCATAACTTCTTTTGGGTTTATGATGATTGAAGAAGATCACTGTGTGTATGTCAAAAGATCTGAGGATAAATTTGTAATTTTATCACTCTATGTGGATGATATTCTATTAGCTGGGAATGATAAGGGTTTAGTTATCACCATAAAAGAATGGTTGTCCTCAACTTTTGAGATGAAGGACATGGGAGAAGCTGATTATATATTGGGAGTTAAGATAGAAAGAGATCGTTCGCGACATCTTCTTGCTCTATCTCAAGAGTCTTATATTAAAAAGATTCTTGAACGATTTAATATGCAGCATTGTAATCCCATTGATACCCCTATCATGCAAGGTGAACGCCTAAGCTCTGAGATGTGTCCTAAAACTCCAAAAGAAAAGAAAGAAATGGAAACTGTTCCTTACTCTAATGCTATCGGGAGTTTAATGTATGCTATGATGTGTACTCGACCCGACATATGTCATGCCGTGGGGATAGTGAGTCGCTACCAGTCAAATCCTGGTCAAGAACATTGGAAAGCAATGAAGATGATCTTGAGATATTTGAAAGGCACAATGGACTATCGACTTTGTTATCAAGGAGGTGGTTTACACTTAATTGGTTATTCTGATGCTGATTGGGGAGGAGACTTTGATGAGCGAAAATCGACATCTGGATATGCGTTCTTGCTTAATGAAGGTGCAATTTCTTAGAGTAGCTAGAAACAAACATGCACAGCTCTATCTACAATGGAGGCTGAATTTATGGCATGTTCTGCTGCAGTGCAAGAAGCAGTATGGCTAAAACGTTTCTTTGAAAATTTAGTCATAGTCACTGATGTTTCAAGACCAGTGACAGTTTATTGTGATAGTCAAGTAGCCATTGCCTATGTGAAGGATCCCAAGTATTATGGTAGGACGAAACATATTGACATAAAGAATAACTTCATCAGGGATGTAGTAGCGCAGAAGGAAGTGGTCCTACAATATATTTCTACGAATAAGATGGTTGCTGATCCATTCACTAAAGCTGTTCCTAGAGACGTGTTCTTGACACATAGGATGTCTCTAGGATTACGTAGAATATGAATTGTAATATTGTTGAGGATTCTTACATTATGTGTATGTATTGTACTAATTATTAAAAGTATTCATGTTTCATTCATTAGTACAATTAGTTATGAAACTGTTGGAAAAACAGTGTTAAATAAATAACAAAACTGTTTAAAGAGTATGGAGGATACTTACAATTCGAATGACAATTATAAATATAAGCAAGCTGCCTCAAATGTGAAAATACTAATTTGAGCCTTCAGAAGCAGTATTGAAAATTCATCAGATGCAAAAATTCGTCAGATGCAAAAATTCGTCGGATGCAACTGCATCTGAACCCGTCAGATGGAGTTCCTTCTGAACCCGTCAGAAGCAGTCCTTCTAGATCCGTCAGATGGAGTTTCTTCTGAGGCTTCCTTCTGAGGCTTCCTTCTGAGCCCTCCTTCTGACCTTCCTTCGGAGCCTCCTTCTGACCTTCCTTTTGAGGTTCCTTCTGACCCTCCTTCTGAGCTTCATTCTGAGCTTCCTTCTGACCCTCCTTCTGAGCTTCCTTCTGAGCCTCCTTCTGAGGCTTCCTTCTGACCCTCCTTCTGAGCTTCCTTCTGACCTTCCTTCTGAGGTTCCTCAGAAGAACCCACTGCTTCTGTATAAGTTAGTGGTTCTTTTTCTAACAAATAAGTTAGAAAATTATTTCCAAATGATTTTTCCACTCTTGCTTTTTTGCTACGTCTTAGTTCATGATCTGAATCATGACTTTCATCGTTCATAGTTTCATTTGTTCGTTTGGACGAACTTGAACCATCATTGGATTTATAAGGAAAAACATCTTAAAAAAATGAAGCATTCCTAGACTCCATGATCGTATTCTTGTGTACATCTGGAATCTTAGATTCATGCACAAGAAATCGATATGCACTACTGTTATGTGCATAGCTTATAAAGATACAGTCCACCGTTTTAGGACCTATCTTAGTTTTCTTTGGTGTTGGAACAATTACCTTAGCAAGGCACCCTCACACTCGTAAGCAATTGTAGGATGGTCTCCTACCTTTCCATAGCTCATAAGGGGTTTTATCCTCTTTCTTTCGAGGTACCTTATTTAAAAAGTAATTACTCGACAAAATAGCTTCACACCACATATTTTGAGGTAAGCCTGAACTTAGTAATATCGCATTCATCATTTCTTTCAATGTGCGATTTTTACGTTCAGCAACACCATTTGATTGAGGTGAATAGGGCGCAGTTACCTCATGTATAATTCCGTGTTGTGCACAGAATTCACCAATTGGTACTTCATACTCACCGCCTGTATCACTTCTCAATCTCTTGATTTTCTTATCAAGTTGATTTTCAACTTCATTCTTATAGAGAATAAATTTCTCTAAAGCTTCATCTTTGCTTTTAAGCAAATACACATAACAGTATTTAGTGCTATCATCGATAAAGGTAATAAAATATTTATTACCACCTCTTGTTTGTACGAATTTCAAATCACAAACATCACTGTGAATCAATTCAAGAGGTACGGTACTTCTGTCAATCGATTGAAACGATGATTTCGTTAATTTTGTCTCAACACAAATTTCACATTTGTGTTTTGAATCAATTTGGAATGAGGGTATATGTTCCAAGTTAATTAATCTACGCAATGTATCATAATTAACATGTCCGAGTCTACCATGCCATAAATTGGAGGACTCAAGCAAATAAACAGAAGACTTATTATCTTTATTGATAATCGTCATAACATTGAGCTTAAAAAGCCCATCAGTTACATATCCCTTCCCCACATACATTCCAGATTTTGACAAAATAACTTTGTCTGACTCGAACACCATGCGAAATCCATGCTTGTTCAACAGTGATCCGGACACCAGATTCTTTCGAATTTCCGGCACATACAAGACATTGTTCAGAGTCAGCTCTTTCCCAGAAGTCATCTTTAGAAGCACCTTCCCTTGGCCTTCAACCGCAGAAGAGGCAGAGTTTCCCATGAACACTTTCTCCCCATCAATTGGTTCGAAAGTTGTGAACAATTCCTTATTGGAACACACGTGCCTTGTAGCACCAGTGTCAATCCACCATTCCTTTGGATTGGACCCAACCAAGTTCACTTCAGAAATCATTGCAGAGAGATTTATGTCTGACACGCCTTTTGTCAAAGAGGCAATAAAAAGTGAAGTTGATTCTATCTTGCAGAATCATACTTGGGAGCTAGTGGATCTTCCTCCTGGTTGTAAACCTTTAGGGTCAAAATGGATCTTTAAAAGGAAGATGAAAGCAGATGGCTCCATTGATAAGTATAAAGCCAGACTTGTAATCAAAGGATACAGGCAACGAGAAGGCTTAGATTACTTTGATACTTATTCTCCTATGACGAGAATAAACTCCATTAGGATGATACTTGCGATTGCAGCATTGCGAAATCTAGAAGTACATCAAATGGATGTAAAAACAGCTTTCCTAAATGGTGATTTGGATGAAGAAATCTATATGGAACAACCTGAAGGTTTGTAGTTCCAAGACAAGAAAGGAAAGTTTGTAAATTGGTAAAATCATTGTATGGTCTAAAACAAGCGCCAAAGCAGTGGCATGAAAAGTTTGATAATGCAATGATTACCAATGGTTTCAAAATCAATGAATGTGATAAATGTGTCTACATTAAAGAGACAGAGAATGGATGTCATTCTATGTTTGTATGTAGATGACATACTCATTGTTGGTAGTGATGACAGAATGATCAAATCTACCAAGAATATGTTAAATTCAAGATTTGACATGAAAGATATGGGACTTGCTGATGTGATTTTAGGGATTAAAATCACGAGAACATCGGAAGGTTTAGTTTTAAACCAGTCACACTATGTGGACAAGATTCTTGGAAAATTCAGCAAGAATGATTCTGGTATTGCTAGAACACCATTAGACAATAGTCTTCATCTATCCAAGAATAGAGGAGAGGGTGTTTCTCAAGTAGAATACTCCAGAATTGTTGGAAGTCTAATGTACTTAATGAGTTGTATTAGACCAGATATTGCCTATACGGTTAGTAGATTGAGTAGATATACGAGCAATCCGAGTGCTGACCATTGGAAAGCAATAGTGAAAGTACTCAGGTACTTACGGTATACTCGGAATCATGGCCTGCACTATACCAGGTATCCATCTGTATTAGAAGGATACAGTGATGCAAACTGGATATCTGATATAAAAGACTCAAAATCTACTAGTGGATATGTATTCACACTGGCAGGTGCGGCTGTATCTTGGAAATCCTGTAAACAAACTGTTATAGCCAGATCCACAATGGAATCCGAGTTTATAGCTTTGGATAAATGTGGTGAAGAGGCTGAATGGCTACGCCATTTCCTAGAGGATATTCCAAAATGGCAAAAATCTGTGCCACCAATCTGTATACATTGCGATAGTCAATCTGCGATTGGAAGAGCACAGAGTAACATGTATAATGGTAAGTCTAGACATATACGTCGTAGACACAATACCATTAGACAACTACTCTCAACTGGAATTATCTCTATTGACTACGTAAAGTCAAATGATAATATTGCGGATCCGCTAACCAAATGGTTAAACAGAGAGTTAGTTGAAAAGTCAACAATAGGAATGGGACTGAAGCCCATTACAGAAAAGTTGATATAAAGGAAAACCCAACCTAGCTGACTGGAGATCCCAAGATCTAGGTTCAAAGGGACAACCTAATTATATGAACTGAATGATATCACTGTGGGGGTCTATCCCTCAAACCATTCCTATAAAAGAAACAGTGATTTGATATCCCCCAAGTATGTGGAGTAAACAAATTACTGTGGGGGTTTATCAGGGAAAGGATAGCAATTATTGCTTTAATGATTCTTAAGTGGAGTAAATCAATTACTCAAGATTAAGTAATCACCTATGTGAGAGAGAAGTGGGGCCGCTTCAAAGGAGAATTACTGAGGGCTGAATTCTCTAGAAACTCTCACAGAACCAGGACGATGTTCATGGCCAAAACGAACATACTCATGAGAACTGAACAAACGTTGATGATTCCTGCGTGAAGTGTATGGGTCATTTACTAAGAAAGCATGACAGTTCAAGGACATCATGTCTACTGGACAGCTGGTAAATTAAATATGCTTTCACAAGGGAAGGTTCAAAGGGTGACACCTACCTATCCTATGCAGGTTTCATTTGTTGAACACTATCACAGAGTCAAAACCAAAACAATTTTCATTCATGTGGGGGATTGTTGGAAATATGAGGTATTTTGATGGTGAGTGAATGAGAAATTATTTCTCAAAGAACACCATTGAGTTGGAAGTGGGAAGTGATAAAGCACTAGTCCCACATAGGAAAGGAAGAAGGCCTTGAAGTGCTTTATATATGGATACACTCTCCTTGAGTGGTAACTATCATAGCACAAGCACTATGCCTCGCGCGCACGCGCAGGGGGGTGCAAATCCCGGACCCCGACGGAAGCCCGACAAGTTGAACTTGGGCGCGAGCGCACGACCTGCGTACGCGAATGCCGGACCGGAAAGTGGGCCTCGCGACAAGCCCATTTTTGCCTTCTGTTTTAATTTTTTCCAACTCAAGCCGTTAATCGTGCTTACGTTAATTACCGATGTGTAAATGGTATTAACTAAGTAACGGCTGTTATAATTCTGTGGTTACAGAATTAATTACATAACGGCAGAAGTAATTTAGCCGTTATTATTTATTTCCGCAATGCCCTACTTAGCCTATAAATAGGTGGCTTCCTATTCTGTTTCAAACAGATAGTACATGACGAAAAGATCTGCGAAAATCTCCCTCTTTTGAATTATCTGCATTTGCATTGTTTTCGATAGTGTTCTCGTGTTGTTCAAGTTCGCCCGGAAGCTTAGGAGTGCTGTGCTTGCCTCTATCACTGTGTAACCGTTGTATCCTGGGAGACAGACGTCCACGAAACCTCAAAGCACGTACTGGAGGGGACGAATCTGTTTTAAGGAAACTGTGTTGAACACAGTCCTCGGTATTCCATCTAAATTCTATTTATTTATATTGTTATATTTCCATTCGGATTTTGTTATCCAGAAGGAGACTCAGAAGGAGCCTCAGAAGGAAGGTCTGAAGGAGGCTCAGAAGGAGACTCAGAAGGAAGGTCGGAAGGAAGGTCAGAAGGAAGGGTCAGAAGGAAGGTCAGAAGGAGGCTCAGAAGGAAGGCTCAGAAGGAGACTCAGAAGGAAACTCAGAAGGAAGGTCAGAAGGAACTCCATCTGACGAGTCCAGAAGGAACTCCATCTGACGGGTCCAGAAGGACTGCTTCTGACGGGTCCAGAAGGACTGCATCTGATGGGTTCAGAAGCAGTTGCATCTGATGGGTTCAGAAGCAGTTGCATCTGACGAATTTCTGCATCTGAAGAATTTCTGCATCTGATGGGTTCAGAAGCAGTTGCATCTGACGAATTTCTGCATGTGATGGGTTCAGAAGCAGTTGCATCTGAAGGATTCAGATGCAGTTGCATCTGATGAATTTTTTGCATCTGACGATTTTTGAATACTGCTTCTGAAGGATCAAATTTTGTGCTTCTGCCAACTTAATGTTTTCATGTTTGAGGCAGCTTGATCACATTTATTATTGCGATTCGAAGTTTAAATGATTGCAAGTTAAAGTGGCCAAGAACAGATATCAAGGTACATGCTTCAACTGTGATAAGATAGATCACAGCTTTGTGGATTGCAGATCTTCAAAGAAGAAGATTGGTGAGACTTATGGTGAATGACATAGTCCATGACATGTCTGTTATAAACCTATCTTTCATTTTATTGCTTATGATTTGGTTCTGTCATTGTATAGATTAATATACATATTGTACGAATTTCTAACAGAAACTAGCACAAGCACACAAATATTGTTGAAAGGTATGTCAGCAGGCAATGATTGGCTCACTCACACGAGCAATCGCCTCAAGCGCTATAGTAAGCGAGTTGAGATGAGACGGTATGTACGAAAGATGCTGAAAGAGCAAATTCGGTACACAATATTTTTTACGTCGCCTTGATTGGAATCAAGATGAGGTCTATGATTAATATGTCATAAGGCCGAACATGATAGTCCCACAATCATGTATGCCTGATAGAAGCCGGATGCGGGTACTTAATTGGACGCTATAGAGAGCGAGCTGATATAGCACTTGAGCTAAATATGTACATGAGAAGCATGTGACTATGTTTAGGCTAAGATCCGTATAGTGGATATGTTTGATTAATGACATCCGCTCTTATGAAAAGAGAGATCCACTGTAGCGTGTAATTCATACTACATGTGTTTTATTCGACCAACAAGGGAGATGCGTATAATTATCCCTATTTACTCATCGTGTGAGTCCTTAAGGTAATTTATGAATTGATTACCTCAATATGTACCCTATGTTACTTCTGACTATGTTCTCAAAGTGACGGATCAATGTTGCTGCTTTAGTATGTTTTCGGCGGTCATGAAAATTAATATGGCTTTATGGGACGTGTCTAGGAAAGCAGTTGATTTAAAATGGAGAGAGACATGAGTGCGAATGAAGACTATTGTTGTTCTACATCTACACATGTATTTGCTGGTCGACCAATTATATCTACCTATTGTGAGTGTGGATATAATTGTAAATACATGGTGTGTGAAGAAAGTTAGTATAGCCTTTAGGGGAAAGGTATACTTGGACCGATGTAACAAAATATGTCTGGGGTATTGTGAGACATTTATTTATTTTTTGGGGTTGTAGTTGTTATGTATTCCTAACAGGTGCATAACTGAGCTCCCAAGTGCATGTGTACTCACTGGTCGCACGACGTATTTGCCAGTATGAATTGCTTTTAAAGTAGATGATGTTGAATGCCTTATATTCTTGATAAAGAATCATATAGTCCTTCATGTTCGAGTGGGAGATGTAATATTACGTCCATGAACGTCCATGAAAAGGTGTGTTTGTTCTTGATGAAGAGTTGTGATTAAGAGGGCTCCACGAAGAGGTGCTTTTGAACGGTAACCTTCTTATCTATAAATAAGAGATAGATAAGTTTGAAAGGATACGAGAGACAGATAAACGTTCGTAAGAAAAACTAACGTAAGTTATACTCTCTCAAGAACAAACACTCACACCAAAAGGCAATTCATTGTTACTTTGAGGATCGATCGCATTTACGCTGTGAAACAAGAATACTTTCCGCACGTGATTGTATTCAAACCGTCGTGAGTTTGAATGTTCGAGAAGGTCTTGTCGGAGATTCAACAAAGTTCTTGGCTATTCCGTAATCGAACATCGATAGAGGTTAGTAGAATTTCTCGATGTTTAAAATTCTAACATGTATTATTGTAAACGAGTTAAAACATTCAGGACATCGTTTAGGCAATGCTAATTTGTGAATTGCCCTATTCGAGGATAGTTTGTTAATGGTGGTTATATTTGAGGTTACGTTATTCCGGTGGAAAGACGTCATGTCCCTATTTAGAGTTTGAGATGTGACATTTATTTGTTAGTTAAAGTTCGAGGAGTGCCTATCTCGAAAGGAAAATCTCGCATGAAACATGAGTTATTATAAAAGAGTTACTAAGAATGAGCAAAAACATTCAGGACATCGTTTAGGCAACATCAATTTGTGAACTGCCCCATTCGAGGATAAGCGACATGTTGGTCGGACAAAGACAGAAATATTTTATTCAAGAAAATTTCAGAGCAATCATGTTACTGACTAGAGAAACAGGCAATCCACATGGAACCTTGGACAAGAAGCTGCTGCATTTATTTTCGTTGGATAGATCTCCAAAAACAGCACACATATTCTACTGACCCACATGGGAAATTCATCCTATAGTCGCACCTAATTTTCAAAGTTTAGATTTTCAAAACAAGATTATCGATCGGGTTTAGGTTAGGGATTTCGTGGTCCTGAGCACCATCGGATCACATCTCACCCACCCCTCGTCCTCGTCCTCTGCTCTTCCCGGATTGACACCAATGCGAATCAAGAAAATACTAATTCGTTTTGAACTCCACCACCTCAATTTCGTTCTTTTCTCTTTTTATGACACTTAACTTGAACGTGTCAGGAAGTGGTGCTCGTCCTTTGACTCTTTTCTGGGTTTCTCTCTCAAACTGCAAGACCTGAAGCTGATGCTTCCCAGTTGAGAGAGGCTTTCGCAATTCATCTGAAGATAGGAATTTTTTTTCTGTGAGAACCATGGCGACTGAATCTAATGGAGACCCAGAATCGCTCACGCAGCCATTGCTCACCTTGCAAAGATCCACCATAAACTCCACTTCACAGGTGGCCATTGTTGGAGCCAACGTGTGCCCGATTGAGAGCCTTGATTATGAGTAAATTTATCTCCTTTCTGGGGTCTTCTTCCGAGACTTGATTCATCATCATGTTTTGTCTTTTTCAGTACCCGAGTTATTTAACTTGCAAAAATCGGAGCTTTCTTAGTTATTTCTCGTGGGAATTGTAGGATTGCAGAAAATGATTTTTTCAAGCAAGATTGGAGGACAAGAGGGAAGATCCAGATTTTCCAGTACATTTTTATGAAGTGGTTGTTGTGCTTTTTGATTGGTGGGATTGTTGGTGTTATTGGGTTCTGCATCAACCTTGCTGTTGAGAACGTTGCAGGAATTAAGTTCGTGGTCACTTCATATATGATGTTGGAACGCAGGTAGTGAAATCAATACTAAAATCATTGCTATCTGTTGTGTTTCTGAGTTAATCTAAGATTATGAGCATTGATCAAAATAGGCTTAGTTAAATTGGAGATCTTATGTTATCTGTGGATGTATGCAGAGTCAAAGGAATTTGCAATCAGAACTGTTTAGTTTTCTCAAGAGTCTTAAGGACTCAGAAAAAGAAAGCTTTGGACTAGATTTGCTAGTAAAAGTTTGCTTTTTTCATCTTCCAAGTAGAGGAAACCTTGGTAATATCATCTAATTCCTCCTGCAGGTTTGGAATGGCCTTTCTTGTTTTTTCTCTTTCCAATTTCGGGCTCACTTTCTTTGCGGCCCTTATCACAGCATTTGTGTCGCCAGCTGCTGCTGGTTCGGGTATTCCAGAAGTTAAGGCTTACCTCAATGGTGTGGATGCACCAGGAATTTTTACATATAGAACGTTGTTTGTCAAGGTAAAATTTCATGCACTTGGTTTCTTGCTTGGTAGGTTTCTAATTGTATGTATCTTGAGATTTCCTTGTTGGTGGTTTCATAAGCATCTCTTCCAACCCTGAGTATGAGAGGGGAGTGTAATTGGCTTGTAAGAGAATCATCATGATTATGCTTGGAACAGAGTTTCCATTTGAGTTAACACGATTTTTCCCCATTCCTCTAAGTGTAACTGTTCAGCTGATTTGTCGTTTAAGGCATAGCCTTGTAAGGATGGTCTCTCTCGAGTTTGTGAATCTGATGGGGCATTGTCCAATTGACAGATTATTGGGAGCATTTCTGCGGTGTCATCGTCTCTTCTTGTTGGCAAGGCTGGACCCTTGGTCCACACCGGTGCTTGTATCGCATCACTATTGGGTCAAGGTGGGTCAAAGAAATATGGTTTAACTTGGAAGTGGCTTCGGTATTTCAAGAACGATCGAGATCGGCGAGACCTTGTAACATGTGGATCAGCCGCTGGAATTGCTGCCGCATTTCGTGCTCCGGTTGGTGGTTTGTTGTTCGCCCTTGAAGAGATGGCGTCTTGGTATGATGAATTGTCCTGATACACTGCTTTCTTCTATGTCTCAACTGGTCTTTTTAGCAAGTAGAATCCTTGTGATGCATAATCTCATTGTTCTCACAAGTCCTGGATATTTGACTTGTTAGCAGGTCATATTTACCTTAGTTCTGAAAAGCTGAAAAAAAATTGCATGATCAAGTACAGAAATCTGATGTTCTGATATTAACTGTTTACGTGAATTCCTATTTTAACTTATTCTGATTACCAGGAAGACATGCTTCTAGGCTTCCTTTTGGTTTTATCAGCCAGTATTATGTTTCTCCCTGTTTTTGGTTCTGGGCTGTGTTTGCTTAAATTGTTTGCACTTTCTCCTTGCTCTTATTATCTGGTTTTGAGATACGTCGCTGCAACTTATTGACTACCTGAGATCTTGAAGTGTTTTATATTCCATGGCGGTATGTGATGTCATTGCATGGCATACTCTCTATTTCTTTTACAGGTGGAGAAGTGCACTGGTGTGGAGAGCTTTCTTTACTACAGCTGTAGTGGCAATCGTGCTAAGGGCTCTCATTGATGTCTGTATGAGTGGGAAATGTGGGCTTTTTGGTAAAGGAGGGTTAATAATGTACGACGTTACCTCGTCAAATGTTGCCTATCACATTATAGATGTACCTCCTGTACTTCTCCTTGGTATAATAGGTGGATTTTTGGGTAGCTTGTATAACTTCTTGCTGGAGAAGGTTCTTCGTGTCTACAACCTCATCAATGAGTAAGCTCCCTTTCCTATCCTTCCCTTTGCAGTAACAAGTATGTGGTTATGCAGTACCGATCAACTGATCACAATGACTTATTTCTTTCAGAAAGGGCATTGCCTACAAAATTGCACTTGCTTGCTGGATTTCAATCTTCACGTCGTGTCTCCTGTTTGGACTACCGTGGCTGGCATCTTGTCGAGTTTGTCCGACAGATGCTGGAGAAGCCTGTCCCACAATGGGCCGATCTGGCAACTACAAGAAGTTTCAATGTCCTCCTGGACATTACAACGACCTTGCCAGCCTAATATTTAACACCAATGATGATGCAATAAAAAATCTCTTTAGCAAGGGCACGGACGACGAGTTCCATTACTCTTCTATAATTATATTCTTCGTCACATGTTTTTTCTTGAGTATACTTAGCTATGGCGTTGTCGCTCCTGCTGGCCTTTTTGTTCCTGTAATAGTTACTGGCGCATCTTATGGGCGTTTTGTTGGAATGTTGGTCGGTTCTCATTCCAATCTTAACCATGGTCTTTTTGCTGTGCTGGGTGCTGCTTCTTTTCTTGGTGGATCTATGAGGATGACAGTTTCTCTCTGTGTAATCCTTTTGGAACTGACAAACAATCTGTTGTTGCTGCCCTTGATGATGGTGGTTCTTCTTATTTCAAAGACGGTAGCTGATGCTTTCAATGGCAACATCTATGACCTTATCATGAAAGCAAAGGGCTTTCCTTACCTTGAGACCCATGCCGAGCCATATATGAGACAACTAACAGTTGGTGATGTAGTGAGCGGGCCCCTTCAGCTGTTTCATGGCATCGAGAAGGTCGCTAACGTGGTGCATGTGTTGCGAACTACCAGGCACAACGGGTTTCCCGTAATTGATGAACCTCCGCATTCAGAGTCCCCCTTTCTGTATGGTTTGATTCTACGTGCTCATCTGACAGAGCTTATAAAGAAGAAAGCTTTTTTGACTGATCCAGTTCCGGCAGATATTGATTCCTTCAAGCAGATTTCAGCGGAGGACTTCATGAAGAGGGGATTGGGTCATTATAACATGATAGAAGATATAGAATTGACTGAAGAAGAGATGGAGATGTTCTTGGATTTACATCCATTTACTAATGCTTCACCTTACACAGTCGTGGAGACGATGTCACTCGCGAAGGCTCTTATACTTTTCCGAGAAGTTGGCTTGAGACATCTGCTGGTGATACCTAAAATCTCCGGCGTAAGCTATCATCTTCATTTCTTTAATTCTATCAAAAGCTATTCTATTGCTCTTTTTGTCTTTTGCATTGAAATATTCTACTGCCAATGTGAACAGAGTGTTACATCATCATTCACTGATATTGCTCATATCTCTAGTCCCGTGTCTACTTGCAAAATAGGCTTTATCTTTTCTGTTGGATCATTGACGATATATAGAGAACAGCGATGACTTCCTTCTTTTCAGCAAATTGGGCCGTTTTTCAGAATTACATCAAAACCATCCTCCTTTGGCCTCACGTGCTCGATTTTCTCACCATCACCTCTTCAATTCTTATTTCACTAAATTATCTTTCTTATGTTCGAGTTTAACCCTGTGAAAAGGATTTTGGTGAGGACTGCCAAATATTTATGTAGCTTCACAGCCTTCACTAGCTCAGCTTTGCACTAAGATGTTCTCCTCTCCATTTAGCTGAAATTCTGTAAATACAGCTACTTGACATTTGGTGGCTTCCTAGTTTCACTTAAAAATCGGAGTAGACCAGGGTGAGGGATCCCAATTGATTTTTCTTCTCTCTTGCGGGTATTTGGTGTGATACTTCGATGTCAGCGGGGCCGAATTTATTGTAATAGCATCCTGCTCTGGTTGAACACACACACACCCACACACACACACACACACACATATATATATATATATATATATATATATATATATATATATATATATATATTTATGTTCTATTTAATCTTGACGCTCTTTTATTGCAGAGATCGCCTGTGGTGGGCATATTAACAAGACATGATTTTATGCCTGAGCACGTGTTGGCATTGCACCCAACCCTCGCTAGGAGCAGATGGAAGAGATTAAGACTACAGTTGCCCCGCCTACTCAAACTATTTTAGTATTAACCCGTCGAGCGTTCAGGAATCTATCCAGGAATATTGCTATTCAATCAGGCCAGATTTTTGCGGGATTCTTGCAGCTTAGAGCTTATCAGAAGCTACTCATTATCAGGTCAGGCCCTGATTAAACTCTTATAAACCCTGGAAAATTAGCCCTTTTGCCTTACTAAGCGAGCATCGGGTAAGCGGCAGCTTGTAATTTATTTGTGCAACAAATGTATAGACGGGAAGTTTTGGCGTGCGTTATCATGACGGTGCAGGCAGGAATACTTCTTCTGTGACAGAGATGCTAAACATGCATTGGACTGTTGACAGTAAAGATAAGAGATGTGCAGAAAACTGTAGATAGTTTCCTCTTATGCAGTAAACACTTTATGAATAGGAACGCTCCTGCTTTGGGCGCTGATCACTTATACTAAAATGTAAACGAAATTTGCTTTAAGATGTGGTAAGTTTTGCATGATGTGGTTTAGTCCATGAGAATACGATATTGTTATGTCACTACGGCATCCATTTAACCAAACATACAGGAGTTCCGGGTCGAAACCCGGAACTCTGGTTTATCCTTGTGGAGTATCTGCCGAATTATGGTAATTCATCATTGCTGTAACCATTCCACTCCACAACGCCACGGACCATATCCATTGGATTCATGTTTGATCCGGGACTACGCAGCAAATTTTCACGTACGTTGGAGCTGATTGAAGCATTCAAGTCCCGCGAATGACGGGTTTGAATTCATATGGATTGAATCTACTGCGGTCCTGCCGCCTTCTCCATTCATTTTCATCTCATGAAGTCTCCAACTAAACATGCGTGATGCTTGGTCTAAGTCTTCCAAATTGGCGTGTTCCTGGGAAAATTTCTGGGTCCGGCAAAGCTTATGGAGCAGACTTGCTTTATTCTAAATTTGACAAGTTTTCATTTACCATATGATTTCTGAGTCAAGTGTGTAGATTTACGATTGACAATACTGTCGGAGAAGCATCTCAATAAAAATAAGGGAAAAATGAAGAAAATGAAGAGAAATAAATCTACAAATTTATTATTATCAAAAAAATTAATATGAATGATGATACTGTTATAAAATGATTTCTCTTTAAAGTTTTGACGAATATATTAATAGGACTAGTAAGTTACTTAAAGGAAAATTTGGTAAAATTATATATATATATATATGTGTGTGCGCGCGCTTTGACCGGGGCAAAGCCTGTCCTGTGGGACATTCAACGGAGGAGGAATAGTCCCCGCCGTGAACAACGGGGTCATGCGGCGGAAACTCGGGTAGCATGCAAAATGGAAAATCTACATGAGAAGGCTGGTTTTCCATCCTTCAGGCTGAAGTAGCTCACCTCAAGGAGCACGCAAGTTTCATCTAACATGACTTTAGTGATACTAGGAATCCTTCTAGTACTTGTTCCGCTTCCGCTTTCCGCCGAAGCTCAGATCCGCGGCTACTTAACCTTGGGCTCCTCGTTAACAGCGGATGACGGGAACTCTTCCTGGCTGTCCCTGTCGGGGGAGTTCGCCTTTGGGTTCCGGAAAATGGGAAGAGGAGCTCATCTGTTGGCTATATGGTTTGAGAAGATAGAGGACAAAACCGTAGTCTGGTCGGCGAACGGTGATAATCTAGCACCAGAAGGGTCGAAAGTCCAGTTGACCGCCGATCACGGGCTGGTGCTTGCTGACCCAAAAGGAAGAGAGTTGTGGTCTTCCAACCTGACCGACACTCACGTATGCGGCCATGCTCGACACAGGGAATTTCATCCTAGCGGACATGAACAATGTCAACTTGTGGGATACGTTCAGCCGACCGACCGATACATTACTGCCTACGCAACGGTTAGATCAAGGGAGTAGAGTTGACGCTCGCTACTCCGAATTTAATTACTCGGCCGGGAGATTCCTCTTGATACTGCAAACCGACGGAAATCTCGTGTTATATGCCACTCCGACCCCGCTGGTCGTCTCAGATGCATACTGGGCAACCAAAACAGTAGGTAGCGGCTTCCGGTTGATATATAATCAAAGTGGTCAGGTCTACCTCGCGGCAAGGAATGGAACGGTACTCAATATCGTCACCTCAGGCACAGTTCCCACCAGCGGATTTTACCAGAGAGCGATCCTTGAATATGATGGGGTCTTCCGGCAATATGTCCACCCTAAGACGGCGAATTCGAGTTCCGGCTGGACAATGGGCTGGTCCATGGTCTCTTCCCCGGTCCCTTCAAATATATGCACGAGGATCAGTCGAGAAACAGGCACTGGAGCTTGTGGCTTCAACAGCTATTGTACACTTGGGGACGATCAGATGCAGAGGCCCCGATGCCGTTGCCCACCTGGATATACTCTGTTAGATCCGACGAACGAGATGAACGGATGCAGACAGGACTTCGCCCCACAGAGTTGCGACGGAAGTAGGCCCCAAAAAGACCAGCTCGCGTTGCGTGACATGCTCAATACAGACTGGCCGCGGTCTGATTACGAGCTCACCGTGTCACAAACTGAGGACCAGTGCCGAGAGGCTTGCCTGGCCGATTGTTTCTGCGCAGTCGCTATTTTCCAAGACGGAAATTGCGGGAAAAAGAAGATCCCTCTTTCCAATGGTAGGATGGATCCTAGCGTGGGTGGAAAGGCTCTGATCAAGGTCAGGATAAATAACTCGACTTCGACATGCACAGGAAACGGGTGAAATTGATCGACTGGGTGTATGACTGCTACCGCGACGGGAGCATGCTTGAGCGACGAGGAGGCATCGATCGACATAAGGAAGGTGACGAGATTTTGTCATGACAGCATTGTGGTGCATCCAGGAAGGAGCTGTTAAAGTCTCAGTCCCTCCAGATCCAACCTCTTTTATCAGTTCAATATGATTTTGCTTATTAAGACAATTGGTGTCTGTGTAATCAAGAGTAATATATATGTATTGTCCGTAAGTGCTATTACGCCGGAATAAACTGTTGAAGAGTGTCGGCAAAAGGCCCATGCGACCTTGAAGAGAGATATAGATTGTTGAGTGATCGAGTGACTTTTTTTTTTTTGGGTAAGGTTGAGTGATCGAGTGACTTATACATCAAATGATGCAGAATCAGTCACTGAAAAATTTAAAGTGACGAGAATTACCACCTTGAATCTCTGGGGAATTCTAAATGGATCACTTCCATGTATATCGCAGGAAAAACTACTGTGACTCCACCAAAGCATTTTCATCGACAAGTTTGCTTCATTAAAGTTGAATTCTATGCGGTAGAACAGTATTTCAACATGATCCAAGCAAAATAGATCATATCTACTAAATTAGACAGATGAGAACCGCTCGAAACTAGCCGATCCTCAAGGCTTGGATCGGTTCCGGGAATTCATGCAGGAGGGACTCTCGCTTCCTTTTGGCAACCAACTTCTTATAGACCAAGGAAATCACAGTCTGCAAATCACGTAGTTGGAAGCATAATCAGAAGAATGGTGATCGGAGATCTTGTAGAAACGACTCGGTGAGCTGCAGTCAATGAAGGTACTCCCTCCTTTGGCCCTCCAATTTTCAAGATCTCCAATGCATGCTGGCATGAGGCCCTGTGGCCGGCCCCGTTAAATTTTTTTGGGCCACTGACTCGGTTCATTTTCCTTAGGATTTTGTTGATCATACTTAAGCTCCGTTTGTCTTGCGAAAAATAAAGAGAAAATTCCAATTAAAGGCCTCAAGTGCTTTGATTTTCTTAAATAAAGTCATGAAATAGACTTTGTTTCAAAGAATGGCATGAAGTGTCTTTTTTATTTCAAAAAAGGGCTTGATCGAAGGGTATGTACATCCACAGCCTTTCCTTCGTCCACGAACCTCGCGTATTGCTTCTCAAAGTGCCGCTTCCACTCCTGCGATTGGTAGTGGGTTGTGAGGGCGTGGGAAGGAGGCCATCGGCCCTCGTCCGAGACTGGGTAGTGGTTGCCGACCTTCGCCTTGAGCAGGCGGGGGTAGCTGGTTAGGGCGGGGGCCGATGACCCTTGCCCAGATCCGAGAGGGGGCTTGACCCTCTCCCGATTTTCACGAGGCCCTGCTGGCCCTCGTCTTTGGTCTGCGAGGTTGTCGACTCTTGCCGAGGCACTGGTGACCCCGCTAGCCTTCGCCGGCCCTGCCGACGCCCCACGATGGTGGGGCAGCGGCCACAGGTGGGATGTGGCTTTTTTTTTTTCCTTTGTTTTAATCAGAAAAAAATAGAGAAAAAATGAACAAAAAATTAAAATATGAAATAACGAAAATGCCCTTCAGGGCAGACCCTTTTTTGAAACACCACAACTACTTCAGGCCATTAATTGACGCATACTGTCACTACGGGCCTTTATTTGAAATATTATTCATTTGCGGCCCTTATTTGAGAAAACAAGAGGACTTCAGGCCCTTTTTTGATTTTTTTCCAAAAATAAATGATTTGAAAAATAATTTTCCACATGAATGCTTGTATCACTTGAACTAATTAGTCGATGGTAAATATTTTCATTTTAGATAAACTTATGTCTAAGCATTTTCGTAGAAGGTAAATGTATTTCTTCATTTTGAAATCACAACGAGCGGTCATTTTTTGGATAATATTTTTCAAATTATTCATTTTTCGTAAAATGAGCCGAGCCTTAAACATAATAATAGTCCCAAAATGAATATTTGTAAATCACTATGTTAATGATGTGAGAGAGGAAATGAAGAAATGAGGTGAGGAAAATGATATCGAAGGCTTCAACGTTCTCGTCGAGTTGAATCTACCATGATGTAGCAAAAATCACATTCCCCTCATTTCTATTAGAATATTATTAAATAATCAGCACCGGTCTGCCAAAAAGACTGAATTTACACAAATGCAAAAGATTTATGACTCAATTGACATAATTACAATAAAATTTAGGACTCAATTGAGACAACTGCTATAGATTTATAACTTTTTTGGTAATTTTTTTCTCTTAATTGCAATGAAATGTAGTGAGAAGCATGCCTGTTGTCCGGTAAGGATTATCATATCAAATCCCTAATGCTACGAAATGTTAGGAAAAGTTTAATAGTAATTTAGGGGTCAATAGTGAGCGCACAAAGCGAGAACTATGTCTTTCTAGCCCAATTTGGGAGTAAAACAAGCTCCAGTCAAGTTCATCCATCTCGGAGTCCAAAAACGTATCCGATATTGGTCCATTTTATTGCATATTGAGCATTGAATAGAAGTTTAAAATCAGGTATGCTAAGAGCGCGCGTGATAACATTTCTGAAAGTGAATTTCTACTCCAAAAGTATTTTTAGAGTAGAAATTTATTTGGTAATATAACTTCTGAAGTAGAAATCCGTTGGGTAAAAATTTTTACTTCTGAAAGAAATTTCTACTTATGAAGTTGTTTTTTCTCAATTGGAGAAGTTAAAAAAAATAGATTCTCCAACTATAGAAGTACTTCTCGCCTCATCTTATTTTCATTACGCCACCACCCTCTTTGCAATCATACCCACCTTCGTCGAACTCCGCCGACTACCGCCCATCGCCAACCTCCACCGGCCACTGCCCAAGACCGTCGCTAACTACCGACCATCATTTCCCCCACCCACCGTAGACCTCCACCGGTCGCCGCTCGTCGACCACCTCCGATGGGCAACCACCGCCCACCGCCAACCTTCGCCGGCCGCCGCCCATCGCCACTCGCAACCGTTGCCAACCGCCGACCACCGCCACCCCCGCCAACCGCCACACGTCGCGGACCTTCACCGGTCGCGATCGCTGCTAATCGCCGATTTTCACTGGCCGCGGCTGTCGCCAATTGCCGCCCTTTGTCGCCAACCATCGACCATCGTGCCGGCCACCGCCTCCGAGTCGCCGTCTCCAGCCACCAGAGTAAAAAATAATTAATAAATTTTTATTTTTAAAAAGTAAATAATATTTTTTTAATAATAAAAATTATTTTAAAGAAATTTAAAAAGTTCAAAAATGAAGTAAAAATTTTTCGACTGCCAATAATAATTTTTCATAGAAGATTTTGTATTAATAATATTTCAGAAGTAGAAATTTTCAACCATTAACAAACGAATTTCTCTAATCATAAATAACTTCTGGAGTAGAAGTAGAAAAATCAACTTCTATTTCTGGCCAGAAGTTGATTACTGAAGCAGAAGTGTTACCATACGCGCCCTAACTTGCCTCGCCTTGGTGGGTGTCTATAATATTTTCATTAACTTATTGAGTTGATACTTCATTGATCCTCTATAAGCTCTAAATGCTCTATACTTTTATGGGGGGCAAAAGTACACTTTTAGTGTCAAAAGTTATGTACGGAGATCATTTTAGTGCCAAAATTTTTATCGGATCACTTTAATGCCAAAAGTTATAAAAAATGATCACTTTGGTGCCAAGTCCGATTTGCTTCGCCGGAATTCTGACGTGGAAATTTTTTATTAATATTTTCGACTGACGTGGCTCACCGGCAGTCTATGTGGAATTATTTTTTTAGAATTTGAATTTTTTATTTAACATAATTTAATAAATAAGGTGAAAAATAAAAAAAAACCAAAAAAATTCAAAAAGAAAAGGCAGTCGGCGAGGGTTGCTAGAACCCTTGTCGCTGCCACTCCACCATCGCCGCCAATGGCTGGCGAGGGTGGGGTATGGCCGGTGGGGGTCGTCGACCCCCGGCCAGGGGTCGTCGACCCCCCGTCGGGCTTAGGCGAGGGCCTGCATATGCCACACCCTCGCCGGTTATTTTTAAACAATTTATGTTAATTTTTATTATTTAATTTTTTTTAATTTTTTCTATGAATTTTGAAGTCCACGTTGAACCAACAATGGACTTCTTTTTCTTAAAAAATTACCAATTAAAATTTAAAAATTAAATAAAAATGCCCCGTGGCAATTTTGGCCGGAGACACAAAAATGATCCTTTTTTATAACTTTTGGCACTAAAGTGATCCTATTGAAATTTTTGGCACCAAAGTGATCTCTATATACAACTTTTGACACTAAAAGTGTACTTTTGCCCTTTTATGGGATTAGTGTACTACAAGTCTTGAAATTCATACCCACCCATGGATAGTTCAGTTGATTAGGACGCACTTAGGATTGTATGGTTAGGCACACTGGTCATAAGTTCGATTCCCGAGCTGAGCATCTGTGATTTAAGTGGGGGGTCATAGCGGTGGGTTGCTGTGCTAGTCTACCCCGAGGAATAGTCGAGGTGCACGTAAGCTGGCCTGGACACTTCGGTTACAAAAAAAAAAGTCTTAAAATTCATTATCAAAAGGCATTGATGAGGTTGCCGCGTCTGCCATTTTGGAAAAACAAGAAATTAGAAGGAAAGAATTTTCAAGATTTTTTAAGCAAAATAAAAATATAAAAATTGGAAAACATAAAGGATTTTTTTGTTTAATTTTATTTTTACTAGGATTTTTATTTCTCTAAAATTTTGAAATTTTAAACATAACATTTGGTTTGTAATATACTACAAGTCTTAAAATTCATTATCAAGAGGCGTTGATGATGTTGCCGCGTTAGCCATTTTAGAAAAACAAAATACAAGAAATTAGAAGGAAAGAATTTTTAAGTTTTTTTTAGCAAAATAAAAATATAAAAATTGGAGTGTTATAACTTTTATACGGAGATCACTTGAATGTCACAATTTTTTTCGCTCACTTAATTGCCCTAACTTTCATAAATGGATCACTTAAGTGCCATCGCTTACGCGGCGATCAGAAAAGCTGAGGTGGCGGTCGAAAATGATTATGTGGCATCAGTGATCGATTTTTTCGAATATATTAATATACAGGTGTAATTTTTCATAATTTTTTTATTATTTAATTTTTTTTGTTCTTTCATGTTCTTTGCCTAAGGCCGATGGGTCCTCGACGACCCTCTTCGGCCACCAGACCTCTCCTCGCCTCCGCCCCTTCAGCTGTACCTCTCCGTCCTCTGCCCACCCCCGCCGGCCGGCCAGCCGGCCACCCTCTCCTTACCCCCACCTCTGCCCCCAGGCCAAGTGTGACTCCATCTTTGCCCTTTGTTGCGTAAACACCAAGAGATGCGCAAATTCAAACACATAATGGCAATGATGAAAGCAAAATAAAACACGAGACATGATATACGTGGAAAATCCAAAACGGGAAAAACCACGAGGAGAGAGAGGGGTTTCACTATCTTTAATAACAAGTACAAACGTACAATTAAATATCCAAAGATCAGACAAGAAGAAAGTGAAAACAAAGGGTTTCGGGGCAGAAGCTAAAGTGAGCATCCACTATGTGATATGCAAGATATCCTTTTTATAGCCTCCATCAAAGAAACCCTAAAATAAAGCGAATGGTCCAAAATAACCTTATCACTAATTTGGAAGTCAGAATATAACAAAGCTCCACCTTGACTTCAAATCTCCAAAAGAGCATTTTACCAAACGCCACAATGCCTCTCTCCCTCACCTTCAAGAGTGACCACGCAAGGCCATCCGCCAAACGGCAGAATTGACGGCGTACACCCCTAAGCCTACGTGAGCGTACTCGATGTAGGAAACAAGGGATGAACCGCCATCAACACCGCCTAAGCAACTCAAACGACGAGAACACCAACCAAATCCAAACAATGCCTGAACTTGGTCAAAGGAATTGGTTTAGTCAATATATCTGCTGGATTATCTGCTGTAGGTAATTTCTTCATAGTTATTGTACCTTTAGCAACCTCGTCATTGTTGACACCTGATTTTTGACCATATATTATTGTGATTTTTATTCTTTAAAATTAATTAAAAATATCAAAAAATGTCATAAAATCACAAAATCAACTTTGGAAGCCTTGGCTTAGCCTTAGGAACCAATTTTGAACAAAAAATATTTTTGGTATTTTTTAATATTTTTCGAATTTATTTAATTATAAAAATACCCAAAAAATCAGAAAAATATCATTCGTGGTCAGAAAAATACACAAAAATATTCAATAATTTTGTTTTAATTTCCTCTTCAAGTGTGTCACTTTAAACTTTGAAAATTCGGCTTGGGTCACTATGTTCCTTCACAAATATAAACCCGAACCGAGCCTAAAAAAAATGCATTTCGAGTCTTTTGATTTTCAATTCTCACTGTCAATAAGCTATGGCATTGTATTCTAAAGATTTGATGTGCAATTGGGTCAATTTGCCCTCCAATTTGATCAATTTTAACCAAAAGGGCTTAATTGCATATTTTTCTTTCAATTGGTCCCCGGTTTCACGGATCTTGAATTTCACACGGGCATACCCATTAAAATTCAACACCTCTACCCCATAATTTTCATCATGCCCAATCCATTGGATGCCTCAATTCAGGCTGATTTGGTCGTTTGGATGTATACGTAGGCTATACGTATTTATACGTCATACGTATTTATACGTTGTGTGTATTTATACTGTTTGGTAACCTCTTTAACTCTTGTAATAATAATAATGGTTATTATTTTTAACACCTTTGTTAGTGCTTTTTTAAATAGCATTTTTGTATTGTGAGTGGTATTGTTAGGGCTATTTTTAAATAGCATTTTTGTATTATAAATTGTGAGTGCTATTGTTAGTGCTATTTTTAAATGGCATTTATTTATCATAAATTGTGAGTGCTATTATTAGATAGAATTTATAATTGTTAGTGCTACTTTTAAATAGCATTTTTGTATTATAAATTGCGAGTGCTATTGTTAGTGCTATTTTTAAATAGCATTTTTGTATTATAAATTATGAGTGCTATTGTTAGTGCTATTTCTAAATGTCATTTATTTGTGAGTGCTATTTTTAGAAAGTATTTATTATTTGTTAGTGCTATTTTATAATACAATTTATTGGAAGGTGTTTTTGGCTATAAAAGGATGGCAAGAGTTTTGAGGTTGGGGGAGAGACATTTTGTAGAGTGTGCAAATTTTTGAGAGCTTAGAGAGAAGAACACAAACACTCTCTATATTCTCATAATCTTGAGTGAGCAAAATATACTAAGTTCGGAATATTGATTCCGCATATTGCTAGCACAATTGTTGTGGAGTTATTAGTCGTCTCCCCGTTCGTCAATTGGTGGTGCGTCCGAACTAGATGCCTAACACTTGTGGAGGCTGAGATCGAAGAACATCGAACCGACACCTCCGTTCAAGCACGCTACGAGAGGTAATCTATTTGCTCCCTTTGAGGCTTTGTGATTTTTTTTCGATTGAAATGCACGAAGTACGCCTCTGGAGATACATGTATGGGTTGTTATTTATTTCCGCTACGTGTTACGTGGATCCTAATAGTGGTATCAGAGCCAATCCTTAGGTGTTTTCGTGCATTTAATTGATTTTTGCAATTTTTGCAATACTATGGCCAATATGTATTAACGAATTGTTCGTCTTACATGGCTAATGGAGGTTGATTATTTTATATGATAAATTAATCAACGTAGCAAAAAATTGAGACTAAATCAATTTTGAATCGAAAATTTATGGCTATCTTATTTTACGTAAAAATTCTGATTATGATTCAACGTAGAATTTTTATTGTGCCTTCCTAAGTTTTAAATTGTGAATTTATTACTTACGTGGAAGGGTGGTGATCATGGAAAAATCCCTAATCAATGTGATTGATGTATGTATGAATGTATGGTGATTATTTATATATTTGGGGTTGTAATTATTAAATGGAGGTTGCGTACTCCTTTTATTTTTCATGTAATCTTTATTTTTAGCATAGTCAATTGTTGATGTAAATGCTACGAGGATTACGTGGAGGAGCCTTTTAAGTCGGCGAGCTCTTTGGGGCTCGATTCTTGAAGAGTTCAAGAAACCAAGAAGAAGCGAAGAGCGGCTCTCCGTTATTAAAATATTAAAATGATTAAATGTGGTCTCATTGGCTCGAGACCCATTAAATCATAATTCCATGATCACCACGTAGGATAGATGTTTATGTGATTGGCATCTATTTATTTATTATGATTACGTGAGCATGTTAAACTGGTTAATGTGCAAAGTCAGACTTACCTCACCCAAAATTGCGCCTGCATGAAATCCTAGTTAGGGAAAATCACTCGCGTTAGGTACCGAAAGGGCGTTGGTAATGACATCAACATAACCAAGTCCCCGAACTCAAAATCTCTGGTTCCGCAGAATTGATCGATCTCTCCCAATCAGTCAATAAGGTTTCCGGTCTACCCTCCAAGAAAGACCGGTGGCGACTCCAAATGCATGCACAAGTTGCACATGCCACCACGACCACACTAAGGTCGAAAGCGATCGACTGTTATCGTCGAATCCCTTTGAAAAATACTCCCGCCGCGATTTGGTATGGGCTTGGGAGGGCCCGCGCCGATACAAAGCCCGCGATCTGCACCCTTGTGCGGGGGAAGGCCCGCGATCGGTAATCCATTAGCCGCGTCCGCCTTCGGACGGGTCGCGACAGCTGGCGACTCCGCTGGGGACTTCTGTTCTAGAACCTATGGTTCTAGACCCCAAGTGGACTTAGGCCGTAATTAAAACGCTGAGTGATATTTCTAACCCTACAGGCGCTCTTGAAGGTGAGGTAAGTCCGCTCATGGTAGGTGTTATATGTTTTTGCAGATTGGAGAGATAAGGGGTGTAGTCCGTGATTACAATTGTCTTATGCAGGTTGGCGTAGGAATGTATGTTGTATGGATGATTTGAAGCGTCGATTGATAAACTGTTGTGCGTGACTTGCATTGTGATACTCACAACACATGAACACACACAATCGCGCCTAAAACCCCGGACGCCGCCTATAGGAAAACAATAGAAGGGATTGAAAATGGAATCTCCGTGAGGAAAAACACGGGGTAATCCACTTTTCAATTCCGCTCATTTTGAACTATGGATCGAGCCCCAATGCAACGATAGTTGTGCAATGGAATCTGCTCTTTCTAGAACTCGAGATGGGAACCTTGGCCTTAGGTACCAAGCCCAATCTTTTGATTTTTAGAGTCAAACCTCACTGGTCTCATGCGCATGTATGTGAATGATTGGTACACCTCGAAACCAAAAGGTCATTCAGCGCCGCTTATGAATCAAAATCCAAAGACTTGTGTGAAGAATCAATCGCGAGTTTAAACGAACCAGGATGGCATGGAAAAGCGCTGGACCACCCTGGAGAGTCAACTGATGGGGCAAATCCCACTTAAACTAGGGCAAACGCCACCTAACCGGGGCAGCCGGGTGAAGTGTAAAGACGTGTCGTTCCTAATTGATTTTCAATCAGATACCGGCATAATATTTCCTATCTTTTCCTCTCAGGTGAAAAACAGGTAGAGAAGGAAAATCCATTTGTGGATAGACACGAGGGACATGTTTTACATGGCATACATTTGTCGAAAATGTCCTCATCCGATCACATGCAAGATGATCATGGAACGATGGTGAAACTGTAATCGTTCCAATAAGCCCTTCGAATATTATACCTGATGGGGACCTTTATGTCTTTTGTCTACAAGATAGGCTGGTCAAAGACAAACGAAGGAAAATTTGTCTTCCCTATAAGACGGAAAGAAATGTGCCTTCAGCAGATGTCACCCATTGGGATTGCAATGACAAATTGAATCAAATTATGAAGAAGGAGCAACCTAATTAGGATTGGCTCTCCCTAAGTCGAAAAAGTTGTATCCGTTCCAAATCAAATTGACTGGTTCACGAGTTGATATGGTTTCTCATTCTTGCAGGCGATGACAAAAATGAATGGGACCACTGAAAAATTTCCAGCATCTTGGATGCCAGAAGTGACCAGAGCGGGGATAGTAAATCCTTAGTCATTTCAATTAAAGCGGAGCCATCCATTTGGTAAAAGGACGTATCGTTCCAAAATGATTATTTTTTCTATATGGGAATAATGCTTCCTTCCTTTTCCTCTCAGATGATGATCAAAAGCAGATGACTCATGATGCAGTGCTTTCCAATGACAAACAGGGAGTACCCCTTTTCATGGCATCTCAGACATGCACTGTGGCTAAATATTTTCAAGAGCATTCTAATGGCTCAATTTGTGAGCAAAACCTTTGAGAAAACCTGAAGAAGTTTCTCATCATTTAGAAATCTCCGTGAAAAGAACACTTGAAAAGAAAAATTCAAGTTTTGCAGATTGACACATCTGATAAAAACGCTTTCTCTGAATAGAGTGAAAAGCACGAACTCATTTTTCGTTGCAAGCATACCTAACATGCATCATGTATATCATGCACATATCCTGCATACAGAGAACCCAAAGGGAGAAATGCCGGTTCCCGCAGGATAATTTTCAAGGGTAAATTGTATCGACTCCAATAGTCAATTATACATGCCCTTTACTCATGAGGTCTCTTCTCTTCAACAGGCAAACATCAAATACTTCAAATGGCGACGATGATCGAGAGAATCACAAAACCGCCACACGACAAATCCCAAGGCCGTCAAGCCACCTAGAGACGGATAAAAATAATTGAAGATTCTGACAATTGAGATAGAAGATCAGAATCAGCGAAACCCATGGGAGTGCATGGACGTTGTCAAAATTGAATTGCAAATTGCCAACAAACACGGAAAGTGCTAAGGCATGTTGCCAAGACGAACACCGCCCAACTGGGGCAAAGCAGTTTTGGACGTAATCAGGAATCATCTCACGAACAACACCCACAAATGCAGACGAGATGAAGCAATACTCATCATCCACATCAATATACGATATTGAAACGACCTCCATCAAATGAGAAGCGTCAATAATCGGTGAAAGAAGGGAATACACCAGTAAGACGTCATCATGAATCCCAAGAGAAAAGACACCTCCAAAGAGGATGGGGATTGCAACAAAATGCAGGAATGAAGTTAGCTGGGGCAAGCGTCACCTAGCTACGACAAATCACACCCAACTGGGGCAAGTGAATCATTTGTGCGCCGGACAAAGAATGACGTTTCTCCTCTGGCAAAGTCAATGGACGCAATAACAGAGTCGTCCGCATCATAATCAAACCCCAAGATACGAATATGGGTGAACGGTAACATTGTATCGTTCCAATTTGGTCTTCGAAGACCACATGCCTAACATGAGTTTTTACTCGCTTAACAGGAAGTCGTTGGCACCGAAAGCCTCAAAAGAAAAGAACTCGCCAACGAGGAGGCGAATAAAATTATTGACCTTGGGAGTCAGCACTCCAAGAAATGGTCTTTGATTACAAGATCGAGTGGAGGGTAAAAAGTATCGCTTCCACACTTCATGCTTTGACATGCATTTCGATACCAATTTCTTTTTTTCCTTGAATAAAAGGAACTCTGAAGAGTGAGGCTGGAATGCGTCCAAAAATACAAATGGATCTCCTCTGGGGCAAATCCTTGAGAATGATTCATCGCCAACCAAACGGAGGGATCAAGGCCACAAGATAGAGGGCCAGATTCTGCAAGCCGCGCGTTTGTGTTCAAATGAAAACGCCAAGCAAGAACAAGGCGGTATCGTTCCAATTGGTCTTGAATTTTGGAACACAAACTGACACTTATTGTTTGTTTTTGACAGGGGCTTGCGATCAGGGCAAAACGGGTTTTCACATCCCATGTATTACCCGTTGGAAATACATGACCAAGGGTAAATTGTATCGTTCTAATTTTTTGAAAAATTCGTGAACGTACAATAACATGTTTCTTCCGCATTTTCAGGGATCTCCAGCCTCTGGGGACAGGTAAGTATCCCTTTCCCCAATCCATTGAAGATGTTGAATAAAAAACAGAGAAGAAAAGAAAAGCTCTCAGAATCTGATGTCTAGAAAAGACATAGAATTCTAACTTCATTGGCATTCATGTTTTGAAACAGGAGGTTGTCTAAACATGAATAAGAATATGCATGGTGCATCATAAAATCCCCTTGACGGGTAAAATTTTTGGAGAAAAAGAAAGAGATTTTTCCAATCAAAAGTTGTTCAAAACTTTCAAAAGGACGTTTTCTCAAAAGACGAGAGGCAAAGCCTAATCCAAACACGTCCTATAGACACTTGAGAGAGAAGTGGAGCGGATCAGATAGCAAAATCTGGACCTACGGAAGTAGGGATTATTCGCAGCAATTACATAGATTGGGATGACGGAGGCATTCGTTTCATATCCCCAAACACTACAGGTGACCATTGACAAACCCTTTAAACGGCGGTTTTCATTCTCAACCCTGTCAAGAACCACCCTACATCGGGGCAAAATAGAGGTGAGTCCAGCAGCATCAGGAGAAAATGGTTAGAAATTTTCTTGCTCGGACTAACATCAATCTTTGTGTGTTGTTTATATGGTAATCCAAGTGCCATAGGATGACGAGAAGCATTCATTTCTCTATCCCACACACTGAATCCTTTGCACAGCCAACTTGAGCCTGCAAATTCATTTCATGAACCCATTGGTGATCATCCCAAGACGGATGCCGCACCACTTCAAAAATGGAAGAGTTCAAGACTCAAGGATTACGAAGAGAATTCCCGGACTGATATTTAAAGCATGTTTAGACTATATGTCTAACATGATCCCATGAAGATGAGAAAAAGTGGGATTTCAAAAATGAATGAGAAAAATCCACGGCATTAAGAAAAAGCAAAGTGCCTGGTAAAAGCAAGGCTGATGCTCGTGAAAATTGTTAAATTGACCCCCAATGAAGCCTCGTGAGGAAGAGAGAAAAACCTCTAAAGGAGCCAAATCCAAAAGGCTGCTCCCCGAATGCTATTAAGCGCAGAACGAAGACATAGAGAGAGTCGGTCTCTGAATGCAACAAGAGACGCTCCTTAAAGAGCTGGTGCACACCGCAAGATAGGTTGCGCGCCTCAAAGGCTAAAGATACAGAAAAGAAAGGACAGGTGGCAAATTTGCAATGATCACCAATGTCAAACCCCTCATAAATTCTGGGCCAAAAATAAGCCTTTTTCGGTCCCCGATCCTACCAACATCACAACCCTGAAACAGTCTTCTCTGACTAAGACACTTGGGTTAACATATCGCTCAGCTCGAAGAAGTACGAGCAAGACTATTTCTTTCTCATTTTGCAGGGTTCTTGACTTGTAAACCCGGAGCAGATGGTGAAAACTTTCATTCAATGACCTTGACTCAAAAGTGAGTCCCCCTTGAAGACCAATATCCAAGCCCAACATTACGGTCCCGTGGAAGACCTCCCGACCGATCAAAATGTATGCGCTGCGAATGAGCCTAAAACCTAGGCACAGGTTAGTAGGGAATCGAGTGCATCCCCTATAAAAAAACCACGATCGCAAAACAGGTGAGAAGACCTCATTGTCGAGAAATATTCCAATTGATGTTTTGAACAAACTCTTTTTGGAATTTTCAAACTGTTGATCCAGATTTTCCGTGCAAGGGATTTGTGATCACATTTGCATGTTGCAAGAATGCTTTGGATAACCTCCAGCATCAAAATGCACATTTCATGATTAAAACTTAAATCATACGGATTTGTCAAAATGGACAGTCGTGGTCTTCCCAAAGATTACTAACGTTTTCTTGGTGAAGAAAAATCTTTCAAGCTCAAACTTCTGCAGGATACCTGGAGAACCCAACTCCCAAAATGTCGCCTCAACAGACTCAAGTGAAGTTTTGTCAAAATAAAATCTTTCACTACTTCAAAAACTGAATTCCCGACAAACTTCGGGATCTCTAAAAAAGAGGGGAAGAAAAACCCTTTTAAAAGAAAAAGTCCTATCAGACGTGGAGAATCCTCGTCCCAGGACCCATTTTCAAAATATCAAACAGTCTCATCGGACGTGGAGAACCCTCGTCATGAGACCCCTTTTCAAAAATCAGACAGTCTCATTGAACGTGGAGAACCCTCGTCATGAGACCCCTTTTCAAAAAATCAAGCAGTCTCATCGGACGTGGAGAACCCTCGTCATGAGACCCCTTTTCAAAAATTAGGCAGTCTCATCGGACGTGGAGAACCATCGTCATGAGACTCCTTTTCAAAAATTAGGCAGTCTCATCGGACGTGGAGAACCCTCGTCATGAGACCCCTTTTCAAAAATTAGGCAGTCTCATCGGACGTGGAGAACCCTCGTCATGAGATCCCTTTTAAAAAAATCAGGCAGTCTCATCGGACGTGGAGAACCCTCGTCATGAGACCCCAAAATCAGGCAGTCTCATCGGACGTGGAGAACCCTCGTCATGAGATCCATTTTCAAAAATCAGGCAGTCTCATCGGACGTGGAGAACCCTCGTCATGAGACCCATTTTCAAAGCAAAACCAAGGTAGATACCGCCTGAATGGTCAATTCAAGGTAGATACCGCATGAAGGGTCAACTCAAAGGTAGATACCGCCTGAAGGGTCAGCTCAAGGTAGATACCGCCTGAAGGATCAACACAAGGTAGATACCGCCTGAAGGATCAACACAAGGTAGAAACCGCCTGAAGGGTCAAACCAAGGTAGAAACCGCCTGAAGGGTCAAATCAAGGTAGAAACCGCCTGAAGGGTCAACTCAAGGTAGAAACCGCCTGAAGGGTCAAATCAAGGTAGAAACCGCCTGAAGGGTCAACTCATGGTAGAAACCGCTATAAGGGTCAACACTAGGTAGATACCGCCTGAAAGATCAACATGAAGGTCCGATCCACCATACGGATCAAAATCCTTGGCAAATCCCAAATGGGATGCGCCTTCCTTAGGTTCCTACCAATTAGGAATCCCATAATGGTATGACCTACCATACAGGTCAGAGCTTAATCTCCCTAGGATATTCTCAATGACGAGTCCTAGGTATCTTCTTGAAAGTTATCGCAACCGGCAGCATCCGACAGGTGAGCTTCAGGTAAGCCTCTCTCACTCCGGCCCATGTTCAAATTGTTAGAGTAAACCGGGGATTAATTTGAGCTTTTATCAAGAGCCTTAAGGATCCGATGTCATAGTATTTCTTCTTTCATTTTCCTAGTTGAGTCGGTTAGGAATCAGGCGCCGTCTTATCTTTGAGAAAAACCTCTAACGAGATTCCTCTCAAAGAGGGGCAGCTGTTGACACCTGATTTTTGACCATATATTATTGTGATTTTTATTCTTTAAAATTAATTAAAAATATCAAAAAATGTCATAAAATCACAAAATCAACTTTGGAAGCCTTGGCTTAGCCTTAGGAACCAATTTTGAACAAAAAATATTTTTGGTATTTTTTAATATTTTTCGAATTTATTTAATTATAAAAATACCCAAAAAATCAGAAAAATATCATTCGTGGTCAGAAAAATACACAAAAATATTCAATAATTTTGTTTTAATTTCCTCTTCAAGTGTGTCACTTTAAACTTTGAAAATTCGGCTTGGGTCACTATGTTCCTTCACAAATATAAACCCGAACCGAGCCTAAAAAAAATGCATTTCGAGTCTTTTGATTTTCAATTCTCACTGTCAATAAGCTATGGCATTGTATTCTAAAGATTTGATGTGCAATTGGGTCAATTTGCCCTCCAATTTGATCAATTTTAACCAAAAGGGCTTAATTGCATATTTTTCTTTCAATTGGTCCCCGGTTTCACGGATCTTGAATTTCACACGGGCATACCCATTAAAATTCAACACCTCTACCCCATAATTTTCATCATGCCCAATCCATTGGATGCCTCAATTCAGGCTGATTTGGTCGTTTGGATGTATACGTAGGCTATACGTATTTATACGTCATACGTATTTATACGTTGTGTGTATTTATACTGTTTGGTAACCTCTTTAACTCTTGTAATAATAATAATGGTTATTATTTTTAACACCTTTGTTAGTGCTTTTTTAAATAGCATTTTTGTATTGTGAGTGGTATTGTTAGGGCTATTTTTAAATAGCATTTTTGTATTATAAATTGTGAGTGCTATTGTTAGTGCTATTTTTAAATGGCATTTATTTATCATAAATTGTGAGTGCTATTGTTAGTGCTATTTTTAGATGGCATTTATTTATCATAAATTGTGAGTGCTATTATTAGATAGAATTTATAATTGTTAGTGCTACTTTTAAATAGCATTTTTGTATTATAAATTGCGAGTGCTATTGTTAGTGCTATTTTTAAATAGCATTTTTGTATTATAAATTATGAGTGCTATTGTTAGTGCTTTTTTTAAATGTCATTTATTTGTGAGTGCTATTTTTAGAAAGTATTTATTATTTGTTAGTGCTATTTTATAATACAATTTATTGGAAGGTGTTTTTGGCTATAAAAGGATGGCAAGAGTTTTGAGGTTGGGGGAGAGACATTTTGTAGAGTGTGCAAATTTTTGAGAGCTTAGAGAGAAGAACACAAACACTCTCTATATTCTCATAATCTTGAGTGAGCAAAATATACTAAGTTCGGAATATTGATTCCGCATATTGCTAGCACAATTGTTGTGGAGTTATTAGTCGTCTCCCCGTTCGTCAATTGGTGGTGCGTCCGAACTAGATGCCTAACACTTGTGGAGGCTGAGATCGAAGAACATCGAACCGACACCTCCGTTCAAGCACGCTACGAGAGGTAATCTATTTGCTCCCTTTGAGGCTTTGTGATTTTTTTTCGATTGAAATGCACGAAGTACGCCTCTGGAGATACATGTATGGGTTGTTATTTATTTCCGCTACGTGTTACGTGGATCCTAATAGTGGTATCAGAGCCAATCCTTAGGTGTTTTCGTGCATTTAATTGATTTTTGTAATTTTTGCAATACTATGGCCAATATGTATTAACGAATTGTTCGTCTTACATGGCTAATGGAGGTTGATTATTTTATATGATAAATTAATCAACGTAGCAAAAAATTGAGACTAAATCAATTTTGAATCGAAAATTTATGGCTATCTTATTTTACGTAAAAATTCTGATTATGATTCAACGTAGAATTTTTATTGTGCCTTCCTAAGTTTTAAATTGTGAATTTATTACTTACGTGGAAGGGTGGTGATCATGGAAAAATCCCTAATCAATGTGATTGATGTATGTATGAATATATGGTGATTATTTATATATTTGGGGTTGTAATTATTAAATGGAGGTTGCGTACTCCTTTTATTTTTCATGTAATCTTTATTTTTAGCATAGTCAATTGTTGATGTAAATGCTACGAGGATTACGTGGAGGAGCCTTTTAAGTCGGCGAGCTCTTTGGGGCTCGATTCTTGAAGAGTTCAAGAAACCAAGAAGAAGCGAAGAGCGGCTCTCCGTTATTAAAATATTAAAATGATTAAATGTGGTCTCATTGGCTCGAGACCCATTAAATCATAATTCCATGATCACCACGTAGGATAGATGTTTATGTGATTGGCATCTATTTATTTATTATGATTACGTGAGCATGTTAAACTGGTTAATGTGCAAAGTCAGACTTACCTCACCCAAAATTGCGCCTGCATGAAATCCTAGTTAGGGAAAATCACTCGCGTTAGGTACCGAAAGGGCGTTGGTAATGACATCAACGTAACCAAGTCCCCGAACTCAAAATCTCTGGTTCCGCAGAATTGATCGATCTCTCCCAATCAGTCAATAAGGTTTCCGGTCTACCCTCCAAGAAAGACCGGTGGCGACTCCAAATGCATGCACAAGTTGCACATGCCACCACGACCACACTAAGGTCGAAAGCGATCGACTGTTATCGTCGAATCCCTTTGAAAAATACTCCCGCCGCGATTTGGTATGGGCTTGGGAGGGCCCGCGCCGATACAAAGCCCGCGATCTGCACCCTTGTGCGGGGGAAGGCCCGCGATCGGTAATCCATTAGCCGCGTCCGCCTTCGGACGGGTCGCGACAGCTGGCGACTCCGCTGGGGACTTCTGTTCTAGAACCTATGGTTCTAGACCCCAGTGGACTTAGGCCGTAATTAAAACGCTGAGTGATATTTCTAACCCTACAGGCGCTCTTGAAGGTGAGGTAAGTCCGCTCATGGTAGGTGTTATATGTTTTTGCAGATTGGAGAGATAAGGGGTGTAGTCCGTGATTACAATTGTCTTATGCAGGTTGGCGTAGGAATGTATGTTGTATGGATGATTTGAAGCGTCGATTGATAAACTGTTGTGCGTGACTTGCATTGTGATACTCACAACACATGAACACACACAATCGCGCCTAAAACCCCCGGACGCCGCCTATAGGAAAACAATAGAAGGGATTGAAAATGGAATCTCCGTGAGGAAAAACACGGGGTAATCCACTTTTCAATTCCGCTCATTTTGAACTATGGATCGAGCCCAATGCAACGATAGTTGTGCAATGGAATCTGCTCTTTCTAGAACTCGAGATGGGAACCTTGGCCTTAGGTACCAAGCCCAATCTTTGATTTTTAGAGTCAAACCTCACTGGTCTCATGCGCATGTATGTGAATGATTGGTACACCTCGAAACCAAAAGGTCATTCAGCGCCGCTTATGAATCAAAATCCAAAGACTTGTGTGAAGAATCAATCGCGAGTTTAAACGAACCAGGATGGCATGGAAAAGCGCTGGACCACCCTGGAGAGTCAACTGATGGGGCAAATCCCACTTAAACTAGGGCAAACGCCACCTAACCGGGGCAGCCGGGTGAAGTGTAAAGACGTGTCGTTCCTAATTGATTTTCAATCAGATACCGGCATAATATTTCCTATCTTTTCCTCTCAGGTGAAAAACAGGTAGAGAAGGAAAATCCATTTGTGGATAGACACGAGGGACATGTTTTACATGGCATAC